>LR824536.2:2570000-3195000 GCA_902850265.1 Spodoptera littoralis | reverse complement strand
ACGCACTTGTAACACCTCTGGTGTTCCAGGTGTCCATGGGCGACGCCGATTGCTTACTATCAGGTGATCCGACAGTTCTTTTACCGGTTTATGCCATAAAAAAAGAACACTAACTATTAATATGCAAGTCAAACATAAACATTTATTTTTCAGATAAATGGAAGGAACAAGCCGCTGGTATGTTTTCAATTTTATTTCTTATTTATTACTTTATTAGCTTCTGCCCGCGACTTCGTACACACAATACCGTTTTCTCCCTTTCCCGTAGGATTTCCAGGATTTTTCTTTCTGTCATAAGAACCTTCTCCTGACAATAACAAATATAACAAAAGAAATCAGCCAAATCGGTCTAGCCGTATTCAAGTTATGGCATGATAACGGGATACGGGTTTTATTTTTGTATATTATATAGATATATAAATTTACTAAACTGCTTAGAATTTAGATTATTTAGACCTGTATTCAGCGGATGCTCTCTGCGCTTTTTATCAAGTTGTATGTCCACCTTATCAGTCTAGAAGTTATAGAGGTTTGTGCTCAGCTAGGCTATTCTAAAACAGTCAATTCAAACTTTCGAAATGAGTTCAATCGCATTCTCACCTGTCATTGGTCGAGATTATTTTCACAACCAATAACATGGCGGGCCGCCATCGAGTTCACTTCGGTACATGTAGTGGATTTTGAGGTCGGCTACATTTAAAACTAATAATAATAACCTTTAAACTTTACAGTAAAAGAAAACCTGGATTATTTCGTAGAGCTCATGCAGTCAATAAAAAATCCAAGTAAGTCTTACAGAGTTCTTATTCTCGAGGGGGTAGGGGGTGTCACTGTACAATCATGTAACACCCAATTTTCACTATTTGTTTTGAGTTCCATGTTGTAGGGGTGAGCCTATTGCCAGGCTCCATGCTACTACTGAGAATTAAAAAAAAAACCTTGTAGTACTATACCCGACCGGGTATCTAACCTGAGGCCCCTTGCCCGGCAGCTGAACTTGCCATTCAGCCAACGAGGCAGTGTTTAAAAGAACCTTTATATCATCGCACCGTTCGCCATTGACAGGGAGTTCACGCTCACACATTGGAGCCCAAATGTCCCGTACAGTTCGATTTCAGAGGAATTTCGATTGTGGAATGAACTCCCTGCTGTGGTTTTCTCAGTGGGCTATAACATGGGGTTAATGCCCCAAATATTGCAGGCCACGGTAACCGCTTACCATCAGGTGGGCCGTGTGCTTTTTTGCCACCGTCGTGGTATAAAAAAAACCTATTTAAATTTTTTTATTAATAATAACCGACAGTAGATACCTATTTTTACTGGTATTGGCTATTATTCTCTGTTGTAATATTGAAATGAACTCAAACAGTTATGTTAATTATTTTTCTTTACTCAATTTCCAGGTGTATTTCCAGAATTTAAGGAATTGCAGGACAAAATCAAGGTGCTAAATGCAAGTAAGTAATTTTATTAACTTAAGAAGTGAATCAAGACAGAGGCTTAAGTACAAGTTCGTTTTGCGTTTAAAGTAATCGAAATGAGATCGCATTCGGCGCTTTGAGTACCAAACACGAACACGATTGGTTGGTTAACTGGAGCCGGCCAATCAGAGCGCCGAGCAAACTCGATACTCTTACGTTACGAATACGATAGTTATTCGTGCTTTTTTTTTTTAAACGTTGCCCCACATTAGCATTTTCTCCTGTGTCGTGGGTGCGTTTACAAACATACAATATCACATACACATGACACACAGACCCGGAACAACAATTTGTGGATCACACAAAGAATTGTTCCATGCGGGAATCGAACCCGCGACACGTTGCGCGGCAGCTAGTTTCCCAGCCACCGCGCCAACCGTGCAATCGGTGCTTATTCGCCGACTCCAATGAACTAAGCAAAGTGCCGATCGCGTACTCGAGTCGATTACTTTAGTCTTAAAACAAACTCGTAGGTACTAAGCTATCAGGTAAAGTAGCTTTATCAAAAAACGGCACTTTATCTAGTAAACAAGAATACATTGATCAAACATAATATTCGATCTTAATCCAGAAGTTTTGGATCGATCTTGATATTTAACAAAAACTCCATAAAAAGTAAAAAAAATCGATCGTAATCAATTTTGGACTCTCAAATCGATTATTATTAATAATTGTGTGCATGGGCATTATTATGTAATGTTATTATATTATTATTTATCTAATTGTTTTTTTACAGAATCACATAGTGATAACAAATAAACAATACAACATCACATCGTAATTATTATTTAGCGTGAATTGTATATTTTTAATAAAAAAAATAATTCTACTAACATTTATATTGTTTTTAAAATCTGGTCACACTAAAGTTTTCCCCTGTGTTTTTATCATGAACATCATACTCACCCAGAATAACATTATTTGGATAACATATAAAAACCATTATGTAATTAAATCACTGTTAAGTATGTTATACGGGAATGAAGTACAAGTAAAACAAGTGAGGGCTACTCTTTATTATATCTATGGGTACATTAAAAAAAAACTTTGCCCCACACTAAGATTGTCTCCGTTGTCCAGCCACCGCACCAACCGTACCGTCACACCTATTTTAATGTGCCTTATATTTTTTTACAAATTAGCGGGCTCAGCCATGCTCCATAGATAAACTTATTACCATAGACTATACTATGACCATAGACTATAAATGCCACAGATACACAACAACCTCCTATATAACCAAACTTGTATATTCTTTTCTTCAGTGTAGCAAGTCAATCCTTCTTGTCAAGTTCTTAGTGAATGAAAAAAATAGATGACAGAGTCACGTACAAAAAGGACGAGGCTGAAGTTATTTCGAGCAACAACGTACAGACGTACATACAAGTTGAGCCTCTATATTAACATAAGTAGGAGCCTGCAATGTTATTTACAAGATTTGTAATAACTTTGGAACGTGCCACTGTTTTGTATAAATTAGGTAAAGACACAAACACCCAGTTATGAGAATTTTATAGATATGAAGGTAAAGAAGGGTTCCTCTATTTTAAGTATATTAGGTCATAAATACAGTAATATAATAAGTACCTTTTATATTTTTAAGTCACAAAATTATTATAATATAATATTTAAATTAATACCTAATTTATGTAGGTATAGTACTATAAATTATATATATTCCTCTTCAAAAAGTGCCACGATTTTCTAGTATTTATCTAGTGGAGCACTATAGGTATATAGTATAATACTTTCGGCCCATAAAATGGCGTATTTCGAGTTACTAAAAAGAAAATCTTTTGTAAGATAAATACATTAAGTACCTGCACACACGTTTATAAAGTTTGTATTTGTGTAAACACATTTACAATATATATTATTGTATACTGCCGATCATAATATCGCTTCATGAAAATTATGTCAATTAATAATAGTATCGATATGAGATCATTAAAAGGAATCTGACACCGAACAAATAAGGCAATTATTATCATAAAAGCTATATAGTATCGCTAATTAATTGACTGATCATATATTACTTCTCGTGATCAAGTTATTATTAATTTTGTCCACAACGAAATACTTGTAATGCGACTGTATGTACAACAATGTTAAAATAATTGATAAATGTTCATATCGATGTAACTCAAATATAAAACCACGGCTATCAATTTTAAATACGTATCTTAGTAACAGTAGGATAATCGAAAATAAACGTAAATGCAGTTTACACTCTTTAGCATAACATAGCATCACGCTTTTTATTCCGGAAGGGGTAGGCAGAGGTGTACATTATGCCACTGTACAATGTAACACCCACTTTTCACTATTTATGTTATGAGTCTCATGTAATAGAGGGTGAGCCTATTGGCATATACCGGGGCAATTCCAGACTCCGTGCTACTACTGGGAATTTTGTAAAAACCCTGTAATACTTTGCCCGACTCGGGAGTCGCACTTGCAACCACTCGGTCTTTAGGAGGTCAGGAAATATTAGATTTTTAGAAAAATGATGAAACAGTCAAGGGAAACTCAATAAATAAGGATAATATAACGATAGTCTTTATTTGGAATTTAAATCGACTCCATTTCGAGTTTACAACCGATTCACATTTTGTAGACGTCTCGGCTTTGCTTGAAGTGTATCCCTTGGGAGGGAAATGTCGCATAAAACAGCTACTTGTTTAAAATTCTATATCGTCTTCATGGAAATTCAACTGCGGAAGATATTGGTCTGTTATCCTTAGAGTTATAGAGATCCATTGGGAAGAATTCATATAAAATTGCGTTTATATACACTATGATTTGGTCCTCATAGAAGTTTATCTCTAAGATAAGTGTGTTTTGACGTGACAACGTCTTATAAATTGGTTTGCCGGGTGACACTTCAAGAAACTGCGTTACGCTCCGCTCACGTTATGCGCTTACAATGAGAGCGAGTGAGAGGCACGCGTCCCTTCTGCTCGGGCTTGGTTAGCCCGCCTAAGAGCGAGAGAGACAGACATAATATTTTACCACTCAAAGTCGTTGTCACGTAAAACTTTCGCCCGTATACCGACTTTACAGGCAACCAATTTCTTTTGTGTGTTCCTAAATTCTTGTTGTGTGTCGTAGGAAATTATATGGTTTTTCTTTCTTTCTTTCTTTCTTTCATAAGTGGACTGTGCTAGGCAGGATATGGGAGAGAACGGAGTAAATGGAGCTATGGCATCCAATAGGTGACTAACTGACCATAAGTGATTAGCCATAAGACCGAGAACAGGTGAAGAGAAGAATATACTGATGCAGAAATCTCACTGATGGGTAGTTAAAACTTTAATGATTTTTCATTACAACAGAATTCCTACATCTGTTGGACGTAGAATATTCGACGTGGATATTTTTGGAAGTATAACATTAATTCTGATTGGACTTCAACCGACATGCTAACGTATGTATGTATGTACGAGTACGTCTAAAAGTTGAAACCCGCTTCACCGATGAACTGCGGTAGCAGTGTTGTAAATGACAGCTGAAATTCAGAGTTAATTTATTACAGAGCAGAGAAATGTTTCCTGACTTTTGTGCCGTATTTTTTGTCAGACATGTTGTTTAAAAACATTTGCTTTAGCCATTTTCAGATGTCTATTGTAATCGAGTAAAAACTTTTAGAGCAATTTGTTCTAAATAAAATGAAATAAATCTAAAATAACATCAATTCCTTTTACATTATGCATAAGCATAATTAATTATCATAGCCATGCTTCGGTACGAATGGGCCGGCTCGACCGGAGTAATACCACGGCCTCACAGAAAACCGACGTGAAGCAACGGTTGCGTTGTGTTTCGTCGTGTGAGTGAGGTTACCGGAGGCCCATCTCCCTCCCCCCTTCCCCGATCTCCCCAATCCCCGAATCTTCAAACTCCTAATCCTCAAAAGGCGGGTAACGCACTTGTAACGCTTCTGGTGTTCCAGGTGTCCATGGGCAACGCCGATTGCTTACCATCAGGTGATCCGTCTGCTCGTTTATAGCATATGCCATAATAGGGGTGTATGTAAACGTCTATTATGTTTTAGAACTATATTAATCTATTTGTTTGTTGAATATTCAGTACCGATATCTATCTATATTCTACACGATAACAATAACTTGACTCAAAGTCAAGTATCAGAAAAAGAATAAGTAAACTGGTTACAAAAATACTATTTTCCAGAACAATCTTTTGAAAAGCTGAGTCTAAGCTCAATATAGGTTCATATCTCGCTTCGTTTCTCCTGGTTTTAATAAAGAAGTAGTTAGATAGAGGTCTCATTACACGTCTGTCGGCACAAGACGCAGCTCTCTACAGCTGTTGCGGCCAGCATCGCAATATAAAGAAAAGGTATGAGATAGAAACGATACTGAAGGTATTTGAACTTGGAATAATATAAAAGGTAAAGGATGAAGACTTTTTTTATCGTAGCTGTGTTGTTAAGCCTAAGTTAATGTACATGGCCGCTTATAATAAATAATTAAGAATGAAATTTTTTACGCAAACAATAACCTGAAAATAATAGACAGAACTAAACATATTACACATGTCAAAAGTTGAATCGTATTTGTTTTAATAAAATTCTATACTATTTTGGAATTGATAAACCCAATCCCAATTTTTGTTGGTCCTTACATAAGGATGCACGACCCAACAAAAATGTTTGCTTTTAAGAAAAAAAGATACAAAATTTACGAAATAGACACACACATGATTTTTATGGTGTAAATATTACTGTTGAGACAAATATATAATGTTTTATTTAATTTTAATCCTGCCTACGGCTACAATTATCTCTAAAGACTCGGGGACTGAACAGTTGCTGAAAATAGAAAATAATTATCGGAATTTTCTCGAAGTCTATAGAAAACTTTTGAGTTCGTAACTAACAATCAGGCCTTATACAAGTGACTGGAATTAGAAATATTATAGTTTACTAAGAGCTGTAACATTTTTAGAAGTTTCTGGATGATTTGATTGTGAGGTCTATGTATTTATTTATTTATTCAATATTACAAAGGACAACACATTACAAGGATGAGGTACATAGGTACTGCATATCTATTAAGGGATTTCTTCCTGCAGACCTGCGACAGGAAAAGAAATTTAAACATAAGACACAGTGTAAATGATACATGCAATGAATACAAAACAAAATAAAGCAACTGAAATAACTTAAAACTAAAAAGACCAGAATATAATAGTAAAATATATATGAACTTAATCAAATTATAACAAAAATAATAAATAAAATTTATTGGTAAAAGTGAACTAGAGTTATAGAACAATAGATAATTCACAGCAGAAACAACTTATACACGCAGATTCACTTTGCAATATCAATTACATCAGGCACTTTTGTTCTATACTTCAATTTCAATTTCAACTTCATATTCCAATTCGTATGGTTGTTTACACACAAAACGACAAGGTAAGTATAAAATCGCATCAATTTTACATCTATCATGAGCACGCCCTCTCCATATTCCATCAATGACAATTTTGCGGCAACTAGACCGAGGCATGTTTTATTCAAACTGACAGCGGTCACAGGGTTCCGTGCCAGACGTTGGCACGCGGCGCGCGGCTATGAACGACCGAGGCAAAATAAGGGTTAAATATCATGGCCTTGTACGTCTAAAAGGCGTTAAAGTGTTGACGTGAACTTGTTTTAGCTTTATTTTATACTTTAGTGCGTATAATAGAGTGAAATTAACTACATGTTTATGGTTCAATCTACTTTCTACATTACGGTGAACAAAAACATAACAATTTGAACAATATTGGCAAAAGTGATTCTATAATATACACGCACTCGTGAGGCATCCTGTTAACAAAAAGACAAACACCTATTCATTTTTAAAATTGTTATCGATGACCGCTATCTAGGGGCTTGAAGATCTGGTGCACTAGATCTGCAAGCGACAAAAATATGTATATTTTCGTTCCTTTTTAGCTCAACTTTTCCTCTAAGTAGCAAATACACTAGCTGTTGCCTGCGACCTCGTCCGCGTAAAATATGACTTTAGGACATAACTTATATTTTTATATAATTTGTTATGTTTGTATCGTATGTATATTCATATGCATGTGGTAAAATGAAGTTACTTCAATATTACAAACGGACATAAACATAAACGATAAAGGATCAAAACCACAACAAAGAAAGGGACAAAATAAAAAAGGGCTTAAATATTTCCCTACGATTTTACTAACAGACCTTTGAAAAGGTGTAAATCCATTGGATT
This sequence comes from Spodoptera littoralis, assembly GCA_902850265.1. Lineage (NCBI taxonomy): Eukaryota > Metazoa > Arthropoda > Insecta > Lepidoptera > Noctuidae > Spodoptera > Spodoptera littoralis. The sequence goes on along the minus strand of LR824536.2, from coordinate 3,187,262 downwards.
TATGTAATGTCACGTTTGAATAAGGGTCAAATTGCTTTTGTCATTTTTATGATAAAGTCACTGAGCGGTGTCAAAGTGACAGATGGCGACGTAGAGTGACAAATGGCAATATACAGTGTGTGCCATTTTTTGTAACGCTGCTGAATTCTGAATTGGAATTTTTAAATTCAGTAGGATGTAATAAGTTAATTAGCAAATAAAATACACAGATCAATTTGTATGTCAGTTCACAATGAATAAAGGTTCGTTTAATTTCGTAAGAAACAGTACATTTTTAATACTAAACAAAATTACTTTACAAGGATTTCGGGACATTCTTTTGATATGATGACGCAAGAAAGTTATTGCTCTGATGTTGGAATACTGAAACGCTACTCAATTTTAAGTCGTGCTTAAGTATAGTTCTATCTCTACAAATTATTTGTAAAATGACAGAGATGGCACGATATTTGAGCACGACTTAAAATTGAGTAACGTTTTAGTATTCCGGCATGAATCACCTACTTGGTAGAAACAACTGGCATGATAATAATTATAAATAATCTGAGCTCCACCCAGAATGTTCTTATTGACCTTAATACGCGTATCTAGAAAATTTCAATCAACCCCAAATATATGGTTGAACTCTTTCATGAATAAAGCCTCCAGCGAGGTCCGGGTCCCAAAACTCGGGTCCAAGGTCCGGCCCGCTATTTATGATTTCGATTACTATTGTTCTAAACTATGGAAGTTAAATTAGTATACAATCAGAGTTTTTTTTTAACATTGCCCCTATAGGATTTTCTGCTGTGTCGTGGGTGTGTTTACTAACATACAATTTCACATGCACATGACACCCAGACTCGGAAAAACAATATGTGGATCATACAAAGAGTTGTTCCGTGCGGGAATCGAACCCGCGACACGTTGCGTGGCAGCCAGTTGCCCAGCCACCGCGCCAACCGTGCAGTCGTTAGCAGCTATTAACGTGCAGCAGGTAACGCTATGAACTCAATTTTTTATTGTAATTTTAAATTATAGATGTGTTATCTCACGAGCGCTGGTGCACCATACTTGTGTGGGTAAATGTTCGCGCGCATTGTCTTTGTTTGCGTACGCTCGGGAACGCCCAGTTTTGGCCGGCAGGCCAATGAATGAGCTTGCTGAGAGTTACGCACACAAGCGCATGTGTCTATACCTATTACAACTACAGCTATGGCTCACCCGCACTCGTGAGATAAAAGAACATACGCCGTTTTTGGCTGAAAGGTTACCAGTAGTTATCTCATTAGTATCGAAATGTACCTTTCATTCGACATCCTAGAGTTTATCTTGAACTCACTCCAACCCCGAACAGGTGAGAGACGCTACGGCGTCCTCACCTACCGCCTGACGCAGGTCCTCACCGGACATGGAAGTTTCGGGAGGTACCTGTGTCTGATGGGGCGGGAGGAAACGCCCGGGTGTCATCACTGCGAGGACCGCCCTGAGGACACGGTGGAACACACCGTAGCGGAATGCCCTGCGTGGGCTGAGCACCGCCGTGCCCTCAGGGAAGTGATCGGCGATGGCGACCTCTCGCGTCCGGGCCTAGTGCAGGCCATGATGCGGAGCGAGGGGGACTGGGATGCCGTCTCCTCCTTTTGCGAAGCAGTCATGCTAGCTAAGGAGGAGGCGGGACGCGTGAGGCAGCGAAGCGCTGCCTCCTCGCAACCCAGCCATCGCGAAGGACACACCGGGCGTCGGGGATCGCGGGACGATCTCCGGCCACCGTAAGCGCGGGCCTGCGGACGGCGAGCATGGGTGGCTCCCCGTCCGACCAGAAACAGACCCGAGCGTACGGCGCGTCGCGTTCCGCGCGCGCCTCAAAGAGCCATCAGACCACCACAGATGGGGCCCAATAGGGCCGATGCCGATTCGGAGTCGCGGAGAACCTAACGGGTAACCGGGGCTCCGGCTCGACGTGCAGGAGAAGGAACGGGGTGGTTTTTAGTCAGTAAGAGTCTGACACTCCCTTCCGCCTCACCCAGGCGGGAGCAGTCATTCGATGATTTTCCCCCCTTAATAAAAAAAAAAAAAAAAAACCCCGAACAGGTAGTACGATCTTGATTATGATGTGTGATTCACTTACATAATTGACAGGCAAGTTTTTTTTATGGCCGGTAAACGAGCAGACGGATCACCTGATGGTAAGCAATCGGCGTCATCTATGAACACCTGGAACACCAGAGGCGTTACACGTGCGTAACCGGCCTTTTGGGGATTAGGAGTTTGAGGATCGTTGGGGATTTAGGAATCGAGGAGATTGGGGAAGGGGAGGGTAATTGGGCCTTCGGTAACCTCACTCACACGACGAAACACAACGCAATCGTTGCTTCACATCAGTTTTCTATGAGGCCGTCTTATATTTTTTATTTTATTTGCTGTTCTCATTTCGTGTCGAAGTGAATTTAAATACACAGGCACAAGTACTACGTCACGCCAACATCTCGCAAACGAAAATAGGTGAATGACCCTTCCACCCCTCGCGAGCGAGAGACGTTATGCAAAGCTGTTCCAAAACATTCGACGATAAAACAATTGTAACAAATAAACGACCAAAACTAGAATTCACATTATACAAAATAATATTCGCATAACACGGAAATATAATTTGAACTGAAACAAAGTAAATCAGCTCGACGAAATAACTAAGCGAATCTGTGAAACGTAATATTGCACTCATTAAACTTTTGAACGTTTTACTGTGGCGCACTGCACCTCCCTTGCGAGTTAACCGTTTAAAAACTAACGGGAATTTACGTACAGTCGCAATCATAGTTAGGTTAGGTTATTTGGACGAAAACAACCATAACTTGTGAAGTAGGTGATTTTACAGGTTTTTTACTACGTAATATTACGCCTTTTATATCCCCGTAGGGGTAGGCAGAGGTGCACGGTACGGCACATAATCCCACTTTTCACTATTTATGTTATGACTAAGGTGGTGAGCCTATTGCCATATACAGGGCACATTTCCAGACTCCGTGCTATTACTGAGATTTAAAAAAAATCAGTAATACTTTCCGACCCGGGAATCGAACCCGAGGTTGTAATTGCGACCACTCCGCCAATGAGGCAGGATTTTTAATTAAAATATGAAATAGGGGTTAAAATAAAGTGACTTCTTAGTTATGTAAGTTTATTTATTTTTAGGGCTATTTGTAGTAACTCTTGAAGGTTTCTCTCTCTCCCTCTCTCTCTCTCTCTCTCTCTCTCTCTCTCTCTCTCTCTCTCTTTCTCTCTATCTCTCTCTATCTCTCTCTCTCCGTCTCTCTCCCTCTCTCTCACTCTCTTTTTTTCTCTCTTGGTTGGCACATGTGATGTAAAAGGATCATCAAGATTGGCGCAAACACAGTTTGTGTTCAATTGTTGAAAGGTTTTTTGACGACCAAAGAGAAGATGCGCGAAGATCACAAGTAACTGAATTCAACAAAAGAAGATCCAACACCAATTTTAGCCAGACTTAACATAATAATCAAGTATTTTTTTCGTATAAATTATTTTCTTGAAAAGTTAAGGTTGTTTTTCATACTCTCCTAGTTTAAGGAATTGTTCCGCGATCCCCAATTACTGTAAGTGGTTCCCGCATTGCGACTTCCATGGAACATTTTCGACATGCAAATATCGGGTCGACTGCAATATTATCTGTGACGTCATTAGGTACTATTTGCGCAAATACTCTAAAGTATTTACATTTTCGTCTGAATAATTGATAGTAATCATTTATTTCTTACCGTCTTTCTTTTGGCAAAGTATCAAAATTTAAAATATGTTTGAAGAAAACGTAAAAAAATATCTGTCCATAATTTAGCGACATTTTTATGGAAAAAAAATGGAGGATATATGCATGAATCCACTAGACTTTTAATACATTTCGTGATATTCGGTAGATATGTACCAAATTGTTATGGTCAAAAGCAAAATTGTGGCAGTTTTATTTGCAAAAATGTTCAGCAGTTTCACGTACTAGTGCAATTTGTGGCGTGCAGTTTTATGTTATTTTTTTTATGGCATAAGCCGTAAAACAAGCAGATAGATCACCTGATGGTAAGCAATCGGCATCGCCCATGGACACCAGGAACACCGGCTTTTTGGGGATTAGGAGTTTGAGGATCGTTAGGGCTTCAGGGATTGGGTAGATTGGGGAAGGGGAGGGTAAGTGAGGCCGTGGTATCACTCCGGTCGAGCCAGCCCATTCGTGCCGAAGCATGGCTCTTCCACACTTATATATATATATCGTGAATAACATAACATAAACTTAACATAACATCACGCCTTTAATCCTCGAAGGGGAAGGCAGAGGTGCACATTATGCCACTGTACAATATAACACCTACTTTTCACTATTTATGTTATGAGTCCCATGTACAGGGGGTGAGCCTATTGCCATATACCGGGCACAGTTCCAGACTCCGTGCTACTACTGAGATTTTTTTTAAACCCAGTTATACTTTGCCCGACCCGGGAATCGAACCTAGACCCCTTCCTCGGCAATCGCACTTGCGACCACTTGACCAACGAGGCAGCCTGGTGATTACTAGTTTCTAAATGTACTAATTGACTAGAATTTTTAATAAAATTAACATCTATGTCATCGTTATTTTTTGTACCTAATTAACTTATTTAAAATGATCTTTGCACTTAGTAACAAAAAACATAAGTACCTGTACCTAAAAATATTTAAGACACAACCACACCTACTAAATTAATCTCAAGATTTGGCTTACCAACTAGAGTACACAGCTCACGTCTTAATACATAGCGACTAGTTTATCGAGGTGGTAAATTACTTACACATTGTTACAATGATTTACTAATCAGAACCCAATTAAAAGCTCATAAGTTATAGATTCGTTTATACCTAATGCATTATAGTTTTCCATTTCCAATATAAGGTGTGTTTATTGTTGTTTTCTTATTAATAATTTGGTACCATTCAAACAATAAAACTATTTTTTTCCTACTTTATTAAAAATTACCGGTTAATCAGCCCCAGTCATCCTACACCACTTCACTACATAGTCGCTAAACTAAGTCGCTATCCGCCATCTGTCTGTCCATATGTATGCTTAGATCTTTAAAACTTTTTTAATAGATAGAGTGATTCTTAGGGTAGATTTATATGTATATTACATGCATATTGCACCTGTGCGAAGCCGGGGCGGGTCGCTAGTTAAATATTGAATATAATTTATAAGATGAATTTTATATGCAAAAATAACACAAATAACTGATAGGCTGTCATTTGAACACAGTTCTGTTAATATCAATATTTACTGATTATTTTATTTGATTTCAAGTTCTACCATCCTCAATCACAGATATTATTTCAATGGACAGTAAATACAATCATCTTAAATCATTGTCTACAATATTTGCAATTCTCATAGTTCAGACAGTCTAGATTCCACCTACTTTACTTAAGTCGTTTTCTACAATGACGTAAGCTGATATTCAAACAATGCACAAGTTTTCCCGGCCTAGTTTGAAGATCAGCCTCTCTTTCAAGTACCGGACGCGGGTATGACGAGCGTCCATTGTTATCAACCAGTTTTTGCATCCACGATGAACCAAGTTCTTAAGTAACTTGTTCTATGTACATGTTCTCTGTTCACCCAACTGTAACTTTATAGCATAGAAATAATGTGTCAAGAGATTTTTTATAGGTGGGCAGTAAAAATGTAATACTAAAGTGAAAATTTAATGTGAAAAGTTTGCCAAAATCTGTGTCACGCTTAGAGCCCCCATTTTTATTTGGGTAGTCCCGTTCAGTGCTCCCTCGAGAGCATTATGTAGCGCTGACGTCGACGTCAAATGTCTACGTCACAAGTGCACTTAGCGACGTGGTATCTTGTTTCTGTTAATAGCTTCAGTAACTTGCCAAACGGTTCTGATTACGCGGCCATCTTCTCTTAATTCCACATTAAAAATTCCGTTTCTTGCGTCGGCTGTTTCTTGGAAAACATTTTTGGCAGTTGCTGTGAAGGACGGGGATTTGCTAGAGAGCTTGGGAAATAAAAATAATGTTAGTACTTTCTTGTGGCTACGACTGTTATGTAATGTTTTGTGTAGTATGCGGTTCTATATCAATTTGTTAAAGCAACTCTTTCTTCAATTCACTTTAATCTTTACAATAAAGACATGCAAATAAATCAACAATCAAAACAATCTTTCTCATAAAAAATCTTTCCAAAGAACCAATTCTCACGAACCTTTAACAAGATTGAATCTCGAGTTCCAGTGCAAATCTTTGTTGCCTACTGCGGCGTGAGGGTTGAAACAAAAGATCCCCTAAACGTCCTCTTAATGAGGGCTTGAAAATCCGTAAACATCCCTCGGCGGCGTAGCGTTGACGGGCGGTTCTTAGGAACGCGCTGTTATGTGAAAAGAAATGGCGATGTTAATTTGCAAGAGGATTTTAGCGTATTACGCTGTTTTCGGCAACTACGTGTTTAGGGTATTGTGATTAATAAAGGATTTAGAACAGATTAGTTACATGACGTAACATTGTGTTTGTGCTTCCCTCAAAATTTAAAGGATAAGTATGGTTAAGATATACCTTTCCAAGTAAGAAGGAATGAGACATATTTGCTTGTATGATATGCAATGTTACTATTAAAACTTTTCCCGTAAAACTCATATAACTTGACTTTGAAATCTGACTTAATAACATCAAAAACAAAACACAATTTTATACGCAAAATAAACTACGAAACGCAAATATAAAAAGGCTACCTCAAGGACTCACAAAACACATTACTCGGTTAATTCAATTTGTTCGCAGACCTGCGAAGATCAAGGCCTAAGAATACAAAAGGGTCAGGACATAAAACAATATATTATTTTATCCTGATATTATCGATGATAGTACATTCCTTCTACAATCGCCATCGAATTCGACCCGAGGGGTAAGAAAAAGAATTTTTCGCATCGTACAAAAGGGAATGATAAATTAAATTTTATACGCGGAATTGCCAAAAATTTCCTCGTTCGGCGGCGAGAATTTATCGAACGCCTTGGAATACGTTTGTATGGTACGAATTAACAAAATGGTGGAAATTGAAAATGCTTTTTGCAAATCCAATGTGTTATCGGTGAAGAGAAGTAAATGTATTGGAATAATTAATTTGTTAATAGGTTATTTACTTTAAAAAGACATCAAGTCACGTACATTCCTCTTCAATTGTCAAATTATTTCTCAAATTCATGAAACGTTTACAAATGTCATTATATACTGAACTAGTTTTCTACAGTTCATTAACTTTGGAACCAACGTCCTTAGGACATTGTAGAAAATTCGGCCACATCACGTAAGATAATCAAGTTACTTTGTGCACAGCTAATTAACCGTGAACTGGGATAGAAATGGTTATTAGACCACATCAAACCTTAAATATATGAACGTTATAGGAACAGACCTAAAAATAAAATGTTATCCCAACAGGTTCAAGTAGAAGAAAAACCATAATTATCCTAAGTATACGTTGCATAGTCCATAAATTAAGCTTAATAGTTGATAAAATCTATAACCCTCGATGTTGCATTAAACAAAACCAAAATGTCCATCTATAAGATAGCGAATGACTTATAGATGGACAGCAAAGACTTTAGCAGTGGGATCCCATGAGACGCTCTTTGGGTATTCAGCCCCAAAAAGGTTGATACATGAATGAAATTATACTGAGTTGAATGGTCCTTACCCATTTTCTTATAGAATGCATAATATAGTTTGGTTTTCTCCTTGTTATCCCTTTGGGAATTAAAACAAGCTAAGCTCTATCTCTCCAGGATGGAATTTACGAGGTAAGTACAAAGTTTCATGACGTTCATCTGAAAATTCTTGAAGCATTCCAATGATGCAATATTGAGAGCCTCCAAGGTTCAAAGCCTTCATATTGTTACAGAGACACGATATATAATATATGTTTTAAGCTCGACGGCCGCGGTGACGTAGAATGTGATCCTATAGAGCCTCCGTAATACGCTGATGAAATATGGCCTCGAGTTAGATACGTTATCAAAATTGTATGATATTAATTTTCAATTTTATCGACGCGAATTTTGGGGTGATTTTGATTGGATGTGTAAGTGATGAAAATGGTGAAATAATAGAGAGAGAGTAAGATTTAAAGCACATTTTAACTACTAAAGAAATATTTTTTATTTTTTTTTCGTTAAAGCCATGATCGTCCCACTGCAAGGCAAAGGCCTCTCTACCCTCCTAATAAAAATAAAGAAACAGGTGCCAGTATTTTACTTTTTTAGTTTTAACGCTTTAAAGTGCAGGATAAAAAGGCGCCCAAATTTTCTTTCAAAAGAAAATTATTTCAAAAGCTCCCCATGAAATATTAACATTGTGGGTCACGCGTAAACTTAATCTGTAAAGGAAGATCACAGAGGAGATCTCATAAAATATTAATGGAGTCTAGAGGTAACAGGATTTATAGACCAGGGTAAATTTAGGCATTAACAAATCTGACCTAGATTATAATAGAAGGTGATTTTTTTAAAGGATTTTTTTATTCTCAATTAAAGTAACTTTTATTTATGTTAAGTTTAAGTAAAAGATATTAGAAACAATAATACAAAAGGAGAAATACATTTTATAAAATTAATTAAGAAATAATATCTTTTTTATTCAATTCTACATCTGTCAATGTTAACACCTGGTTTTCTCTTTCAAAATTACATTCCGACTTTACCAAGTGATGGTAAGTAAAACACGAGTGAGGTTTTAGAATAGAATGTACACAACTATTAAGTACATACATTAATAACAAAGTAAATTATTGGCACACTAATGAAAGCATTATATTTGTTGTAAAATTAATCCGGCAACCTACACCCAAAACATTACGAATTCGTTCAATTAAAATTAAAATATATCAAAATGCAAATAGAATTTTGTTTATCTATAACACTAGGTAATCTATGTAGTATAATTTAAATTGACCCAGTTCGACATACCCGAATATCAGCAAATATTTTATACCACTGACAAATATATTTAAGAAATAATTGTACCTATATACCTACCAAAATAATAAAGTAATAGATCAAATCAACTAAAATTTACTTACGAAACACCATATCGTATTAACTGCTTACCTGTAAAAGAGAAAATACTTATTAATATTTATGTCACACGTAAAGCAGAACATAGAACAGAACTTGATACTGATAATATTAAAATTAGAAATGATATGGAAGACCAAGAAACTAAAGACAATGAAATTGTTTTTAAGATTAGGGCTCTAGGTGACAAAGCCGTTTCTTTTTTTTTTTAAGGGGGGAAAATTATCGAATGACTGCTCCCGCCTGGGTGAGGCGGAAGGGAGTGTCAGACTCTTACTGACTAAAAACCACTCCGTTCCTTCTCCTGCACGTCGAGCCGGAGCCCCGGTTACCCGTTAGGTTCTCCGCGACTCCGGATCGGCATCGGCCCTATTGGGCCCCATCTGTGGTGGTCTGATGGCTCTTTGAGGCGCGCGCGGAACGCTACGCGCCGTACGCTCGGGTCTGTTTCTGGTTGGACGGGTAGCCACCCATGCTCGCCGTCCGCAGTCCCGCGCTTACGGTGGCCGGAGATCGTCCCGCGATCCCCGACGCCCGGTGTGTCCTTCGCGATGGCTGGGTTGCGAGGAGGCAGCGCTTCGCTGCCTCACGCGTCCCGCCTCCTCCTTAGCTAGCATGACTGCTTCGCAAAAGGAGGAGACGGCATCCCAGTCCCGTGTTGTGACAGTGACAAAGCCGTAACTGTAACTAATGATATGTTAGATGATCCAGCTATGAACTAAACTGATGTCAAGACCGAAATAGGTGACATCATAATATTAGACAAGATTTTTGTTATAGAAACAAATCCAATAGATTAGTATGACAATCGAATCCCGAAACAATCAGAAAATTATTTTCAAACAGCCCAATAGTTCGAAGTCATTTAGAATATAAAGGCCCATATTAACCTGTCACCTTTCAGTCTTCTAAGTTTTTCGAGAACTTCTGTAATGGTTCACTATTTGAATATCGATAGTATTTTTGATACATGTGTAGAAATAATAAAATCTGAGATCGTGTGTAATATTTTTAGAAAACCTTTGGTTGTTACGTCAATTTTAAGGTATTAATTCACTTTAATTTAAATAATATTCTTAATTTTGGCCATTTTGTTTGTTCATCATCGTCATCATCATCAAATGAATTATTTCTTTATTTCTTTCTAACTAAGATATCGCACATAAATATTAATGTGTGAACTTATAAAATACGGCAAGTGGGTTATTCTCTTCATTATTTTAAAGAAATATAAATATAAATTAAGTCAGCTGCTTAACGAAAATGAAGTAGTAGTGCTAAGAAGTTGAATTTTAACATTTCAATATAAATACCGCGACGTATTCAGTGAGCATACAATTTTCCAGTGTTTATTAAATTTCACGTTGTTACTCTGTGTCTAACCACAACCCAGGCGCGTTTGCCGCCTGTCAGCCATTAATTAATTCTGTTATCCGCGAACGTCCCAGCTTTCTCTTCGTTTAGTGCAAGCATTTTAGATTCACAGTTACCTTTTATGAACTATTTATGATATTCAAGCTCATTATGCATTTACTGAGCTTTTAAAATCATGTTAACATCTTGTCTACCTTTACAAATTAATTTTATACCACTGAATCCTTTGAGGATTTTTATAAGACGAGACGATGCATTGATACGACCATCTGTTTGTGTCTGCTGACTGCACAATTTGTATCAGTTAGACAATGGTGCAACAGTCGCACAATTGATATTGTCATTGTATAATGTAACCGGGTTTCTTTTCATAACATTGTTTAAGTACTTCCGCTTTTAGTTTTGTCTTAGTCAAATCTAAATATTATGTTAGAATGAGAAACAATGTTTCGTGTTTTATAAACGAAGTTGTTTTAAGAAGCTTTGTCGATTTAATTTCATTAACGCCTTCGCTGTCAGTATCTATCAGTGCTTCGAACATTTTTATCTTAAGACAATGTTTTAAAATAATTGGAAAACTTCTTCTAAATTTCTTGCTCTTCCCAGAACTTTACCATGAAGCACTGGATAGGTATTTTTTGTTCAATTTATTTTGAGTGTAACAAAATTTGTTATTAAATGTGATTATTTTTGAAGTGTTTAAGTTAATTGAATTTTAACTAAGATTTTTTTAACACCTTTTATTAGAAAGCCAGTGTCAAAAATTAAAATGCCGTTATTGATTTTAGCGATGTGGCAGCTATTAGCCCTTAGTACTGTAGTATTATCAGCTCAGACGACTGATGGAAGATATGAGAATGTGAACGTGAGGCAGGATTGGTGGGAAACTGCAGTGCTATATCAGATATATCCAAGATCCTTCATGGATAGCGATGGAGATGGTGTGGGAGACCTAAATGGTAAGTGGCATTTATAGTAGCTCAACATTTGAATCGAAACGAAAGTACATCACAACCAAGTTCTTTTCAAAATTGTGCTCATGTTCATCTTTCGATTAAAATCCAATTTAATACAACGTCTTAGTTTCGGCAAACAAGGGTTTAGTCACAATTTGTTGCTAAACAAACACCAAATTGGGTCGGCCAACTGTGTCTCGTTATCACTTTACACCATCAAAGTCCATTAATCTACCTGACACTCTCAGCTCTTATCTAGACCAAGATTGAAGCACGCATACCGGTCAAGTGAAAATAGGGTTCAGATTAAATTATCACTCCTTCTTTACGTACGGACTAAGTAGGGATTTTTTGTGTAAATGTCTCACTTTTGTAGGCAAAAAGGTTCAAGGTCAGAGAGTAGGGCTAGGGACCAACTGAATAGAACTGTGACTAGATAATCCTATATTTAATTACCCATTTCTTGTTGATATGCATATAGAGGGTATATTCTATGTCGGTTAATTTTAATTTTGAGGTTTCAGTAGGACTTTTGTATATTGTAATATTTTTGCGAAGCTACACAAATGTGTTTCCAGGAATAACATCAAGACTAGAGTATCTCAAGGAGTTAGGGGTCGACGCCGCATTGCTGTCACCAATTTTCAAATCTCCAATGCACGACTTTGGTTACGACGTATCAGATTATTATTCTATCCAACCTGAGTATGGAACCATGGAGGATTTCGAACAACTTCTCAAAAAAGCAGGAGAACTAAGTAAGTCTAAAAATCTATGCATAACCGACAAACGAATTATAGAAAATTTCGTAACCGAAATTCGATAGCACGGCGTATCGGTTATTTGAACTTTCTTAATAAGATTTCCCTTTAAAATTTACATTCGAAAGGGCCTGCCTGTTTGTATAATAATTTGAACAATTTATTCTGGTGTTGTTTTTCCTCGATTGTAATCATTTCTGATTGGATGGTTCGAGTAGCATGGGAGTGGTTATAACAATAGTAGTTTGAGGCTGTTATGTACTGTTGATTTTTGTCTTAAGTGTCGATATTGAAATGGGTTCGCGGTGATCCAACCAATTCAAATGTTTTCTCAATAGGTACTCCAGATGATAAAGAAGAACGTTGAAATATAACAGAATTATTATTGAACAGTTGATAAATAAAACAAGATATTTTAGGCATTTGAGATGGAATATTCTATCGCGTTCTGAATATAAAGAGCTGTTGAATTAATTAATTAGTGATTCATGTTAGAGATACTTTACATTAATCATATTACTTTCTTACTTACACATGTTACTCTAGCTATTAATAGCTCCAATGTTGCGTTGTTAAATTAATCGTGTTTATCTTTCATGAAGGTTTGTGCTTATCTCATTACCAATTGGTTGTTACAGACATGAAAGTTATTCTAGACTTTGTACCGAACCACTCCAGTAATGAGAGCGACTGGTTTATTAAGTCGTCGAACAGAGACGAGTACTATAACGACTGGTATATTTGGGAGAATGGTCACTTGAATGACCGCGGTCAGAGGAGCCCGCCGAATAATTGGGTAAAAATTTGTTCTAGTTTCATAAACATTTTGGTCCTATTATATCAGTGATACCTGTGTATGAGCATTAAGCATTCACACTAGTCAGTGGTCAATCTAAATCATGGGATTCCATATTTCAGATCAGTTTATTCAGAAAAAGCGCTTGGACATACATGCCGTCTCGTGATCAATACTACTTCCATCAGTTCGGAAGCAGTCAGCCTGATTTTAACTTTAGAAACCCTGTCGTTGTTGAAGAGATGAAAGTAAGTTCCATCAAGATGACACACATTGTAAAAAATAATGATAGTTGTATTTAGTGCCAAAGAAAACTACTTACGACATTAAATTCACATTCAAAGATTTCCATAGCTAACCAAACAATAATAAGGTACTCAACAAAAGTTTGTTTTTAAAATCAATTCACAAATCAGACGTTGAACTTATTTATACACGTGAACCGTTCAGTTGAAAAGATTGGTTACTGTCTTCATTTGTTTTGTAAATTCTGAAGGCAACACTATAAACAAATAGTTACTACGTACATTATCTAAATAAAGAATCAGATTTGTAAATAACATTACTTATTTTGTGACTCGGCTACGTGTAATGAAGATTAATGTTCTCCTAGTTCATGGCCTTCGAATGTGAAAAAGCTTTGTACACTGAATAAATAATATGTTTATCTGATGAAATAAACAAGTTGCGAAATCTAAGATTAGCTTTTGGTTCTGTTTGTGGTCTGACACCGATGCTGTTTGAGTACATCATATTTTTCGATTAGCATTTCTGTTCTCAACAATATTTGAAGATTTATTTTATTTTATCAAGGTCAGCAAACAGCTAGCTTCGTCATTGGTAGCTGAAGCTAATAAATACTGAAATTATTTAGAACTCCTGCTGAGAGAAGGTTAAACATTCAGTTTTCACTTCAATGTATTTATGAGCAACATATCTATCTGACCTATCAAGATTTTTCAAGAGAATTACTAATTTCCAATATTATATCCTGTTACTTTCAGTAATCAAAATGTATTTTTTACAGAACATAGTAAAATTCTGGTTAGAAAAAGGAGTGGCTGGAATGAGAGTGAATTCTGTCAATCTTTTCTTTGAAGTTGACAAGGATGTATATGGTGGAAGGTATCCCAATGAACCAATGACTGGTAAACCGAATTTGGGTCCAGACGACTATGGGTTCTTAGACCATGTGTACACTAAGGATCAAGAAGAGACTTATGACATGGTGTCTCAACTACGAGATGTGTTCGATGCTATCGCTATAAGGGATAATTTGACAAGGTATAGAGAAAGAGTTTGTCGTCATAAATCTTTTTGAATAACAAAAGCCTTATTTTAGTGGTTGTTATTAAATATGAAATTCAATTAATTATATAGCATCTATAGTTAACAAACATTGGGTTTTAAAATATGATAATTAGGATAAAACAAGAATTAAACCTAAAACCCAAAAATATTAAGTAACTGCAATAGTTTAATTTAAAAAAACAACGGACAAGCAAAAGTATAAACATTCCCCCCAGAGAAATTCATCGTTGACGTGCAAATGAATATGGCTGTTAAAAAAATAACCAAAATAAGTAACTTTCATGAATATTAAAACGAAGAAGAATTCTCATGATGATCCAAATTTCAATTTCCACCGTGATGTAAACCACGTCGATTTACATTTTTTTCAATGACGTTCGCTGATTAAAACTGGAAAAATAACCTGAAAATTTTTATTTCGTGAATATGATAAACTAGGTATCTATAAATTAAATCTCTTTGAAATTCGTTGCCTAAAAGCTGTGTAGTAAAAATCATTTTGTTTGTTGGATTCGACGAAAATTTATGTTCGCGCTAATAAATTTATGGACGCACATTGCGTATACTGGACGACGTGTGCGCATCAATTGGGTGCGAAATTGTACAACAATAATTCTGTTCATAATTATACCAGCTTCAGTACCTACTGTTTATTTATTTTTATCGTTCTAACTGAAAAGTACGTTTGCATTGAACTGAAATATTTACCAGCCTTGAGTATGGGATTGTTTGCATTGAAAGAAACGAGTGCATGAATGAATTGTTTATTTTTCATTCTGAATAGACCAAGGCAATTTTCGTTTACGAATACCTACATCTAACAATTCTTCTTCCAGAGTAATGATGACAGAGGCTAGTACGAATATAAAAAATGCAGTGAAATACTACGGCGAAGGCATTCACACTGGTGCTCATATTCCATTCAATTTGGCTCTCATCGCGGATCTAGACAAAGACTCAGACGCTAGGGACATTAAGTACGCGGTTGATAGATGGCTCACGTACAAACCTTTGAAGAAACAAGCCAACTGGGTGGTACGTGCAACTTTTATGTCCTTCTTTTGTACTCGATCTTGGGACGTTGGGATAGAAATACTGTTCTTTATTTTCTTTCGTATAGGGTATACTTTAGTATGTTACATTTTAGACTATAATTGTGAGAAGGTAATTGTCTAATTTTAAGTGACTAAGGTCTAATGCTTTGCTCTGATAACTTTAAAGCCTTTCATTTGTAACTCTAACACCAAAAGTAATTTTAGTATCAGTAAATTATGTAGAAACATTCTAAAGTGGATCCTTTATAAGGCGTACTTACAAATTGACACATTTAACAACTTTGTTAACTTTATCAAACCGCCTCCGGCCCCCAGCGGTGTCTAATTTTCGTTCACATTTACCCGATGGGGAAAAGTTACAACAGCGAGCATTAATTGCTACATGTCAACAAATATAACAAGGTCAGCCAAATATACTCTTTCGATATACACAGTCTAACTGATATCTGGTAGCCTCAGGGAATCTGTGGATTTGGTTTCTTTAGCAAACACGGTGGGCGTGGCTATTTTGAAAAAGGTCTTCCTCTCTATTCTTGAAATATAATAAGATAATTATTATGATCGATGTTGTTGCGAATCGAGCGCCTCGGGAATCGAGTTGTGTGTCAAGTGATAATGTGTTTCTATAATGGGAAGGTCGCTAGTATTGAGGTATAATGTAAAATTGTAATAATGTTACGAATGATGAATGAGTTAGGAATATGAAAAATATTTTGAACTTATCCTTTGGATGGAAATGTGAAAACTGTTTTGAGAAATATCATGTATAATAAAACTAGGAAAGAATTAAGTATTTCTTTAGTTCAACGAATTGAATTTAGACTTGATCCTTTGAATGCTAGTATTATTAAGTTTTTCACATACGTTATTAACGTTCATTTTATTAATTAATACCATTACAATAATGTTTATTAATTCATATTTCAGACTGGAAATCACGACAAGAGCCGAGTAGCATCAAGGTTCAGGCCCGAACTAGTGGATGCTTTCAACATGCTCGTTCTATTACTACCTGGGATTGCTATCACCTACATGGTAACCGTTTACTTTAAAACCACGGCAATTAGCTGTTAAATATAGCCTTTGTACACATTAAGAAGATTCATTACACATACGAGGTACATTTCGTAAAACTAATGGAACAATTATAATGTAAATAAGTAATTACATATTCGCACTAAAGATTACCAAGGCCCTTGCTTTGTTTTAGTTATTTTATGATCTTTGAACCTTTTGTGTCCTAAATCATTTAGGATCAATATGGTTCCTACTTTAAAATCTATAAGCATATTGATATTTAAATATTGGCAAGCACTTTTAACTGCCACGTTACGTTGGTTAAAATTAAGATTACTGAGCAAGAGATTGTTTGGAATCCACACACATTAGTTACCTATTAGTTAGATTTTAGTGATCATAGGCTGTTATTACACTTAGACTGAAATTTTTACTGAAATATAATTTGTTCTGAATGTGATGGTCGTTTTGGGGAAGACTAGGTTATGCTGTGTATTTATACATTTATTTATTAATCTACATTTTGTAAACGCTTATGCAAATGACATATAAATATTGAAGGGCGAAGAAATAGGAATGGTAAATGGATTCGTGCCGTGGAGCGAGACGAAGGATCCTCAAGCCTGCAATACGGACGACCCCGTTAATTTCATCGAAGTGTCCCGCGACCCCGTCAGGACCCCGTTCCAGTGGAGCAGCGGAAAACACGCAGGTACCCAACCTTTTGAATACCTATTTCACATTTCCACATGAATAATGCCGAGGTCAACTGAGGACAAAAAAGGAAATGTACCTTAAATATTATATCAAAAGGTTTACTGATGTTCATCAACACTCCAAAGGTACCTATTCATTCCACCATTCACTAGCCTTTGTTGGTTTTAACTTAGCATTATGTTAAAGTCAAATGAGTCTAGATATTGAATATAAAGTTTTACTTTGAAGTCCATGATGGGATAAAAATTCAATCTAAAGTCTAAGCATGTTTTGAAAGACAAAACCAGATTATGTTTGACTTATCTTCTTACATGTAGAATTTTTAGGATTTACAAACATGATACCCTGAAGGTTATTCGGCAAAGTAAAATATAAGTCAGCTGGCTTATGTGTGTACATTATCCGCTTTCAAATTTAAATAACCCAACCCTTTTGAATTGACATTCTTGAGACCCTTTTTCTGAAAGGTATTTTAATAAAGAATTAAGTGACCTAATTGGCTCTATTTGGCAAAAACCGACAAAGCAGACCTGTCGGTTTTTATAGTAAGTGTGACAATCGGGTATAAGATCTCCTTGACTGAATATTGGTGTTACATTGTTCTCACATAATTGAACCAACGAAACAATGTAACCAAGAATTGTATTGTGAACCTAATTGTAAAGAAGTAACCTATGGAGTTTCTTGCTGATTCTTCTCCACAGGAATCTACACTTTGGAACAAGCAAATAGCTTCACTAGAGGACTGACCGACAGACTGTCATTATTTCTTCAATATTTAAATATTTCGTTTTGACGTTCAAAAGTGCCTTCTTGGTCTAATTGAAATAAATTATTTTGACTTTGATCATGATTGAGTTTGAACGCCAAGTATTGCTGCTGGATTTCGTAGTGGTAATTTGAACTTTGGTATTATTTGATGAAATAGACTAAAATTATGAAAACACTATATTTTTATTGATAACACTTTTTTTGTTTGTTTGTACTAGGATTTTCAGCTGCTGATACGACATGGTTGCCGGTAGCAGAAGGTTTTGAACAATTGAATGTAGCCGCTCAGAGATCTGCAGTACGTTCTCATTACCAAGTTTATCGAACTCTGACCAATTTGCGCATACGACCGGCATTTAGACTCGGCAGATTCGAGTCCTTGGCACTGAATAGCGACGTGTATGCTTTTAAAAGGTACATAGTTAATTTTAAATTAAATGTTTGAATTAAAACATTTTTTTTATTAATTTTCGTTCAATGCTTTGCAAAATGTATGTGTTAAAGCATGACATCGAATTTCATGAACTTTGTTAAACTGTTCAGAAAAGTATACGCTATGACTTTGAATGCTTGTTTCAAACTGAGCTTAACGTAGTTTTGAATAAAAATTCAATGAGTTTTAGCTTTAAACTTTATACAAACGTAAAATAAATTGTTCTTAAACATTTCTGTTTTTATTCTAGATGGTACAATGATGACACCTACATCGTTGTTATGAATGTTGGAAAAGTGTACCACGTGGTCAATCTGACTGCTTTTGACTTGATATTTGGCCAGTTAGAAGTTGAGGCTAGCAGTGTACTCTCTTCCAGAACCTATAGGTGAGTTTATAATTTCATACAGTTCCACAAATCGTTGATTACAAATAGTAATTATTATAAAGAACATTTCTATTATTTTTACGTATCTAGGGTAGATTCGTAAAAATAATAGAAATGTTCTATTGTAGTATAAACTACAATGCTAGGGATAAATCACGTATGTATGAAAAACGCTGATAAACCCAATGCAATGTACAGACACATAAATAACATGTAATATAGTACGTTCTCGGACAAAAATAACTGTCTTGTTAGAAAATACGTCGACTATAATACATTTTAGACGTGTCAGTATAGGATTCTTAACAAAAATGTATTGTACTTAAGTATATAATGATTTCTTTTCGTAAATATACTTCATTTTTAGTAATATTATTGATTTAGATAGCAATTGTATGAAGACGGCAGAGTAGAGTACATTTAATTTTGTCACCGTCGCTGAACTTCCCGTGTCTCATAAGATTCGACTGAGAGACTACATAATTTTGACAGAGCCCGGGCAGCAGCGTTTTCTAATAAAAATAATCCCTTTAAACTACTTTTAATCTCCAACAGAACTTTAAAGAATATGCCAGACCATTCTTTTATAGAAAAGATCTATACCCTTACAGTCTTGTTGATGATTATCTTTGTTCATTTACAGTGATAGCGTGCAAGCTAATTACTTGGATTTGGCAGCTGATGAAGCCCTGGTACTTAGAATGCAGGTTTGAGTGTATACAGTGTGAATTGTAGCTTAGAATAGATAGATATTTAACTAAATGTACCTATTGATTAATAATTATATGCTATTAAGTTACCTGATGGTTTTCTTTGTAATGGACGGAATGCAGTATAAATTAAAAAGCAAAATCTAGTTTCTCAATATTCGTTTCATATGTACCTTACACTTTAAACAACTTAAAATAAGGCAAACAGTTATACGCATGTGTATGTAGATTAAAAAAAAATCGTATTTAAACATCACTTTATCCCATTTGTTATGTCGCGGAGAACCTAACGGGTTACCGAGGCTCCGGCTCGACGTACAGGAGAAGGAACGGGGTGGTTATTAGGCAGTAAGAGTCTGACACTCCCCCCCGCCTCAACCAGGCGGGAGCAGTCATTGGATGATATTGCCCCCTTAAAAAAAATCTCATTTGTTATTATCAGACAATCACAATGGACAATGTCCTCTAAGTTAACGTGACGAAAACAAAAGAATAAGTTTTATTCACACCCGAGTAACAAACAACACTTATTCAATAAGCCAGTACGTGCCCATTGACCCAGTAAAATACTCAAGGGAACATCTTTTTCGACAAATAAATGTTCCCAACTATTTATTCTCATAGGCACTGAAGTTGGGAATCTACGTTTTATATTACAAAGAGACCAAGTGTTAGAATATTTCGATTGATGGGAGCACTCGTGTAGAAGAATAGCAATCACAGACGTCAAATCTAATAAATATTTGATTGGCAATCATTGTAGAAAGCAGCTATCTTGTAAGATGGTAGTCGGTATTTTGTCTCAATTGGATTCTTTCTAGACTATTTTCGAAAAATGATTTTGTCTCGAATACTACTATATATTATTTAATCTAATCTTTGTAAAGCAGTTGGTAATAGGTTCGTCTCGTCTCCAAAGTTAACAAGCCTAATAAACTAAAGTACTTTTGATATTTTTTAAATCCATATATTTTATGTTCAATTTTTTTTTTAATCTGCAAGACCTCATAGATGCAAAGGTATTCTTGTTTTATGTATTTCTACAACTTAATATTGACTGACTGGCTCACTGGCCCAGTGGTCGCAAGTGCGACTGCCGGGCAATGGATCTCGGATCCGATTACCGGGTCGGCCAAAATATTACTGGGTTAAAAAAATCTCAGTGATAACACGGGGTCTGGAATGTGCGCGGTATATGGCAATAGGATCACCCACTATTACATGGGACTCATTACATAAAAAGTGAAAAGTGTTACATTGTACAGTGGCATTAAATGTCGTAATGTGCACCTCTGTATACTCCTTCGGGGATAAAAGGCGTGATATTATGTCCTGTTATTATGTAACAATTAAAGACAACATCATTAACAATTTGTATGTTCCAAATTATACATATAGATGTACTCTCTCATGGTTAAGTCTTAACTAAAAAATTCCTCACGATAATCCAAACACAATTTATTTATAATCTAATTTTCCGTCTTCACGAATCTCGAGCGTGACATTGGATTTACAGTGAGATTAATGTCATATAGAATCTAGAGCATCTATGCTTATCATATTCTTGTTGATAACTGAGACCTACAGGAGCGTGCGTCTAGCGTGATTATTATCAAGATGAGCACTTTGATCGCCTCCACTAGATTTTGGGTCTGCTCTTGAAAATTATCTCGATTTGACCATAAATAGATTTGTTTTCCAAAATATTGATAAGTCCGTATCTGCAGTCGAAATGTTATTGAAGTAAAAGTGAGTTTTGTTTGTCAATGTGATCATACGTGTATGAATTAGATTTGTTAGTTCGATGTTCATTGATTTTAAATGTGACTTCTGATTATGGGACTATGGCTTATTCTAGAATTTTATTGATTCTGTGCTTAATGATGGCATGCAAGCAGCTGATATGCATACGACTCGGTTGTCATAGTAGATACAAACTTTCCTTATCATTTGATACAAGTTCTCAATAGATACATTGATGTATTATGACTCCTAACTAATTGAATCATCAACATCAACAGCCTATACGTGGCCACTGCTGAACAACTGCCTCTGCTCGCACGGAGAAACTTGAGCATTAATTTCACCACGCTTACTTAATGTGAGTTGACGATTTAAATGTGTAATTAGAAATTATAAGCCCAGGATTCCTCACGATGTTTTCCTTCACCGTTTGTCAGTGTTCATATAACTCGGAAGAAAGCCACATTGGTACTTGCCTGAAGCATGAGAAAAAGGCGTCTTTAACCTTCGGGCCACAAAGGCAATACACTTCTAGAGCCCCTCCTCTTAAATTCTTTGGTAGAATACCTCATTAAAATATTATCATTTGTTATTATTACAATTTTAAATTCATTCTGAAGTTTCTTCACTTTCCTAACCATTACATAAATGAGAAATAGGGAGATGAGTGTTTAACTGTCTTACTAAAATCAACAAAAATATTTTGTTCAAAATTCTCTGAAGTATTATTATCACGTTGCATAACCGATACAAGATTACTTAAGATATAATCTTTACTAAACATGTTTGTCAGTTTAATCTCAAAAAGTACCAATTTTATCAGCCCCTCTGTGTGTTATTTCGATAATAGATAAAGAATACTCTATAAAATCTATATATTACCTAAGTTCGTCGACAGATTTTCCATTATATTTGTTTATTATCCATTAAAATGAAGGCAGTTATATTTCTGCCGCTTTTCTTGATTCTGTGTAGTGGAAATGTAGTAAGACATGAAGAGAATGACCAGGACTGGTGGGAGACTACGATCTTCTATCAGATCTACCCTCGCTCTTTCCTTGATAGCGATGGAGATGGAATCGGAGACTTGAATGGTAAGTAATCCCTTTCAATTTTGAGTGGCAACTATTTTTATTTCTTGCAGAAAATGGAAAAAGTTCCCTTTTTTATTTTTGGTGATATAATGAAATATTTGTAAATAAAATACACTTTTAGTAAAGTTAATTCATTGCTTTAGACGGTAACTATAATTGCATGAATCTGTGTATTAATTCTATGTTAATAATAACACAAACTGGTCCCATTTCCCGAGTCAATCATATAGTTTACATTTCACTACTGAAAACTAGAATTCAGAACTTTGACAAATTGCTCACACGGGAAATATCACGTAATTATGTTTACAACAGGGTCGATTATCATTTGGAATTTGTATTTTATCTCGTTTCGCTGTCTGGCAGGTATAACATCAAAATTGGAATACATCAAGAGCTTAGGTGTTGGAGCTATTTGGATGTCTCCTATGTTCCAATCACCTATGTATGACTTCGGGTACGATATCGCTGATTTTTACGCCATCCACGACGAGTATGGAACAATGGAAGATTTTGACGCTTTAATGGAGAAAGCCAACGAACTCGGTAAGTACCAAACTATTCTGATTAAATTTCTAAATTAATTCTTTAGTGAAAACGAAAAAGAAGAAAATCTTCTCGTAATTACAAAGAAAAGTTTATAAGAAACAAAAAAAGTAAAATAATAGTTGAAATTAGCACCTAACTTTGAAGAATAAGTCTGAATAGAATCTTGACGAAGTTACAAGTGTCTGTATTCAAGTCGTTGTAATAAAGATTGTGAAAGTTTGCTGTAAAAATATTCTGAAAAGTTTTTAACTAGTCTACAGAAAAGAACGAAATTTTATTCTGAATCTATTTACAGATATTAAGGTAGTTTTGGATTTGGTGCCAAATCACACATCGAATGAGAGCGTCTGGTTCGAAGAAGCTCTGAATGGCAATGAAAAGTATTACAATTACTTCGTCTGGGAGGATGGAGTGATCGATGAGGACGGTAACAGGCACCCGCCGAATAATTGGGTAAGAGTTTTAGCACAATGAAACGCGGTAAGATTACTTCTCTGTGGACTTAATGATTGTAATGAGGAAAGTTTATTGAGTGCTCTTTTATTGCGAATTGTTCTTCCATGGTTTGTATTTAATATACCGTTTTGAGTGAGGGTTGAGTGGCGTTTCTGGGTTATTATTTTGAAAGTACACATCATTATTTAAATTATTAATACTCGTGTTGGTATATCGGATTTTTGTATTACGGGGAGTTGGATTTCACTTCGATAAAGTGTAGTATAATTCTGTTATAGCTCTATCTTACAAACAATTAAAAACTTTATCAACCGTTCTATATTCTACCATATTCTCTTATATAAAAATATTATTTTATTGTTTCTAGTTGAGCCATTTCCGTGGAAGTGCCTGGGAATACAGAGAAGAAGTTGGTCAATATTATTTGCATCAGTTTGCTGTTGGCCAGCCAGACTTGAACTACCGTAATCCCGAAGTTGTTGAAGAAATGAAGGTAACAATAACGCTGAAGAATAAACATTAAAATCTTTCTACAAACAAACAAAAACTTTCTCATTACTTGTTTCTTTCCAGAATATCATTCGTTTCTGGCTAGGTAAAGGTGTAGCAGGTTTCAGAGTAGACGCAGTCAACTGTCTTTATGAGGCAGATAAAGAACTTTTCGGAGGCAAATACCCAGACGAGCCACTTTCTGGAAACATTAACGCTGACCCCGAGTCCCATGACTACTTAAGCCATATTTACACCAAAGATCGTGAAGAAACGTACTACATGGTGTACGAATGGAGAGATGTCTTTGATGAGTTCAAAGAAAAAGATGGCCTTACTAGAGTCATGATGACTGAAGTATACGCTACAATCCAAGACGTAGTAAGATACTTCGGTGAAGGAGATAAGGAAGGAGCCCAAATGCCTTTTAACTTCGACCTTATTACCGACGTTGACGCCTCATCTTCCGCCGCCGACATAAAATACACTATCGACAAATTCTTAACTTACAAACCTGTTGATAAAGGCGCTAATTGGGTGGTAAGTATTTAGTAAAATTTACTCGAATACAGAGGAAGAAATAAGATTAAATAGAAAGCAATCTTTCGCAGGTTGGTAACCATGACAACAGCCGAATGGCAACTAGATACGGCCCGCCTTTGGTCGACGGAATCAATATGATTGTATTGTTGCTTCCTGGAGTAGGAGTGACTTATATGGTAAGTATTATTTAGAATACATATATTTTTTGTTACTTTACAAATATGTCGTATTGAATTGAAACTTGAATTACTAAGAACGTAATGTAATAAAATCAAAAGAAATAGTACTTGAGAACTGTAAACAAAAGTGTTTAAAACATACTTACAGTTATTTTTTACGTGTACTCAAACTAAAATGTAAATCTCAGGGCGAAGAACTCGGCTTAGTAGACGGCTACGTCAGTTGGGAAGATACAGTCGATCCATCCGGATGTAACACAAATGATCCAATCAATTATGTGTTGTCATCCCGTGATCCTGAACGTACCCCATTCCAGTGGAACGCTGATAAAAACGCTGGTAAGTTTGTATAAATGCAATCAACACGAGATTGGAAAAACAGGGAGATGTTGAGATCACTTGTCATTCTACACCGGTGCTGAGTTCAATCAAGGTTATTGTTGGCTGGCGATAGACTGCTTTTGATCATGCTGAACCGTGATGTAATCACGGTCGGACGGAGACATGCTTTATTTTCTTGGAATAAACGATTGGTGTTTAATACGTCTTGTGCTAAATAGATAGGTGTTAGTTAGTTCGTTCTACTAAACTTAAGAAAAAATGTAGCCATAATCCTTAAAATTAAAAAAAAAATATTCGAAACAATCAAATTATTAATAAGTATTTTGCTAAAATTCAAATAACATCTTCCTTTATGTAATTCGAATTTAAATTTACCTTAAGTATAAAAATTAAAATATCTGTGTTCATTCATGTGTTGTTTTTTTTGTATAGGATTCTCCACGGCTGATAGAACCTGGCTGCCAGTAGCAGATGGCTATGAAACGTTAAACGTAGAAGCCCAGATAGCAGCTGAAAGATCACATTTGAAGGTCTACCAGGCATTGGCGAGTCTTCGTCAAGAGAAAGTCTTCAGATATGGACGTTATGACTCTTTGGCTATGAACCACGACGTTTTTGTCTTTAGAAGGTATGTGTGACCTTGTTCTTGATATTTTTGTGAATCATATTATTTATTGGTATATAGTTAGTACATATTTTTATCGGTGATATGATTATTATAATATTTTTAACTTTATAAAGGTATTCATCGCCCGGTACCCGTATTAGTAAAAGGCTTTAATTAAAGGTTATAAAAAATTCACACATTTCTAACTGGACAAAGCACGGTAAATGATAGTAAAAAAATATTTTTTAAGCAAAAAATCTCGTCTACATACAAAATGAGGAAATGTCTATTCCAGATATAAAGTAAATGATCTTAATTGGATTAATTCTTGGTAATAATTTGATATACAAACAAAGTCTGTAGCAAATATTTGATTTCGTAATGGCAGTCTAATATTAACAAGCCGGATAAAATTATTGGCCCGTTCCGTGGAGCTCATAATTGAACTGATTTGATTGAAACCTTCAAGGCTTCACAATATTCGGGTGGAAGAATTTTCTTAAGAGTAAATTGATTAATTACTATGTTCAAATAATATAGCAGGAGATTTATTTAATGTGATACTGTATTGATGTCTTCTTGTCTTATTTGTTGTGTCTATTTTATCTGGCAAACTTTGTTGAATCGTATAGAATTACAAAGCAAAATAAGTTTGTTGCTTGTTAGCGTTTCAGTGTGCAAGATTTTCGAGCATCGTTTACGTTATTTATTATTTGCTTTACTTCAAAACAATTCTCATAGAATCATCAGTGTTGTGTTTTGCGATAGTGAACTGTAAAGATTTATTAGGGATTTTGTGCAACTTAAGCCTAAATAATTTTTAAACAGCAGTGGTTCTCGACATTTTACTAAGCAATTGTTTTGGTTTCAGATGGTATCATGGAGAAACTTATTTAGTTGTAGTGAACATGCGTGATAATGAACATGTAATCGACCTAACATACTTTGAAAATGTTGCTGGTGACGTCAGCGTTGTGTTGAGAAGCATCGATTCTCCTAAGAATGAAGGGTAAGTTAACCTCTTTTTTGAACATGAATTGTAAAAAGTGGGAGATGTAGGGCTATAAGCATTTTTTCAAACGAGATTATCACTATTCTCTAGAGTAAAAGGGACTCCTTCTCCACATATAGAAACCTAACCTAAAACTGTTTGTTAACTAATATAGGATAGTTTACGTTGAAATTATTGATAAGCAACAATTTAATCAAAAAATACCCATAAGAAAGACAATAACTACATACTTGATAAACGATATAACTGTTCTATTTTGTATTATTTATAACTTTTATTTTCTGTTTACAGTGACGTATACGATGCTTCGTCCCTCCCAGTCGTCGGATTTGAAGGACTTGTACTGAAACTGAACTAAATATTAAATTATAATAAAATACTTTTTGTTCCTACTAAAATACTGTTTAGTTCAATAAATTGCAATTAAAATGAAACTTGTTTTATTTTGAAACGATTGTAGTAGCTAAATACCTACGCTATGAGTAATTGAGATATTTGAAAAAAGACGAGTAAATTCAGATGCACTTTATAATATTAATTGGTGACAATTTTATGCCTTTGAATGACTATAAAAGCTACTGCTTACCTATTGAAAATAAATATATCAGAGAAAACATGACAGAAAAATTATGTGTGATAATAGTTTCATTCCAATAAATAGGAAATGGAAATTATATAAATACTGTTAAGAATCTTGGTGGCAAAAACAATAATGACTCAAACTATTGCGATAAATCCAAACTATAGCAGCAAACTTTTACCGATTCTTCTAATAAATTGCTAACTATTTCGAACTAGACACCCTGAAGTCTTACATTCATGCACGAACCTATACATATTTGGAGCCATAAAGAAAACATCATAAGGTCTTATTAAATACTGTCATGGTTGATATTTAATTTATATCAACAGTCGTATAAGTGCCCAATGCTGAACAAATAATTAATCACCAAGCTTGTTCATTGTGGGTTGGCGATTTCAAACTTATGAAATTATAAGTCCAGGTTTCCTCACGATGTTTTCTTTTACCGTCTGTCAGAGGTGTCTAAATAAGCTTAGTACATTTAATTCAGTAAAAGTCATATTGGTACTTGCTGCTGGTAGGTTTTGAACCAACACCCTCATGCATGCTAAGAAGAGATATTTTATTTACCAACTTGGAAAATAGTATGTCCTCGCAAAATCTTTATCGACTTTTTTAGAAAACCCGGAGACCCGTTCTAAGATCCGATTGTAATCACAGGGATTTTCAGGAAAATAAAAAATATACTTCCCAGCTTTTCTAAGGGATAGTATTCTTTGAAGATTTCCAATCCAAACTCAAAATTATAAAAAAGAGAAATACTGAGCAACATAGGATTTTTATCGAAACTTCTAATCTATTTCATCTTAACAACAGAGATGAGTGTTCATTATCAGAAGATATAAAACACATGGAAAACTAGGAGAAGGTATTATGGTCCAGATAAAACCTAAGTGGTTGTTGGTTATCGATATTTTTGTTTATCGTTTATCTCGAATATGAGATATGTTTAACTATAAAGGCGGATGCCGGGAAAATTCTGTACCTAGTAGCTGTTTTACTGGGGTGAGTAGCGTTATTGTTTTTTATTTAACGTGCATTTCAAAAAGTACATTATTTTATATCAACTTCTAAATTAGAAATACAATGATGTAATACGTTAACAGGTTTATTATATTCAATTGAAAAGCGATTTAGTTAATTGTTTTAGTTTCTTGTTTTAGTGACTTAACGATTATTCATTCACTGTCCTAATTTCGTAAAATAAAGACAAGTTGTCACTATCTCAGGGTAAGAACCATCAGAAATATTGTTGCATATTCATAACTGAAGATAACACTCATACTTTTACTAATGCATAAAGAAAAACGCGAATACTTTCAATCTTCTTGTAGCATATCACTTTACATACATAGGTACTCCTATCGGTTCGTCGGCGTTCATAAATCTTTGTGATACACAGAGCCGAGTGCTTCGCATCTGACCTTTTTGAAGGACATCATACAATATGCGTACCTATTTTTGGAAAGGGACTAGTTTCCGATATTTCTATTTTTCTTTGAACAAGAAATTAAAGAAGTTTTCCATATCACTTGTGAGTTCCGTTTCGGAAATTATTATTGATCGTAGCTTTAAGGTTCATTTTAGAACTTGTGACAAAATTATTTTTTTTTTACTTTCCTTAATTTTACAGTGACAAAATGAGGAGTCTTCTACTTCTGCCAGTGCTGTTTGCACTAGCATTCAGCCACTCTCATGACAAAAATCTGGACTGGTGGGAAACTACCATCTTTTACCAGATCTATCCAAGGTCATTCAAGGACAGTGACGGTGATGGCATTGGAGACTTGAATGGTAAGATACTTGATTAAAAACTTTTTTGTTCTGTATAGACACATTCCAGAATTATTGTCGAGACAAGGTATATCCATAACATATATCATTTTTTGTTTAGGTATCACATCAAGCCTAGAATATTTGAAGGAGCTTGGCGTTGGAGCCACTTGGCTTTCACCTATTTTCAAGTCTCCTATGTATGATTTCGGCTACGACATCGCCGACTTCTATGCCATTCAAGAAGAATACGGTACTATGGAAGATTTTGAAAATCTCATGGCTAAAGCTAAGGAATTAGGTAAGTGAAAGTTAACTGAAAACGATTATTATCAATATTTGTTTTGAGCAGAAATTGAATCATAATCAGTAATTACAATCACTGCGTTAATCATACAATTGATCGTAGTTCTGCTGTTTTACTACATTACCTCTATAAAACAGAATTATCAAGTAGACATTTCCCAGAACTAATTGAAAATGAATGAATTAACAAAACGAGTTAAAAGCAAGTTTAATTAAAAAGCATTCGATGCTGTTAGCAACGAAGTATTCGCGTGAAAAATCTAAATAGAAACAAGATAAAAACAATACTGACTACTGATCATTAGAGGTATTTAAGAATTAAACCGATGTTTATGTTCCGACGACGTTGATAGAGTCGACAGACAACAGTGATTTGATTACTTTGCTCAAGTATTTGTTCATCATCTCAAAGACAAACCGACAAGAAATACAAACAATATCGTTTACTGTTCTAGATATTAAAATAGTTCTGGATTTTGTACCTAACCACACGAGTAATGAAAGTGTGTGGTTTGAGGAGGCGCTGCGAGGTCACGAGAAATATTACGATTACTTTATCTGGGAGGATGGAGTTGTGGACGAAAATGGGGTTATGCATCCGCCCAATAATTGGGTAAGTAATAAAATATCTGTTTTGGTTTTGAGCAATCAAAATTGCATACCAATAAATATGATGTGATTTTAAATGCCCATTTCTTATTTGAACTAGATGTATGTATGTATTTCCAAAGTAAGAATGATCTATTATTTCTCAGGTAAGCGTTTTCCGCAAGAGTGCTTGGGAATACAGAGAAGAAGTAGGTAAATACTACTTCCACCAATTTGTAATTGGTCAACCAGATCTGAACTACCGTAACCCAGCCATCGTTGAAGAAATGAAGAACATTATTCGCTTTTGGCTCGACAAAGGCGTTGCTGGTTTCAGGGTTGATGCTATTGCACATCTTTTCGAAGTTGACAAGGCTGATTTTGGAGGAAAGTTACCTGATGAGCCATTGTCTGGCAGAACCGATGACCCTGACAGCTATGACTACTTGACTCACATTTACACCACTGACCTTGATGAAACATTAGACATGGTTTACCAATGGAGGGAAGTTTTCGATGAATACAAAGAAAAAGATGGTTTAACTAGGGTTATGATGACCGAAGCGTACTCTAGCCCTCAGATGACTATGAGGTACTTCGGCGAAGGTGAACGCAAGGGAGCACAGATGCCTTTCAACTTTGTTCTGATTTCTGACGTTAATGGAGAGTCAAGTGCTGCCGAAATTAAATATGCACTTGATAAGTTCCTTACATTCAAACCTATTGACGAACACGCTAATTGGGTGGTAAGACTTTTTCCCCTCTTGATAAAGTTTTCATGAGAATTGTTTTGTGTACATACATTTAATTAGTTTGACTTTGTTTTTTTTCTAGGCCGGAAATCACGATAACAACCGTGTGGCTTCAAGGTTCAGTCCAGAGTTGGTTGATGGCATCAATATGATCATTATGTTGATGCCCGGTATTGCCGTTACTTACATGGTAAGAAAAAATAGATTTTGTTTTATTACGCGATTTTACTACCTAATAGTGGATCACTATACTTTATGATTTCTTGTCTATCAGGGTGAAGAAATCGGTATGGTTGACGGTTACGTCAGCTGGGAAGACACCGTTGACCCGAGCGGTTGTAACACAGATGACCCAATCAACTACTGGATGGCTTCTAGAGATCCTGAGCGTACACCGTTCCAATGGAATGCTGAGAAGAATGCCGGTAGATACATACAATACACTCATGTATTTTTGCACAATGACTTGCAAATGTCTACTATGACATAGCGTCCATTCATTCACTTACATAACTCAAAATGTAACTGCCTGATACAGATATTTAAAGAATTTCTGAGAATAGTTAAAAAAATGATAATTTACAGGATTCTCCACCGCCGATAAGACTTGGCTGCCAGTAGCTGCTGGTTACGAAAACTTGAATGTGGAAGTCCAGCGCGAGTCAGAAAACACTCACTTGAACGTTTACAAATTCTTGGCTGACCTCCGCACTGACAAGGTTTTCAGATACGGTAGATACGAGTCCGTTGCTTTCAATGAAGGAGTTTTTGCTTTCAGAAGGTAAGCTTCAATATTCCATTTTGTTTTTTGATGCCACGGAAAAGTTATCTTTATTTTGTCGAAACAAAGTTGATTTTCTTTCGACTTTTCACTGTTGGATCAGTGTAGATTGCAATTTTTTATATATACCTCTACAATGTATTTCAAAATATCCGAATGACAGATTTGCGGTGCTTTTTGTATTACGTAAGTAAAAATACTATACCTTGCAGACAACGATACATTTATTTGAATATACATGAGTAAGTAAGTAATGATTTGCATTCACTGAGCAGGTTATCACGTGCTCAGTGAATGCAAGTCATTGAAGGAAATTCTTCTATGATCATACTCGGCAATAGTCATCATATTTTTATCTTTGTTATCATTCCAGACTGACTGTAGAAAAACCATTGTAGGCAAACAATATAACTAACACTTGAGATAGTAAATCTTGATCAACGTCTATTATCTTGACTTTTTTTCACAATAAACTATTGAACGGTTTTTGATCAGATAGACATAGAACCCAACCTAGGTGTATATATATGTGAGCTACATATGCTATTGCTTTTTCTAGTAATTCACATAAAACCACAAGCTAAATTGAACATTATTAAATTGTGTTTAAGTTCCTATTCAACTAGTGATAAAGGAATAAGAATTTCGTAACTTTTATCGCAGATTCAGTGTCCAGTTGTCACACACGCATTGACTGACTGACTCAATGAAATCTGTTTTTTTCAATTCGATTACCTTCGGTAAGAAGACTAAATCAAAGAGCAAACTCACTTTGAAACAGATTTAAAATAGAAAATCTCTGCTATTGAAGTTTATAGATTGTGACAAGCTTATAACCTTTGCAGACCTGCTTGTCACAGGCACAGGAAATAAGGAATGTCCTAATACGGAAATCGAAGATACAGCGTTGAAACATTGGTTTAATATTTAGGTCACACCGCCAACGATAAATAAATAATATATAGGTCGACGCAGTATTACTGCTATCGATTGTTGATATTCAGTAAAATATTTATACGTTCTTCTATAGTATTTATATTATTAAATTAAAAATCAACAATACGCTGAAACTTCATCTGATTTTGGCGTTTGCTATTTGTATTGTACAATTTTGAAACGAATGAAATCTGTACAGTTTATTGAAATACATGATAATGGATAATTAACGGTTTATTTAGTACCTGGTTGATCAGCTGTAGGACTGTGCGTGTGTATGATGTGCAGTACAAAAAAAGATATTCTTATTTAGACTTCTTTTTATTTTTCTTTTTTAAAACGTTACCCCACATTTTGATCCTACTACACACGACATAGACCGGAAAAATCCTAGTGTGTATTAAAGTTTTCTTTATAGAAACATTAATATTTTCATTTTTATAAACAAATATTTATAAATACTATACAACATCGCGTACCTTTAAGGCTTTGAATGGAAAAACACACATTTAAGAATTGACTAGATAATTAAATACCAATATTGATAAACAACATAATAAAGACTGGGCTTCAGAAATGTCAAAAGCAATTATTAGAACGACATTGATACCTTAATAATAACATTCTGTTTGAGACAAAACCAATATCAAATTACTAATTAGTCTTTATTATGATACTAAGTGGTAATTAGCCAGATTAGTATATTATTTTACTTAGTAAATATCAATATTTTACTGAGTTATAACATAAAAAAAACTGTTTTGTTTTCAGATGGTACCAAAGAAAAGCTTACATCGTAGTCGTCAACTTCAGAAATGAACCCTACACCATTGACCTAACATACTTCGAGGGCGTCAACAGATCAGTCAAGGTCGTTGTCAGCAGCATTCAATCTCCCAAAACTTCCAGGTGAGAATTGACTATACAGAACTTTAATAACCACATAATAAAGTCCATTTTACAGATCCTTATCGTGTAACAAGGATAATGTTATAATCAAAGTGTGCCCGAGGCCTCAGATAGTTGAGAGTTCTCGAACTACTCGTATGAAACTTTGGGCATAACGCCAGTTAGTGAAAGGTCAAGAGACCCAATATCACTGGAGAATTTGGAACGAAACCGTGGATTCTGATTATCATACGATAAACTGACAAAACTTTTATTGTGGGTTCATTGTGTTCAATACTACGTAACATTGTAATGATGCCTGTTTTTCCTCGAGGGAAGCTTTTCAATTCCAGTTATGTGATTAGTTTCGTCTAATAAGGGACGAGCTCATTACTGAGCCTATTTCAAAGGCATTAGCATTATTATGATAGAATTGGCGAATGGTTTAAAATATAGCTTGGAATCGGGGAGCTGAAATTGTAACAATACTGCTTAGATACTGTCAGTCCTATGCTTGTCAGTTACTGTAATTGGACTTGTGACTGTTTAAAAATATAAAATAAATAAATCAGAACTGAACTCAAATCAATTTCAAATAGTAATACTAGAAGGTAACCTTCAATGTAAACTCTGATAATGCGTAGTTGAGCACTTAGAAGCATTTGATAAATTCGGAGACACAAGTATCATAAATGTATAATCTCGATAAAATTAGACTAAAGTACAATAGATTTATATTACTCAATTAATGAAAATAATAACTTTAATGCAAACAAACAAAACTTCTTGTTGTTATAAAAATTCTAGTAAAGCCAATGAAATTGGACAATCGATGTTTTATAGGGTGTGACGTCGATGAGGTGAACCTATTTTCTAAAGATTAACATTAATAAAAATTACGCTTAGAGAACTGTAAAAAACAGTAATTTATTGAAACAAAGTGAGCACAATATATTTACAAAATCTATTTTAAGGAAGTTATTGAAAAACTTTTAGCAGAATTGAGATTTTTATTGTTACTGCTTAAACTCGTTAAAAGTGTTATTACGTTTTTAATTTGGAAAATTTTATTTGTAGACTGGTACTTGGGACCGTAAGCAGTTTATAGGCGAAAGATTTTTGTTAAATTGTATTTATTTTGGGACAATGTTTGTGCAGTTATTCGTCTAGGAACAAGTCGTATCGAGCTTTATGGCAAATACAAAGACTTGCATACAGATTCTATTTTATTGTAAACAAGCTTTTACCCGCAGCTTCGCTCGCGTCACAAAAGAATAAAAAGTAGCCTATGTGACATATACCAATACAACAGTGCCATCTATACCAATTCTTTTGTTTTCCCTCGGGAATATAATTTTTTTCCGGGATAAAAAGTACCCTATTATTTAATCCGGACTTCTAACTTTACGTCTGCAAAATTTTAAAGCAATCGGTTTAGTAGTTACGGCGTAAAACCGGAACAAATAAACAAACAAACAAACTCAGTTTCCGATTTATAATATTTATTAGTAAGGATACATTGTTACTCGTTTATTACCAAACAATATCATTACATAGCAAGCAATCTGGATTCCACGTCAATATTGTGAATTTCGCTATCGAAATATGTAACAATACTTCGAACAAATCAAAGCGGAGATGATAATGTTAAATAGTAGGTACTTGTAGATACAGTATCAGATCTTTCAAACTGATGGAGGCTGTCATGTCATTATTATCTTAATTAAATGTACTTAGTCAATCGTGTTTCTCGATATTCTTGACAGTGTAGATACTGCGTCAATATCTACAGTACTGGAAGTAAAGTCGTAATAATTATATTTCTAGTCACTGCGTCATTCATAATAACCGTATCTGCTGTATGATAAAGGCAACAGAGTACCTAAATAAATTGTCATCCACAAATCCCTGCTTATCCCGCGGGTTTTCTAAAAACTGTTGGGGACTACATCACAAATAGACATTTAACAGAGAGCTGTTGCGTTCTTTGTTAATTCTGAATTAGATACACTATACAGTCAACATAATTAAAAACAATTAAAGTTGCAATTTTATTAAAAATCATTGTATTTCATGGACTATTTAATGACAATATCTTTAAAGCAATTAGTTGTAAGTAGATAATTAACATCCTAGGGTTGTGTTTCTTTAAGCCAATGACACACTAGGGGGCAAAATTTCCTGCGACAAGTGTGGCAGGCAACGTTGTGTGGAGTAGCGCGACGTTGCCAGACTTCGGTTGATATGTCTGGCAACATTGACATCGCTGTGGACTTAAGGTGCGCGTTGTCGCCTTATAATATATCAGGCGAAATCGGCAAGCTTCGTTTGACATATCGGCGATACAATATGGCGTGGGGGATTTGTCCCTTAGTGTATCCTTGGCATTATTCTTGTTATAACTTGTGTGACAATAGAACGTGTTTAACACTATATCAGAAAAAACTTAAAAAAATATCTCCATTAAATACTTTATTGTTTATTGAATGTCGCACTAAATGAATACTCAAACTCAAGTTTGTATTGTTCCAGGGATGTGCTTAGCGCAAACAAAGTGGAGATCGTCGGAAACGAATCTTTGGTGCTCAAAGTTGTTTAACTATGTACCTACTATCAACTTGAGTGAAACTATTGGATAACAACTGCTGTGTACATTTATTTATTTAAAATAATCTTCTAGATTGGACGAGATTTCTGCCAACAGAACTAGGTTATACAACTGTAACAACCTTATGAATGTTATTAAAAGTTTTCCAATGTGTGCTTAAGTGGTGTTCATTGAAATATACATTATCTTCAGACTTTATGTTTCCTTTTTCTGTAGGAGTACTGGTGTTATATTCGTGACGTGTTTAAAAAATATATGCGTAAAGTAATAAGAAACATATTGATGAGATATAACACTTAAACGTGTCATTGGGCTACGATTATAAGTATCGAATAAAGGAGGTGTGTGTTACAATTTTAATCCAGCAGAGACTTTTGTTTTTCTAAGGGGGGGGGGGGATCGTTTAATGTCTTCTCCCGCTTTGAGTTAGGCAAGAGGGAGTGTCAGACACTTACTAAATAAAAACCACCCTGTTCCTACTCTTGCTCTTCGAGCCGGAGCTCCGACAACCCGTAAGGCCTTCCACGGTTCCGTATGGGGCCCCATTATGTGGTGGTCTGGTGGCTCTTTGAGGCGCGCGCGGAACGCGATGCGCCGCACGCACGGGTCTCATTCTGGTCAGGCGGCAAGCTACCCTTGCTCGTCGTCCGCATTTACGGTGGCTGTATCAACAGAGCCAGCTATTTGGTTTTCAAAATAAAATTCCTATATCAATAAAAAAAATACATATTAAGTAAAAATTTCAAACAAGCCACTCAAATCCTACATTTCGAAAATTATTCAACAAAATTATTCCACACCGATTCCAAAACCGCAAATAAAACCCATAAACCGAGTAATAAATTGATATCCATTGAAATATGAAATATTGATTAGCCGTGTATCGCCGGGATTAGAGTTTAATTTGTAATTACGACACGATTATATATGTAACACTCGATTCTAATAGTGATATGTCACTCATAATTAACCCTTCAAGTTACGAGTAAATTTGAAGCCATTCGAGCACTTGAATATTTAGTATATAAACTATATAATTACTATGCCTCGAGGTGACTTAGTAATTAGGAGGTAAATGTAAAATTAAGTAAGTGTAGGAAAGCCTTGCTTCGGCACGAATGAGCCGGCTCGACCAGACTGATACCACGGCCTCACAGAAAAGCGACGTGAAACAAACGCTTGCGTTGTGTTTTGTCGTGTGAGTGAGGTTATCGGAGGCCCAATCACCCCCCTCCCAGTCTCCCCAATCCCCGAATCCCCTACAATCCTTAAATTCCCAATTCCCAAAAGCTTGGTAACGCATTTGTAACGCCACTGGTGTTTCAGGTGTCCATGGGGCGCCTATTGGTTACCATCAGGATCACCTATCCGTCTAGTCGTTGACCGCCTAATCCCATAAAAATAGAAAAATCTAATGTAATATGCAAAAATGAAACATTTTATTAGCTGAACGACAGACATAAGAATTCATACTTTCGAGAGTTCACAAAAACAGTTGCCATTTTTATAATCAGAATTTAATAATTATTGATTATTAACAGCCCTGGATAAATACTAACATTCAATTACACTGACCGAACTACTAAAGCAGGCCTTACCCCAGTGTCGACCTCAAGATTAGTAACAAAGAAACGTGAGAAGAAAGATTTCGGAGTTAACAAAATACTTTTCAAACCACAACTTACTTTCAGAAACTAAGAATAAACGGATTAGAACTATTTGTAAAAGGAATTTCCTAATACGGTACGGGTTCTTGCAGACAATATCAAGATATTGGAAGCACGTAACATTGATGTGTCTAACACTAAATGTAGTGAACATTAGAACGTGGTAAAGATACAATATTGGCCAGCTGACCGCCGCCACCGCTAGCTCACTGTACCGTACCTAAATCGGTTGATTAGGTCGTGTATACATAAACTTAAAACTTTGTTTATTTGTACTTATTATATTGTTAAACACAACATTTTAATATTAAGGAAAACCTTCCCTTATATTATAAGAGAACTTACTTTATACTTAATTCTATACTTTAGGTCGTTTAAAAACTTATTTGGATGAAATTCTTCAGATATTTATTAATGTAATAGATAGTATAAACTGTTTTATCAGTTTTTTTGGACAGACTGACAACGAACTCTGTTCTCTGATCATCCTTAATGACCAATAACACGATACCCTTCACACATTCTGTTTAGTAAAAAGGCATTTTTATATATCCCAATGCACTTTAATCACAGTAAACACACTATGTGTCTCAGTGTTGTTATTTATTTTCCTGCCACTGGCCCACAGGAAGAAATTCCAGTTGGAATATGTGGGGCCTATGTACTCTGTTTTT
This sequence comes from Spodoptera littoralis, assembly GCA_902850265.1. Taxonomy (NCBI): domain Eukaryota; kingdom Metazoa; phylum Arthropoda; class Insecta; order Lepidoptera; family Noctuidae; genus Spodoptera; species Spodoptera littoralis. The sequence continues at coordinate 3,149,307 of LR824536.2, read as the reverse complement.
ATATTATGTATTGTCCTCTGTGTTGAATGTGTGTACATAAATAAATAAATAAATAAATGTGTACGCACCTTAACACGTGTGTGTACACAAAGTCAAACCGCGGCGCTCGGCTGTTGCTCTAGACCACATGGGGTGAAGCAAAACCGAGCCTCGATGCGCTGCGATCGACAGAATATCGAGTAAAATTGTTTGTTTTATCGAACAAACTTTTATTGTTAGGCTTCCATTCACTGTTTTCAGAGTTACTGATTTTTGAAATGTGTTCTCCAATGCGATAGGCACAATGTACTTCAACATATTTTATTAATAAAGGATGATCCTTTATCGAGTATTGACTGATCTAGACCTGCAATTTTAAAACTTACTGAGATAGAAAGTAAGTTTTATTTAACTGTCAAAAAAGTGGGATTCGACTTCTCTAAATCACCACCACCACAGATAACAGCCACCCGAATTTTGAATTCTTGTAAATATAATTAAACTTCATAAACAGTAAATTTGCAAAAAAAAAAACATTATAAAAGCTAGACCCAAGGTGTAAATTAATTAGCAGTCCCTTCGAAAAGGTCACCCAAGTGTGTTTGTTACCTTTCCAATGAAATGACTTTACAATAGAAAGGTTACGCTTTCAAACGGCTAGAGTGCCTCTTTATGGTGTTGTAATTGTTTTAGACTTGGCATTGTTTTAAGATCTTGAGTGCGGTCGGTGAACAAGAAGACTCGAGTTTGATATTAAGACTATATCCAGTGCCTGTATTGTTAAGTGTATGCTTAATACTTAATATTAATACTCACTTAACTCATTTTTAACCCTTCCAAAAATAGGGCATAAGGAAGATGTTTTAGCTCCTATTTCTTTTAGATGTCTATGTTATGTTATGTTACTAGTCTCAAAATAGCTGATGTCGGCATTTATAATAAACTTGTGACTCGCCCCGACTTTGCACGGGTGCAAAATGCATGTATGGTACATATAAATCTTCCTTAATAATCACTCTATCTATTAAAAAAACCGCATCAAAATCCGTTGCATAGTTTTAAAGATCTAAGCATACATAGGGACAGACAGTCGGCGGATAGCGACTTTGTTTTATACTATGTAGTGACTAAAACACTTTTATAGCTATGTATGCCTTTTATATGTAGAGTACATTTCTAAGTTATATTTATATAGCATTCTTGTCTTAGTATGAGACTAAATTTCAGTTTAAGTCTCCAGTGCATGTTTTAATACCAGTGGAACTATCTTACTACATCTCGGAGAAGGGAACTTTAACAGGGATCTTTATAAGTTATGTATCCTTAAAGTTTGTGAACCAGGTTAGCTGTCTAACCTCAGAGTGGCCTTAGAATGGACGAAGTAAATTATGAATTGGTTAATTTCAAAACCGAAGCAACTGATTTTATGCGTTAAGTACGCATAATATCATAGAATTAAAAAGTTAAGCCCTGGGTTCTGGTTTGATAAAACTCGCATAAAATTTAGAAAAGAACTGATAATTCAAGCTCAAAATTTGTGAATAATTTAATCGCTAGGTACAGAAAATGGTCATATCAAATAATTTGAAACAATAACATAGTTGTGGACATTTTTACCATTTTGTCTAAAAAGTGTAAAGTGTATGTTAAAGTACAGAAGGTATTATTTATTATCAGCTTATACACTAAAGTATGTCATTTCTGGGGTTCATTATCATTAAACAGCGCTGTGAACCGAAAATACTTTAAAGTCATCTGGGTGAAATGCGTTAAAAATTCTTTCATACACGCAATAACATACAAAAACCTATCAAAAAGTTCACACAGAGTAAGTTGATAGTTAATATCAGTCAAAGTTTGATAACTTGTAAAGTATTTGTTCATGACAGTTCAAGAGCATGGCGTGGAACTTGGTATGCGCACCTTTTCACAAAATGAAGGCAGTTTGCGGAAACTTTACCGACGTAAGAAGGATCTAGTATACGTGAAGTAACTGATGAACTAGTTGAAACTTACTTAATGTATTGCTTTGAGGACGTGTGCCATCGGTTTTTAATATTACTATGTGTAATCGGTTATACATTATTGGCACTATGCTACTTAATTCGAGTTGGTCTTGCGCTCCTCTCTTCTTACTCGATTGAACTACTACGTAGTACGACCTGGGCATAATGCCCTGTTTGCACTTCGCTAGTCATTTAGTCGAGTAGCGAGTATTTAGTACTTCTGTTTCGCACCTGTCTTGAAATCAAAGCGATAAATAACTATTATATACTCGCTACTCGACCAAATTACTAGCGTAGTGCGAACAGGGCATAAGGAAGAGTACCAAATCTGTAGATCTACACTACTCATTTCTTTTTTAATAGTTTATTTTTAAATGCCAATAGGAAAGAAGCATGTGTCCATTTAGTCGAATTTGCTATTCTGGATCTCATAGTTATAATTGTAAGTTAGAGTTTAAACTAGAAACTCTATTGGCTAATTGCGATAAACTGCGCTTTGGCCAAGTAATACAGCGACTTAGAAACATAGTTCAAGTGACAACTATATCTCTATTCCAGTCTACTCCCTTATTAAGCCCAAATATGATGAAGCACTTCCTTTTAAACATCAAGAATGCACCTTTATCGAGTATCATAATCTTATGATACTAAAGATTATTTTTATGAACGCAGTAGAATGCGCTCCATAACTCGAAACTATGTAATCTAGATTGATAGACCGCAAATATTTTGTGACATTCTATCTTCTAGTATCATATAATATCTAACGGCTTAATAAATCACTTATCTGAGTTGCGTAGTAAAAAAATCGAGCAGACATAAGCCTGTGGACGTAAAAGGAAAAACGCGTCAATTAACGCGAGATTTTTCGCGTGAAGCCCATATCGACACAGTGTGATAACATCTATACAAATTCCTTGCCAAAGTTGACACTGTGCCCGTAAATGGAAATCGAATAGTTGACTTGGTTGTATAAGAATATTAAGATGACGTTCCAGCTTTGGATTGGTGCGACTTTTGGCTTGAACTCACTAAAAACATAACATAACATCACGCCTTTAATCCCCGAAGGGGTTGGCAGAGGTGCACATCATGCCATTGTACAATGTAACACCCACTCTTCACTATTTATGTTATGAGTCCCATGTAATAGGGGGTGAGCCTATAGCCATATACCGGGCACAATTCCAGACTCCGTGCTACTACTGAGATTTTTTTTCATACCCAGTAATACTTTGCCCGACCTGGGAATCGAACCCGAGACCCCTTGCCCGGCAGTCGCACTTGCGACCACTCGGCCAACGAGGCAGTTTCACTAAAACTATGTACTTAATATATGAGGAGAGGTTAATTGAATACTTATTTCTATAAGACTTTTTACAAATATCTGAATATGGTGGGATAATTCAGTAATGTGATCACGTTGGCAAAAAGGTACAGTTACTTTGTTTTTTTTTTTAAATTTGTTAAAGCCTTTTAAGTGTTTCAGCCACTTAAAATTTAAAGTTAGTAGAATCTTTTTAAAAGGCTCACGACCTTTTAAAGCTTTCACAGATACGACCGAACTCACTCATAAAGTCATACTTTAATTTTAGTCCTAACTTTCTTGAGTTTCTACTTATATTTAGGACAGAAAATTGTGATAATTGTTGACGTAACATGAGTTTAGTGGTAAGGCAGGCAGAAGGGGTCGGCAGAGGTGCACATTATATCATTGTACAAAGAAACACCTACTTTTCACTATTTATGTGGGAGTAAGGAGTAAGGTTACCGGAGGCCCAATTACCTTCCCCTTCCCCAATCTCCTGAATCCCTGAATCCCCAACGATCCTCAAACTCCTAATCCCCAAAAAGCCGGTGACGCACTTGTAACGCCTCTGGTGTTCCAGGTGTCCATGGACGACGCCGATTGCTTCCGTCTGCTCGTTTACTGGCTTATGCCATAAAAAAAATAATGTTATGAGTCCCATGTACTTAATAGGGGGTGAGCCTATTGCCATATACCGGGAAAAATACCAGACTCTGTGCTACTACTGAGATTTTTTAAAACCCAGTAATACTTTGCCCGACCCGGGAATCGAACCCGAGACCCCTTGCCCGGCAGCCGCATTTGTGACCACTCGGCCAACGAGGCAGTCCATAAGTTATAAACAATATTTTGGTTAAATCTTTAGATATGTCGTAAGGCCAGTTATTTATGCGTCGTATGGCCAGGTAATAATAATAATTATGATAAGTGAACTTTACATAAAATAAAGGCTATTTACACTAGCTTAGCTTATACTAGAACTAAATCCTAACCGACTAACGATCTCCGACCCATCTGATACATTATTTACCTTACAAGTCGTAGTTTGATGCGATTCAAAGACGTGTTCCGAAGTTTGCGCGAGGAAACGTTTCTTGTTCGGATCATTTACTCTGCAAGTGGGTATTTACGTGAAATGAGGCGTGAGCCGTTATATACCAGTTGTTATCATGGGGATAAATAACATGGAATGGTGTTCTTATAGTATTTATGGGAATAAAATGTACTAGTGGATATTTTAGACTGCGCGACGTTGGTATTCTATACGTAGGCCAGACAAGCATGGTATTATTTACTGGAATTTGTAGATGTTCCATATTCTCAACTGTAAAAGATGTTTGCGATTTATCATCATCAACAGCCTATAAGTGCCTACTGTTAAGCAAAGCCTCTTCTCACACGGTGAAGGTTTGAGCATTAATCACCACCCTTGCTCTATTCGGGTTGGAGATTACAAACTTACAAGAGAAATTTTAAGCCCAGGTTTCGTCACGATGTTTTCCTTCACCGTTTATCAGAAATTGATACAATACTTAGATAAAACGAATCAAAGTTTAGGAGTGGCTAAAACATCATTTCTACGTATAAAATGTACATAGAAGTGACGTCACGCGACATTTCAAATCAATATATCGTCGAAAGTATTCGTTTCTGTAAGAAAATAAAAAATACGTGTCTAATGATTTAAAATAATCTACCAGATGGACATTAAATTAAAAATTAGTCATCTACCCAATTAAGCTAACAAAATAAGGTATGCTTCTTTTCTTAGTTTTAGGTAAAGGGACGTTATATTGTGTCGAAGATGGTAGATTATATGATATACCCATAGAAATACATTATTTTTCTACAAAAATTTGAGCAAATCCTTATATTTATAAGGAGTGAGTTACAGAGCTAAACTTGTTCTTTTACATGTGAACTTTTACTCCCTAGAAATATGGTAATGAGTTCAAAGTTAGATGGTACGTTTACTTATATAATTACAGTTACCGTCTAGTTTTTCAGCTTAATGGTACTCCAAGTTGCTCTATGCGTTTCGAGAGTGATGTGAACCGTGGACCTGGATTTGATGTCGAGTTTCAACAGAGTTGCTTTTACTTTATCTTCAATCTTTCCGAAGGTTATGTGTGTGTATTTGTAGCTACTTAGAAGCCAGGTAGGTCTTTGTAGGTGGACTGAAATGTACATACGGTTTACTCCTGTGAAGTTTACGAGAAATCTCTACTAATTTCAAACTGCGACGGGGCTCATATTTATGTGCTGAGAAACGATGTGCAGCCATATGTGAACGTAGATTTAATTTTATTTAAAAAAAACGTAATCAAATTTTATGCAACCCAGAACTTGCATGCACTTTCATTCTTTTTAGATTACAACTGAATGTTTTTTTACAATAACAATTTTTAGAATAAAAAATCCATTCTATTTACACTACCTCTATCAGCTACCCATGGATATCTGTAATAAAATTATTTATGCGTAAAGGAGTAATTTGTAATTCAAATTGAATTGTCTTCTACGGCAATTTATCTACACCTTCCTACTTCGAAAAATCTATAGTGATTTACATAGTAGTTTGTTCAAGAAAATGGGTATTTTGGTACAGTTTTAGGTTATGAAACTTACATAATAATAATAATGTAAACATGATACGATATACTGTATATAATTACTTACAATTGTGTACTGTATATCGTATCTAGTTTTATCTACCTCTAGGCTAGGTAGGCTGGTTTTACACAGCTCGCATCAGCATCCACCATTTGCATATTTTGTGAAAATAAGATTAATTTCATGACTATTATTACTAGGTACTTAGGTACCATTTACTTTTCAATTTATTAACATACATACATACATAACTTCACGCTTATCCATGGGGGTAGGCACGGGGTAGTAACGCCAATTCCTACATACCTCTATCGCTTTATACACAGTTATCAATCTTTTCATGCATGCTCGTCGGTTAACGGTGCTTTTAATATTGTATTAACAATAGAATAGACTTGGAATAACACTCAATGTTTAGTTATAGCTTATAATCACAACTACAAGATACCACAACTTGTGCGAAGTAGGGATACGGTTAGGTTAGGTTAAAGTACATTGACGCTTATAGATAAGAAAAAAAAGTACACAGTACAAAAATAAAGTACAATTTATTCTTATTTAGTATTATATTTAAAAATATACTTTTCATTGCTTTTTGCAGTTTGTATAAAATTAGTATCTTTACTAAACAATTGCATTAAAATTCTAAACGATTGCATCTTTACTAGAAATTGTTTAAGTGGCGTTGGCGAGTGGCGAAATCGATTCAACATGTCGATAAATATCGATATCGAATTTTGCAAGAATAAAGTATTTTCGTGTACTTTATTATTCTTATAAAGTATAGAGTACAATTACCATAAAGTACGGGTGGCAACCCTAGATACGGTATAAATAGATTTCTGCCTGAATAGTTACTTCAGGTTATAAGAGGCAGTGACGTTCATGTTTCAAGTTACACAGTTATTGAAAACCTACTTTCTACATTACGAAAGAGGTTGGAAGCTAACCATTTACCGCCCACGTGTGCAAAAATAACCTCCTACAGCCATTGATTTTTAACTTGTGTGGGAGGAATCGTACAGAATGTATTTTTAACTCAAAAATCAAAGCAAACATTTATATTACTGAATGATATGAATTTCATTGATTCTGTATCAATATGATTAGTGTTTTTGTTAGGTCTATATTGCTAATTGAACTTGATTTGCGTATAAGTTTTTGTTAGTCGTGGCAGGGAACCACGAATCGTTTCAGTAGGTAGGTAATACATAGGTATAGTTAATTTTCATATAATAACAAACCGTGTAAAGTAGAATGTAATAGATGAAGTTAATAAAATTTAACTTATATACTTTTAAGTGTGGGAGAGCCATGCTCTGGCACAAATAGGCCGGCTCGACCAGAGTGACACCACGGCCTCACAGAAAACCGATGTAAAACAACGCTTGTGTTGTGTTTCGTCGTGTGAGGTTACCGGAGGTCCAATTCCCTCCCCCTCTCCTCAATCTCTCCAATCCTCGAATCCTCCATAATCCTCAAATTCCCAATTCCCAAAAGGCCGGTAATGCACTTGTAACGCCTTAGTGTTTCAGGTGTCCATGGGCGGCGCTGATAGCTTACCATCAGGTGATCCGTCCGCTCGTTTACTGGCTAATGCCATAAAAAAGTAGAACCACGACTAATCTAGCATTCCGCAATTACTAAGAAAGAAATAGTATCCCAAACATTCCCTAAAAATAATCAAATAGAACAGTTGGAATCGAAAATAAATAAATATCCTCGAGCCAAGGCTAACTGTAGATCGCCGTTAATTGAATACGACACCTTACGTCTGCGCCAACGCACCGAGTCTTACCTAACATTAATGACACATGCCGCAAATGATCTGAGATTAATGGTTTATTTTAAATTAATTAATTTGTTACGCCGTTTGTGCCTACTAGGGTTAATACTCTAAGAGGTACATTTAATAATTTTATTTTATTTTATATCGTAGGTCATTTATTGAAGGCTTTTTGTATGATAGCTTTCGTGAGACTTATTAAATTAATTGAAATATACTGCTCACCCGCATGAAGTATTTGAGAACAGCTCTACTAGTTTCAAGTCAAATCGGGACTTAAAATCATGAGCACCGTGAGCGATGTCGTCGCATAGTTAACTCACGACCTACATATGTATTGAGCAGACAGATCAGATGATAGTCAGCAATCAGTGCCGCCCATGGACACCCGCAACACCAGCGGCGTTACAAGTGCGTTACCGGCCTTTTGAGGATTGTTGTGGATTCAGAAATAGGAGTGATACTTTATAACCTAATATAGAACTATAGCACCCTGTAACACTTTATTAGCCGTTTCTTTACTTTTTTTATTCACACAACGAGGCTGAATGTTCTAACTAAGCACATCAAAGAGAGGACATTACTCAAATTAAGAAATAAACTCAACCCCTATTAGACTGTGTAATAAAACCAGCATTATACACTCAGGTAAACAGATAAAAACAAAATAAAAACGTTGAGCATTCAAGTTGCCACGTTTAAGAGTAACGAAGGAAAATTAAACAAAGCTCGTCAAGTTATACGAGCGAAAAGAGTTTTCTAAAACTCAGCCACAGAGTAATTATGTACTTGTATTCTCGTCACGTACTGGTGACGAATATCTGAAGTAGTAAACTATGTTTCAGTTATGTGACAATAACAAGCGGTTGAGAAAAACATTACGCATTCGTAATTCTAATTTGTTTTTCGAGGAGGAAAAATTATTATGACTTTCTTGCCTTGTGTGAGGCGAGACGACTGTCAAACACCGCGAGGACACCGGTGACCGCAACCTATTGTTCTTTAATTGTGTCTATAATGACGGTACTGTCATTCATGATAGTAGTGTCATTCAGACTCTTACTGACTAAAAACTTCGTTTCTAACTCCGGCTTCGACCCGGAGACCCACATCAACAGCCTATAAGTGGCCACTGCTGAGCAAAGCCTCTTCTTACACGGAAAAGGTTTAAGTATTAATCACAATGCTTGCTTGCGGGTTAGCGATTAGAAACTTATAATTAGAAATTATAAGCCCAGGTTTCCTCACAATGGTTTCCTTTCACCTTTTGTCAGTGGTTTCTGAACAATTTTCGAAAGTACATACTATATTACTCGGAAAAAGTCACATTGGTAAGTACCAATTCGAAACCTTCCAATAGCATATGCAATAATTCGAAACCTACCAATAGCACTTGCTATTGGTAGGTTTCGAACCCGCACTCTCATGCATGAGAAGCGGATATACGGAGTAGCGGTTAACCTTCAATCCACCACAACACCGGAGACCCAGTAACCAGCAATTCTAATAATCTTAAGATCGCGAAGTTCTCCTAGTGCGGCAAAGAATAATTAAGGTTTTTGGTTAGAAATACATACAGTTGAATTAAAACCTTTATAATTTCACTGATTGATTGTCAAAGAGTCATTTTTATATACTTTTTATTTACTCAAACTGTAATAGAATATGTGTATTTAGTTTGTATTAAGACTTTATTAGACTTTATTAGCAAACACTGTTTGAATATCGAGTACATCAGAGCTTCACTTATTCTCATATAACTAGTCCTAGTAATGATTGAGGCGTCTGTAAATATTTAATTTTAATCATTTATATGAATACGTTTTATTATATTTTATATCTCATTTTTTGTGTACTGTACTGGTTCTTTATTCAGATTAAAGGTGGCGTATTTGGAGTCCCAAATAAAAATAAGGACATTTTTAATGAAAATAATGCGTAAATAGACAATATCATAGTATTACTTATACCATTCATAAATTCCAAAGGTAAATAGTAGAACATACAATTTCGATAATAAAAAAAAAACTAAGCACGAACAGTGATTCTAGTATAAGCAGTCGGCTGATAAATTTGCAACCCATCGACCGACAAGGCCAGAAAGCAGCAGTACATAATCAACATTAATAATTTATACCTAAATACCTGTCTGTCGGCTGTCTGTTCTAGAGCGACGTCATTTTAAATTACATTCGTACACAGAGCTGTTAGATACATGCTATTGCACTATTAAGTGAACCGGTTTGGAAATAATATGTATTTGCTACTAAGCGGTAACGAAACGTTTATCTTTGGTCTTTCGATTGAATTTCGTTGCAAGGAGTTTCTAATTGAAGCATTTTTTAAGGTTCCAAATTCAAATTATGTTGCTGTCAACCTTTTTGTTACCTACATGTTGTGCGCCATATTGGATTTATGTTGTCGTATTATTACACATTTCTAGAAAATAACAATGATACAATTAATATATATAGATAAGAGAATATAGATTTAATCGTGGAATCTTATGAACTAAAGTATTTTATTCATCTCGTATTAAAGTAAATTGATAGTCGTGAAAGATGTATGCTTCTAGCGAAAGAAGCATGCCAGAATCATGACTTTTAGTGTCTCAATTGGGATGATGACAGGGTATTAAAATTATAATTAGTCCGTAAGTTAGGTAATGAAAAAATATTAGACACGTACTTTTTTGTACATACATACATACATAACATCACGCCTTTTATCCCCGAAGGGGTAGGCAGAGGTGCACATTATGCCACTGTACAATGTCACACCCACTTTTCACTATTTATGTTATGAGTCCCATGTAATAGGGGGTGAGCCTATTGCCATATACCGGGCACAATTCCAGACTCCGTGCTACTACTGAGAATTTTTTTAAAACCCAGTAATACTTTGCCCGACCCGGGAATCGAACCCGAGACCCCTTGACCGGCAGTCGCACTCGCGACCACTCGGCCAACGAGGCAGTCAGTACTTTTTTGTTTTGTCATATAATAAAACAATACTTAGATAAAACGAATCAAAGTTTAGGAGTGGGGGCTTAAACGTCATTTCTACGTATAAAATGTACTATAGAAGTGACGTCACGCGACATTTCAAATCAATATATCGTCAAAAGTATTCGTTTCTGTAAGAAAATAAAAAAAACGTGTCTAATGTTTTAAAATAATCTACTAGACGGACATTAATCATAAATAGTCGTGACGATGTGTAATTGTGTATGCATTACCTAAAATTGACCCATTGAGATCTACTATTTAGATTATAAATTCATTTTCTTTTTTGATCACAATACAAAACAAAAGCTTGACATCAAAATCTCACGCACGCGCACTCCTTAGATTGGTACAACATCACGCATGCTTCTTAAAATGAATGATCATAATATCAATATCGACGATGAACCAGCTTGATATTGTGATATCTGTCTGTTCATTAATGTACCGTTGCATTGCTATTCAATACCGAAAACACCATTAGTCTTCCTAATGCCCACGAGATACAATCTACAATCGTATAGCCCCGTCACACATACAATCAATATACATACACAAGCATATAAAGCTCATCTAATCAATCTAAAAATGTTAATCGATTTTCTACTTTATCTTTTTGGTGCATAGTTGAAAATTCTTTAGATTGAGATATCAGGTAGGATAACATGCACGTGTTTGTCCTAATTTGTGCGTCTCAATGGTGTGAATACTGCGCTTATTGTATCGAATGTCTAATGTCCATTAGAAAGCAATCCGATACAATAAGCCTCATGAGAGTAAAGGAACAATAAGTACATTTTCAAATGAAGGCATACTTTTACTAACAGGAACAATGTGTCTCATGATAAGTAATTATTATGAGTATGATTTATTTGAACAATCCATAACATAAAAACTAAAGTAAACACTTTCACACACTGGGTTCTAGGCATTATAATGGTAGGTATAAATACCGTACACTGGTACACTGTACCTTTGATTTTTGCTGTATTACGAATTAAACAAAAAGTGATTGTAAATATAAAACAACACATAAACAATTTGACAAACAATTACTCTCTAACTAATACTCGACTGCACGGTTGGTGCGGTGGGTGGTCAACCGGCTGCCGTGCAACGTGTCGCGGGTCCGATTCCCACACGGAACAACACTTTGTGTGATCCACAAATTGTTGTTTCGGGTCTGGGTGTCATTGTGTATGTGAACTTGTATGTTTGTAAACGCAACCACGACACAGGAGAAAAACATAATGTGGAGCAATGTTTTTAAAAAAAATAAAAATAAATACATAATCATGCCCAAGTCTTGAAAGTTAAAATAAAATAATCTTTATAATATAATTATAATGTAAGTAAGCACTTAACTTAACATATTCTCGTAAATAATTTTATATTCTACATATCAAAAACATAAAAAATAACTATAACATTTTCTTTAACAACTTTGAAGTTATGCCGCAACACAGAAATTACCATAATGTGTCATTTCGATCATGATAAATGTAACTGAGTATAATTGCTAACATTTTATCGTTACGACACTTAATATTTACCTTTCACGCCTCTAATATCCGTTTATCTTTGATGCAATGTCATTAAATATAAAGCAACTGGTTTATTGATATGTTTCGACGTAACCATCTAGGCATGTTTTGATTAGATTTGTAAATTATTTCTTTAATACTGTGTCATGTTCTGTTTCCTAACTTAATGTTCTAATTGCTAATAAAAAGGGCTCAATTATAACATAAAGTCAGGATTTGTCCTTTTTTTATGGGATAAACCGATAAATGAGCAGGCACATAATCTGACGGTAAGCAATCGGAGTTGCCCATGGACACCTGGAAGACCAGAGGCGTTACACTTGTAACACACTTGCGTTACCGGCCTTTTGGGTTTAGGAATTTGAGGATTGTTGGGGATTCAGGGATTGGGAAAGGGGTAGAGGGGTAATTGGGCCTCCGGTAACCTCAGTCACACGACGAAACACAAAGCAAGCGGTATTTTACGTCTCCTTCATCTTTTTATACGAAGGGACTCCATCAGGAATTTACTACCTTAAAGTAAAAAATGAGTCGGAACCTATATACGAGAAATTGGTCTAGGTTATCCGCTATTTAGTCAGCAAGAGTCTGATAGTCCGTTTCATTTTCCTCAGGGGAGGGCTCCAAAAGGATTAAATAGTTCGCATTTATTGCATCGGGTCATCCTGTAATGGTAAATGTAAGTACCTAAGTAAATAAATAAATAAAATAAATAAATAATTTTTTTTACCACATTGGGTACAAAAAGTGATAGCCACAATCATAATAGGTAATTAGACTTATAGCAGAACTAGCAAAAGGTAGAATATATTAAAACATTTCCAGCTACCGTACTTAAAGATGAGAACCAACTATCTCATTTGCTCGACTGACGATGTTGGTCTTTGGTACATAACCGCAAATAAGGTACGGAGACGACAAATCTTTACCCTTCATTGGAAAGCCATGTGACGTCTCATTTAGGGAAATGTAGAAACTATTTAGACTGTAATTATCCACTTTCATAATATTGGACAAATTTATATTGGTTTATTTAGTACCAGATACAGCTAAAATACTTAAGATGAAATTTAATATGAGATACGAATACACAATAACAATAGTGAACCATTAATAACTTAAAATACCATTCCAATTTATTGAACATAGTATTTGTCCAGACAAATCTAATAAAACTGAAAGAAAAATTAAGAAAGAGGACTCATCAACGTAACAATTTAATAGGCACAAAATCTATATATATATAAAAATACGCAATACCTTTTTCGCAAACTATAGAAAAACGGGACAATTAAAAAGCAATACTGTTAAGTACAAAAGTAATATGACCTGATGGAATCGCCAATCAACTAATGCATTTACCGACAGCTTGCCGACTAGAATGACGTAAAACTCTATACAAATGACCCTTTCGTCTAATAAGAGCCGGCCGTCTAATAAGGGCCACGAAGGCGTGTATCGACATGTTTTTTCTGTATAGGAAATGTACTGGGAAAGAAATATATCACTTTGTTGATTGTGTAATAGAAGATGGGTTTTTTATTATATATATATATACTTGATAGATGATATTGTTGGTACGGAAATCCATTCTTATAATGTAGGATGTAACTAACTGCCTCGTTGGCCGAGTGGTTTAAAGCGCGACTGCCGGGCAGGGAATCTTGAGTCCGATTCCCAGGTTGGGCAAAGTATTATTGGGGTTTTAAAAAACTCAATAGGCTCCTCATAGGTGATAGGCTCATCCCCAAAATTATATGGGACTCATAAATCAAATAGTGAAAATTAAAAAAGTGGGTATTACGTTGTACAGCGGCATTAAGTGCCGTGATTTGCAGCTCTACATACACCTTCAGGGATAAAAGGTGTGTATTACTCGTACTCTACATTTTTTAATGTAAATTAACAGAAACAAACGCATTCACACGTTTCAATATTCGTCATTCGATATACTGAGTGAGAAACTTTCTCACTTGACAGTTTTATTGACAGTTTTAGTCATGATCAGCAGATCTGGAATCCTATTGCGAACGCACCAAAGACGACAATCTACGTCTTGTGACCTAAAAGTATTCAAGTCTTACTGTCAGAGTTCCATCTGAACACCAGTCCTTAGTTAGCACACACGTACCGTAAATATGACTGTGTATCTCATGTATTGATTCCCACATCACCGAGTTCAGTTACCACCGAATTTAACCTTAACAAGATTGCTACATACAAATATGATACACATTTTAAAATAACAGACATGTATGTCAGTGTGTCACTTTTCAAAATTAATCCCGTTTGAATCGCCGTTAAATCCAACCAGCTTAGTTTGTCCGCTATATATGTCACATGCCTATGCTATCATACTGTGTCTAGAGGATTAACACAAGATATTTTTTAATTAACATTTTATAGCCGATACAACTACCTACGATTATATTTTTAAATGTCACTTGTCATATATTTATTTCACATTTATATTTTACACCTACGCATTGTCGATCATGCATCATTATGGTCAGTCCGTGCTTGACTATCTCTAGAATGAATTAAAACAAATATTAGTTGGTTGGTTGGTATAAAATGCTTTCCGCTGAATAATCTAATGTGAACTATATTATGTACTTAAACTATTTTATTTTTAGCTATAGTCGTCTCACTGCATGGCAAAGTCCTCTCTACACTCCTTCCACTTATCTCTTCTTATAGCATTCTGTGGGCAATCGTTTTCATTTCATAGTATTTTTATAATAATGAAGCATTTAATAAGATATAATAGATATAGGCATCATTTTTATACAAAACTATCAAACCCGGCGAACTCCGTTTCGCCACCAAATGGCTTCGTTTTATGTAAAATTTCCTTTGGTGATTAAAAGTGAATTATCTTTACTATAACCCTCATGGAGCCCGAGACCTTTCCAACGAATGCAAAACCGTGGAATTCGGTTCGTGCGTTCTAAAGGAAGGAAAACCTGACTTATTTTTATGTAATAGACAATAAACACAGTCGAGATAATAGTTAGGTACGTACTAATCATGTTTTTTAATGGACGTGTAAATGGATCAAGCATTAACTAACATTAAGAAATTTAATGGTTGTGAGAAAACCAATAATTTAAATTAAACTTTAAACTCGATGCCTGCCGGCGACGGTGACGACACCTGTCTTGGTAGACGAAAAATACCCGGCATATCTAGACGGAGCTACTAGTATGCAGCTTTAACACTTGTAGCAAATTAAAGCTTAAAATTCTAGGTAACAAGTTAGACAAAATCAATTTATCATGGTCTGGCTTCTCCCATTCGACGGCCAGTCTATACTGGCCGAGATGCAAAAGCTCTTTATTTTTTTTAAGATTAATATTGTCAAGTTTTAAATGTATTGTGATTATTTATTATTCAGGCTGATAGACTGTAATAATTGTAAGAGTTGTTCAAGAAATGTTAATCTTTTTCCAATTTTGGAAATCAGACAAATTAATAACATATTTTGTCTGCAAATAGACAATACCTACATTCCTACATAATTGGTCTGCTGACGTGAGCAAAACTGAGAGTTAAGTATAGTTTACAAAAGCGTGGTAAAACCACAGATGGTATATTAGAGAACAGTGGGAGGTCTCCGCCGGGGAACTCACGATTCGACTTCTGCCGGTGATATATTTAGTGAAGCTTGTAAATCAATTCGTATGAAAGATAATTATGTTTATTTATTTATTTTGAATTAATTTAATAAAGATGCAGTATAAAGAGGAGAAGAGACGACGCTGATGAACCAGTATACAGTCAAGTTTTGTAAAAATTGTCAACCCTTCATACAGTCTTACAAAGTGCAGAATATGAAGTACTAACTGTAAAGTTACGAGTTGAATTACCAAGAGTACCTACATAGATATTCGGGGTTTTAATTCAATCATTAGGGCCTGTCTGAAAAATTCCAGACAAAATTACCAAATTACTGAACTATTTAGAAATAGACTGCCTCGTTGGCTGAGTGGTCGCAAGTGCAACTGCCGGGCAAGGTGTCTCGGGTTTGATTACAGGGTCAGGCAAAGTATTACTGGGTTTTTAAAAAATCACAGTAGTAGCGCGGAATCTGAAAATGTGCCCGGTATATAGCCATAAGCTCAGCCCCATTACATGGGACTCATAACATAAATAGTGAAAAGTGGGTGTTGCATTGTATAGTGGCATTAAGTGCCGTAATGTGCATCTCTGCCTACCCCTTCGGGAATAAAAGGCGTGATGTTATATATGTTATTTAGAAATAATCGGATCAAAATCTGGAAAGCTACTCAATATTCACTAATACATACGATCCTATCCTAATGAAAATAATACGAAAACTAGTGAAACAAGTCGATATTCGCTAGTAGTTGGTACATTATAATTTATTTAATGTTTACGTAAAAGTCATTAAACGGGAAAATAGATGAGGCCCTCCGAAATCCCTGGTTACACTAAAAATATACGTCTATTGATATATAAACTTCTATCCGGTGAACTACGTAAGCAGATATTGGTTTCCAATGGATCTTAAAACTCACGCTACAATGCTGATCAAAAAGTGTATCAAGTTTCGTAAATATAACAATATATATAATAATGCTATTACTATTGTGATTGAAAGGAACATAAGCTTGATAACCAGCTTTTACACTGCAAATAGTAAGTTAAGAAATGTATTACATTATTTTACATCACGCCTTTTATCACCGAAGAGGTAGGCAGAGGTGGACATTACGGCACTTAATGCCAGTGTACAATGGCAAGAAATTCGTGATGGAATCTTATGGCGCGGCATTTTATTTTGAGATGTTTTAATAAAGTTATTATGAAAATATTTTCCTTTTGTTTGTTTAAAATATTGTGTATTTTATACGTAGTAAATTATTAGGTACGTTGCAAATAATTTTAAAGTTATCTCTGAATATTGTAAACAATGCTCAATCAATCAAACCGTCAGGTATTGAAATATTACTAATTGTTTGTATGCTTATCGACTTTGTATTGCGAAACTTAATTAACTTTAATCATTAATACATGTAAATAAAACTGTATGTGAAATAAGTTATTCTCAACATATAAAGAAGCTAATGACGTTCCTAATACAATTTAAATTGATGTATGTAATATTGTGCAGACTGCATGGTTGGCTGCCGTGCAACGTGTCGCGGGTTCGATTCAATACTTTGTGTGATCCACAAATTGTTGTTTCGGGTCTGGGTGTCATTGTGTAGAGGTATGTGAACTTGTATGTTTGTAAACGCACCCACGACACAGGAGAAAATCATAGTGTGGGGCAACGTTTTTTCAAAAAACAAAACAAAACAAATTGTAACTGTAATTTTTAATGGACTATTTGTTTTATTTTACGCTCCGGCTACGCCCGATGGAAGATAAATAATCCTTCTTGCTTGGTATTCATACGAAGAGC
Source organism: Spodoptera littoralis (assembly GCA_902850265.1). Classification (NCBI taxonomy): domain Eukaryota; kingdom Metazoa; phylum Arthropoda; class Insecta; order Lepidoptera; family Noctuidae; genus Spodoptera; species Spodoptera littoralis. Next base: position 3,131,634 of record LR824536.2, on the reverse strand, counting down.
AACCAAAGACGCAGTCATCGTTGCCAACCCATTTTGTTTACATTTGGACATTTTTTATTTTAATTAATAGGTCAATATTTCGCCGCTGTCTTGCCCGATGGTGAGCGGTGATGCGGCCTACGATGGAACACATCTGCCCATTAGCAAGCATCAGAGGTTCTTCTAATGGTACCTACGTTATTGAGCTGCTGTTTTTTGCACTCAAATTACTAATGATTGACGTTTATCATAATAATGATGATCACAAAGTGTAAAACACCGAGGATTACAATGGGATAGACAAACCGTGCAAGTCTCAAGCAAACAACTGGCAAATAATTTTAGGGAACAGAGAGTAAAGTTCCCTAAGATCTGAAAAGGAGGATCCTCCGACCAGACGAGGTGATCGTGCCTGGCGGGCTTTCTGCCCAACGATTGTTTGTTGGGATTTTATATCCATGTTTGTTCGCTTATAAACTTTACATGTGCGATGTAGGAGTTTGTGACGTCATCCTTTGATTTATTTTCATCGTCTTTTCGGACATGTGTCGCCAAATAATAAAATATTTTATTTTACTCTAAATAAATCACTTAAATAAAATTCTTAAAGCAATCTTAAGAGTAACTTCTAGAAGTTTATTCAATTAGAAGTTGTTTGTAGAGTGAGTTGTTACGGAATTTCTATGAAACTTCCAAAGAATTTTTTTTTAAATTAAGCTGTATGAAATATGAACTGCGATTAATAAAATATATCCTTTACAGGCGAGGTGTTTGTCTATAGGTTACATATTATTAGGCTTTCATCTACAGGGGAGGGGCTGTAAAGAACTATACTTATCCAATGTTACTTTTCCTCTCAATTCATAAACATAAATATAAAACAAAATAAATGTCGAAGCCCAAGCAATACGAATACAAGTCGTCGACCAAAATAAAAAAAAACGAAAACTCGAATAAATCAAAATACAAATTCACGTTCAAATAAGTAAGACAAAAGACGGTAGTACCAACATAGACAAAAATGGGAAAACCTGCGAACGACATCGTAGGTACGTCATCCGTCAATCATTGAGCCATACGAATATTCATCTCGTTCGAATATGTATGGTTAAATATGCACATACCAAACCATAAATGACTATGTTCTGTTAGCCTATCAGTACAGAATATCGTTTTAACATACAATGTGTTGTTGCATTATGTTTGACATCATTTAGCAGCGTAATACCATTGTCGTATGACACATGGTATTCGTCAAGTATTAGTGCTGTGCACTATGCTTAGAACTGGCTTGGTTAGTATAGGCTTCCATCTAGTTAGATGGTATTGTGATAGATAACAGTGGTACTATAAAGCCTCTCATATTTTTTTATTAATATTTTCATTTGATTCGTTAAGTTTTTAACCAACTTCTAAAAGGAAAAAAGGATGTTCCCTGACTCAGTTTGACCTGTATATATGTTTGTGTACAATTATGTCGCAATTGGCTGAACCGATTTTTTTTTTTATAATATTACAGATTAATTCTCCACGGACTCTAGGTCCGTGCCCTTGTCATAATTTTTTTTTTTTATTATAATACATCTAGTCAATTTTCATAAAGTAAAGAGGGAACCTAGTTACACACTACAATTAACTACATCTATAATTATTACCAAAAGTATAAATTACGTAATAATTAGGCATTATCTACTTATAAGGCTTCATGAAATCAGCCCACCAACAAGATGGGAGACGAAGCCGACCTGACCCAGCAGAAAGCACCCGTTGACGAGTATGACGTGTGTGTCAGCAATTGGTCCGGTCAATCTTTTTATTGGGAACGGAACAACCCAACACATAGGGCCACCGACTGTAGGTCATTTATGTGTGTATGATGCCTCAACCCTTGCCACGTATACACGTACACGTACGGTAAATGGTGCCTTGGAACTAGTAGCAGCCTGGCTGAACCGATTTTGATTATTAAAGTTGCACCGCTTAACCGCTATTGCAGTTTTCAGAAAACTGTTTGTTAGACTTAGAAGAAAGTTTTAAGGAATGAGTTAAGTAGTAGTTAACCGACTAAATATGGCAGTAATATGTTTGTTTTTATAATGGCTATCGTAAGACATCCCGAATCAAGTTGGAGTAAGCTGCGCGACATCGCCGCGACCGCGCACGCTGCTCATGAGGAAGGTGTCCCTCTGTGACTCGAAGCTAGTAAAGCTTTCCTCAGTATATTTACGTGGGTAGCTCGTAATTTTTAGTTAATTCAGTAATACTTGTTAAATACAAACGTATTCATCATACCACGATAAGAAATAATTTTAATCTGTTGACGTTATGAACTTTGATCCCACAATCTGCTCTGTAAATCCCATAATATATTCATTTTTAGATTAACCTCTGTTGCAATAATCGCTTAATCGATAAATATTATATGATGTTTGTACATAATATCGAATAGTAACGACTCGACACATTAGTTAATTAATATTCGATATGATTATCACAAGCTGCAGTTTAATGGATTATGTTCGATGCTGATGTTGTGGAAATTGAATCTGGTTTTAAATTAAATCCATTGAATACGTAATGAGTAAATTATAATTGTTTCATAATATTTTTGTTCAAAGCTGCTTCTTTGACAATAGAATGTGGTGTTGGTATCGATTAAAATATGGTGTGGAATTCTTTTTTTTTTATGAAAAAACGTTGCCCCACATTAGGATTTTTTCCTGTGTCGTGGGTGCGTTTACAAACATACAATATCACATACACATGACACTCAGACCCGTAACAACAATCTGTGGATCACACAAAGAATTGTTCCGTTCGGGAATCGAACTCGCTACACGTTGCGCGGCAGCCAGTTGCTCAGCCACCGCGCCAACCGTGCAGTCAAATTAATCTGATTCTGTAATAATAAAGTATCTGAAACAATATCCTATATACAGTAATAGCAATAGACTTGCCCCTATGCCATAAAAGTAATTATTCAACTGTAGAATAAATCTTTCACAGATTACGTATTAAAAAACCAACTTCAACCCCCTCTTCTTTTGAAGTCGGTTAATTAATATACTAAAAAACCTCCTCCTAAGTGTATTAAACATTTTTTTGAAAGCCGCATCGGAATTGGTTCTGCCAATCATGAGATAATAGCTAATCGCGCACAAATATATGCACACATGCATACATACGTACAGGTCAAATTCAGAACATTCTTCTTATTATGAAGTCGATTAAAAATTTATGTGACCATTGAATATACACCTCTGGGCAATAGAAGCGTGATATTATTATGAAGTTATATTTGTTTAACTATATAGCTATCAGATGAAAAGTGTTGTAAAACATTCATATTTAATTTAAACTGTCAAACACCGCGAGGACACCGGTGACCGCAACCTATTGTTCTTTAATTGTGTCTATAATGACGGTACTCAAGGGGTTAATTCTAATTAAGCTTTCTTGCTGGTATTGTACTTGAAAACTACAAGATAATAATAGTAGTGACTGCCTCGTTGGCCGAGTGGTCGCAAGTGCGACTACCGGGCAGGGGATCTCGAGATCTCTAAAAAAAATCTCAGTACTAGCACGGAGTTTAGAATTGTGCCCGGTACATGGCAATAGGCTCACCCCGTATTACATGGGACTCCATGGAACTTTCTTTAACTCTTTGAGAATAATGCCGGAGTTCTTTTTACTAAACGTAACATAACATAACATCACGCCTTTTATCCCCGAAGGGGTGGGCAGAGGTGCACATTACGGCACTTAATGCCACTGTACAATGTAACACCCACTTTTCACTATTTATGTTATGAGTCCCATGTGATTGGGGATGAACCTATTGCCATATACCGGGCACAACTCCAGACTCTGTGCTACTAATAAGAATTAAAAAAAAACTCAGTAGTACTTTAGCCTGGAAATCGACCCCGAAACCCCTTGCCCGGAAGTCGCACTTGCAATTATTTGGCCAACGATGTAGTTACTAAAGCCATGACAATGGATGTTAGACTATGTTCATGCCAAAACATTGCATTGTCTGCTACGAAACGAAGGCGGGGCCTACTTCTCTAAAAGGTCCGTTGATCCATGCCGACGCAATTACGCGTTTGATTTCTAACCTGAGTAACATCAAGTTTACTCGTCGGCAGGTTATTTGTACATACAATTAGTGTCAAACCTCCATTTAAGACCGCATTCGATATTTAACTCGATATACCAAATTGATAAAACTCAGCGAATCGAATAAACATTATAAATAACAAAATAGGGAATACGGTAAAGAGTTATTTGCATTTTTGACTGAAATTGAATAATTTAGTTATAACTATACAATATTATAATTATAGTAAGAAAACAAAATAACAGTTTGGTACATTACATTTTACTAATTAGAAAGATACAAAAGATACTCTAAGAGCTTATGAACATTATCGAGATACTAATTAAGATTCTTAATTAAAAAGTCATATATTTAATGCTAATTTCTTAAAATTGTATAATTTAAATTATAAAATTTTAAATGACCTAGCAAATTATTTTCGATATATTTTACTAACCAGAGTCCAAGCTGTAAGATATTTTCTACAATCACCCTACTACACGGTCATAACCAGATAAACAACATCAAACGACTTGAAAATGAAAAAATAATCATTTTTGCACAACCTACGCAAGCAATTTGCATTGTTATTGCTTATGAACCTACTTCAAACAAACATACTCACACTGATGTTCAAGTACAAGACATGATTGCTGGGTACGTACGACATGACATAGAAACCATGTTATTATTACTTAGAGCCAAATTTTTTTTCCTATTTGCTAATAAAAGAAAAAAATAGTAAGATATACTAAATTAACTACTACGTTAACCGCTTTACTCACGTCACTGTTCAACGAGGAACTCGACTACTTTCAAGCCACTCTACGGGCTCATATTCATGAACAGCATTGCACGTCACGTGATGATCGAAACTAATCGAGTTAAAAAAGTCTAACAAAGTTTGGTAAACAAAGTTGTTACCTTATTTAGACCATTGTTTTTTTTTAAATACATGACACATATTCACACTGCATACAAAAACACAACCATTTACGAGTAAATGAAATGTGTTTGCATTCGAAATTGCTCTATCAAAATAGATCAATAGAGTCCATTTTCGCTTCACACCGCCCTCGAGCGGTTGTGCCGCCTAAACTTAATTGTGTTTGACACACGATTAACGAACTTAGATCCGTATAATTTACTATCGAGTTTGTGTATTACATCATAGTAGTTTATATGTTACCAATTACTTTGATCTAGTTACTGTATAGGCATAATATATAGTATACCTACTGGTTTATTTTTATGTTATTCCTAATCACGTTCGACATTACATTTTGTAAAAAAGACTATAGAAAAAACTGCCACGTTGGCCGAATGGTCGCAAGTGTGACTGCCGGGCAAGAGGTATCGGGCCCAATTTCCGGATAGGGTAAAGTATTAATGGTATTTTTTTTTTTTAAATCTCAGTACTAAACAATAGAATTGTAAATCCATATATGATGAAAAAAAAACTATTTTCATTATTTTTTTCATCAACAGCCTATACGCCCACTGCTGAGCTTACACACAGAGGAGGTCTGAGCATTAATCACCACGTTTGCTCAATGCGGGTTGGCGATTACAAACTTATAATTAGAAATTATAAGCCCAGATTATCCTCGCGAAGTTTTCCTTCACCGTTTGTCAGTGGTGTCTAGATAATCTTAAAAAGTACATATAACTCGGAAAAAGTCACATTGGTACTTGCCGTTGGTAGGTAAAACCTTCGAACCACTGCGAGTATTTGGATATCATATGGTTTTATTATATGGATGGAATAGGCCTTAATACATAGGAACAACGTTTGTATTTGATTGAAAGCCTATCCTTAAATCACAGACAAACTGTAAAGGATGTCATTTCCCTATTTTTCTATGTTTCCAATACAAAACTTTCCACGCCACATTCGAACATAAACTTGACATCATTATCAGGTATGAGGTGGTAAAACAAAAGTACAAATACATTCGATTAGTGATACATCACGGTTATCCGATAAAGCGCTATCAACGTTATCATTTATCTTCATGACGTCATCGAGGTAAGCGCGTAGTCGCAGACGCCGAGAATGTCAGATTTTGATAATCACTGACGATATAAAAGGTCGGACGAGTTTGTTACACGTACTTTGATGGAACACATTATTTTTCCATTACACGTTATGTATTATTGGTTTTGCGGATATTTGGAGATAATAACTGTGAGCTGGTGACTGCCTCGTTGGCTGAGTGTTCGCAAGTGCGACTGCCGGGCAAGGGGCCTCGAGTTAGATTTCAGGATTGGGCAAAATTTCTGTGGTTTAAAAGTAACACGCAGTCTGAAATTGTGTCCGGTATATAGCAATACGCTCATCCACAATTACATGGGATTCATAATATCAATAGTGAAAAGTGAGTGTTACATTGTACAGTGGCATTTAATTGCCGTAATGTCCACCTCTGCCTATCCCTTCGGAGATAAAAGGCATGATGCTATATTATGTAACTGTAAGCGGGGTTTGAGAATAACTGTGCACGTGTGCTAACTGAACGCGGTTAAGGTTTTCATTCAGAATTTAAATTTGAAGAACATGTTTTGTGATAAGTTTGCAGTTTATCACATAGCTTATTGCGATTCTCATCTCTACTCAGTAAGAACATAGACAGTGAGAACTTAGGAAAAGTTTAATCATAATCAAACTTCCACGACTATATCAGAATTTACTTCATCAAGTGTGGGAGAGCCATGCTTCGGCACGCATGGGCCGGCTTGACTGTAATAATACAACGACCTTACAAAAAACCAACGCGAAACACCGCTTGCTTTGTTTTTCGATGTGTGAACGAAGTTACCAGAGAGAGGCTCAATTACTCCCCCCCCCCCCTCTTTCTCAAAATCCCCAATTCCAAAATCCCCTAAGACCCTCAAATTCTTAATCCCCAAAAGGCCGATAATGCACTTGTAACGCCTCTGGTGTTCCAGATGTCCATGGGGAACGCCGATTGCTTACCATCAGGTGACCCGTCTGCTAGATTACGGCAGATGCCATAAAAAAATCATAAATAATCATAAATAATCCGTCTGCTCGTTTACCGGTTTAGCTCTTAAAAAAAGAACGTAGCCCTCGTGTGCTCTCAGGGAAGATGGTGGCACAGTAGTCACGTGCCGCCGTCCACAGCAGACACCCGTCTCCCTAGGGATGTGTCGTAATCGGCGTCGCACCGTGGAGGCTCTCGAGCAGGTCTCTTTTAGAGGACCCGGTGTCTCCATACAGGTGTTGAGAGTGACCACCGGGATGGATTTAGTGAGGTTAAAATCGCACACTCCCTAGTCTTTTATCCCCAAAAGGCTACACGACTTTTGAAGGTTTCCCCCCGTCATCAATAAAAAGAGAGGTCTCGTGTGCTTTTCAGTATAGAAAAGAGAAACTTATTACCTTTACTAAAAATAACAATTAATAACTAAATCAAATTAAACACCTACCTATTCCTGAAATGGCCATCTATAATTACACGGGATCAACTGCCAATTATGATGAAACGTCACCCGACTTCCTTCACAGAACTTGCAGCTTCCGGCCAAGCTGACATCGATATTATTAGCCTTTGATACAGTATCAAAGAGGCAGCTAACTAGTTTAAATATAGTTTCAAGTTACAGAGGTGTTACCTATCTCTATTGAAGTGAATTCAGTAGTACCTTTAATATTTTTACGGAATACGAGGCAAACGAGTCGACGGATCACTTGATGGCAAGTGATTAGCGCCACCCATGGACACCCAATACACCAAAGGAGTCACAGGTGCGTTGCCGGCATTTTAAAAAGGAATACGCTCTTTCCTTGAAGGGTTTCTGACATAATATGTTTGAAATGACACAGAACTTGGTTATATTTGTGTCTTAAAAATATTTTGAATCATAGTACTATTCATGTACTATGTTTATTTGATCATCTCTAATTCAAGAAGTTGAACACAAGTTACTTGCAATATTAATTAATCTATATATATAAAAATGAAACCCGTTTCTCGTTGTCACGCCATAACTTGAGAACGGCTAGACCGATTCGGCTGATATTTTTTGTTGTGTGTGTTATTGTCAGGAGAAGGTTCTTATGATGGAAAAAAACCCTGAAAATAGTAATATTTTCTAATCTAATCTCGTTTCCAATTCTAATCGAGATTGTGCGTACGAAGTCGCGGGCAGAAGCTAGTTATAAATATTTAAATTTCAGTTCTTGCAATTTTCTACTTCAAAAAGAATAACTTTTTCTTACACATTGTTTAACCATGCTCTAAAATTTCTAAATATGACTTCATTTAATAAGTTCATTTACATCTCACGACTTAATACAACGAAGCCATTTAATCCTAACTAAGATTACGTTCTTCGTTCAAAATTTAAATATACTCTTCTAGATATTAACGGGTGAAACAAAATATTAACAGGAGACATCGTATTATTTTGTGTAAGATTCAAAATTTATATAACTTAAAAAATTCAATTTTCAATGACTGGTTTCAGTCAAAACCGTTACTCAATGCTTTAGATTAAGGATAAAATGCATTATCTACACAAATAAAAACATAACCACACAAAGAAGAGAAATGAACTAACAAGAACTAACAAGAACCATAGTTCTTGTTCTCTTCTCAACTGTAAAGAACTTACAAGAACTATACCTCACAAAAGAACTATAGTTCTTGTATCTCTTATACAAAGTCTAATGTTGCAATTAATACTAAAGTTAATATGCCACTGCCACCGCCAGTCTCAGTTAAAATAACTAAAATGTCTTCCTTCAACAGAGAACAGACAGTAAATAAATACATAATCCAACGCTATCTCCAACACAATTGTTTGTGCAATTGCTTACATTCCATTTAGTTCAAGCCATGAATAACGTTCTATATAAAACAAATGAAGAAAGAAATGGAATTCTTCATCCATTTCTTATATTGAATCCTTTACGACAATAATGCTCATACTAACTGCTGGATATTAAAAGAATGGATGGTGATAATGAGAAGACCATTTCGATTGTCTAGAGGTCATCAAAGCATTTTGTTGAGCCAAGCGTAAATAAGTTTTAGATTGTATATTCGTTGTTCAATAAGTAAATACAAGAAGAAGTTTGTTTTTATTATGGGAGAAAAATCATTTGTCTTTTTTTTAAAACGTTGCCCCACACTAGGATTTTCTTCTGTGTCGTGGGTGCGTTTACAAACATACAAGCTCACATACACATGACACCCAGACCGGAAACAACAATTTGTGGATCACACAAAGTGTTGTTCCGTGCGGGAATCGAACCCGCGACACGTTGCACGGCAGCTGATTGCCCAGCCACCGCACCAACTGTGCAGTGCATTGAATGACTTCACCCGCCTGGGTGAGGCGGGAAGGAGTGTCAGACTCTTACTGACTAAAAACCACCACGGTCCTACTCTTGCACTTCGAGCTGGAGCCCCGGTAACCCGTTAAGTTGTCCGCGGCTAAGACGTTTGTTTGAGATGTATATCATAAAGTACAGCGTTAATATTTATCTATAGAGATAGATAAGCTCAGTAATTTATATTTACCCTGGTAGCAAACATAGCCCATCCCACTAACATTATAAATGCGAAACTTTGTATTGTATGTTTATTACTCATTCGTGTCAAAATGGCTTCGATCTTCTTTAGCTTTCGATCATCAAAATGAAATTTGAGACAGGCGAGATGTGGTCTACTTTTTTTTTTTTAAGTGGGAAAATCATCGAATGACTGTTCCACCTGAGTGAGGCGAGAGTGTCAGAGATGTGATCTGGAGTAGCACATAGGCCACTACCTATCCCACAGAGACGTAGGCGAAGCCGTTGGTAGAAGCTATAGGGATATTCGTATTGGGTAAAAAGACTACACGGTAATACTTTTAAAATTATGCTAATTATACAATGTTGAACAAAAATGTACCAATTTCAAACGCAGTACTAATGAAAAAGATAAGAAAAAATAATTCCTACCGCAAAAGGAACCCACAAAAGCGTTAAAGGAATAAAATAATATTAAAGACACACGTGTACCGGGTAGTAATCGCAAAGCTTTGCTCTTGGCCGGTTACACTAGCTTTTGGAAAAGGAGAATCAGATAATCTTTTGTGATGTTAAAAGGGATCATAAAAAGAAACTAGTTCGCCTTGGTTCAGTGTAGTTAGTTCTAATAACTAGATAGATAGAAAGGAACAGTGTTCGAGATTGGGAATTTCATTTAATGCTTATGCAGCCGTGGTGTGTACCTACTTATCTAGAAATTGTATTTGTAAATGCAGCCACGACACAAAAAAAATCCTGAGATGGGCTTACGTTTTAAAAAGCAAGAAAACTTACTAATTACTGCCAATCGCCTAATGGTCGAGATTCAGCCATATTTCCCAATCGCACTTCTTAGAAAATAATATTTATTTATTTAAAATATTTCATGTACAAAAATCTTATCCATATGCCATGGCATAGATGGTATTCTACTCATACCTTTGGGTGATGCAGAGGCAATATTATAATCGATACCAATAATAAATTACACGCATATGAGACTGTGTCAAGACCTATTAAAGTGTTAGTATCTCAAAGATCCTGCTTGGTATATCCTCGATTATTATAATCTTTAACTGCCAATACTCTTTTTAAGTAATTTTCGGAAAAGGGGCATAAAATTTTTTGTTGAAGTATTAATAAAGATACATTGTAAAGAAGGTCAATACTCAATAAAGTAGACTACATAGATAACATGAAATAATTAGACGAACAAGTAGCTAAGTAACTGTGAAATTAAAATTGGTGACAACAAAAAATGTGTTGTAATTATGTATGTAGATGACTTTGATAGGTTTTTTGATTGAGACCGTGCGCCAATTTGGTATCGAACAAAAAATATGCTAAATAATTACTTGATTAAAGATGGTAGTTTTATTGTAATGTGTTTTTTACAAAACTAGAACGTGTACAACAGAAAGTTATTTGCTCATGGAACTGGGCTGGACTTTTTTATGGAATAAGCCGGTAAACGAGCAGACCGATCACCTGATGGTAAGCAATTGGCGTCGCCAATGTACATTTGGAACACCAGAGGCGTTACCGGCCTTTTAGGAATTCAGAGATTGGGGAGATTGGAAAAGGGGGAAGGGGAAAGGGGTAATTGGGCCTCCAGTAACCTCACTCATACGAAGAAATACAACGCAAGCGTTGTTTGACGTTGGTTTTCTGTGAGGCTACAGGTTACGATATCACTCTAGTCGAGCCGACCCGTTAGTGATAAAGCATGCTCTCCCACACTTATATTTACTAAATAAACTTATAATCGCAGTAAGCTGGTTATCTGACGAAGGATTACAAAAAAAATACAAAAGGGGAGGAAGATTGACGTCCAGACACTATGTTTTCACCCTGACAGACTTATTAAACAGTCCTGAAAGACACGCTTATAATGAAACCGTTACCAGACTTTATTGGATGACGCGGCATTGTTGCACAATAGGACCACGACGGAACTCTAATTAGGATCAAGTAAAGTCGGGAGAGTTTATTATTTCGTTGCGGATTTAGACATTTTGTTTTTGACTTAGATGAAGGCAAGATTCCTTTTGATGTTGTTGTTTATTTACATCAACATATTCTATATACCTCTAATATAATACTTAGCAATGTATTGTGGATTTTAATATGTGAATTGGAAATGCTTGTATGATTGTCCAATGGCCATCTAGCAAGATAGGCGTGGCTACGGCGCTATGGCTATGGTACACAGCTTCTATGATATTTATATGCTATAGTTATCGAAATCCCTTTACTAGTTTAAAATATTAATAAGCATTTAGCCACCCAACCGCACGAAGCGCTTTGCATCAAGATTGCTTGTGCGTACTGCTAAGGAGTGGAATTCTTTGCCAGAGACGATGTCTCCTATCATCAAGTATAAACCTAAAAACCCATCATCAGGATCTTCATAAACTTTCGCAATTTTAGTAGGGCGATGTCATTAAAACGTGATAAGATCTTTATCAAAACAAAACGCTATCAGACTACCGAATTACGATAATCTACATAGGCAGATAGTAATTCAGAATCAGACATGAAAAGTAGATTTTTCTTTTATTGAACTCTTACTCATTTGAAATATCGCAATTCAAATTATCGAGTGTTAATTTAAGGTATTTACCCACATAGTATCGGCATGGAATTAATAGCCTGTCATTGAATATCTCTAAATCCTTTGTACATATTGTAATTGGCTTACAAGAACACTGAACGTACCTCGAAGGTATTCCTAAACACAATGTTAGATCTTCGAAACTATTTATTAAACTAAAATGTTAATTTGTATACACACGTATTTTTACCTTCACATCTGGCAGTCAATAACCAAGTACATACGTCAATAGATTTGAGAAGCTTCAAAAAGCCGTACCGTTATTGATAACGCCATAAATCGAAAGAAAATTATTTTATAACAATAATGTTACTCTATCAAGTAACACGAGAAGCTGTACTCTAAATGAAGTCATGTGATTGTAATTAAAACACGAATCAGTGTTCATTAGAAGTGCCACAAGTGACGGATCCGAATTAATTGGTAGCTAGACATGCGATAAAATCTTAGAGAAAGAACTTGTTCGTACTGCCCACGGCTGGTCAGAATCGACTCACCAATGACATATGAGTATCCGTCGAGTGTGAGCACGCATTTCCTGGTCGCGCCCGACGCAGATCGATGCCTGTGCGTCCTTGGGGCGGCCCCAAGAGCGCGCCCACCACCAGGATCGCTATGGCATTTGTGCACCAGCTCCTTATCATTAGCCACGTTTGGTTTGCCGTCGACAGAGCCCTGTCTGCTGCCCTCGAGCAGCACTTTCCCTCGCCTCATCATCACATTATACGCTATCTCCGCACAAACAATCACAAACACTTCGTCACTGAATCACGTCACCACGTTCACTAAACACTAGTTCACTAATCGATCATTCAAAAATTCGGATATGTTTATGTTCAACACTATGTTTTGATATGGAACAGCACTCGCGTAAATTAGGAGTTTGTTTTAGACATTTTCATTGCTCGCCGACCTAAGATTAATAAACTATGATTTATTACTAAAACGGTGCTTTATTTTTTGATTCAGGTTCACAGATAGGATTGAAACTTTACGTTGGTCGCGATTTGGAACGCAATTCGTTTATAGTTCCAACAAAGTAAGATTAGGTAAACTGGATTCGGTTTGATAGTAAATGAGGTAAGATTACGTATCATCAGTTCATGATTAGATCAGTTATAACTTATAATTATTCGATAACAATCATGTGTTGATTTGCAATCATTGAGAAGTGATTTATCAAACATTTGGTTCACGATCAATGCGTCCTGATATAAATAATTATTTACTGCTTCGCCAGTTCAATGAAACTAGACTATTTTGATTCGATCAACATTGTGGTGTAATTTTTTCAATGTTTATGTTATGAAAATCGTTTGCTTTGAAGACGTAATTATCACCTGATGGCTGATTAAACCTTGAACTTGAAACTGCTGTTACTACATGAATGACTACATCTCAAGCTATTCTACCAACTGTTAATTCATAATGCTCAAACAGTTCTTTGTTAACAAAGATGAACAAATCTTTGTTGTTGTAATTAGCCGTCAATTTAGCGTTTACAAATTAACAACAGTTGGTACTAAAGAATACGTCACATGCCGCTTACATTTTTTTCAAATCTACGTACGCGGGAATGTTGAGTTTTTGAACTGATCGTAATTTATTTCCACTTCTGTTAGTCCTCGTAGTGAATGTTTGGTTCACCGCAGGTGGAAACACGGAAATCTATTTTGAAACTACGAGTGTTGTTTTTCCGCCATAGTAACGCAACACAGGGCACCCATAAAATGTTGCGTCATGACCCACGGGGGTGGTCCCCCCCCCTTGTAAACAGATTGTGACGCTGTCCACTGGACTATGCCAAATCGCGACCAACAGGTGGTTTCCTTCCTAAATTCACGACAACAAACCGAACTTTGAACTCACTTTATGTTACACCTGAAGTAGGGAATAATTTTGAATTTTGTGTCGGTTAGATATGTTCGGACATGTTCGGACGGAGCGTTCGGAGAGCGGTGAGCGGCATGACGGGGCTACCGAACCGCGTGGAAGCCTGCGCGCGACTGTCGCTCGCTCCACATGATCCGCTACAGGTAGCGCCTCATTAGTGCCTAGCACTCAAACTTCCAGTGCCAAATCCCCGGGACATTAAGCGTCGAGCTTTGTGCCATCTGTTTTCTTGAGTTCCGAATGTTGTGACATTGCAATTGAACTGGGTGCTTACTGTTTACTCTAAAAGGAATGAAAAATTAAATTTCGATCTTATCAAATTTCCTGGCACGGTTATGTTTGTTACAAAAATTCGTACGAAGAAAATTAGATTCACATTATTATTTAAACTATTCCATGTATTTAAATTATTAATAAAAATAATAGTTAGATTTTCTCGAACTCAGTATCTTACTTTAGATTTTTGTAAATGAATGAGAAATAATAGAAACCTGTAACTACAAGAGATCTTTTTATTAAAGCTGCTTCGTGCTAAAAAAGATATTTAGCTTAACTTATGTATTATCATGACACGGATTATGATACCATGAATATATTTGTTCCTTATTCAGTATTTTGCAAATAATGAAAACATTTTTATCAACTGAAACTTTTTTATGCTTTTTAAATTAACCGTCAAAAAAGAATATCTTACTGTTTTTCTTAAAAAAATGCTAAATATTCGTAAACGTATACATGTAATGTCTTTAAAAATTTTCGCACCCTATAACCGCTCAAGGAAAATTAAACTGGGAGCAGTTTAATTTCGGGATTTCCAATTATCAATTTAGATTTAATAAATAATAAGGTTTAGTTTTGAATAAGCAATTTGTTTACATTATATATGTATATTTAATGTTACCTTGTTTCGACTGGTAATAACATTTAAACGAAACGGTAGTTTATTACCCATCAATTTGAACATTAACTGTTGCATGATTGACGCTGTGGTATCACAATTGATTTTCCTCAAATTTTTTGTCAGCGACTGACTGTTTATGAATGAGAGGTGTTCCTAAATACGTGACGTAGTTACAAAATTAATAAATTTTATTTTTCTAGAAAAAAAGTAACATTCCGTGTAACCATTACGTCATGAATTGTAAATTACTAGCTTTTACCCACTTGAGTCAACCCATACCCTGCTTATATACCAAATTATATCAAAATCCGTTCAATAGTTTAAGCGTAATTGACGGACAAACATCCAAACAAAGAAATTTTCACATTTATTATATTAGTGTTATTCATAACATAACATCACGCCTTTTGTCCCCGAAGGGGTAGGTAGAAGTGCACACTACGGCACTTAATGCCACTGTACAACGTAATACTCACTTTCCACTATTTATTTTGTAAGTCCCACGTAATACGGGATGAGCCTATTGCCATATACCGGGCACAATTCCAGACTCTGTGCTACTACTGAATGAAAAAAACGGCAATTATGCTTTGTCCGACCCGAGACCACTTTCCCGGCATTATCACTTTGCGCCCACTCGGTCAACGAGGCATTCGTTAGTGTAATTATTAATATGCTTTCTATGTGAATTTTAAAATAAAATGGGTAAATGATTAAGTAATCACACTAAACAAAACGTTCATAATTACAAATCGACATAACACTCACTTACACACACACACACAGTGTAACAAATCGACAACTTGTTAGTAAGTCAAATAAGAAGAAAAAACTCGGAATAAAATTCGGAAAAAACTAAAGAAGTGTGACAATTTGTGAGAAAATAAATACGTTAGTATTGTTCGTATACCTATAGTTTTGATGTAACAAGATGAAGTAGGGACAGGCTAACAAGTTGATGTGACTGTTACACTTGAGTGAGTCCTTTTGTTTGGACCTTCACCTTGAGGCCCTTGAAAAGCAACTTAAGGGACGCGTGAAACGGAATGACTAGTGTTGGTATAGTGAAGGGAGTTTTGTTTTATATTTTCATTATTTTTGGCAGACATTTCTAAGGGTAAAGGTTTCATTTTCCTTCTTATAACTGAAATTAGGTTTCACTACAGTTGATTTCGATGTTGTGAAAATTAATTAATAAAGATATTATTATGTTATGGAATCTAATGTACTTATTTTATCTTATATCTTATACAATTATATAAAGCGGAAGAGTTTGTTTGTTTGTTTGTTTGAACGCGCTAATCTCCGAAACTACTGGTCCAATTTAAAAAAATAATTTCTTTGTTGAATAGCCCATTTATCGAGGAAGGCTAAAAGCTATAAAATATCACGCTACATTTAATAGGTACCGAGCAGAGCAAGTGAAACCACGCCGAAGTAGCTAGTTTGACATAATTTTATTAGACAGACACTTACCTTTATCTACGGCTTGGTTTGACGAACTTTACCCCATTATTGCAGATATAATTTTATATATCAATAAAATCCGTTTCTCGTTGTCACTCCATAACTTGAGCACGGCTAGACCGATTTAGCTGATTTTTTTGTTGTGTTTGTTATCGTCAGGAGGTTCTTATGGCAGAAAAAGTCCTGAAAATCCTACGGGAATGAGAGAAACGGGATTGCGCGTACGAAGAAGTCGTGGACAAAATTAATTAGTGTAACGCGGCAATTCGATTTTGGTTTGTGTCGAACGCACGCGCGCTACTCTAGTGGCAACGCGCCACCACACTATTTCCTCTTCCCCCGCTTCCCCGCCACTGACCGCTCGACGCTAGAAGAACGAGTCCCGCGCCGGAGCCGCGACGCACACGCCCATATTTGTGCCGCGAATATTTTCTTGTTTTTTATTATTGTGCAACTTTGTTTTATATTTAGTTTATTTCCAATATATACAGTTTACAGTCATTCGTGTGTCGAACGTTATTTCACGCCCCTGAGAACCCACCACCAAGAACAATCATCATCGTCAACTATATAACAGTGACGCCCAACTTGCGGCCACGAACGAACTGTGCATAAAAACTCAAAGTTACAACAAGTTCTAGTGTTCCTATCGTGCAAACACATACTGTGAACTCTCTCCGATAGTGCAATCACACGAAAACTATTGTAAAACCAGTGCAAATACGAAATAATAAATACATTTGGGCGAGTCCATTTTCCGCGTGCCGCCGGTTGCGTCTGTAGGTACATACCTACCGACTCGTTGAAGCTACCATCCTCAAAATCATCACCCGTGCTCTTCGAGCGAGTAACAGTTGGAATTGCCTGTTATCATGCCGCCGAAGAGAAGAACTGGAAGAGATGGGGGATCGGATACCGACACAGATGTCGAGATAAACAGAACCGTGATTTCGTCCCCGAATATTACAATGTCGGAGGATATGCTAAATACCCTTGTCTCTAATATCACTAGGAGTCAAGTGGAAGCAAACAGAGTTCTGATTGAGAGTATTTTGGCGGGAAACAAAAACCCGCTGATTACGTCATCGCCGCGCGCCGAAGCCGCCGACGCACACACGCATGCGCCGCGCGCTGGTAACTTCGCGAAATGCACGGCGCGATTTAACGGATCATCGAGGAACGCGGATGAGCTCGAAGCATTTATCGAGGCCATCGAAGTCTACCGCGACTGCACCAACGTCAGCGACGAGCACGCGCTGCGCGGCCTGCCGATGCTGCTGGTGGGCGAGGCCGCCGTCTGGTGGCAAGGAGTGAAGTCGTCGGTCACGTCATGGACCGACGCCCTACAACGACTTCGAGGGATGTTTGGAATGCCGCGACCCGGATATAAAATACTCCGAGACATTTTCGCTACCGAACAAAATAGTGAACGGGCCGACGTAGTTATTTGTAAAGTGCGCGCTTTATTATCAAAATTACCGTACGTAGTACCGGAGGTAATGAAGTTGGACATTGTATACGGGTTGTTAGATCGTAGGATTAGAAAACGCGTGTGTCGTGATTCCTTCGACGGGCTGGAGCAACTCATCACCAAAGTCAGGTTAGTCGAGGAGTCACTGGCGGAGGTAAGTTCCCCCACTCATAATAATAATACGAGTTCTGTTAACTCGTGCGCCGCGCGTGACCGTTCTGACACAAACCCGAGTCTTAAGCTTTCGAAAACCGTCGCCGAACCCGTAAGTTCGAAATCGTCATGTAGCGCGAGTTCTTTAGTAAGTTTACGTGATGCGGCCGTGTTAGGTCAGGCCTCCACGTCTAATGTAAAGAATAATAGTGACGTACGAAAACGTACGCGACCGAAGTGTAGTTATTGTAAACTTTTCGGGCATTCAGTTGATAACTGTCGTAATAAGAAGGAAGATACTTCTAATAATAATAATAACACTCAGTTACGTTGCTACGGATGTGGCCAGCTGGGAGTAGTGCGCTCAAAATGCGATAAGTGCAAAAGTACAGCCGACTCAAGTAAAGTAGATTTTTGCAGTACTTACATTGTAGGCGTGAGTGATAATGATACACAACCGCTTATAAGTATTGAGGTCGTTGACCGTAAGGGTGTGGCCATACTCGACACGGGGGCCACACATTCTATCGCGAGCCCTACGCTGCACGCTTTGCTCGTTAAAGCTGGCGTGATGTTTAGGACGGTCGTACGGACCGTAGGTCTTGCCGACGGGTCTCAGCAGAAACGTACCGCGCTTGAGTGTGACGTCGGCGTTATATTAGGAAAACGCGTGATACCCACTACGTTTATGGTGCTACCGAATGCACAAACGAGGACGCTGTTAGGTAGGAATTTTATTATGAAAGCGAATATCCTGTTGGATTTACCACAGTGCAGCTGGCGTTTTAACGACGAGTCGAGTTGGCATCTGTTTGCCGCCAGCCCCGCTTTACCTACCACTGATAGCATGGAGCCGACCGCGCTGACGGTTGACCAGAGGGCAAAGTTAACTGCTTCTCTGTTGGATATAACTAACCGCTCCGCAAAGGAAGAACATTCAACCGATTACACCCGGCTTCGATTAAAGTCTGACGCGAGCCGAGAACGGTATCGTTTGGCATCTACTCTCGTAGCACCTTCAATGCAGGGGGAGGGCCCGGAGGAACGGCCTACCGTCATGAGTTTTACTCCGTACTTACGACGTACGTCAAACACGCCGTTTGACGCTCGTAAAGTCCGTGAAAAGAACCGAGTTAGCGAGAAACGTAGCTCTGGAAAGAAACGTCACCCTGCGCAGGAATATTCCGCAGGAGCCGGAGATCTGCTTTTAAAAACCCAGGGCAGCGACGATGCGCCCCGTGGACAGACTCCGAGGTCTAAATCACGTCGTAAACTAGATAGTGGTGAGAATTCGGGTAAGTACCGCGTCTCACAGTCGACTCCTTTCGTGGGCGATGTACTGATTCCGCCTATTATCGAAAAGCGTAGGCGCGGAAAACACAAGCGATTCCTAGACTGACCAAGACGCGAGGGCGCTATGTCTAGGTCAGAGGGGGAGGATGTAACGCGGCAATTCGATTTTGGTTTGTGTCGAACGCACGCGCGCTACTCTAGTGGCAACGCGCCACCACACTATTTCCTCTTCCCCCGCTTCCCCGCCACTGACCGCTCGACGCTAGAAGAACGAGTCCCGCGCCGGAGCCGCGACGCACACGCCCATATTTGTGCCGCGAATATTTTCTGAGTTTTTATATTATTGTGCAACTTTGTTTTATATTTAGTTTATTTCCAATATATACAGTTTACAGTCATTCGTGTGTCGAACGTTATTTCACGCCCCTGAGAACCCACCACCAAGAACAATCATCATCGTCAACTATATAACATTAGTTTTTTATAATTATGTTTTTTAACAGTTTCTTTTTTGGTTACAATGGGGTAGACGACTAATTTTTATTTTAATGTCCGTCTGATAGATTATTTAAAAACATTAGACACGTATTTTTTATTTTCTCACAGAAACGAATAGTTTCGAAGATATATTGATTTGAAATGTCGCGTGACGTCACTTCTCAGTACATTTTATACTAAGAAATGACGTTTTAGCCCCCACTCCTAAACTTTGTTTCGTTTTATCTAAGTATTGTTTTATTATACGACAAAATAAAAAAATACGTGTCTAATATTTTTTCATTACCTAACTTACGGACTAATTATATTTTTAATTTTCATACCCTGTCATCATCCCCATTTGCTATTGTCCTCATTTGTTTGAATATCATTATCAATAACAAATGTCGATTTATTAAAAAAACAAGATTTTAATATTATCGTAAGTAATTTTTGGCATAGTTAAACTGATAAGTGGTAACAAGATTTATTATAAGATATACAAAAATTTAACGTTGTGTTAGTGAAAAGAAAGATGGAATAAAATGGATAGCGCTGTTTGGTAAAATACAATCGTCCTTTTATAATTGAATTTTAATAACTACATCAATAGGTTTAAAATAGACTGTACTGCATTTGTTTTATTTTAGTGTCAGTATTTGGCAATGGTCGATAGCAATTGTTATGTAAGTACTTTCAAATTCTTATCAAGGTGTTATAAATAATCCCCTACAATGTTGCTCTGCTCTACATACGAGATACAAATTCCATAGATGTTGAGAATGTTTCACATTCACAGATATCATCAATCATTACATTACATAACATCACGCCTTTTATCCCCGAAGGGGTAGGCAGAGGTGCACATTATACCACTGTACAAACGTAACACCCACTTTTTACTATTTATGTTATGAGTCCCATGTAATAGGGAGTGGTCTATTGCCATATACCGGGCACAATTCCAGACTCCGTGCTACTACTGAATTTTTTTGAAAACCCAGTAATACTTTGCCCGACCCGGAAATCGAACCCGAGACCCCTTGCCCGGCAGTCGCACTTGCGACCACTCGGCCAGTGAGGCATCAATCAATAAAGTATTAAATTGATAATGTATTGACTGCACGGTTGGTGCGGTGGCTGGGCAACCGGCTGCCGTGCAACGTGTCGCGGGTTCGATTCCCGCACGGGACAACACTTTGTGTGATCCACAAATTGTTGTTTCGGGTCTGGGTGTCATTGTGTATGTGAACTTGTATGTTTGTAAACGCACCCCCGACACAGGAGAAAATCCTAGTGTGGGGCAACGTTTAAAAAAAAAATAAAAAAAATAAATAAAAATAAATACTATGCTTTTAATCTTCAGCATAATTATTAGTTAGAATATGATAGTTTCTTACATTTTACTTTAATGTCCATCTGGTAGATTAATTTAAAACATTAGTCACGTATTTTTTCTTTTCACTTAAAATTAAATACTTACGATGATATATTTATTTGAAATATCGTGTGACTAAGAGAAATAAGAGTGGGAGACTCCTAAAGCTAACGCTCTTTTACGTAAGTATTAAAAAAAATACGTGTCTAACATTTTTTCATTACCTAACTGACGGACTTATACGATTTTTAATTTTCATATACCCATAATACCCAGGCACCTACCCTATAGGAATCATCTCAGCCATAAAATGTCCACCGCTGCACACAAAATTCCCCCATAAAATCAAACTAAGCTTTCATTAAGCTAGTAATAATCCTATATAATTATTACCTTACTCACAAATGCAACTGAAAAATCATACCAAATTACGAATACAGCATGCAACATTTAAAAAAAACACGATGTAACATAAGGCTACGTTCACATTCGCGTTAATTGGATCAGCAGTAAGCCGTAGTTCGCGTGACGCGACGCATTTCGACCCGGCACGGCAACAATTTGTTTTATCGTTGCACAAGATAAACCCGGGGTTGTGGAAATTCCCCATCATTTTGTACTAGTCCTTATTTTATTTTTTACTCGTTTTATGTTGTTGTTATTTTAAATTTATTTTACGGCGTTCCGTGTTCGTAGGCTGTGCTGAATGTTGGCGATGTAAAATTAATATCTTTTAAGTCTTTTTGTTTCTGTGATGAGTTAAAAACAAGGGTTGAAATTAAAATATTGTGTTCATAATTTTAAAACAATTAATGAATACGATTTTTAACTCTAGTGTGCCGTACCATGCGCAATAATGTAGTAAACTGATACAAAAAAGAAACTCCTCAGCGCTGAAGAAGATTTTAAAAGTCATAACAAACATCAGTCACATAATTCTTTAGTGCATATGGAGATAATTTAGTGGATAACGCTTCACTTGTTACCTGGAAAGATGATGTATTCCATGTAATAGAGGATGAGCGCATTGCCATACACTGAGCCTCGTGAAGTCAGACACTCATTTTAGAACACAAATTCTTACGAAGAAGAACGAGTAAGAAACTCTATGTTTTCTCATTTTTAATGATAAATAAACAACAAAATAGAAACACGTGCGTGTTTCCAATATGGGTCTAATGATAAATATCTATCAGTTGAAACATAATAAATCAATTCTATTGAATCACAAATGTCAGACGTACAAGTTCCGGCGAAGTTGGGCACGCGATAAGTGGAATTCATCGATATAAACATCGATTTGTAGTGTAATCGATTGTTAGGATCATAAATTACTCAATAATTCTTTGTATTAGGTCAATGACTTTTGACTATGTCGAATGAGCTGTTGCAAGTATTACAGCTGAAATATAGTCTGATTCTAGGATCGGTAAAATATGCAGCGCTTTTGTCTGTTTAAACCTTCTGCTCGTACCCACACAGAGATTTTACTAAGCAAATCTTCAGAGACTCACATACTCACAAGCTGGTCATGAAGTTGTTGTAGATAATACAGGTACATACTAAAATAGGTATATGGTAATACCTTCGCTTTTTATCCACAAAATAATCGATACATAAATTGTAATCTACGCTACATTTCTACACCACTGTTTTGGGAAATAATTCACATGAACGAAGTTATTGGGTCAGACTTTCAGGGAATTTCCTCGGATCAAATACTGAACATTCTCAGTGGTATGTAATTTGGGTTTTGATTGTGATCGGTTTATGCTTTATGTTTATGCGGTTTAAGCGTGAGCCTTATTTTTTAGTAAGTGGAATATTATGCACTCATTAGTATGATCCTTCATAGAGATGCAGGGATATATACGACGCTACACAATTATGTTCATAGTGCCTGAAAGTCCAATATGACTTCAAAGACTATGGTTACTGAAAAAATGAGTAGTTATAGTCATCATCATCAACAGCTTATAAATGCCCAGGACTAAAGCCCTCTTCTCACACAGAGAAGGTTTGAGCAATTATTACTAAGCTTGATGATTGATGACGCTCAATGGGGGTTGGTGATTTCAAACTTATCATTAGAAATTATTATAACCTCAGGTTTCATCACGATGTTTTCCTTAACCGTTTGTCAATAGTGTCTTAATAATTTTGGAAAGTATATAAATATAATTCGGAATAGTCACATTGGTACTTGCCGTTGGTAGATTTTGAACCCTTCACCCTCATGTATGAAAGGCGTCTTAAACCTCCGAGTCACCGATACAAGTAGTTGGTACTAATTAGTTCCAACAGTACAGTACAGTAAATAGTAGCAGTATAATAAGAATTTTATTAGACCTAAGTACGACTTAAATCTGCTACTAATTATCCTGAGATGAAAACCAGCATCTTTTCTAATCGGTGACCTTTTTTTTATGGAATAGCCTGATGGTAAGCAATCTGCGCCGGCCATGGACACCCGCAACATCAGAGGAGTCACAGGTGCGTTGCCGGCCTTTTAAAAAGGAGTACGCTCTTTTCTTGAAGGTTACCTAAGAGCTAAAGAATAACCGTAGGAATTGTAAACCTGTACAAAATTATAGGCCTCTATTCAGCAGTGAACGTATCCGCGCAGATAATAATGTACTGGGATAATTTGTTTACGCGATAGGCTGAAGTTCAATGACCTCGATTATTGTAAACAACACGAAAAGTGACAATAGATGTTGCAATCAGTTTTTGCGAGTCTTTTGTTTATAAAATATTTTGACAAACTACAATGTAGTAGAGACAAAGGATCAATTTATTATTATTTTGTAACATAAAAACTACGACCCACAATACATAATTTGTAGTTAATAAAATAAATCTTTTACAAACTACGTTTAAAAACACAACTTCAAACCTCTGCTTTTCAAGTCGGTTAAGTAACATACTAAAAGATTTTCCTAAGTGTAACAACATGAAAACCGCATCAAAATCCGTTCAGCCCATCGCGAGATAATCGCGCACAAACATACCTACATACGTACAGGTATGGCGGGTGTGGCATTGAAGTGCCGTAATGATATTATGTGTAAAAGCTCTAAAAATAATAAAATTACAATAATAATCAAAAATTTGGGACGACGACGCATTGCAGTGGTAAAGCCCTATGCAAGAACCGCGTGGTCTAAGTTCGATTTTCGCTACACATCAAGTTTAATATGTTGAATATTATTGTTTACGAGGTTTGTTTAGATTAATCTAGATCAAAATAGCTGTTTATATAATTTTAAAGATTATCGGAAAATGTTAAATGATAAATAAATGTCTAGCTAAGTACCTAATATAAAACATTATTTTAAAATAAATCCTATGGATTTGATTTCAAAATAGCTTTCGATATTAAAACAAACACCTAATAAAATAAAACACCACAATTCCATTAGAATCAAATATTTAAACAGATCTGTTTTAAACATACAGAAACACGAATTTCGTATTTAAACTTTTGTAAACATAAAACTAGCGCCACCCTCAAACAGTGGTGGAAAACCGAACTACTTAGACGCAGACTTACCAATAGTGTATGTGGCGCCATCTATCTGAAACGTAGCGCTCTTGCACTTCTTGAAGATTTTGCCACTGACCACTTGTCGGGTGGCGCTGCCGTGCGTGGCGGGATTCGAAGCGATTTCGGTTCTCGCCACGCGTGGCGCGCTTGTGTCAAACTTGTTCCTCAACTCTTCGAACGACAGGTCGGTCGAGTGATCGGGTGTTTTGTCTCGAAACCGACGCACTTGCCCACAAATCTGAACGCCCTTGCTAGCTTCGGCCGTGTTCTTGTCCATTTTGATCACTGTTCACTATACATCACTCGTCACAGTACACTATGTCACTGAAAGGAAATATATCGCGTTAGTCAAAGAGATATAGCTTAGCAATGAATTTATTTGAATAATTTTCCCATTCAAATTAACATTCGATTTTGTAATGGAATTTTTCATTTACTTTTCTACATTATTTTCTTTCATTGTATTTGATGATTTGATGCCGCCATAGTACTACTCACAATAAAATTAAAGGTGTAAATCCTTATTTATTCGCTTTTCACAAAACAACCGTAAATAAAATTCTTATGTCACCGTTTGACTATATTTTTATAATTAATTATTATTTGAAAAACAATAGCCTTCTCCTACATTTACAGCAAAGAAATCACAAATTCAAAAGCCAACAATCGCTGTCATCCTTTTATATGTATTTTATTTTGCCTGTCAAATTAATAATTTTCAAATATTTTTTTATCAATTATTGATAACTGGAAGATGTCACACAAAGAACAAAACGATGTTCTTACTGATATCTAACGAGGAAATGTCGCACACTGTTGTTAAGCAAAATAATTAGTTCACATACTCCGTGATAACAAACTCGTCATAGATCTATGAATAGAAAGATTACTTAATAACATATAATTGAGAAACTAACAACTCAGTAATTACTTACGAAATAGCTTTTCCTGAGTTCGTAGCTAGGTTTTGATATAGGTAATACTTGGGTAATGAACTAGAAAATGTAGATTAAGATATTGACAAAAATATTTCGACATTTCCAAACGTGTTTGCTCCGAATTTCTTAGTAATATAGGAACACAGCTTGAATATTTTAGAGTATGGCGTTAGTAGGTATGCTAAAATATTTTTTCACTATGAAAAACATTTTTTACTCGTTGTTTTTAGAGACGTTAATAAAGGCTTTCAGATTTTATGTTAAACCAGCAATTCATGCATCTAAGAGAATTCTAATTCCATACCCGTACTATTTTACTTTAGATTATATAAAACCAAGAAAAATTTAGGCTTTAAAACCCTTTTGAAATTTTGGGGAACATAGGAGATCAGAATGTTAAAAAAATATCCACAAAATGACTTCGCGCCTTACAGATTGCTCGCGAAATTCAAGAATAATCTTGATTAACGATACATGTTTCAAAAACTTTAAGGATAAAACATTTTCTTTTTGAGACTCAACATTTTAGTACTTGTAATCCAGCCATTTCTTCTTAAAGAAACCTAAGAGTATTGCCATGAATCAGCGCATTTCTGATCAACTAATGGGCTTCTGAAAGTTTGCTAAGTTCGTAGGAAAATGTCTTATACTTTATAGTATATGATCGATATAAAAACATTATTGATAGATTGATTAGGCTCAAGGCTCAAATTGCGTAGGTAATTAGTAAGTGCCAATGGTAATCTATCAAATTTAATGGTTGTATAATCGCTATAATTATCGAAAGCATTTGGCAAAGTAATTAACGTAGGCTTTTTTAGTTTCATTAATTTTCGTCGTAACGTGTCAGTTTTCCCTGAAGTAAGGGCAGACAGCGTTGTTATTTTGATAGTAACAAATGTGTGTGTAATTAGGTACTGTGTGGGTAATTCAGTTATCACAAACAAAATTCATTTTCTTCTTAAGGTATCAACAACAGCCTATGAATGCCCACTGCTGAGCAAAGCCTCTTCTCACACGGAGAAGGTTTGTGCATTAATCACCACACTTGCTCAATGCGGGTTGGGGATTACAAACTTATAAAGAAATAATCCACGCGATGGTCAGTTTGAGGTAAGGAGGTAAGGAGGATGATGATAAGGATTCCACGCGATGTTTTCTTTCACCGTTTGTCAGTGGTGTCTAGATAAGCTTAGAAAGTACATATAACTCGGAAAAAGTCACATTGGTACTTGCCGTTGGTAGGTTTCGACCCCCGCACCTGAATGCATGAGAAGCTGGCCTCTTAAACCTTCGAGCCACCACGACATTCTTAAGGTAATTAGAATAAAATTAAACTTAAGTTATATTCATCTCAATGTACCATGTAAATAAAACTAGTTCGTGCTTACGAAGCAACCCACAAGTTTGAGTTAGAGTAAGTAATATGAAGGCTGCATTTCAAGGGGTTTGGAGCCCACTTTATGCTAAATTTCTGCTTGCCTACCTGAATTTAAGTATAGCAGGTACAGCGTAAAAGTTACGACCATTTTTGGTGAGACTGCTCGTTTTGGGAAAGTTTTGGGCCAAGCTTAAATGAAGGTTCCTTGCGTAATTTTTATGGTGGTTTTAGAAGATTTTCTTTTTCACGTTGCGTACTAAAACTGCTTATTAACTACGTACCTATAACAAAATGTTATTATGTATGTATTTTGTTTAAATAGAGCGATAAACTTGTACAATTTTTACATTTTAAAAGTCCTACAAAACTGTTTTTTTATAATGTTTAATGATCATCATCGTGTATGTACATACAGACATAACCACACGCCTTTCTCCCATGATTTTTAATTTATGGTGTTAAATAGGACATTGTTAAAAATGTACCTCCAATAACTGATAGCATTTTCAAAGAGTCATAATAATATAACATAACATCACGCCTTTTGTCCTCGAAAGGGTTGGAAGAGGTGCACATTATGCGACTGTACAATGTAACACCCACTTTTCAATATATATGTTATGAGTACCATGTAAAAGGGGGTGATCCTATTGCCATATACCGGGCATATTTCCAGATTCCGTGCTACTACTGAGAATGTTTAAAAACCCACTAATACTTTGCCAGAACCCGGGAATCGAACCCGAGATCCCTTGCCCGGCAGCCGCACTTGCGACCACTCGGCCAACGAAGCAGTCATAATAAGAGAAGAGTCATAATAAATTAATAAATATACCAAGAAAGTATAATATTAAGAGCGATTTCAAAATGGTGTATCATGAAAAGAAAGTTGACTTGGAAATTGCCTGTCTATTCAGACGTTTATTTCCGATAAACTGTGAATAGAAATAAATTGGAACTCTAGACACGTTTAGAGCATGATTTTGTGAAATTATTATTAATATTAAGTGGCCGTTTATTATGCATGGGAAGCACCTACTATTATTCTGATAATTTGAGCCGTTAGCGAAAATTATTGCTTTTTACTCGCTAGTTTTAGTTTGGTACGTTTGGGTATAGATGTTTAAATTTTATATTATAATTTGTTAATGTCGTGGTGGCCCGGAGGTTTAAGACGCCCGCTTCTCATGCATTCGGGTGCGGGGGTCGAAACCTACCAACGGCAAGTACCAATGTGACTTTTTCCGAGTTAGGTACATGTACTTTCTAAGATTATCTACACACCACTGACAAAATGAAGGAAAACATCGTGAGGAAACCTGGGCATATAAATTCTAATTAAAAGTAAATTAATTACAAAAAAATATAAAAAAATTAATAACTAAATTCAAACTTAGTCATTAAATTAGAATAAGCAATGTTTGTATTTGTATTTATACATTAAAAGTTAACTATGTATGTCTTGTGGTGAAAGAGCGGAGTTTCCTAACACAGGCATATCTTGCTTAAAAGGACGCTCCAATCACAATTTATAGCTTCCGTAATCTGTTGTTGCAAATAAACGATTTTTATTATTTTTATTACAATAATATAAATACTAAAATGTACTAGTACTGTGATTTAGTTGTCTAAGTTTTCATTTGTGATAAGTGTTATTGATAGGTAACGCAGTCAAAATTATATGTAGTTAGTTACATTGAATTTTGTGGGTCAATCAGACTACCCAAGCTGCGGCACTTTTAATTTTGGCTACCGGGCAACTGGCTGCCTGTCGCGGGTTCGATTCCCGCACGGAACAACTTTTTGTGTGATCCACAGATGATTGTTCCGGGTCTGGGTGTCATGTGTATGTGAACTTGTATGTTTGTAAACGCACCCACGACACATGAGAAAAATATTAAAAAGAAAAGAAAAAAAAAGAATTGCGTTCATAACCTGCGACACTTTAAATGTCCTTTTCCATTCACCTCACTATTTCATACAGACACAATGTTTAGCAGTAGATTCTAAAAATTGCACAACAGATCGTAAATGACCCCGATAGAGTTTTACAACTGTTTCTCTGTATACAAAGGTGATATGTTTACAATACCGTGAAGCTACCGGGAAATTTATTTCTGCCCTCCTTACGACTTTGGCTCACCAGTTACAGATCAAGCTATACATAACCAGATTGTCATGGACTCGCTTGATATGATCGTTCCGCACATTTACAGGTCAGTTTATACTGGTTAGACTTAGCCTAATGTGTAGTTTTCCGTGAATGCATCTGATCTTGAATAAATGTTTAATGAATATTTTAGTCTGAATCTACAACGAAAAAGTTTTATTTAGTTTTTTTTTTCTAATTGATTTAATTACGAGCCTCGTTAATGCAAATATTTAAATGTAGTGACTCCGGTTTTTAGATGAAGTTATGCATCGGTGTTTTATTATGTATAAATTGTACCATCTTTCAATATACAAACGTGGCACTTGATACTTACCAGTAGTGTTTATGACTGGTAATTATAATATACTAACTTCTGCCTGCGGCTTCTACGCTCAATGCCGTTTTCTGCCGTACCCGTTCAGTGATTTTTTCTGTTTTATGAATAACTAGCTTCTGCCTGCGACTTCGTACGCGTAATCCCATTTTTTCCCGCCCCCTTCGTGATGTTCGGTAAAAAGTAAAAATAAGTATTGGTTAAAAAGTATCCCATGTCGGTCTCCTGGCTCTAAGCTACCTCCCTACCAATTTTCGACCAAATCTATTCTGCCGTTCTTGAGTTATAAGTGGTGTAACTAACACGACTTTCTTTTATATATATAGATAATAACAAATACAACAAAAAAGAATTAGTGAAATCGGTCCAGCCATTCACGCGCGATGCCGTCACCAAGATTTTTATAGATAGACTAGCGGACCCGACAGACGTGGTCCTGTAGTAATACGTATAGATAAATAACCTAGAAACTGACTACAGCGCCATCTGCCGGGCCAGGCGTTTGAGAGAAGTTCAGTGACATACACACTCACAGAAGAATTATATATGTCGAAGCGTCAACGCATATCAATTAATTTAGATGTGGCAACTATTGTTTGAGAACGTCAAGTAATTACTTGAGGATGGTTAGCGCGGAGTAATGGCAACACTGATGGAAATATCGATCCGGAAGTTTAATCAGACTTTGACATTTGACAGCGAATGACGTTGACAGACGTCACTGAGCGCGGGAAACACTTTTGGAAAGGATCGCGGCGGTGGCGGCAGCTAGAAGCGTTACTCCCTGCTAAACTTCCTGCGTTCTTACTATTATCAGTAATTTGGTATTTTGGTGTGATTCGACAATGTCGCGACCCACGGGTAGCGTATCTCCGACATATATATAAAGATTTAATTTACACTTAGATAGACATTTAAAATTAAATTATTATACTTAGCTTAAATTATTAGATAGGCACATAGGTCCCATGTAGGCGTAACCTATTTTCTTGTGAAAATGTGGTCTTATACTGATCAAAGAAGCAAAATTAATTTGTCACATATTAATTCCCTTTGACGGTCCACATAATGGTATGGTGTTACCTTACAAGCATTAGAGGTATTTTAATAGGTGTGGGAACAAGGAATGCCTTTGAATAAATTTTGATCTTGACGTCATAAATAATGTAAAGACCCTTTGGGGTTTTGATAATTATATGCATGTATAATAAGATACTTAGATATTGAAGTTTGGTTGGTATACTGCTTCTTTAGTAGAGAAGTTAAAAAGGACGGGTTAAGTATACACATTAGATAATGAATTTGGATGATATAGAATAAGACGGCTATTAATGTCATAATGAAAAGTTTAATTCAACGAAATAATGTGACTATCACAGAGCTCATACGCGACATAAGAAAAAAAATTACAAAGAAAATTAATTATGTTGGTGCCAGGAAAAACGGATTTTCGTAAAAATATCAGGAGCACCATAACATAACATCACGCCTTTTATCCCCGAAGGGGTAGGTGTACAATATGCCACCGTACAATGTAACACCCACTTTTCACTATATATGGTATGAGTCCAATGTAATAGGGGGTGAGCCTATTACCATATACCGGGCACAGTTCCAGACTCCGTGCTACTACTGAGAATTTTTGAAAACCCGGTAATAATTTGCCCGACCCGGGAATAGAACCCGAGACCCCTTGCCCGGCAGTCGCACTTGCGACCACTCGGCCAACAAGGCAGTCATATCATGAGCACCATCAATACCTAATCTTATATTTCTCCTTGGCGCCAATAGTGTAATTACGGAGTTTAAAAACATTACGAGTATAGAGGTAATAAACTAAACTTCATACGTAGATTAATCTCGGAAACCACTGAACCGATTAATGGAACTTTAATAGCAAACACTGGATTTCTTTGATCCACCCTCAATTTGCTCGAAGTGCCTAACAGTTCGTGGACCACAGTTTAGTAATATGCTAATAACCAGCCAGACAACAAAGGAACTTGCCAGAAACTTTGGTAAAACAATTACTAGTCTTTATTTCATCGATGGGGCCCAACAGGGCTGATGCGGATTCGGGGGTTACCGGGGCTCCGGCTCGAAGTGCAGAAGAAGGAACGGGGTGGTTTTTAGTCAATAAGAGTCTGACACTCCCTCCCGCCTCACCCAGGCGGGAGCAGTAATTCGATGATTTCCCCCCTTAAAAAAATAGTCTTTATTTCATAAATATAATACATTTTTATCATTAAAAATCGTATATCATAAAAAGACGTAGTGTTATAAAATTAAGGTTACCAAAATGTATCTACATAAATGCATTTCCATCAGTTATCTGTCATACTAAAACCAATATTTAATGTTTGTTTGACTGACTTTTGTATTCTATCACAGTTATTCAAAATAATAGTTCTCACTCACGAACTTCTATAAATTTTCTCTAGACTTTCATCTTTATAATAATTATCTATATCAATCCACACCTTTTAGTTATAATGATTTTCTTACTTAACGTTGTTTACCATTTTGCTAAGATTTAATCGTTAAATATAACCAGTATAACCACAGTGATAGTTTACTTAAGATAATGAGCTCCCTTGGCGACATCTGGTGAGTGCAAAACCTTTATTAATTACAATCACATATAAGAAAGTACCTGGGTACACACGTGTGCTCTCTTTCGAACAAACATGAATGAAACGAAAATAAACTCGATAGAATACAAAATGTGTTCAGCTGTTGAAGACACGTACAAATTACTCTAAATGGCTTTCCATCTCAATTGAGAAGTGTACAGCTGAATTGCGATTCACCTAATCTTTGTAAAGCTTTGAACTTGCTAATGGAGTTAATTTTATTTTTATATTGGTGTTTACAATCGATTACGTATTATTGTATATATAACTACATAAATATTTACAACTAAACTATTAAATAAAACAAAATTAAAAAAAAGGAAACAAAAAATATTATACCCTCAATTTAGGCGTCAAAGTATTCGTCCGCATCACTATCACCGGGGAACGTTCCCAGAAGACTGTCGGCATTGCCACATTGAATGGCAATGCTTATTTTCTGTCCGAAGAAAAAGCCAGCCCTCTGGTCACGTGTAGAGTCGATTAGCCTACGGGCGATATCTTTAAAGACGGAGTGTGAACTGGGACCCCATGGCCCAAGCGTTTCGACCCCAAACGGCTCAAAACAGTATGAAACGTATCATTGTTATGTTTTTTTACGTCATGTTCAATTATTATTATTGCTTGAATGTCTTGCCCTCCGGTTTTACGATTAACATTTAACAATTAAACTAGAGAAAACTTAATCGTATTATTTGTAGTTCCATTTCACGTAATAGGACCTTTGCTAAATTGATCCGGCACACGTGGTCCTCCTATAACACCACCTGCGATTTCACCGTGTTTCAGATTCCGTGCTACTATTGACAATTTCATTCACAGATACTAGAACTTACTTACTCAGTAAAATAAGGTTCGTCTATATCAAAATTTTCCTCACTTTTCTCGTAGCTAATTTGAGATTAATTTTCCGCTAAAAGCTAGTATCTTTCCCGTGAATCTGTGTCTGTAGGCGACGTGGGATGAAGGTGTACATTTCTCAGTCATGGTCCTCTTTGATCTCTCAGTTACGGAATTATCTTTAAGTTGACTTTGACGGTAGGCAAGTCTTAATCATACGGTTGGTAAGAAAATGAGGAATGGTGGTTGCTTTTCATGTGTGGGGGAACTTTGATTTTCTGGTTTATTTCACCAGCGTGTGTGTGGGGTTGTTTTGTGTCAAGATTATTATCGTCATCATAATCATGTTAACCATAAGACGTTAATGAAGTTATAGGATTACCCTAAACCTAATTAGTCAAAATTAAAGTCAAACCATTTATTTAAATTAATCCTTGATTAGGAACTTTTGAAATGTCAAATTAATTTGTTAGTAAAGCTAGTTTCTCGTTCCAAAGTGTAGTTTCGAAAGGACAAGAACGAGAAAGAAACTCGATCATTACTATTTTAAATTTTTTTGTCTTTTACATTTAGTAATATGTATAGCAAATTCATTTACTTCTCTTCTTACGAAAATATTACCTGATTTGAAAGAGAACATTATGTACTCTATTTATGTACAACTTAGCACATACCTACCCAATACCTATTCAATGCCAAAAATAGTGGCTACACAAAATATTTTCCATAGAACAGTCCTAGCTATTGATATTTTAGTAAACACGAAACTCTAACAAACAATGAAACAAATCGTAGAAACCCTCGAGTTCCCCGTAGCTTAGGGCTTGCGTGCACAAAACCATTCGCGTATCGGTCGCACATGTAAACACAAACTAAGTGACGCGCTTCCTACAACTATTGTTTGTGGTTCTGATTGTAAACTGACCATAGTACAAATAGATAGTATACTCACTTACTATATTATACTACTAGTAACTTACAAAACTACATAATTCTGTCATTTAAAACTTTCAGTTTCTCACACTAAACGCAAGTTTTATGCGTATATCAGGAATATAGTGCATATTTTTATGATTATATGAATTATGACTAATGACTGCCTCGTTCGGGCAGTCATTAGTTCGGGTCGGGCAAAGAATTACTGGGTTTTAAAAAAATTCTCAGTAGTAGCACGGAGTCTGGAATCGTGCCCGGTATATGGCAATAGGCTCACCCCTCATTACGTGGGACTCATAACATATATAGTGAAAAGTGGGTGTTACATTGTACAGTGGCGCATAATGTGCACCTCTGCCCACCCCTTCGGGGATAAAAGGCGTGATGTTATGATGTTATGATTATGTGTTCAACGTACTATACAGTATATACCCATATTGCCACGGAGGACTTAACGGGTTACCGGGGCTTCGGCTCGAAGGGCAGGAGTAGGAACGGAGTAGTTTTTAGTCAGTACCTAAGAGTCTGACATGACTTCTCCCGCCTATATGAGGCATTTGATTATTTTCCTCCTTAAAAAATATGCCCAAATTGAGTATTAGAGAACCCCATATTGCACACATTCTTTAAGAGCGTACTTAACCTTTCGTGAAAGACCTTATTATAAGCTCGTAAATTAGATAATTAACTATTATGATTCTCAACTTTATATGTAGTTGTATTAGGTATTTTATGATATAAAATCAAAACTAAGACATAAGACATTTCTTACTCACAAGCTTAGTTCTAAGATTTATAAAAACGAAAAAACTTCTCCTGTCTCGAGACCTTCCGTCCTAAAGAAGTAAGACTAATAGTATGATAAAACTCGGGTAAACGTTACTAATGAAATAATAAATGGGTTTTCGCAAAGAAAATGTAAGAAGACGGGAAATTGTGAAACTTGAAAAAGTAAAGAAAATAATAACA
The DNA here is from genome assembly GCA_902850265.1 of Spodoptera littoralis. Lineage (NCBI taxonomy): Eukaryota > Metazoa > Arthropoda > Insecta > Lepidoptera > Noctuidae > Spodoptera > Spodoptera littoralis. Next base: position 3,096,640 of record LR824536.2, on the reverse strand, counting down.
AGATTTTTAAAGGATTAATTATTTTTACTAGAGCTTTGCTTTGAGCAGGCATTGAGATATTCTTTTATACACACAGCTTTCGATTGATAAATTTTGATAAAGGCAAAGAGGTATGTAGGAATCGTAGCAATTGGCGTTTCATAGTCTCTGCCTCTCCCTATGGGAGACAGGCGTGAAGTTATGTATGTATGTATGTACCTTGCGCTACTAAAGATGGCAGTGAATTTACATTTTTTAATAAACATTAAAGATAACATCTACTGGAATAAATTGAGTCATAATCTACCGCCAGTTTTTTTTTTAAGAATAACGTTTGGAGTTTCCTACTCGTTCTTCTTCATTCGAATTTAAAGTTTGGAATGAGCGACTAGCTTCACCTGCTAACTGACTGACAGATTATTATTTATTTTGTATTTGTTGACGTTTTAAAAGTACCAAATTGTGGTTTAATTCAAATTAATGCTTTGACTTTGACTAGGCGGCGGTAAGAAATAGTGATGTACGCAGTACCTATACTTGATTTTTTTTGTAGATATTTTGTCATGGTTGTTTTATTGAAAATAAACAACTATTCTTTGACACTATTGACGTGTATAATGAGTCAAGTAAATAATTAATTCTTCTTAATAAATAAACATTACACCAGGTAGTAAAATGTTATTTTTTAAAGAACAATTTCTGGTATCTTGGCGGCCATATTGGACAGCGCCCGACTACCGACTGAATATAAATTTTGCACGTAAGCCTGTTATAATGAAATGCCTGCCCTTACCTCCGAGTGGGTTAAGTATTCAGACTTACAGCAACTTAATCATCAGCGCTGGAGAAAATTGGGCTGTTTGCTTGATTACAAATTTCCTCAAGTTATTTTTAGCTAAATGGCTGCTGAAAAATTAATTAGATAGAGAATAGTAGGTATGCAGCCTTTAGTTTATTTTACATGTGTTTATTACTATCGTGCAGTCCATAAAATAGGTTGGTAACAAATTATGTTATAAAACTAATTCTGTCTAAATATTTTTTTAAACTTTGCCCCACACTAGGACTTTTTCCTGTGTCGTGGGTGCGTTTACAAACATACAAGTTCTCGTATACAATAACACCCAGACCCGGAACAACAAATTGTGGATCACACAAAGTATTGTTTCGTGCGGGAATCGAACTCGCGGCACGTTGCACGGCAGCCGGTTGTCCAGCCACCGCACCAACCGTGCAGTCATAATGATTTTGTTTTCTTTAAAATATTGCCAGACATAATTACAATATCACAATATCTTTTTTGAAAAACGTTTAACTACGTCTTAATATTTCAACAGTTTACAATTAAGAAAGTTTCTACTAATTAAAAAAGAAATAAATCTCGTAATTAAAAAAGTTTTATTTTCTTTTAGACGATTGAAATAGGATTTTTATTTTCATACTGAAATAAAGCACTATTTTTCTGCAGTACTTACTTTATTTGGCTTACTACATAATATTGACGATGAATGTACAACTGCACTAAATCTATCCAGCGCTTTTTAATCAATCCAAAAATCTACATAAAATTGGTAGCTCCTAACCTCCTCACAGAAAACAGACGTGAAACTACGCTTGCGTTGTGTTTCGTCGTGTGAGTGAGGTTACCGGAGGCCCAATTACCTCTTTCCCCAATCCCCGAATCCCCCGCAATGCTAAAACTCCTAATTCCCAAAAGGCGGGTAACGCACTTGTAATTTCTCTGGTGCTTCGGGTATCCATGAGCGACGCCGATTGATTACCATCAGGTGATCCGTCTGCCCGTTTACCGGCTTATCACATAAAAAAAAATTGCTTTAGTACAAAATAGTCAAAGAAAAGATTAAAATTCGTTCAACAATAAGTATTTCTACCAAAGTAAAAAGTCCTTCATTTACATACGTATGTGTATGTGTACCTATAAATTTATCACACAAGAAAGGCGTCCTGCTTCGGGCGACAGGTTTTATCGCAGTAGAACCTGAAACTGTCATCATTCAAGTATAATACGTTTCAGTAGGATAAAACCTTTTTGCTTCCTGAAAGGGACTTTCAGTATGGTAATGAAGTGCAAGGAAATTTACAGGCAATTATTTAAAGGTTCATTCAGTAGGTACATTAAATTGATAGTGCAAGGTAAATCAGCTTTTTTACTAAAAGGGTCATCAATGGGCAATGATTTTTGAATAAATCTAGTTACTTACTTGCCTTTAAGTGTGTTCCAGGTATTCATGGGCGACGCCGATTGCTTACTATCAGGTGATCCGTCTGCTCGTTTACCGGGCGCGATAAAAAAATATCTTATTTGGTACCAAGCATTGCCAAACTAGTCAAAAGTTTGATGGCGAAAATACCGCTCGTAACTAACATTTTATACGTATACACAATTTATTATTATTCGGTTTTACGGCAGGAATATATATCAATATAAGTACATTGATTGTAATTTTACAACAATGCTTCTTTCAGTCTTTATTTAATTGTTAACTTACTAAATTCTTATACAATCCAATTGGTCATAATATTAATGGAGTTAAGTACTTACTTGTTCTCTTACCATAATAAGTTACCCTTGGTCTCACATATTATTTTCCTTTCACTATGTTTAGTACAATATTTATACTTAAAAGATTACATTCTCATGGCTAAAAAATGATCATTATTATAAAAAAGTGTATGACAATGTTCATAATATTGTTTTAAAGTCTTTTTTTATAGTGTAGGTCTGAAACTAATGTAATTCATATACATAACTCCACGCCTTTTATCCCCGAAGGGGTAGGCAGAGGTGCACACAGAAGTAACACCCACTTTTTACTATATATGTTATGAGTCCCATGTAATAAGGGGTGAGCCTATTGCCATATACCGGGCACAATTCCAGACTCCGTGCTACTACTGAGATTGTTTTTAAAAACGAAGTAATACTTTGTCCGACCCGGGAATCGAACCTGAGACCCATTGCCCGGCAGTTGCACTTGCGACCTCTCGTTCAACGAGGCATAATCATTTTAATAATAGTCAATAAGAACTTTTAGGAAAAAGAACAAAAATTCTGTGCTAAAAAGTTTCAAAGCCAATAACCATCTCTTTTAAGATTTTGCTATGGTATCCCATAGCAACCAAGATAATTAACAGTGATTCAAAATTTCCATTAAAATCTATTATAAACTTGCCTGAAACTCAGTCAGTCTATCTAAAAGTTTGTTAAACTAAGTGTAGGGTTAAATTAAATAGAAGTTCACACAGCTGAGCCAAACCGCTGGCAGGTTGGTTGAGCTGAGAGACTAATATGCTAATACAAGGGCTGTATAAACATGATAGGTACTGTTCAGTATTCAGTACTATTTCGTCAACTTACTATCCTACACTTAATTACTAGGTGACTGATAGTTTTTGGTGTTTGAGGTAACCAGACCTGATTAAATTAACACCGAAAAGTCAATGTTAGTCTAGGTGTAGTCTAAGGTTGCCTTTTGGTTTGTAAAATTGTATATCTAACCAGTCTTCAATAAAGATTATTATAGTCTCAAAAGCCAGAAAACTAGTCGAGTTCCTCGTCAAATTATTACGTGAGTAAGCCGAAACCTATTATTGTTATATCGTATTAAAAACAGTACAAAATCAAAGTTATTATTTTAACTAATTCACTTCTAGACACCTTTGAAAGGACTAAATTAATTTATCTGTCAGTAAAGAAGAACGAGATAAAAATGTTCACTGCCATAGATCTTCACGAGATAAGTGTACAATACATTGTTGTTCATTACCCTATAGGGAAAAAATGTACATAATTATTCTTATTTTACCCCTAAAGAGTACTTATGTTTTACAATAACCCTTATATTAGCTGAAAAACCTTGAAAAGCAGTTCAATAAACCAAAAGCTCATGTCTGCTATAACGTGAATTCATAACGGACAAACGGTCTCAGTGTAGTTTACGTTATTAAATAAACAACTCTATGTTTAGAACCACAAAGTTTATATTCAAATGTAACCAAGCAAAATAGATCTTAGAAAATTATTACGAGTTTGAAGTTGTTTACACTTGATTTATATTTGAGAAGAGAGTTAATTGGTTATTAAAATAAGGTTTATAATTGCTTGAATTTTAATTGGAAAATGGAAGACGATTTGCGTTGGTAAGTAAGTGTGGCGTAATTTATCTTTGTTCTTAACCATTTGAAATTAATTTGATTATTTACGTTAAAGTTGTTTAGAACACATAAGGATTGTATTTGAATATACTGACAGTACAAAAATGTGCAGACATAAATAGACAAAATTTTTATATGACACATTTTTTCTATAGTTTACACCTTTCCACTACCTCTCATGACATTTTTGCATTTAAACAACCTACCACATACATTTCTGCACTACCTAAAGGATGACTAGCAAAGAATGCTGTTAGCATTAAGTCCTCCTTACGCAATTGTGTAAAACTTAATTAAAAAATAATTTTCGTAAACCAGAAAATTCCGGTTTGAAGAATCCGACTAATACCAGGATAGGTAATTCCTTACTAATATTATAAATCGGAAAGAGTTTGTTTGTTTGTTTGTTTGTTCCACTTTCACGCCGTAACTACTAAACCGATTGCTTTGAATTTTTGCAGACGTAAAGTTAGAAGTCCGGATTAAATAATAGGGTACTTTTTAACCCGATTTTGATATTCCCGAGGAAAAACAAAAGTATTTGGTATAGATGGCGCTGTGTGTATTGGTATATGTCACATAGGCTACTTTTTATCCTTTTGTGACGCGAGCGAAGCCGCGGGTAAAAGCTAGTTATTATATAAATGCGAAAGTTTGTATATTTATTTATTTCTCCTTCACGTCAAACCGGGTGAAGCAACCGACATGAAATTTGAAACACTGGTAGGTTAAGCTCTGGAATAACATAAGCTACTTTTTACACCAAAAGAAGCAAGTTCAAAATATTTCGTTTAAACCGAAAAATCAAACCGTATAATCTTCATTTTCATTAGTCGTCAGTCATCGCTCAACTAATGAACCAGTCCTTGGTCACCATTACACACACACACACACACACGAACATATAAACTCACTAAATACAAAGTATAACTTACTATAGGACGTGTAACACTTTCATTAGGCGCATATTCATTACAATGATTTGCAAACATAGTAAACTTGCTAACTCATTTCTTTAATATTACGGGTCGTTATCTTTAGTCATCATTTTCTATGATAATAAATGTATATTGCTAAGGAATAATTCCCTGTATGTTTAGAATAATAGAGGTACTTATCTATGTGTATATATATCTTTTTTCTTTTTTAAAGAACGTTGCCCCACATTAGGATTTTCTCCTGTGTCGTGGGTGCGTTTACAAACATACAAGTTTACATACACAATGACACCCAGACCCGAAACAACAATTTGTGGGTAACACAAAGTGTTGTTCCTTGCGGGAATCCAACCCGTGACACGTTGCACGGCAGCCGGTTGCCCACCCACCGCACCAACCGTGCAGACGCACTATGTTATGACTAGCAAGTCTGTAGTTCTGCCCGCAAAATCGTCCGCGTAAAATAATGACTTTAGACAGAATATGGGTTTATAAATTACAATTAAAACCCTTCTCCTAATAATAGCAAATACAAGAAAAAAGAATTAGTGAAATCGGTCTAGCCGTTCAGGCATTACGCAAAGCTGGCAAGGACAAAAGGCATTCATTTATATATATATATATATATATATATAGATTTGTTGACGTTTCAATAGTACCAAATTATGATTTAATTGAAATAAATGCGTTTGAAATTGAGTTTTGAGTTTAATAAAAGTTTCACCAAAACCTGTTTAGCTATTTAGACGAGCAAGTATAAAAAAGTACCATATTATATTATATTTATTTATTTATTTATTTATTAATTTATGTACACACATTCAACACAGAGGACAATACATAATAAAAAACAGAGTACATAGGCCCCACATATTCCAACTGGAATAGTTTGTTTTTAGTGGAATATAGTCACTTTTGATCTACGTAACTAAGGATACTCATAAGAATAATACTTTATTGACGGGTCAATAAACAGAAGCTGGTTAGTTTCAACTAATATAATAATTGGAATTGTTATATTGAAATGTTCTTGTAACCCTCGGAGAGTATATAAGCGTTTATTTACCAAACACGTCTCTACTGAGGCGCCAGACCGTAAATATCAATCACATGGCGCTCAACACACAAGAAGTTTATTATATAGCTACAAGTAATATAATTTAGTTTAGTATTTGCGTCAACTATTACAAAAATATCTTCATAACTAACCGAAATTTAGACTTTAACTTCACACCTTTTACCTCCGAAGTGGTAGGCAGAGGTGCGCATTATGGCACTAACTTTTCACTATTTTATGTTATGTGTCCCATGTAATAGAGAGCGAGCCTATTGCCATATACCGGGCGCATTTCTAGACTCCGTGCTATTACTGAGATTATTTTTTTAAACCCATTAGTACATGCCCGACCCGGTAATTGAACCCGAGACCCCCTTGCCCGGCAGTCGCACTTGCGGACACTCGGGCAATGAGGCAGTTTTTAGAATTTACGAATTTAGAACGCAATTTAGAATTAACGTCGTTATTTATTAGTAGTCTTACCTATCATAAACTAAAACTTAGATAAAATGTAACTGGTGCAAGCTAAATCACTACATATTATAAAACAAAGTCGCTATCAGCCGTCTATCTGTCCCTATGTATGCTTAGATCTTTAAAACTACGTAACGGATTTTGATGCGGTTTTCTTTAATAGAAAGAGTGATTTTTAAGGAAGGTTTATATGTATAATACATGCATATTGCACCCATGAGAAGCGGGTCGCTAGTATTATACAAATGACTGATTTGCAAAGAGAATATTTCAAAAGACTATTTTACTACACACATAAAGAAACCAGACATCCTTCATCCACGCAAATTAATTCGATCAGTCATTAAACTCAAAGAACAAGTCTACCATTGAGTTCCTGCGTCATAGCCAATGTTGATTTGTTTATGTAATTAAACACTTACTATCGACATTCGTGATCATTTCCAGATTTATAAGATTGACAAGAATGTACTGGCAGTAGGTGGTCTGCCTACGCCTCGTCGTAAGATCCGCAAAAGAATTAATCTCCAATCAATCAACAGAATGGCGAACAAATTATTTTCTTTCAGTACTACGAAAGTAATTTTTGTACTATTACGATCGTAAGTGTACGACGCAGTTACGATTTTTTTATTGATTGTACGGGTCTTTTAATGAGATCTTTTAGTAAGGCGAGCAACTTAATAATCTATAAATTATTATGTTTTCGGCTTACTCACGTAATAATTTGACGAGGAACTCGACTAGTTTCAAGCCATACTAGAGGCTCATATTCATGAGCAGCAATTCGCGACGAAAACATTATAGTTTATTTAGTATGTCTCACGAAAGTTACAATACAAAAAATTATAATCTATGCTTTAAATTGTCACAAAGTCGATGAATAGTACTTATATTTATTCATTTAATTCTACATTTAATACTTAAATAGCTCATTAAAAACTTTGATTATGCTCACTAGACAAACGTTCACAAAAACGAATTTTTTTTTACAATAATAGGGTAGACGCCAAATTTTTATTTTAATGTCCGTCTGGTAGATTATGTTAAATCATTGGACACGTATTTTTTATTTACTTACAGAAACGAATACTTTCCACAATACATTGATTTGAAATGTCGCGTGACGTCACTTCTATGTACATTTTATACATAAAAATGACGTTTTAGCCCCCACTCCTAAACTTTGATTCGTTTTATCTAAGTATTGTTTTATTATACAACAAAATAAAAAAGTGTCTAATATTATTTCATTACCTAACTTACGGACTGATTATATTTTTAATTTTCATACCCAGTCATCATCCCAATTATAACTACATCCACATCATAGCACAACTTTATTATCGTTAAAAACAGGACCCTTATTGATTTACGTTTTTCAAGTGTCTCCAAAAATATTCACAAAATCGTCTGTGTCTGACTGTACGACGATTTCTATTTCCATCAGCTGATGTTGATCTGTTGGTATCGTTTCGGATCCGTGTCCGGTTTCTGGCGATATTAACTACAATGTTTGTTTTGATATCCCTTGCTAGAGCTGTATAAATATTACTTTGTGCTCCGTTCTGTATGTGGTTTGTATTTGATGACATGGTGGGAGGATTCTGTTTTCATCTTTTTTCCTCGTATACATTATTTCTCAGATTAATGTTGGCTGGAAATCTTTTATAATTGATTGGTAATACATATTTGATGATTTAATCTTCGCTGTCTGCCTTCTTTCAGTGGTGGACACTTGTAGGCTGGTGACGATGATGACGATATTTTAAAGTTGACATATTTTTATATTTATTTCGATTCATAAACTAACCAGATTCTTCAAGGGTTAACAGATAAGAATTACCACTTCAAGAATATATAACATTAACCGTAGTATTTCAGTAAGAGTACTAAACGAGCAAAACAAAATATTTATATTATTTACTTTAATAGCAGTTTCCTACGACTTCCTTCGGGTAGAATATGAATTTTAGAACATTACTTTTGTTTTTTTCCGTTTTACAAAATAAAAATAGTCTTTGTTACTTCTTAGTACATCAGCTACCTGCCAATAAAAGTCTTGCAAAATAGGTTCAGCCATTTCAGAGATTAGTCAGTACAAACAGAGAAAAAATTATGAAAAAATGTCATATTTTGGTATGTGTATCGCATGTATAATTATACGCATGTAGTACAAAAGGATTATTTTAATATTACCAACAGAGACTCCCATTTTATTTGTCTGTATAGATGTATAGATGCCGAAACAGATTTAGAATATTTCTCTATTTTCTCTAACAACAACCAGCTGAGTATATCGTCATGGTATGCGAGTGTAATATTTTCTATACAATATACAATATCATGTTTGTATTGTAATGGCTGACAATAGAAATACCAACCAGCTTAAGACGAAGGTTATACGTTGTTTGAACTGAATTCCTTTGCGATATGACTTCACTGTAATCTTATTGCTAGACAAATGAAAATTTTATTATTATTATTTCTACTACATTGCACAGAGATGTGTTTAGTTTCTTTGTTAGACAATATGCTGTGTATTTTACGTATTGAATAAATAAAGATTAAAGATTTACTTTGTCATTGAGTATTTCTAAACTTGCATAAAGTTAGTAGGTATAGTAATAGAACTAGTTTGATTTTATAATGTGGTTGGAAATTGAACTTTATAGTAATAGTGGAATAGAACTCATTTTTCACTGTGTGTACTCTTCTTGTGGGGTTATGTATGTACAGAATGATTAATAATGAGTTGTTTAATCAATAGTTATATATTAATATTATGTTGATTAAAAGGTTCTGCATCTTAAAAGCCACTCTTACCATTTCCTTTTGAATAGAGAGGGACTTCAAACGCATCGTACAAGGCTAATTAATATTAAGCTTAATTGCAATAATATGAATGCCAACATTGATATATTTATTAATAATGTACACATGTGTCATACAGCGTATACAATATATTACAAAATGTAACAAATGCTTCTACATATAATGTTTAAAGTTGGTTAACAATAGAAGAGCAATCTGTTACCTAAAATTTACGAACTATTGTTAACCTCAAATGGACGTGTGGTGGCTTTTAGCGGCCAAAATGTGTTTTGTTAGTAATTATATTACACTAATGTTTTCTCATTTAAATAGCCTAGTTAATGTAAACATAGAATTTGTTAACCTTAGGTACCTACATAAGTTTAACAAAGAATTAAAACTACATCAATATGAAAATAAGTCATGGTTTAGATTAACTAAAAATTAAGAGTTCATCATTACGTCATGCCTTTTTAACCTCAAATGGGTAGGCAGAGGTGCACACAGAGGTAACACTCACTTTTCACAATTTATGTTGTGAGTCCCATGTAATAGGGGGTGAGCCCATATACCGGGCACATTTTCAGACTCCGTGCTACTACTAAGAAGTTTTTAAAAACCCAGTAATATTTTGCTCGACCCGGTAATCGAACCCCTTGCCCGGCAGTCGCACTTGCGACCACACAAGGCAGTCACGATAGTTATTAAAAAAACATGCTTTAGATTGCCAATGAATTCTTTACAATTACCATTATGAACTTCAAAACCCGAAATTTATTACAGACGCAGTATAAAACCCACAAAAACACTAAAAAGCGCATTCAACCAATGACGAGCAACTTCACAATGATGCAGTAGATCACATGATGTTTAGTTTCATGTGCCAAATCAATTATTTAATGTAAGCTGTGCCCTGAGCAAGACGTATGGAGTGCGTAATGAGCACGTAAGAACATATCAATCTCGATGTTTCACGAGGGATAACGGCTATAAATCTAATCTAACCTTTACAAGTAGGTCTGTATATGTACGGAGATAATCCCGTTTAAAAATTTTAGCATATAAAGCTGGCTTCTAATATTTTTAGATTAATAAAGTGGGTCGTTTTGATATTACGCGTGTAGGTGGTAATAACTGTTTATATATTAACTGTTTCAAATTTAAAAAGGATTTCTCTTGGTACAGTTCTTGTGAAAAGATTTTTCAATAGTTTGGAGTCTAATAATGGTGCTTGAACTCAAACAACGAGGCTACCTACAGGCAGATTATCAAGATAGCAAAATGTTATATATATTGTTATTATATAAACTTAGGGGTACACAACCTTCTACGAAGCAGATAACTAATTATATCTGAAATGATTTATCTTATATACAAGTAAATAAACCCCTAGTTAAGACGAAGTTAATTGATTCTGTAACTCAAGTAACAGGGTTAACTCTATTTTGCTTGTCTGTGTCAATACAAAGGCGTTCCTAAGCCGGTTTGATTAAGTTTGGCATAAATCAAGAACAATATCGTATTTCAGTCATGAGCTCTTTAAAATAGAGGAAGATGTTTATACTTTCAGTAATATAAGCTTGTTTTTCTACTTCTTTTTGTATTGAGGGGAGAAAATCATTCAATGTCTCCTCCCGCCTTGATTTAGGCGAGATAAAGTGTCAGACTCTTACTGACAAAGAACCACCCCTTTCCTACTCGTGCTCTTGGAGCCGGAGCCTCGGAAATCTGTTAGGCCTTCCGCGGCTCCATATCGAGTAATACGCCTTCTTAAAATATTTTGTTTACCTACACTGATTTAGTATCATTTCACTTTTTTTCAATACAGATAAAAATTATGCATGTGGTCAATTAGAAATCTCCTAAGACCTGATTCTAATAATGACCTGATACGAAAATATCGTTTTATTGCATCGTAACAATACATATTATAACATAATAATGTTTTTTTTTAATTTTTGTCCGTCTTTTTGTTTGTATTGGCTAGTATCTGGAATGGCTGGACCGATTTTACAAGACTCTTATTGGCAGGTAGCTGATGTATTAAGGAGTAACATAGGCTACTTTTATTTTGGAAAATTGAAACAAAAAAGAGATATGATCTAAAATTCATATTCTATGCGGACAAAGTCGCAGGCAGCAACTATAGTATCTTAAGAAATATAAACTATTTCAATAGCTCTCACAGTTACTGTATGAACAGCAAAGTTCTCCATACTTTATCATAAAATATTCACTACAGAAGTGTCAAGCCGCTGATTGAAATGTTACATCCCAAGGGATGTCGTCGACCTTGGGAAATATGATTGATATAATAATGTGGGCGTACCAAACCGCGAGCGAAACTATTCTTAAAAGTAAAATAGTCGCGTAGAACTAGATTTTCGAAGACTTTTGCTTTTTTTTATAAATCCTCAGCTATACTTACTGGTACGGATAAGTCAGTAGGTATAAAAAAATAGGTCCATTACAAATAGATACTCATTTCCTGCAATATCTTCAAATAAAAAAACCCTAAGTACCCTAATAATATTAGTATGGATTCAATTCCATCATTACCCATTTAACGATACGCCATAACACTTCTAACAAACCATTTACTTCTTTAACAGACAATGTGTATCTCACATATATTTTCCGAGCTGTCCCTGTACCCACCATTTATTTTTTATGGAGTAAAAAAACTAGGGCAGTTGTAAACGACAATAGGATCGAAGTCCATTCTCCGGCCGACCCTAATGGGCCTAACCGATATTGGTCTTCCAACTAGATAAATCTCTTTGGCACTTTCCAATTTCCACCACAATTTATCCTTTCTTCCGATTTCGATGTTATCGAAAGAGGCCCCCTTAATAATCTAAATAAGTATCTATGAGTCTTTTGAAAAGTTTTTCCAAACCTCGAATTGGTCGAAAACGTGAGATATCGGACTGATAATTTAGTACGCTCCACTGAGCATTAAAATGTCCCTGATATCGATGTAGATTATTTTGTCGTCACTGAGTGAAATGAAGGATGAAATCGACTTTTCTTTTCACGTTTTGGTAAAATATCAGAGAACGTCTATATGCCGCAAAGTTTGTTAAATACATGGAATGTTTATTAAAAGTCAAATATTACCCAATTTGACGATTTTAAAAAGGATTTTACAAAAAACTTTTTGCTTTTTTTCCTTACATTTTTGACATGAATCTTTGATTTCTACAACATTTGGCTTGACTGTGGCTGGGCAACTGGCTGCCGCGCAACGTATCGCGAGTTGCGATTCCCGCACGGAACAACTCTTTGTGTTATCCACAGATTGTAGTTCCGGGTCTGGGTGTTATGTGTATATGAACTTGTATGTTTGTAAACACACCCACAACACAGGATGCATCCTAGTATGGAGCAACGTTTAAAAAAAGAAAAAGGAATTTCAATACTTACTAAGTTTCGTGCAAGTAGCCGTCCAAAGGCAGTCAAAATGTAAACAAATGATTCTACAATAAATTACTAACTTTGTTAATTAAACAACTAGTTAGCATATGAACAAAATTAGGTCATAGTTGAGCCAACCTAACAAATTCATTAACCGCAAAACATTCCGCGATGGCATATATTTGAAATAGTAACGAAGCTTATTTTCAGACGTTGTTTCAGTCTGTTTACGACTTCCTTCATTGTTCGAAACTTGTGTGATTATGTATGGTGTATTTGTATCACTTCGGTGTAGTCATTTTATTGTTTTGTTTAAAGTATCTACTAGTGTGCTAATGAGAGAAAACGTATATTTTTAAAATTCATGATCGATATTATTTATCTTCTCATAATACTGCAGCTTATGTAAAATAAAGGGTGAGTTTTCAAGTGAGGTCGAGCCATGATTCGGCAAACCAACGTGAAACAACGCTTGTGTTGTGTTTCGTCGTCTGAGTGAGGTTACCGGAGGCCGAATCACCCCCCCTCCCCTTTCCAATCTCCTCAATGTTTTAATCTCCAACAATCCTAATTCCTAATCCTCAAAAAGCCGGTATGTCAAATGTTCCGCCTCTGGTGTTCCTGGTGTCCATGGGTGACACTGATTGCTTAGGTGATCCGTCTGCTTGTTTACCGGCTTATCGTTAAAAAAAAGAGGAATCGAACAGAGTTAAGTTTGAGATCAATATCCTTGTGTTTTAAAAAGTAAAGAAAGAAAGTTACTTCTAATAAAATAGGTACTGTGCGTCATCTTCTTTATCACAAACTTTTTGTTTAGGTAGCTTCTCTCTTGGAAATGAAAGAGGTTCCTATTCCTACATTCTAGACTATCACTGATAGATGATATGAAATAACATAACATCACGCAGAGGTGCACATAATGCCACTGTACAATATAACACCCACATTTCACTATGTATGTTATGAGTCCCATCTAATAGGGGGTGAGCCTATTGCCATTATTATACCGGCCACAATTCGAGACATCATGCTACTACTTAGATTTTTTTTTAAACCCAGTAATACTTCGCCCGACCCGGGAATTGAACCCGAGACTCCTTTGCCCGGCAGTCGCACTTTTGACCACTCTGTCGACGAGGCAGTCAGGCATGATATGAAATAGTACCTATAAATATATAGCCACATTCAGTCTCCCTTCATGGATTGTGACGTCCGAAATTCGGCTTGCTCTTATTATTATAGAGGTACATACCTGTGTGTCTAGCTTTCAACCAAATAGTTCTATAGGTTTCCAATCTAGATGCCTAGTGGTTCACTGATTGGTAGTACCTATATGGTTTTCTTTGACTATTGTTGTAGCTGAATCAATCGAGAAATGGTCGTACGATACTGTTTTGTATATTGAAATTCCCTTGAACTGAATTCAAATTGAATGGTTAGGTTAAATGTGATGACAATAAACTGCAGTGGTTCCTGATTATATGAGTTCACAGTTATATAATAATTTGCCAAATAATATTAAAGAATGTCAGTCGATTGCCAGGTTTAAATATAGGTTAAGAAAATATGTATTTGAAAATATCTATAAATACCGTTTGGTCATAACTCTTTATACCTAGCCTAACGGGTAACCGGCGCTCCGGCTCGACGTGCAGGAGAAGGAACGGGGTGGTTTTAGTCAGTAAGAACACTCCCTCCCGCCTCACCTAGGCGGGAGCAGTAATGCGATGATTTTCCACCCTTAAAAAAAATACCTAGCTATAATTAGTCATTTAAGCTCATTGTAAGTGAACTATGTTCTTTATGAATGAATAAATAATCATTAACCCTTATTTTATGAACACTTATCTTCTAACGGGTAGTGGTAGGTACTGCAAGTTAATCAATGGAAATTGAATTATTCTTACATCACCTTTAGAACAAAATTGGTCATAGAATAACATAAAATAGACTTCTAGCGGTTTCATAATATCATCTCTGTTTATTTCCCTACGGATTTAAAAGGCGTGATACATTGGTCAAATGCAAACGTTGTCACTATGTCTTATGAAATAGATTCCATAGCCTTTCTCTTTTTGGCAATTTGCCTATAAAATGAATAGAATGATTAATATGCAGACATTATGTCATCTGCATCTATACGTATAATATAAAATTGAGGGCGGATAGGACAACTGAATGCCAACAATCCCATGAGGATTTTATGACGTCACGTACCTAATTTATTTTATTAATAAACGCAAATATATTAAATATTCTGAATTGTCGTGAAGGACGTACATAAGTCTCAGATATAATAAACAAGTTACGGTAATTAATAACAGGATTAATTCTTAAAATAATAATAATGAACTAGCTTTTACCCACGGCTTTGCTCGCGTATTCCTGTTTTATCCCACGGGAGTATATAATCAGGATAAAATTCAGCTTATCTTCGTCAGCCCATATATTCTTGTATACCAAAATTTCATCAAAATTTATTCAGTAGTTTTAACGTAATTGACGGACAAACGTCTGAACAAAGAAAGTTTTACATTTATAATATTAGTGTGATAATACAGGCTATAAAGTACTCGTATTACAAAGCAATTTCATAAATATAAGGGGACTAATTTTACTCTATTAAATATTTGTACTCAAAGTAGCAAGGCTGCAAAAATGCATTGACTTATAACAACGTTGAAACTTGAAAACCAATACAATAACCATTCATTTTTTTAAGAAACTTCAACACAAAGCTGTGCGAAAGTAGGGGAAGTCCCGTAACGCAGGACGGTACCTAACGCCGGACACTTGGATTATCTCGACAACTGATAATAGGAGCGATTCAATGTTTACTAAAAATCTTAGTTGTCTGCCACTGGGAGACTTCCCACTAAAAATTGAATCGCTCGCGTTAATAGTTATCGAGATAATATAAGTGCCCTGCGTTAGGTGCCGTCCGGCATTAAGGGACTTCCCCCTAGTAGTTTTTTCATGGTAATTTACGTGAGGCAGCGGATATAACTTCAACTGGAACAGGCGTCGCACGTCAAACGCACTATACCGTAAATGAATTTTCATCCTATTTCCACCTTATAGCGTCGTACTTACCTACCATTTTTGTAAGATAACCATGAGCGTGCACGTTTTTGCTGTTTCACAAAGTTCTGAGATTTAAGTAATGATGGTTGCCTATGCAAAAAATGTAACAGTAACTTATATTTTTATATAAACTATACATCTGACTATAATATAATGTATAATGGAACATAATTTACGTCAAAACAATAATTTGTAAGGCTAATTTGGAAACTGAAGATACTTTAATTCTGTTGACCCTTTGAGTACCGTCATTATGGACACAATTAAAGAACAATAGGTTGCGGTCACCGGTATGTATCCTCGCGGTGTTTGACAGTTTTGAACAATAACAATTATCAATGCTGAATACCTACGTGATCTACTATGTTATTGGAAATCATTGGTCTGAATATATAAAATACATCTAGTTTTAAGATACAAAGATAAGAATCTCCTTAACGAGGGAAAGAGATAAGAATCTCAACAAAAACGTCTTATAGACGATGATAACGCAAAATATTTAAATTTAACCGTTAAATAAAATGTTTATTGCAAAAGTGACGAAGTAGACTTTACACTCCAAATGATTTCACTTTGTACCAAAACAACCATTACGTATTTAAGAACATCCATTAAAATCTGTTCGTCTTTCAGGAATAGTCAAGAAAATGTTCCCAAGTAAACACCTAAAATTAAATTATTAAAGGCATGCACTGATGACGGGGGTGGGTAAGAGCTGAGCACATAAAATATTCGGAACCCAATGAAGCCGTGCCGTCGTAATAGGAACTAAGGGTACTCGATGAATATAAGTAGGTAGGGGTTGAAATTTGAATGGAAGAACGGTTTTTACGTAAAATTGATCTGTTGTCGAAGATTGAGTGGTAAGATAATGAATTGGGTTTGAAGGAAAATGTAAATGTAAGTCGTGATACTACGGAAGTGAAAAACATAGTAATTTCTTCTTACTTGCTTTTTTATTTGGTATACGGATTGATTTGAGGAGGCTACAATTAAGAAGTGGATACCTAATTATGATGGTAAGCATAAGTTTGGCAGAAATAATTTGTTTTGATATTGTTACTGTTTATTATTATTTTTATTTATTTAAACTGTCAAACACCAAGCGGTCACCGGTGACCGCGACCTATTGTTCTTTAATTGTGTCTATAAAACCGGTACTCGACGAGTTAATAATGAAGGTACATGATATGCCTTACAATCGAACGCCATGTCCAACAAAACTATAGATAAATAGTTTGACTGTTGGAACTTCTATATTTGTTTAAAATTACTATTTATTATGATAATGGTTATAATTAATTGTAAATACATATAGTATGTTGTTAGAATGATTCGCATTACTCTCATTCTTAATTCAAAATTAAATCTTCACTATAATCTAAGACGCTGTTAACAGGTTTAAACATGTTTTACTCTAGATAAATATAAAATAAAACTGGACATTCACATTAATCTTTTATATTTCAACCTCTTTTGGACATTTGAAGACAATAGCCACTATTTATTTGCGTCCAGTTGTCAATTACATAAGATGAATGTTGGCCAATTTCGTCTCAACCCTTTTCAAAGCAATACAGTCTTCATTTGATACTAAAAAGACCTACTTTTTTTGCTGAAACATGCTGTATATCGCAATTTATTTTAAGTGACTAGTTTTATACGGTTGCCTAGTTATTTGAGCGGTTACCTCGTAGATAAGGTCTGAAACTTGAGGTCCAGATTTGGAAAAGCCTTATTATGGTTTCCACATAACATAACATCACGCCTTTTATCCCCGAAGGGGTAGGCAGAGGTACACACAGAAGTAACATCCACTTTTCACTATTTATGTTATTAATCCCATGTAATAGAGGGTGAGCCAATTGCCATATACCGGGCACAATTCCAGACTCCGTGCTACTACTGAGAGTTTTTTAAAACCCAGTTATACTTTGCCCGACCCGGGAATCGAACCCGGCAGTCGCACTAGCGACTACTCGGCCAACGAGGCACTCATTATTGTTTCTGTTCTTTAAAATTCTCAGTATTAGTACATAGTCTAATGTTATCTACTATATAAAAATAAGTCGGGTTTTCCTTCCTGACGCTATAACTCCAGAACGCACGAACCGATTTCCACGGTTTTGCATTCGTTGGAAAGGTCTCGGGCTCCGTGAGGTTTATAGCAAAGAAAATTCTGTATAAAAAGTTTTCTTCATCTTTTAATCACCAAACGAAATGTTACATAAAACGAAACCATCTGGTGGCGAAACGGAGTTCGCCGAGGTTTGCTAGTTTGCTATATATTACACAAGCATATTGCTTATCTTCTGAGGGACTAAATATAATATGTTTTGCTGATGTTGTTTTAGAACAGGGACAAATAAGATCTAGTCTAAGTAAGACCTAACTAGGTTTAAGTGTTGTTCCTAGTCACAAATTAGATTTGTTTAAAATTCAGTTGTCGTACTAAGTTTCAGATCTGAAACGTTAAAGACGTTGCAGCAAGCTGTGCTACGTCCTTCGCTAGTTTAAGTTTTAAGTGTGTAACATATTGCAGTTTTGTTTTATAGTGCATTGTTATAATATCAAACTTACTCGTTTAAAGGTCTTTATGCAGTACCTATATTGGTTGCCTGGCTGCTTTACCTATTGATCAAGTAGCCACGAGCACGACTATCGAGCGTGGGGTCTTCGATTCTTACGTTTTTCTCTCCGTGCATTATAAAATATCTCCTCCAGTAGAATACTTAAAAAAAGGTTAGAAAACCATTCATGATATTTCCATATAATATACATAACATCACGCCTTTTTTATCCTCAAAGGGGTAGGCAGAGGTGCACTGCACATTATACCACTGTACAATGTAACACCCACTTTTCACTATTTATGTTATGAGTCCTATGTAATAGGGGGTGGGCCTATTGCCATATACCGGACACAGTTCCAGACTCCGTGCTACTACTGAGAATTTTTTTAAAACCCCGTATCTAATACTTTGCCCGACCCGGGAATCGAAACCGAGACCTCTTGCCCAGCAATTCGGCAAGTTGCAATTGCGACCAATCGGCCAACGAGGCAGTCCACATAATACACAAATCGAATTATAACATTTTATATAGCTACCAAGTCGTTGATCAAAGGTTAAGTATATAATGAAAATATGCATATATCTCATATTCAGTACCTAAAGTAAAATAATTTTTATCTCATTTCGTCAATTTTCTTTAACATTTCAAAGCAATATACAGAGTGACGTCATACAAAGAAGTTAGGGTGGATTTTCATCAACATTGTCGTACATTTTGTATGTCATTATTTATGCAAGAAACGTAAAAGATTTGTAATGACTTTAGAAATTACTTATTAGATTTCACTTACGAAAAGTGGTACAATACGATGAGAACTTAAAAAATCCAGGAAAAGGTATCTTATAATGTCTTTTAACTTTTAAAATCGTAGGATATTTTTTTTATAACATAATCCCGTAAGCTAGCAGTCGGATCACCTGATGGTAAGCAATCGGCGCCATTCATGGACACTCGAAGTACTAAGGCGTTACAAGAGGCTAGGGAGGGGGGTAATTGGGCCTCCAGTAATCTCACACGACGAAACACAACGCAAGCGTTGCTTCACGTCGGTTTTCTGTGAGGCCGTGGTATCACTCCGGTCGAGCCGGCCCATTCGTGCCGAAGCATGTCTCTCCCACACTTAATTTTTTATTGAAACTGTCTAAATACGATTCCAACGAACACTAATACAATTTATTTCCCCAATATTTCCTTGATAAATAAAGAAAACAGTTAAACCAAGTGCGGCAAACACACACTAATACAAAAAGCTTCAGGAAAGACAAAAAATAACTTCGCACGTCTATGTGTGTTAGCAATAACAAAGACCTTCGTTTTCCGGGCTCTCAACTATAACGCACAATACATCTTCCAACCTTGACATTCACCCTTCAATTACAAACTTTACTACATAAACAATAGGGTTGAAAATGATAATGGAGTTATACTGCCTATTGCTTCATAGTTCGGTCTTCAAAGCGAGTCGATATAACTGACGAAGCTGCCGACGCATCCAGATATGCCTATTGTCAATTCTTCAATACAATTTCTATGCGGGACACGTTGCATTGTATTTTGTGACGTCATCCTGTTGATATTAGAAGGGTATGTTTAATATACACACCCTATATACATACATAATGCTTGTACCTATATTTTTGTTTAGATATACATACATGAACTGCTGATTGCTCGTGCTCAGTCACATTAAAGATGAATTAATTAGATCAAAAATTTAATTAATTCATCTTTAATGTGACTGACGCTATGACTTTACAGTTTTAAAAATCAATCTGGAAGAAAAATGTTGTGTAATATTATTAAAAATTAATCCTAACTAATATTATAAATGCGAAAGTAACTCTGTCTGTCTGTCTGTCTGCTACTCTTTCACGCCAAAACTACTGAACGGATTTGAATGAAATTTGGTATACAGATATTCTAGACCCCGAGATAAAACATAGGCTACTTTTTATCGCGAAAAAGGGGTTGTAAGACTATGTCGATTTTTAAGAATAATTATTACGATTTATCTGAAAACTTGAAAACGGATATCTGACAGGTAACATTACTATGGTAACCAACCCGATGATTTGTAATTGTTATGGCATCCTACTTCCATAATATATATATTTTGGCATCAACATATAAAAATGCTGTGGGTTTTCAAGGAATAATATTAGTATTCAGCTGCATCAGGGATCAGGGATTTTAAAGACAAAATACGAATTCAATTGACTAAATACAATTTATTAATAGACTAGCCTCTGTCTGCGGCTTCTCTCGCGTTCTTTTAATGGGGTGAGGGAAGGATTTACAATAAACAAAATTAAATGATGCACGATTCTATGCTGGTCACAAATAACCCGCATACGAATTGTTAGCTTTCCACATTGAAAATTGCAAAATACCCCATACAAACTTTCACCTCTGTTTCACGGAAGTGGAAGGGGGTTAGAAAAAGACAAAAAGTAGCCTATGATACTCTCCATCTTTTCAACTATCTCAAATCAAAAACCTTCCTGACTCCGTTCTGTCGTGAAATACGGACAAACAAACAAACAAGCACATACAAATTTATATTATTAGTATACATTTCTTAAGTCATCTGACATTTGTGTGACAAGTGAGTTTACAAAGTCAATGTGTCATAGATTTTTTTTATACTATGGTATTAATATTAAGGTATGCAAAGAGGTTAACAGCAGTCTAAGGAGATAAAACCACGAATAAAATATTTTCAGTTTACTTGAATTCGTATTTTTTATATGTATATATCAAAAAAACTAGCTAAATGCACATAGCTAAAAAATAATATTAGTCCTTTTCATTTTAGACCGTCAAGGCCAAATTCACTATGATAGTTTGCTGTTTGTTTATGGCATAAGCCGGTAAACGAGCAGACGGATCACCTGATGGTAAGCAATCTGCGCCGCCCATGGACACCTGTAACACCAGAAGTGCTAGAAGTGCGTTACCGGTCTTTTGGGAATTGGTAATTTGAGGATTGTCAGGGATTGGGGGGGCTGGGGGAGGGGTAATTGGGCCTCCGGTAACCTCACTTACACAGCGAAACACTCCTTTAGGTAACCGAGGGCTGGGCTCGCTGTCATTGCAGCGGAAAGTCCCCTCTTTAAAAGTGGCTTTAGAGAGGCCATCAATGCAAGGACCGCCCGGAGAACACGGTGGAGCGTATGCTCCATGCTTGCATGGGCTGAGCACCGCCGTGTTCTCAGGGATGTAGAAAACGGTGACCTGACTCGCGTTCGGCTCTGGTTCAGGCCATGGAGCGAGGGGGATTGGGATGCAGTCGCATCCTTCTGCGAAGCATTTATGCTTGCCAAGGAGAAAGCGGAGCGCGTGAGGGAATGAACTTCCTCACGCCCCAGCCGTCGCGGGAGACACTCTGGGCGTCGGAGATCGGCCGGCCACCGGCCACCGTAAGTGCGGGTCTGTAGACGAAGAGCAAGGGTAGCTCGCCACCCGACCAGAACCAGTCCCGTGCATACGGCGCGCGCCTTACAGAGCCATGACACCATCATAGATGGAGCCCAGTAGGGCTGATGCTCGATACGGTGCCGCGGGAGGCCTAACGAGTTGACGGGGCTCCGGCTCGACGAGCAGGAGTAGGAACGGAGTGGATTTTAGTCAGTAAGAATCTGTCACTCCCTCTCACCTAACCCAAGGCGGGAGAAGTGATTGGATGATTTTCCGACCTCAAAAAAAAATCTCCTTTAGGTAATGACAACCCGATGTGTGAAAAACTACCAAAAAAACTCCTTATATTTTATTGGTATTGATTACGCTGTGGAAATTATGGACAATAGAGCCAAGGGATGTATTAAGTCTTATAGAGGACATTAATATCAACATTAAAGTACATGTATCATATGTAACTAACCTAATATCAGAATACCTATTTTTTCATTTAAATGTTTGCGATAGTAACGCACGTCGCACCGGTACATATCAGGTCACATTATAGGAGAGAGGAAATCCCAAAATGACGGAAACTATACGCTAAAAAACCAGGACCAAGGACGTTGAAATAAATAGGGGCTCTTACCTTTTAAACCATTGGTTCTATTCTATTTGGTGAAATTCGGTACAGCGAAAGTTTGAGACCCGGGAAAGGACATCTAAAAGTTTTTAACCCGAAAAACCCACGAAACCGGGAACTGTGCTGTTAAAATCACTATATCTATTTGATTGAAATGTGATACAACATTGATTTGCAAACATAGAATAGTGAAACCTCACGAGACGGGCACTGTACGGGTAAAACCTCTATGGGATTGTTTATTTTAGAAACCACGAAAATAAATTCATTTCTCAATAAATATAACCTAGGTACTGAATGGATTGTGATGATATTTGTTCCAGTTGTACAGCCATAGAATATACCTTGACAAAGACTAATTTAAAAAACCCAATTTATACAGAAGTAGTTATTTCACGCGAACGAAGTCGCGGGTAACAGCTAGTCTTCTATAAATCCAATACACGAGGAATTACACACAATCCTTGCGTCATCATCTCATGCTCAGTAATAGCGTTTATTATGTTTAGTCTTACATATCTACCTCCACAAATAAATAGGAACAAAAAACCAAAGTCAGGCGAGATAGTGGTTAAACGTCAGTCCCATCTAATATAAAAAAAATCCTAAGACATGATTTTCAATTTCTCTTCTTATCCAGAAAACGATTTTCGCAACAACTATTACTGAACTTAGTCAAAACTCGCTGTGGCTTAGCTTCCTATCGCCATTACAGACAACAGCTTTTAGTTTCAGGACTAGAACATAACATAACATTACCTTTTATCCTCCAAGGGGTAGGCAGAGGTGCACATTATACCACTGTACAATGTAACACCCACTTTTCACGATTTATGTTATGAGTCCCATGTAATAGGGGGTGAGCCGATTGCCATATACCGGGCGCAGTTCCAGACTCCGTGCTACTACTGAGAATTTTTTAAAAACCCAGTAATACTTTGCCCGACCCGGGAATCGAACCCGAGACCCTTACCCGGCAGTCGCAATTGCGACCACTCGGCATACGAGGCACACCCTCGTCCTAGTATACCTACACAATAATATTATGTACAACTTTTCTATTTTCTTTAATACATGGAAACATCAGTTTGTTTTACCAAAAGGTTAATCCCACATTTTAGTAAATAAAATGAGTATTTGCTTTTCAGTGGGTCATGTCGGAATTTATGAATTATATTAATCACATTAAATAATAACAATAGATATGAACAGTGTCGTGGTGGCCCGAAGATGGACGCCCGCTTCTCATGCATGAGGGTGCGGGGTCGTAACCTACCAACGGTAAGTACCAATATGACTTTTTTCGTGTTACATATACTTTCTAAGATTATTTAGATGCTACTGACAAATAGTGAAGGAAAATATCGTGAGGAAACCTGGGCTTATGAAACTTCTAATTATAAGTTTGGAATCGTCAACTCGCATTAAGCAAGCGTGGTGATTAATGCTCAATCCTGTGCGAGAAGAGGCTAGTGAGATGAAAGAAGTGGTCAGCGGTGGAAATTTATAGGCTGTTTAGTCTCTCAGTATCTATAAATTCCATCACATTTTATCACGTCGAACAAGAGCAGATTTAAAATGAAAAATGCCTTGTATTACAATATTAATGTGCCAACTTTTTCTCATATTCGTGTAAAGAAAAAAAACTTGACTTGAAACTTCAAACAAGTTTCATAAAATAAATATTTTGTTTGCTGAATAAAGTTAAGTAATTTCTTTTCAAGTTAGGTACTGTACGCAGGTAACATTAAAGTTAGCCGGAAAAATGTTCCTAATTTTCCGTTGGGATCAGTTTATTCTTTAGATACCTAGACTAAAAAATGATTGTAATTTATAGTACAGTAAAGTATATAAACGATGATGGAGCTAATGATAAGGTAAGACAATAGGGTAGATTCCTAAATTTTTTTTTAATGTCCGTCAAGTACATTAATTTACAAATTTAGACACGTATTTTTCTTTTCTCACAAAATTAAATACTTTCGATGATATATTAATTTGAAATATCGTGTGACGCCACAGCGTGCCATATTTTGCAGCACGTAATGACGTAACGACCTTCCACTCCTAAACTTAGCGCCATTTTATCTAAGTATTGCAACTTAATCCGAGAAAATAAAAAAAATACGTGTCTAATATTTTTTAATAATGTGGGCATAACTTTTTAAGAGTATGTTAGTTTTGCCTTTAAAGTAAGTCATTTCTGCCCAAAGAGACACATTTACTTCCAAAACATGCAAAGCTCATTAAAGTTTCCTATAATTATGAGACCCTACATTTAAATGCAGGAGAGTCATGCTATCGGTCGGAGTGATACCACGGCCTCACAGAAAACCGACGTGAAGCAACGCTTGCGTTGTGTTTCGTCATGTGAGTGAGGTGACCGGAGGCCCAATTACCCTCTTCTTCCCCAATCTCCCCAATTCCTGAATCCCTAACGATCCTCAAACTCCTAATACCCAAAAGGCCGGTAACGCACTTGTAACTCCTCTAATGTTCCAGGTGTCCATAGGCGGCATCGATTGCTTACCATCAGGTGATTCGTCTGCTCGTTTATCGACTTATGCTATAAAAATATTCAGTGACTTCAAACTAATATCGCCATTAGTTTTAGAACACAGCTCATTATGTCGCATTTTATTCTGATAGGGATACGTATTTGTTAACCGACTTCAAAAAAGGAGGAGGTTATACGATCGGCCGGTATGTTGTTTTTTTTCAAAAATGGTTTAATATTACTTGCCAGGTATATACAATGTGTCAAAACCTTCTTACGTGTCTTTTTGTGTATAATTTTAACTTTAAGCTAATACCAACTGTACCTACATGTCGAGAGTTTGTCATTCAATATGAGCTATGTTGCTTAAAGTCATTCAAAAGGTAAGAGAAAACTATTCAGTAATAATGTTCGAAATTCACCAAACTATTTTTAATTTTATTATCGTGTCCAGTTTGTTAAACCTATTAAAATAGGATTATAATTATGTTTCTGTTACCTGCATTTAAAATTATATTTGAAAACAAAACATAAAGGTTCTAAAGCTATTTTAACTGAGGATGCAATTATTGTTACGTACTTTCTAAAATCGCAACACACATATTTCATTCCAAAAATATTAAATACTAGCTTTTACCCGCGGCTTCGCTCGCGTCACAAAAGGATAAAAAGTAGCCTATGTGACATATACCAATACATACAGCGCCATCTATACCAATACTTTTGTTTTCCCTCGGGAATATCAAATTTTTTCGGGAAAAAAAGTACCCTATTATTTAATCCAGACTACTAACTTTACGTCTGCAAAAATTCAAAGCAATCGGTTTAGTAGTTACGGCGTGAAGTCGGAACAAACAAACAAATAAACAAACTCACTTTCCGATTTATAATATTAGTAAGGATGTAATTTGCGCGAAATTTTTGGAATCTTTTGCCAGATTTCATTGAACACATTAGTGTTAAATAAAGGTCAATTTTTTTAAATGTTACTTAAAACGCTCCGAAAATTTCTTACTCAAATTCTTCTACTACATTCTTATTCCCAGCACTATAGTTTCAAATAGTTGCCACCGATAGCTACATCTCTTCATAACATAACATACCAAGCGACAATAACGAGCTGTCGTGCAACCGTTCAAGTGATCATTCAAACCCGGGGCCTGGCGGACTAACAAGCAATATTAAGCTTATCGGAGGGGATAACTGAATGGAAGGAGGGGTTCCGTTCAAGATGAACCAAGTGATTCGCTAAGTAGAGATAGTCTACTCTTTGATGGAGAGTTGATCTTGTGGCTGAGTTATTGGAAATTAAATCAAGAACTATTTTATGAGGAACTTGTGAACTAAAAGGACGATTGCGAGATACTCTTAAAGAATTAAAGGTTACTAACTGAATGCTATAATTACTAGAACCTTTGTATTTTTAGTAAATTTCGTCAATGTGAAATTGCTTACTATTTATTTTT
The DNA here is from genome assembly GCA_902850265.1 of Spodoptera littoralis. Lineage (NCBI taxonomy): Eukaryota > Metazoa > Arthropoda > Insecta > Lepidoptera > Noctuidae > Spodoptera > Spodoptera littoralis. The sequence goes on along the minus strand of LR824536.2, from coordinate 3,070,125 downwards.
CTATATCCCTTCTTCTCTGTTATTTCGCTCTTGGCAGAGCGGTCGTGGTCACGTTGAGGCGGCCGTATTTGTGTTGGAGGCCGATACAGCATTCCTCACTGTCTCCCACCATCTCTCCCTGTTTGTGGATTGTCTGGCGCAGTCTGACATTGGGTTTCCCGTTGCCAATTTGACTTGACTTTATCTATCTACCTAGTAGAAAGCTATTGATTAACAGCTGAGTAAATTAATTACTCTTAGGCTAACTAATACTTATATTAACTAGCTTCTGCAAGCGGCATCGACCGCGTTTTCGTGAAATAAAAAGTAGCCTATGTGTTATTCCACAAAATAATCTACACCTGTTCCAAATTTCAGCCAGATCAGAGATAAACTCACAAAATTTTCCATTTAATATATTAGTAAGATGTTTAGTAGGTATAGTAAGAAATTTATTCAAGACTTTTACTTTTCATACCTCAAAAACACGTCAAGATTTGTTGTAATTATACCTTGAATGATATCTATAATTGAATACTTGAAACTCTGGTACATCTATGTACGTATTTACAGTTATGCATAATTATGAATTTATTAATATAGATTAATTCTGTGTCACATAAATTGAAATATAATACCTATTACACCTACTGTTGCACATCTCTGCATCACCCCATGGTTGACTGTTAGAGAATGCCACCCGGCATTAAGTCCGCCATCGTATGTTATAGAGAAGTGTAAATAAAATAAAATATAAATACACTGACTACAGAGCATTACAACTTAGTTCCAAGTAAATTCTCACTATTTATAATCATATTCAGAAACTAAAACATACATTTGAAATCTTTCTTGCACATTATCTGCGCACAATTCAGCCAACTGTGGTGGCATCATTAAAATGTTCCATCGGTCTGTGACAATGGTTCTATCCCCCTTTGTTCCACTCCTTTGTGAAGTCAGATAATTCAGATCATACGCTATGAACTGTGCAAGTAGTTGTTTTTATCTATTTTATTTATGTTAGTTTAGATTTTACTGCCTGCTCGTTGACCGAGTGGTCGCAGGTGCGACTACTGGGCAAGGGGTCTCGGGTTCGATTCCCGGGTCAGGCAAAGTATTATTGGATTTTTAAAAAATTCTCAGTCGGAAATTCGGAGTCTGGAATTGTGCCCGGTATATGGCAATAGGCTCACCCCCTATAACATGGGACTCATAACATAAATAGTGAAAAGTGGGTGTTACATTGTACAGTGGCATAATGTACACCTCTGCCTACCCCTTCAGGGATAAAAGGCGTGATGTTATGTATATGATGTTATGTATGTAGTTTAGATTTTATTAGAAGTGTTCTGATGGTTGTTTACGTTTAATGAAAGTTAAACGTCAATTTAATAAAGAGTCTATAGATATAGACTCAATAATTAAGTTTAGATAAACTCATGAATTCGTTTTCTGTAGCCAAGTTGGTTTATTTTTTAAATATTCGTTCTGAGTTCTGGTCTGGTGGATCTAGAATAATAATTGAATATATTTGAGCTATAATATTTTATTGTCATAATGCGTTGAACATAAAAATAACAATTTTATTAGATATTCTATATAATACTAGCTGACCCGGCAAACGTTTATGGTTTTACCATATAAATGATTTCCTAACATTTTGGGGGTGAAAAATAGATGTTGGCCGATTCTCATAGATACCGGATAAGCACAAAAATTTTTATCAAAATCGGTCAAGCCGTTTCAGAGGAGTATGGCAACGAAAACTGTGACACGAGAATTTTATGTATTAGATATAGGTAGCTTAATCATTTTATATTACTCAAGCCTTAGCGCACATTTTATTACATTTTCATTCAAATAGCAAATTGACCCTAGATCTATAATTACACCAAAACTGCGCACAATATTCTATTGCATTGTATGTTTGTAGTTCTCGTGTGGACCGTGTCCACATTAGTTCATTGATGTCTGGATAGAGGGCGCAGTTAAGTAATTAGATCGCCAGGCTAAGTGCTTACAAAATAATTGTTTTAAAACAACATCATGGGAATTACTGACGCGTAGTTAACTTTAGTATCTAATGGCAGTTTAATAACGCCTACTGTTTAAGTTCAATGTATAGTTTTTAAAACGTACAATTATTGTTATAGTGTTTTCTTTCTTTAACATTTTCACTTTTAGGTTTTTTTTTTAAATCTTAATTAAATTATTTAAAACATAGGGACACTCTTTTAAATCTTAATTATTTTAGTTAGATCATTAGAAAGTACCTAGTTCATTTTGTTAAATGAAATCACCTTTTAATTTTACGTTAAATAACATAACATAACATAACATAACATCACGCCTTTTATCCTCGAAGGGGTACGCAGAGGTGCACATTACACCACTGTACAATGTAACACCCACTTTTCATGTAATTATGAGTCCCATGTAATAGGGGGTGAGCCTATTGCCATATACCGGGCACAGTTCCAGACTCCGGGCTACTACTAAGATTTTTTTTTAAACCCAGTAATACTTTGCCCGACCCGGGAATCGAACCCGAGACCCCTTGTCCGGCAGTCGCAATTGCGACCACTCGGACAACGAAACAGACACGGTACGATAAATCTACAAAAACAATACCCACCCTTCATACTAACAGTTGGATAAAAAGTCCAAAAATCGACTTCAATATCAATCGATTCATTTTTCTTTTAATGCCGCTACTTAATCCATTCATACAGAAAGAAAAGAAAATTTATTTTTCTCGAAGGCATGGGAACGAACATGTGTGAATTATAAGTACAGAGTACACACGTATCGTATATGTTAAGGTAGGTACAGATATACGACATTTGCCAAATGTAAGACCAAATATTTGTTGAATCATAAATAATGGAGGATTAAGTACAAGATCCTCTAGGTTAATAAATAAAAACAATAGTAGGTTCTCGGAATAAAAATATCGAATTTCTCGTTGTGGTTTTTACTAGTCGTCGAAAGACAAAAACGATATTCAGTTGTCCAAAAATATTCATTTGAGTATTTTAAATCTAAATTCTTAGTTATTGTAGGTAGTAACCAGGAGCTGTAGCCAAATGCCACTTAGCGCTTGTCTACATATAGAATAGAAAACCAAATTATATGGAATCGACGTAAATTTTGACACTTGTCAGTGTCATCCCCATACATTTTGATTTCTACTCTCTCTGTAGACAAGCGCTAAAGTGGCGTTTGGCTAAAGGCCCTGGTGCCTTGTAATACTTTACCTATTCACACCATAAACTCAAACTCAAACTCAAAAGCATTTCACTTAAACCATAATTTGGTACTTTTGAAACGTCAACAAATATGAAATAAATAATAGTCTGTCAATCTGTCCGTCAGTGAAGCTAGGCGCTCGTTACTAGATAAAGTCCAGAGAGAGTGTAAAATGTAAATTGTATCCACTCTTTCAGGTAACAAACATCATGCCTACATTACCTACCATGTAGTTAAGCTTACATTGATGTTTCGACAAAGCTCAAATAGATACACACACGCCAGCCGAATACCAAACCACGTATCACAGTCAACCAGTATTCGGCACTCGAGTCCCGCATATCTGGACCAACCTTTACATTCATGTATTGCGATATAGGTACATATGTATGTATAAAGGTTGTACTTCCAATATGTTGATAGATATAGCTACCTATCATATATGGGAAGTGTTGTAGATATAAGCAAAGGGCAAACTGATTCTGTTATGCAAATGTTTTGTATAATGATATAGAATATAAGGAAATATTTTTAGATGAAGTAAGCTGTGTCTAGATTATTTTGTAGAGTTGGAAACAGATGTACGACTGGTGTAAAATATAGACAATAATCTATGCCACACTTGTATGTAGCTACTTAACCTAATAAGCAGCAAAAATTACCATGAAACACAAATTAGCTGAGTTACAAAACTTATAAGCTTGATGAAAACAGTAGGTTTGTTCAATTATAATTTACTTATTAAAATTAAACCGACTAAGCGTAAAACCTTTTTAAATATGACCTTTTAGCTGAATGCCTGACACGACATTCCCCAAGAGCTGTCTAGATGCTACTTATTGTTTAGGTAAATAAAAACCCTAAAGCCTTGTTTACAAATGTCAATATGTCATATCAAGGGTCCGAAATGTTGGGTCCGTTTCGTCGAAATCGAAATGTAATGAAGGGCAATCGAATCGGTCTAGATGTAAAAGGGTTTAAGGGTTATTGGCTCTCGTGTTTCTACACAATGCGTAGTTGGTATGCTTTTGTGAATAAAAATAGGTTTTGAGAACTGTTTTACGAATCAGCGTCATTTCTTTATTTGTAGTTTTATTAGATTCCTTTGTTTATTTCTTAAAATACAACCAAAATACATTTCAGTAAAATAACACAAGTTTTCATTCGCTGAAAGGGCACCGTATATTATAATAATATGCGTACTTACCGTTAAAAGTGAGTATTTTCCACCAGTCAATGAATTATGTTAGAAATTTCTTAAAATAGAGGTCGGGTATATTTTTGTACGCTGAACATAACTTTATATATCTTATACCCTCACCGAGAACAAGACCCAAAACCATACTGTAACCACTAACTAAGGAAACGACGACCTCAGCAAACATAATTATATTTGTGGCTCCTCCACTGATAAAGCAGCAAAAATAAAATCGATGAATGACCTCTAAGCATACACGTGATTGCGCACCTACAACAGTTTCATCGAGTAAACAATCAAGAGCCATAGTACGTCGTCTTAAAATCTTGTAAGTCCTCGAGTTTCTCTTGAGGAAAGATGTAAGCTTATAATAAAACCGTTTTAAGAGATGATGGAACCTCCCCTAACCAAACAGACTCAAGCCGTAGGTACTTTTATATTGCTTTTTTTCTTTAAAAAAAACGTTGCCCCACATTAGGATTTTCTCCTGTGTCGTAGGTGCGTTTACAAACGTACAAATTCACATACACAATGACACCCAGACCCGAAACAACAATTTGTGGATCACACAAAGTGTTGTTCCGTGCGGGAATCGAACCGGAACAACTCTATATTGAATATTCTATACAAACAATATTGAAGACAGTACTGTCAAATGAATGCTTTATCATTCTTTCTTTCAGGTGCTTTAGGTACTGTTTGAAAGACTTTGGCATAGATACATAGCTATCCATAAAACAGTCTGACTATAAAAGTAAGTAATAGACTATACATAATTCTTTCATAATCTATGTTTATAAAACCCGACTTCAATCCCCTCGTTTTTAAAGTCGGTTGATTGATATACTAATTTAACCTTATTTTAAGTGTAACAAACACTTTCTGTTCAAAATTGTTTCAACAAAATAAAACAAACAAAACAAAATAAAATTGTTTCACACCCAAACTTATATGTATATACATATATTTCGAAGTTGGTTTAAATGAAACTTGTATTCTATGATTCTAAAAATATTGCTCTCATTTTTTATGGCATAAGCCGGTAAATCAGCAGACGGATCACTTGATGGTAAGTAATCGGCGTCGCCCGTGGACACCTGGAACACCAGAGGCGTTACAAGCGCATTACCGGCCTTTTGGGGATTAGGAGTTTGAGGATTGTTGGGGATTCAGGGATTGGAGAAGGGGGGGGGGAATTGGGCCTCCGGTAACTTCACTCACACGACGAAACACAACGCAAGCGTTGCTTTACGTCGGTTTTCTGTGAGGCCGTGGTATCACTCCGGTCGAGCCGGCCCATTCGTGCCGAAGCATGGCTGTCCCACACTTAAATGTAAGCTGTCACTAAATTTACGAAGTCAAAATAACACCTATATTTGGGTTCTAAGTTAAATTTCGTGTCAACCCCATATCAAGCAATGATCGATAACATATCGTGCAACAAACAGTTAAATAAACAATACGCACGTTGACTAATAAAAACAAATATGTGAAATAAAAACAAAAGACTGTAGTCGACATATTTCCATGCTTTGGTTCAAGCAAAGAGTCTATTTTACCTCTACTGATAATATTATAAGTTTAATTGAGAAAATTTCGAAACATTTCAACACATCATAATTATGAAACATTAACATAACCCGATACTTCGTCTGCATTTTTCTATAATTAAAGTAGCCTAAGTTACTCATTAGTATATTAGCTTCCTGCCAATAAATGTCTCGTCTAAACCGGTTCAGCCATTTCAGAGATTAGCAAGTACAAATATACAGACGAAAATTTTAAAAAGTTTTGTATCAGTAGATGTTTGTATATTCATATTCATATGCATGTAGTAAAAATCAGTTAAATCAATATTACAAATAGACACTTCAATTTTATTTCACTTTATATAATAAATCGATAAATAGATAAATCAAATTTTCCATCCGTAAATACATTATTTTTTCTTTTAAATAGATCCAAATAGACATTAAGAAACAAAGCAGTCGTAGTGACGTACTTAAACTAATATTGCACAATAATACACAACATTGTACTAGTGCAGTACAATAATTTTAGCGAAAACATATTCTGCTTTCTTCCCCGAGAAATAACAAGCACCAAAATATAATACGAATGAATATGAACACTATTATTGCGTTGCTTAGCAACACAGTTGTTATTGTCTACTGAAACGTATTACTCGATACGTTATCAACACTTATGAAGGTACGACAAAATCTATCAATACTTGTAACATGTGAATTACTGCGGCTTGTTCCTGTATGCTCTGATATCTAATCTTCATACTATTTGGCTATCATGCGTGTGCTTTGGTGCACGTAGGCTGCTTACCTATGTTGTTTTGCATGGGACATTCACTAGTAGATACGGTCCTTTTTTGATAGTCTATCCAGTTTCTTCATTTTTATTGTCTTTGCAGTATTCCAATAAAATTATACAGTCCAAAAATCTTCCTTAAAGTAGAAGTAGGTACCTATCAAATGGAAAATTAGTATTTAAATTCAATAATTAATCATCGTATGAGTGAGGTTACCGGAGCCCCAGTTACCCCGCCCTTCCCCAATCTCCCCAATCCCCGAATCCTCAACAATCGTCAAATTCCCAATCCGTAAACTTGTAACACCTCTGGTATTCCAGGTGTCCTTGTACGACGCCGATTGCTTACAGGTGATCGTTTATCAGCAGATCCCATAAAAAATCAAATAAACGACATAGTTTCTAAGTGGATTCCAAATAAGTTTTCTTTGCTTCCACAAAAGATGAAACTAACAAATACACCTATGTATATGAGTTGTCACGTTCAGCGTATGGCTAAGCCAAGAGCCACGATATCAACCCTTACAAAAACTAAAATACTTATACCTTATATGACCAAGCACAAACAAAATTACTGACACTAAGTAGGTATCCAGCTACCCTTTTCTATAATGAGACGACATGGCGATAACGATTATAAAATCTGCATAAGCTAATTTCAAAACGAGCTTCGAGTTCCCAAGCTATACCTACAAACGGTAATATTATTTAAATCTCTTGCTAATTGTACCTCGGTATTAAGTAAAGCCCTAACGTCATTTGCAGGCACTTCTGTACCTCCTACCACACTTTATAATGAAGTCTCTTAAACAAAAATTAGCATACATTGCGCTTTACAAACCAATATTAGTGTTCCATACAGGAACAAAAGCAGGAATGGATGTTTCTTAAGATTTTGACACGAGATTTTCTTGTTAATTTCCTTGCTTCACAGCTATTTCCCGCGGTAGGCGCTAGAGCCGTGTGAACGTAGTATACGACAAGTAATCGACAGGGCTATTACTAACAGGGAAGTACGCCCCACCCTGTTCGCAAGGATATAGGAGATAGGCTTAAAATGGGGCCATAAAGGTAGCAGGTAGGATTATTGTAAGGGATGAAAATAAATTGGGGTTTATGAAAGGTCAAGTTGTTTATGTAACGAGGTTTTTAATTCTGACGACATCACCGCATGAATTGGAAATAAAATTGTATTTAAATTATTTTGTAATATAAATCATGGATCCTATTAAATTAATAGACTTATTGTATAATGGAAATCAGGGATCACACTAAATTAACAGACCTTCTCGAACTTTCGACCAGGTTACATGAGTAATGTCATTCGACATCTACTGTTCCTGAGGCTGCTTGAAAACTAAGCTCAAGTCGTATTGATCGATAGAAATGTTTATTCAAATACAAATATAACAAAAAATGTATTCTAGCATTTTAACTAGTTGCGTTTTAGAGCCCCAATCTAGTCACAAGGCCTACACGCCTTTATAGCAACTACAACATGTCTTAATAGTCGTACACTAAAGCTAGGTACTTCTCTTGATTGGTGATGTTCCGTCGCTACGAGCTCAGAGAGTCCCATTCCCACGCAATCTCACTCGGTGTGAGAGCGTAAATTGAAGATTTCAGAAATCGAAATGTACTAATTTTTTTTTCTTATTAACCACCGCAAATTGGAATGGATTTATTTGAAATACTTTTTTTAATATCTTTAAAATACCGCTGCTATTTGAATGGCTAAGCAGCAATGTAATTAATATTCATAATTGTTCATATACTTATATAAACAAATATTGAACAACTACTGGATTAGTCCATTTACTAGATACCTACTACCGTCACTTAAATCAATTTAAGGACAAGCTATTACTAATGATGATACTGATGGAAAGTACTTCAGTGTTGGCGCAAAAACTACAAAAAATGAATTACGGACTTTTAAATTAACAACTATAAGTAAAAGTACCAAATCTATTTCAGTTAAATCCTCCAAAGAAAATATGGAATAGTTTACTCAATACCTTATAGTAGCCTTTTCAAGTACATTCCCAAACACGTGTGTATCTTCGACACAAAAAACCGACCTTATAAAACAGTTTCAATAAAGTTGATAAAAAAATCTCTCACAGGAAATTGGAATGTTCGTATAAACGTTGGGGACATTTTTGGATATTTGGGGGTCACACATTTCGAGGGGCAACTTTCTGGGGTCAAACATTCCGGGGCTGTATTTTCGGAACGTAAATATGACAAGAGTCCTTTCCGGTGCAGGAATGAATGGAAGAATGGCAGCTGCCCCTTTGATGGGACAAAAATGTTCCTTTATTTATTTAACGTTTTTTATTTAAGTTCCTGGGTCTGTTTGAATTTTTCTTCTCTCTCTTGATGTAAATATATAATAGATACCTGATTGTAAATATTTTTTGAGGACAATGGAAATACGTCTGAGTGTTATACTATTCAGCATTCAGTACGAATGATTTTCAATAACTTTGCAGCAAGGAAAATAATCACTGATATTACGTTTTCAATATCACCTGTCTGAACCAGATAGTACAGGCGTAAACCCGTGTATTGTATGCAGCAATTAATCAATGTTACCGTATCTGCTGTATGTAATAAACATCATCCATCATTACTCTTGTCATTGGAACATAATACGTAAATATTTCCTGTATTATACGTAGGTATATTGTGCTGATTTTAACAAAAATACAACAAGGGCATTGTGTAATGTGGAAATGCTCAGTCAACGTCACAAAAATCATTCACTCTTCAGTAAATGATATGAAATAAATGTGATTCGGATTGAGAACAATTTTTTGGCATAACCTTTGTTTTTTTGGCGAATAGGTAACATTTACCTTATGTTATACATTTGACCAGTTTAGATGTTTTTTTACACAAGACGTTCCATCTCAAGTTAATCTGTTTTAACTCGTCGAGTACCGGTTTTATAGACACAATTAAAGAACAATAGGTCGCGGTCACCGGTGACCGCTTGGTGTTTGACAGTTTAATACATAAGATCTTTGAGAAATTTTATAAAATTTTACATATCACTACATGGTATAAAACAAAGTCGCTATCCGCCGTCTGTCTGTACTTTTGTATGCTTTTTTTTTTAAGGGGGGAAAATCATCGAATGACTGCTCCCGCCTGGGTGAGGCGGAAGGGAGTGTCAGACTCTTACTGACTAAAAACCACCCCCTTCCTTCTCCTGCACGTCGAGCCGGAGCCCCGGTTACCCGTTAGGTTCTCCGCGACACTTTTGTATGCTTAGACCTTTAAATTACGCAACGGATTTTGATGCGGTTTTTTGTATTAGATACAGTGATTCTTAAGAAAGGCTTATATGCGAATACGGGGCGGGTCGCTAGTTATGCATATACTAAACAAGCTCATATACAGTTCTTTATATTTCTAAACTATCTAATGAAAACTAGAGTCATTATTGTTACAATGTGTACAGGTAATGTTATAACATGCCCCATAATTGTCTACCATCTGGAAGGACAGACAGCTAGTCAGCTAGAACTAATTTGACGAACGTTTTATTAGCTTTTACTGGTAACATAAATTCTACATTTAGTAGCTAATGGCTATTTTTTACGATACTTTGTTAGTACCGTCGGTGTAACACGTTCATACTATGGTATATATATGGTATATATATATGGATATAAATTATCGAGTCAGTGAGAATTTTATGCATGTACTTACGAAAATTTGTTTCCTTTGTTTTATTTATTTATTTACACTTCTGTATAACATTCGATGGCGGACTTAATGCCGGGTGGCATTCTCTAACAGTCAACCATGGGGTGATGCAGAGATGTGCAACAGTAGGTACAACAGATATTATTCTTTTAGGAAATTATATATCATCTGAAGTAATAATAGTCCCTAGAAATTACATAAAATTATAACATACCAACACGCCTGTCTCCCATGGGGGTAGGCAGAGACTATAGAACGCCAATTACTACGATTCCTGCTGATCTCTTTCCCTTCATCAACAGTTATCAATCTTTTCATGTATGCTCGTCGGTTAAGAGTACTTTTAATTTGGCCCTTCATTAATATATCGCCGACCAATTCATAGTCCGCTCTGTACCTATACAGTTATGTATTATATGTATGTTATCTGAAGGTCATTACATTACAAAAATGTCTCAAATGAATTGATTCCATCTACCTCTATAGTCAAAACAAATGTCAAGGTCACTGTCAAAATAACATTCATGACACTTCATTACTCAAAATTCACACGTAAAGAATAATTGTAACAACATCAACAAATTGATGATGACGTCATCAACGAAATTGGTAATTGCAAGAATGGGTTTGGTCAATTAAAAATATTAGTTGTACCATGAATTAATTATTATTTATAATGAAAAACGTTTGCCAATTACATGCTCTGGGGGATAGCAACTATCCTTTTTCTAGTGAATTTAAATCTATAAAATGAAATATGGAGTTGATAACAATAGCGGTATTTATAAGCATCGGTTTCATAATATTGTACAAGATATTTTATCCACATATTTTCTTGAATAAAATACACAAATTTTGAACTTGAACTTATAGTAAAATTCTAGAAAGTTATATCTCACGAGATAAAGAGCCCAGATTAATGGGTTCTTGAATAAAGTAGGTACTTAAATAATCTAAATCAATTTTTAGGCATCAATCTTTTGAATAGGGCTTTCCAATATACGTAATTTTAAACAACTCATAGTATATAGTTAATCGTAATATTTTGAGTGCTTTCCTTTCAAATAACAAACTTACGGGGTTTCTTATCAAAATAACTGCATATTTTAGTGAATTTTAATACAACAGTGCATTTACCCAAACGCCATTTAGCGCTTGTCTACATGTAGAATAGAAAACTAACACATAACATAATATCACCCCTTTTATCCTCAGAGGGGTAGGCAGAGGTGCACATTATGCCACTATACAATGTAACACCCACTTTTCACTATTTATGTTATGAGTCCCATGTAATAGGGGGTGAGCCTATTGCCATATACCGGGCACAATTCCAGACTGCGTGCTACTACTGAGAGTTTTTTTTTAAACCCAGTAATACTTTGCCCGGCCCGGGAATCGAACCCGAGACCCTTTGCCCGGCAGTCGCACTTGCGACTACTCGGCCAACGAGGCAGACAGAATAGAAAACTAAATCACATGGAATTGACGTAAATTTTGACTCTTGTCAGTATCATCATTTTGATTTCTACTCTCTATAGACAAGTGCTGAAGTGGCGTTTAGCTAAAGGCATCTGTTACAATATTTTAGCTTTAGTCATTTAGGAAGGTGTCACCTACACAATAACAGAAAAAGACAGCTTTAAGGGTTATCTGTCTATTATTTAAAGACAAGATTATTGCCACTGACAAGTACCTAAAGATTCCCATAGTCCTCCCTTGTCATGTTCATTTAACCACTAACTCAAGGGGTACCCGTCTTAAGCAATTGTTCTCTGCATTCGACATCGGTCGATTTCAATTCAGATTTCGGACTATCTCGAGTATTCGACAACGATTAATTTAACAAAGACGAATGGAAATGAACATTCGGGTCACTAAAATAGGAACTGACCTTTTGGGGTAGAGATAACATTTTAATTAGTAGCGAACCTTTACATGTTATGCTAGCCAGCGGAACTAATTACGTGCTACAAATGGATAAATCGACCAAGCAGTTTGTGGACAGGTGAGTATTTTGATGGTTTGATGTTCAAAAGTGCCATCCTGGTCTACTTGAAATAAATGATTTTGACTTTGACTTTGACTTTGATTTGCACTGATTCTGGTATGTTTGGACATAATTTTTTATAGGGAACACAGTTTATTCTTTCATTGCCAGTTGTAGGTCGAAATGCGACTATAATGATATCGAGTTTCATTATAAAATCGGATCATTGAATCAGGTAAATTTCTATTAAGCAATAACATAACATAACGCCGTTTTATCCCCGGAGGAGTAGGCAGAGGTGCACATTTCGGCACTTAATGCCACTGTGCAATGTACATAACACCCACTTTTCACTATTTCTGTTATGAGTCCCATGTAATCGGAGGTGAGCCTATTGTCATATACTGGGCACATTTCCAGACTCCCAGCTACTACTGAGATTTTTAAAAACCCAGTAATATTTTGCCCGACCCGGGAATCAAATCTGAGACCCCTTGCCCAGCAGTCGCACTTGTGACCACTCGGCCAACGAGGCAGTCTATTAAGCAATATTATAACAATATTTTCACTTCCCATCACAACTATCCATAATCCGATTCCTGTGGTAATTTTCAAATAATTTATTAACCTTCCACTTTCCCACAAACCCACTCAAATAAACCGGGACATGACCGCTTTGTCATACAGATTTGAGAGCTGCATATTGATCGACACCTCTCAACGGCGTAGGATTATAAAGCGTAACCTAATTTGGCAAAGTCCACAAAGCAAATTTTTTGAAATTGTGGACTGTGGCCAAACATGTTATGCAGACAACTGAATGAGTTACGAAGCGAAAAATTTGGTTGTTTTGGCTTAAATAATGTCGTGGTTGCCTTTACGGACAGTGGGATGAGAGTAAAGTATTGGACACAACGGTGAATTAAATTAGGGTATTTCTTTAAAAATTGAAGTGTAATAACTGCTTTTCAGACTCGTTTTTGCATTTAAATTAGGATAATAAGATATGCTAAAATTGTATTATACCTGCCTATTCATTTACAGTTAATCTTTTTCACATGTAAACCATACCGATGTCATCATTAATTTTATACATGCTTATCTATTTGCAATTGATATACTTATTAACTACAACAAAATATTCTTCGAAAAGTATCTGCTTCTTTATATGTATATATAATTCTGCTGTACGTGTGTATGTCATTAAACTCCACCTGAACGGCTTGATGATTTAAATGATTTTTTCTATAGTTTGAGTGGCACCCTGGATAGTTTAGATTCACAAATCAGCCCGGCAGATAGCGCTGTAGTCGTTGTCTAGGTTAGTTATCCTAAACGGCTGAACTAATTTGAATGATTTTTTGTTTATAAATTCAAGTGAATATGCAGGACAACGTCTGTCGAGTCCGCTAGTATTATTATAAAAAACTGAGGTTACTTTCACAGATTTAAACTCTTTTAAGCGGTTTCCTCGTCGTGATTATAACGAGCATCAAACTCAGAAAAAGTAGGTATTTAAATTAGCAATTATGATAATGAAGCATCTTCATCGTGAGTAAAACTTCATCGTTTTTACTTTATATCAAGCTAGAAGATTGTATATAATAGTAACTACTAATTACCAAAGAGGTGTTACCATGAATGAACATGACAACGCCTATGAGCCTTTAATTAGCAATAGATGTTTAATCATCAAAGTGATAGTTCATAACTTCATAACACATTTTCGTACGATATGGTACGACGTCAGACGTGACGTCACCGGCGCCATTTTCTGGAAAGTAATCGTAGTTTAGAAGTGGGCCTTACATGCTAGCATTAGAGGCAGTATTCTATGTATTAGGGCGTGTTATTCGCCGCTGTTGCCGGAAGGGGTTTTGCGGTACTTACAATTCAAATTTGAAGAAATTGCAAGCTTTCAGGGAGACGGGTTTGTATATGGAATCAGGGTTTCATTTTCTTTATAGAATAGCTGTAATGTAAAACCAACCCAAAAACGAACGGACTTTTATTAAGTTATGTTTTATTTTAAGAAAATCAGTGATATGAAGTTGGAATATAAACCTTCCAATATTGTTTAAATATGTGCGTTTTTTCGATTTGTGATGCTAGAAAAAGATAATCTTTTTTAAGATATCACTGTATTATTAAGCTTACCCGGCAAGACACATTAACGAGAAAATGGTGAACTACAACCATATTGGGACTGACGTTTTTAAAATTAATTTAAATCATTGCTTATGCTGAGAGTAGAAGGTAAATGTAAAATCCTCGAAGCAGTCTTTAATCAGCATGTAGGAAGAATAATTCAGTTGAGTTTAAATAAGCGATTCGAATCTATCTTACATTCTAATTCGGTACGTGTATCCGAAGTTCTTTTTCTTTTTAACAAGCTTTGGGGATAGCCCCATTTCTTTTCAACCGACTTCAAAAAAAGGAGGAGGTTCTCAATTCGACTGTGTTATTATTATTATTATTTATTATTTATTTATTAATAATAAAGGTACATGGTATGCCTTATAATCTAACGCCATGTCCAACAAAACTATATATAAATAGTTTGACTGTTGGATCTTCTATATTTAAATTACTATTTAGTAGGTATTAGTAGTTTACTATGATAATGGTTATGATTAATTTTAAATACATGTGGTTATGGTAGTGTGCTAAACAGATATTTTTTTAATTTAGTCTTAAATTTATTTTTATTTTTCTCTTCCCTGACTTCGTTTGGCAAATGGTTGAGTAAGTACGGGATACGCATTTTCATTGATCGATCACCATAAACATTATTAACCCTTGGTACCTCATATTTACCAGACGACATCGATCGGGTGTTGTGTTTATTACAAACTGTTGTTTTTTTCTTCTTGTTAAGAATTCCATTTGAAGATAACTATGATATATCGAATGCTCAAAATGTACTCGTAACATAGTTATATTTTGCTTGACCGCTTGAATGCACCGATATGAGACACAATAGAAAATATACATATTGTGTCTCACGTGGCTTCGCGTTTAAACACACGATGGATTAAAAAACATTAACTTCCTATTTTTGCATTTTTTATTATTGTCATAGGATACTTATGTTATATAGACATATTGCACAATCGTTTGTTTCTTAGATATCTTTCGAATATCTCATGAATAGCCATCACTACATGGTATAAAACAAAGTCGCTATCCGCCGTCTGTCTATCCCTATGTATGCCTAGATCTTTAAAACAACGCAACGGATTTTGATGCTGTTTTTTTAATAGGTAGATTGATTCGTGAGGAAGGTTTATATGCATATTGCACCAGTGCGAAGCCGGGGCGGGTCGCTAGTTAGGTATAAATATTATTTCTACTACAGAGATTCTTTAGATGATTTTATTCTCTTTTATAAAAAACTTATTATATAAAATGTGTTGGTATTAGTCTCTTGTAATCTTATTACATGCTCTATAATATTGCATTAAAGTTGAAATTAGGTTATACCAGTATGAATGTCCCTTAGTACCGTCTGACCCGCTAACTTAGTACTATTACATGGAGCTATTAACTGCCTACCACTGCATTTGAACCACGAAATCTGTTAGTTAAATCTATGGTACGATAACTGGCACTAAACTACACGGGTTTGTGCTTAACGGCTTAGGTTAAATACTGAGAGTACCTACAATGGTATTACATTTTAATATTAACATGTAGAATGGTTTTGTTAAGGAAGACCTACTTTCTGATAATTGTTTTTTTATGTTTACATACATAACATCACGCCTGTCTTCCATAGGGGTAGGCAGAAATTATGGAACGCTAATAGCTATGATCATTAATTCCTCTTTCAGTTCATTATCATGTTTACATGTTGGTTAATATTTATATCTACACCTTTCCTTACCCTTTTAGGGGATAAAAGGAATCTTAAAATTAGCCTAAAATAATTTTGTTTTTATAATAACTATCGTGAGACATACTAAATTAAGTAAAAACGCGGGTTACTTACGTGAATATGAGCTGCGCGACGTCGCCGCGACCGCGCACGCTGCTCATGAGGAAGAACCCCTCTGTGGTTCGAAACTAGTAGAGCTTTTCTCAGTATATTCACGTGAGTAACCCGCGTTTTTACTTAATTTAAAATAATTTTTTTGCTTATTAGAAATATTAGTGTAAAAATTATTGTGGACAAGGTATACGTTTTGCATAATTTTCTCCTATTATCATGAAGTAGTAGTTGATGTGCAACAAATCAGAATAAATCTGTGAACTGAACAAAAGTGTCATTACACTTTTCTGCAGTTCGCAGCAAAGTCAAGTATTCATTGAATACTTTTGAAAAAACAAATCTAACAAGACATTAAATCATTTTTGCGTAAATTCAGTATATAATCTATATTTAAATATATTTCGGCAATGATAATAATGAAGGGATTTTTTTTTTAATTATGGTAATTTATAATATAGTACAAAAAACAATTTCATTTAAATTTCCACAAATCAGGGCAACTCGATACGCTCTGATTCCCATTCCCCTCCCTAATTTTATAATACAAGTATTTCAAAACGACTCAACAGGATAAAACAGCACTTTAACCACAAAACAAAGAGGCGCGTTTAGATTTCGAGGTTTATAAAAATAATATAAAAATAAACAAAAGCCGTCTGAAGCATCTGCCATTATAATTCTCATCAGTAGGTACTCTGAAATCCGTATGTATTATGAATAAAACATTCGTTGCTTTTACAGGTGCTTTCGTATATGTTAGGCATTACTTATGATTTTTTTTGTAAGAAAATTTACACTCTTTTGGTTTTACTTAGAATGTGCTCCATAACTATGCAATGTAACATAACATTACGCCTTTAATTCATCGATAGGTTAGACTGGCGTTAAATCAATATTTCACCAATTATTTTATGAGTATAAGCAAAAGAGGTATGTAAGAATCGTTACAATAGGCGTTCCATAGTCTTTGTCTGCCCTCATGGGAGAAAGGTGTGTGTGTTTATGTCGGGAGAGGGCACCCTAGACAGATATGTACAGACCAGATTTATATTAAAGAAGGGCCAAATTAAATGTACCCTTAACCGACGAGCATGCATGAAAAGACTGATGACTGTTGATGAAGCGAAAGAGGTATTTAGGAATCGTGGCAATTGGTGTTCCATTGTCTCTGCCTACCCCCAAGGAGACAGGCGTGAAGTTATGTGTGTATGTAGATGTATATATTCATATTTAGATATAGATTCATACAAAATCATTTTCTTTACCTTTTAAAAGCATGCCGAAATATTTTCCGGCAATGTTTTAATTTAGCCTATTTATAGTTTCTGCTGAATAATTAATCTTAAATACCTATTAATTACAGTTAAGCGTTGTTTGGCACAGAATTCTTAATTAGCATGTTCTGAGAACTTAAAAAATATAGGTTTTTGACCTGTAATTAACTAAAAATGAGGAAGAATATATTGTTATTAACCTCTGTATTATTATTTTGGGCTATATTCAATACGAGATTTTGTATAGGTATATGTATTTAAAATAGACGTGTAACTTTAGCGTAACGCTATAGTTAATATCCCTTGAGTAGCTTCATTGAACAAGATTATAGTGACAGTTTTAACACTCAATTAGAATTAGATTTTAGTCGCTAGTGTATAATTTCAATCACAAAAAATATTTTCGTCAGTTCAATAACACTAAGTACGCCTTCTATTAAACTTTTTTTACACAGAAAGATATTCAAGCCTTGCCCTTGACTTACAAGTTAGGAAAATCAGTAACAGTTGGTGGAAGCTCCCTACTTGATATTCAGCCGCATTCCGTCAAAGTAAAAGCCGATCCCAAGGCCCAAGACACTATGTTAAAAGGGCACCAATGAAAAAGGGATTTGTGTTAAAATATTTTAGGACGTGATCTGAGAATCAGATTTATTTTTTAGTATTTTCACAAATTAATAAATTAGACTTTAGGCTTTATAAAGTTTTTTGTCAGTTGGGATTGGATTTAGTTTTAGTTACATATATTATATACAACTTAACAAAATATGTGCCTATTTAAAATACAGTACCTACAAAGTTTTTCTTTAAGGGGGAAAATTCATCAAATGACTTCTTTGGCCTGGGTGAGGCGAGGGGAGTGTCAGACTCTTACTGACTAAAACCACGACGTTCCTACTTCTGCACTTCGAGCCGGAGCCCCGGTAACATTTTATGTTATCCGCGGCTCCGTATGGACATCACTCCTTTGGGCCCCATCCGTGGTGGTCTGATAGCTCTTTGATTCGCGCGGGGGATGCAACGCGCCGTACACTCTCGGGTCTGGTTCTGGTTACCCATGATCGTCGTCCGCAAGCCCGTGCACAGTATGAGGTCTAGAATTGCAATTACGATGTTCGACAATAGAATAAATAATGATTTAAAAGTTATCCTCCAAATAACATTTTGACAAAAAGCTAAGTCATAAACCATAATAAAACAACCCTTTTAATATTCCACAAAACTACTCAATTAACTGGAGCAAGTATGTGCGTTTAGTAGAACAGTGTAACTTGACATTTAGTACAAAGACGAATGATGGCCGCCCGCAGTGGCCACCAACTTCTTTCACATTTGTATTACATTTCAGTCAAAGTAATTACTTGGACAGCCATAACTGGTTTTATGTTTAGTACTACTTACTACCTCGATCATATTATGGTCGTATACGACTTTGTACAGATATAACAAAGTTATTGAAGTTGGATTGGCTGAATGTTTTAGTGATGAAGTGTTATATTTGTAAGTAAGGTCAGGTATGAGATTTACGAGTGTCGAGATTGACTTGCACAGTTGCCAATGTTTTCGTATCAAAATAATGTCTGTTTTTACTTGTATTGTTTGTGTGGTGAAGTTTAATTATTTATTTTGATCGTTGACTAATTATTATTCTATGATTTGAATTATAATTTTGCTGTTCTCTCTGGCTGAGTGGTCGCAAGTGCGAGTCACAAGGGGTCTCGAGATCGATGCCCAGGTCGCGCACTAAAATTTTTGGGTTTAAAAAAAATCTTAGTGGTATCACGGTATCTGAAACTGTGTCCGGTATATGGCAATTGGCTCACCCCTTATTACATGTGACTCATAACATAAAATAGTGAAAAGTGGGTATTACATGGTACAGTGTGCCGCAATATGCATCTCTACCTACCCCTTCGGGGATAAAAGGCGTGATCTTATGTTATGTGTAATAATGATTATATTATAACTTTCGTGAGACTACGTTTATTATTACTTTTGTCGTAGCAACGCGACAGCCGCCGCGTCGCGGAATGGCGCTAATGAATGTGAGCCTCTACCATGGCCTGAAACCAGTCGAGTTCTTCGTAAAATAATTACGTGAGTAGCCAAAAACCATAATAATTAATTTAGTATGTCTCACGAAAGTCATAATATAAATATGGTAAACCGTTACGGCGCGGTAAGGCATACAATTAAAAAGATACTTACTATTTAATTCTATTATTAATTTACATCCTAACGTATTTATTCATTTTTTTTATGGGATAAGCCGGTAAACGAGCAGACGGAACACCTGATGGTAAACAATCGCCGTCGCTCATGGACACCTGGAATACCAGAGGCGTTACAAGTGCGTTACCGGCCATTTGGGGATTAGGAGTTTGAGGATTGTTGAGGATTCAGGGATTGGAGGAAAAAGGAGCCCCCCCCCCCCTTTTTCCTAATTACGTAGGGGTAATTGATAATACATAAATACGTAGAAATGACGTTTTAGCCCCCACTCCTAAACTTTGATTCGTTTTATCTAAGTATTGTTTTATAATACGACAAAATAAAAAATACGTGTCTAATATTTTTTCATTACCAAACTGACGGACTAATTAGATTTTTGATTTTCATACCCTGTCATCATCCCAATTCACTAATCGATTGTTCCTCTATAGAAACGCAATAGCGGACAGAAACTAGTACAAGAATATTACAAGAACGATATATAGATCAATAAAACGTATAAAATATTGATACAACGTAGAATATCTGTGTAACCTCTGACGTCACTCGATGAAGATGTTTGTATACGCATTAGTAATATTTATACTTCCGATGTATTACAACTCTTTGAATCTTTTGATTTATTACCATCACACTATAATTTGATTTATGTTTGATAACTATTATATTAAATATATAATTTTATTGTGTGCTTATGCAATATTTCCACCAATTAGGACATAACACACATATAACATAACATCACGCTTTTTATCTCCGAACGGTTAGGTAGAGGTGCACATTCATCATCGTCATCATCATCAACAGCCTATAAATGCCCAATGCTGAGCAAAGCCTCTTCTCACATGGAGAAGGTTTGAGCATCACCACGCTTGCTCAATGCGAGTTGGCGATTACAAAATTATAATTAGAAATTATAAGCCCAGGTTTCCTCACGATATTTTCCTTCACCGTTTGTCAGTGGTGTCTGAATAATCTTAGAAAGTACATATAACTCGGAAAAAGTCACATTGATACTTGCCGTTGGTAGGTTTCGAACCCGCACCCTCAATATATCAATATGAAATTGATGTTTAATTATCGCATTTTATAATAACAAATGATGTCTTCCAAGTTACCTTATCAAAAACAAAAAAACAATGCTAGAAAGTAACATCTCCAAACAAAAAATATTTACGTCTATATCTCAGTGGCTCTGAAAATAGAAATTACAGAAGTTTTCTAGTCAAGTTACTTCGCAAATATGCTAAGCAGTCTAATAATAACTTTAAGTTGTTTACTCACAACTTTGGTTACGCATTTCCATGTACCATGAGAAGGAGTATAGGACGCGTATACATACATACCTACATTACATTTAAGTGTGGGAGGGCCATGCTTCTGCACGAATGGGCCGGCTCGACCGGAGTGATACACGGCCTCACAGAAAACCGGCGTGAAGCAACGCTTGCGTTGTGTTTCGTCGTGTGAGTGAGGTTACCGGAAGCCATCTATCTATCTATCTTGTAATATACAACACAAACTTTTAACTCTATAATCTTTTCACTGTGGACAAGTCCTTATACTAGGTTAATGCTAGTTAGTTTGTGGCATATGACATACTCCCAGCTTAGTTACGACTTACGAAGTGTCCCTGAGGATAGCTTATGCTTATGTACTTAGCAAAACTTAATAATTAACTTAGTCACGTGTAGTCATTTAATATTTTAGGAAAAAAGAGATTTTTTTTGCTTTTATATTATCGTTGTTAGTTTTAATGTCTTTATAAAACAGGGTGTACAAAAAAGAATGAAATTAAATAACGCTAGAATATTAAACTGTTATTGTCTATGGAAGAGAAAAAAAACAATCCAAAAATACCCAGTAGGCGTAAAGTTAATGAATTGAATTAAGAACCTCTCTAACAAACCGTTAAAAGACGGTCAATAATTGATTCCTTGAAAATTGAATTTGGAAGCGTCAAAGGCATTGAAAAGAATAAAAACAAATGAAAAGCAAAAACTTCTATAGGCCTGGGCCTTTAAATAATGGTACTTTTGAAGACGCTAATAATCCCTCGGTTTCCAATTAGTGGTGTCTTCATTTGGAAGTAAATTAACAAAAACGCAGAGAAAACGAAAGGTCCCCAAAATTGTATCATTTGAGACTGTATAAATAATTCAGGGACTACTCTGTGGGTAGTGAATGAAGAATTAAATATTTATTAAGTCCTTTGGTTTCTTTAGACCGAAATCATGTGGATTGTCTTTAGCTTTTCACATTGAGATCGGAAATTAAAGAATACTTTATGTAAGTACTATTTTAGGAACAAAATTGTGTATGTAGATAAGCTGGGATCACTGGTCTCGTCTGTGTAAAAGATAAGCAGTACCTCGCTGTCATAATTTGTAATAACGTTTACATTTTGCTCTGAAATTTTTCCCCGACGATAAAGGTCTGACATCTCGGATTAATTATGTCACTTTCTGGATTCGTTTACAGATTTAATGTTAAAGAAAGTTTATTAACTCTGCTTTAGACTTTATATGGCTTTCCAAATCTTTTGAATTCGTGTAGATATTAATTTACTTTAATGACTAAGGGCCGAGGTTTCAATCATCAGTCAAATCTTAACTGAAGAAAAAAATTGATATTTGACAGTTTTTAATATGGAAGAATTGTAAAATATTCAAAGTTATTTCTCAGTTAAAATTTATTTGGTGTTAGAAAAATTGGCACTAAGTGTAAAGAAGAGAGCTACTTATTTAGTATAAGAAACCTTAGTGATTCTTTATATTTGATTTCTATAGTAATTTTTTATTTAAGACTTAGTACAATAACAAATGTACAGGTGGACTTAATGCCTTGGGCATTGTCTCACAGTCGACCTCAAGGTGGTGCAGAGATGAAAGTGGCAGGTGACTAAGCAAATGTTGATAATAAATAACTATATATAAATACTTAAGTACTTAGATACTTATATATACAGTCATACATGGGTATGAGCAATATAACAATTGTTCATTTTAATGTAAATATCTTTATTGTATTTTTATTTTATTTAACTTTATTGTTTTCGATTTCATGGCACAACGTCACAACTTTTTTAGGCTTCGTTTAAATTTCATAACTCTCCTCTAGTATATTTAAAATTCATTTATGACTTCAGTTCAGTCTGCACGCACGGCTATTAGGTGGAGCTTTCAACCGTTATTTTTTAAATTACTTTCAACTGCTAATTGAATTTTCAATGTATCACATTCGAGTTGTTAGTGTAGTTGTTACTGATTAAAATGTAAATGGTAGACGTTTTCAGGGAATAATGTGTCTATTTATCTGCTAAAGTAATGACAATTAAAATATGTTATCAGTACAAAAATAAAAATTATTATAGTAGTGCAAGGACCAAAATATAAATCACTTGGTCCTTTATATTTTTATGCGATCTTTCGCAAGTCGTAAAGGATCTCGAAAGCAACGCCAAGTGGCAGTTAATATTTTCACTTTCGATATAAATAAAATCGTTTCAATATTTTAGTATCGACTGCACTTTACTCAAACGTTATGTATACATAAGAGAAGAAATAAATGTCTTAAAAGTGAGTCGTCGACAGAACAGTGTTGGGCGGTTTTCTAAGACCATTTCAGAGCCCCTCATAAAACGAATGTAAGTCATGTCACCATTTTTGCGTCTTTATATCTCTTCTTGGAGTAAAAGAATTCCTTTATGACGGACCTTGATATTATACGCTTCATCACAGATAAAGCTAAGGATTTTATAGTCTCTAAAATGGATTGCAATAAATTCTTCGTTCATATTGTATAAAGTATTGTTGGTGCTATCAGGTATAACGTTTATAATCAAGTTATAAGACTAATAAAACAGTTTTAAAATCCTTGAAAGTGTTTGGCATGTTTATGATACTTTAGGGACGGTAATTGCCTGAAAAAATATAGCAAATGAAAATAAAATTTGAGAGCTTCAAAGATTATAAAGTAGTAAAAGTTGTGAGGGATTTTTTGTTTATAACGACGTGAAAATTGCTTTAAAGGAATTTGTATTGTAACTTTCGTGAGACATACTGAATAAATTATTATGTTTTTGGCTTACGCACGTAATTATTTGACGAGGAGCTCGACTAGTTTCAAGCCATGCTAGAGGCTCATATTCATGAGCAGCATTAGCAGCATAGGCGACTGTCCATTTTTCTCGTACCCTCGTTAAATTATTACGTGAGTAAGCCAAAAAAATAATAATTTATTAAAGGAATTTGTTTGTTTATCATAATTGTATAGTAAAAAAATAAATACATTTCATAATTCGGATTGTTATGGTAATGAATGGTTAAAACATAAATACCAAGCAGTTCCCAATTTATGTATTCATAGATTGTTTTTGAAGAAAACTTGAGTTGGAAAACATTTTTTTACCTTTACCGAATTGACTTCGTTCGGCAAGCTTAACAATGAGACCAAGTTTAATTGGAAAACCGTAGAAAACAGCTGAAGAAAAACATAATAATACCTTATTAATGTAATACACGCTCACATAAATCTACACACGATTATATTCCTTTTTGGATCATTTTTGAACATTTATCTTAACAAAACGTTACGTGTCACAATTATCGTATTTTAGTTTTATTTCAATTGATATTTTATTCCAAATAAAAGTCCAGAAAGACCATGTTTCTGTCTCATTCCACGTAGACCCAACCACGGCCCTGTTTTTTGCTCCCAAGTTAATTTAATGTCAAGATCCCTACGAGTGTTGGTAGCTACCCAAGTAGTTTGTGTAAATAGAGAGACTACGGAATTACCAACCATTTGCATCAAACATGAACCGTGCTGGCAAACCACATGCCTCAGTGGGTATATAGACAGTGAGTGCCAAGACTGACAGATCTATATTAGATTGTCTATCTGTAATCCCTACTTTTGAAGTGTTTATGCTGAATCGATGTACGTTTGAATTTGCTATATGAATGAACAGAATTGAGTTTCGTATTATTCTGAACCATTTCAACAGGAAAAACGCTACAAAACAATATATAGCCATAGCCAGATTACTGATAAATCGCAGATTAATAAAACATTGCAGACTGCCTCATTGGTCGAGTGGTCGCAAGTGCGACTGCCGGGCAAGGGGTCTTGGGTTCGATTCTCGAGTCGGGCAAAGTATTACTGGGTTGAGTCTGGAATTGTGCCCGGTATATGACAATAGGCTCACCTCCTATTACATGGGACTCATAACATAAATAGTGAAAAGTGGGTGTTACATTGTATAGCGGCATAATGTGCACCTCTGCTTACACCTTCGAGGATAAAAGGCGTGATGTTATGTTATGTAATAAAAAATTGGAGGCCAAAGGCTTTATAGTTAACAGTATAAACCAACAACAGTGGCTTCCAAACCACGCTACAGCCTAAGCATTTCATCACAACGAACCTAATCCAATGTTAATATAGAAAAAACCCCAAAACATTTGAACCTTAACTATTCAACATAAGACCACTTTTGCAACAATCAGAACCTATCTTCTTCTATAGATTTATATAAATAAAGCATTTGATTTAGGAAAGCTTCTGTAAATAGCGCATTGTACGTAGTTATTACCTATTTCGTTCATCCAGCCTTCACCAAACCGATCTCATCTGACTTCCAAGTTTATTCAAGTACCAAGTGATTTGGGTCGTTGGAATCTATTCATGCAGAAGTCAAAGTTTTGCCATACGTGTGCCAAAATCCATAGGTTTCGTAAAATTGGCTTCCACAAATGGATATAAAGTGTACCATAGTCTGAGTATGGGTTATTTAAATGTTATGTGATCTTGAGTTTTATTAGTTGTGCACTTTATTTCTTTCATATTTTTCGTTTTGATCTTATGCTTTTAGACTTGTAAAGAGCTTACAAATATCGTAACGATGTAGTTTCTTTCTCGTTGTTCTTCGTTCGAAACTTCATTTTAGAACGAGCACCTAGCTTCACTGAAATTCAAGTCAACGTTTCAAAAGTTTACTTTTGACTTTGATTTTGACGTTGTGTGATTTTCTTGTCTTTTATTTTAGTAGAAGAAGAAGATGTTCTATATATATAATAAAACCTTTCAAGGTATTTGGAATCGGATAGAATGATTAATAAGCCATCAATTGTGGTATTAAATAATTAAGTAAATTCTATATACGTATACCGAAGTATACAGAGCGGATATGAATGGGGCCGTCGGTAGAAGGGGCCCTAGACGGTCATATAGTGACCAGATTGGCGATACATTAAAGTAGGGCCAAATTAAAAGTACCCTTAACATTCGAACATGCATGAAAAGATTGATGACTGGTGATGAATCAAAAGAGGTATGTAGGAATCGTAGTAATTGGCGTTTCCTAGTCTCTGCCTACCCCCATGGGAGACAGGCGTGAAGTTATGTATGTATGTAAGTAAATTCTAAAATATTTGCATAGATATCCAAATATAGTTCATATCGCAAAAAGTCAATTTATCAGCCTTTCAAATAATGCAACTTCGCTAATCAATCAAAATCTGTTTATTTAGATTAGTTTTAGTGCTTGATTGATCGTCTGAGAGAAACTCATCCAGGCGTCCTACAGCGTACTAATTGTTTTCGAGATCATTATTTACACCGGAGAATATAACTTTGCCTTATTTATTGCATAACATAACATCACGCCTTTTATTCTGAAAGGGGTAGGTTACGTGCACATTGCGGCACTTAATGCCACTGTACAATGAAACGCCCACTTTTCACCATTTGCGGATGCGGGTGAGCCTATATACCGGGCACAATTCCAGACTCCGTGCTACTATTGACATTTTTTTTAAAAATCCGGTAGTACTTTCCCCGACCGGGAATCGAACCCGAGACCGCATTTGCGACCACTCAGCCAACGAGGCAGTCTTATTTATTGCATTAGAATATTAATAGCCCTAACTCAACTAACTCACCATAAACTTAATACGATCGACTGCCTTGTTAAACTATTAATAACGACTTTTTAATTAAGACCTTTAGGTAAAGCTAAGTGACATTTACTCCCGATGAAATAAACATGCTGCTATTTTATATTTTACTCTCATAATTTGTCTAACTACAGGATCAAAGCAAAGATCTCAGTAAAATGCTTACGTCCACTCGACCAAAAACGCATTCATTCTACTCGTTTACTTTCTACATAAAATGATGTCATAGTACACAATACATGGACAAATTGTAACTAGGTTTTACTGCTGAGTCATGCTGGTCATGCATCGTTAATGTTTTGCGACGAGACCTTTGCGGTATCGTTGATTCTAGCCCAGTTTCTTTCCCTGGCCTACATATATCCGGATTACTTTCAGTCCCTACTGTCGACACAAACTCCGCTGGCTGTTTATAGCTGTTTCTTTTAGTAGATAATCCATGTAAGTGTATGTTATTCATTTTTTTATATATTTATTTATCATTTCATGTACCTACACCACACAGACAATATTACAAAGGACAACACATTACAAGCATGAGGTACATAGGATTTTTATATTAATTAGTACCTTTATAGAAGGTCAGCTTTATAGAAGAACTTTAAATTCGAGACGAATCGAGAAATCTTAATATTAAATAGCAGTCATCTGATAATTTATTTACAACTCTAAATGGACTTTATTGCAAGGACATAGAGTTGCATTAACGTTCATCAGATGCAATCAATAAAAATGTATTCAGTAGTCGTGTTAGATCCGTTTGCGCCATCTAAAAATATCGGTCGAGCTGTAAATCTCGATTCGGTTGAACGGATTTGACTTGAGAATGTCGATTTGTAAACTTTATGAGCATCAGCTAGGTGAGATTTATAGTTATTTATATCACTGTTTTCACGTCTGTTTCCTACAAATACTACAGAGTCATTTCAGGTATCTGTTTTTGCTTGAATTATACAGTTTTTGGAAACTGTTTTTTAAATAGATTGGTTGGTAGCGTTTTAGCTTGTTAATGCTTAATGTGTGCCTTTAGTGTAAATTTATGTTGAAAGAGAGAAAACATGAAGTGTTTATATTCTGAGATATTTGTGTACAAGCGCCAGGGAATAGGTTTTGCCTCGTGACTACTGGTGGGAAAGTACGCATAAGCTATATGAGCTATTTTTATGGTAGTAGAGTGCTAATCACATCTACCTCTACTTATCATATATGTGAGTATCTTGCTCGTTCTTCTCCATTCGAATCTACATTTTGGAACGACCACCTAGCTTCACTGACGGACAGACTATTAGTTATTTTGTATTAGTTGACGTTTGACGCTTTGACTTTGACTTTGAGCAAATTGTAATTATATGTTATATTTATGAACAAAACTAGTGTTATGAAAAAAAAATGAAACTACAAAGAAAAAATACTTTCAAATAAAAAGTCTTATCAATATACTTTCAAGAATATTTTAATTACCATTTTTGTAGGATTTGATAAATTCAGTTTCGTGTTTAATCATTTTACCCTTTGTAGGTTTATGGTGACCCTTAAATGCTGCCCCTAATTTCTTATTTAACTCAATCATGCTATTGAAACGTCAACAAAGATATCATAAAATTAAAGGGCTTAGTTAACACGAACACAGCTAACTGAATTATTAAGATTTAACTTCTTGATTAACACGTGTTATATACAAAACAAAGAAATTAATTCATTATGAAAACTAGAAGTTATACAATAAATAAATGTCCTGTTAGATTTGACGCTTGAGCCGTCTAACATACTTTGTTATACATTTTTATAAATATCAGAAAATATTTATAATTATCAGAATGGAATCAACGTTACTTTGCAGAAATACATGCATCATGGACAAGTTGGTGAATTACCAAATAGTTTGCCACTTTCATTTCATTTCATTAGTTTAATAAATTGGTTTAGCTATATAAAGTTAACATAACATTATAAAAATACTTTATTTAAAACTGCTAAAAAATTAACTCGAGTTCAAATTGTGTCCGTATATACAAGAACAGATAATATATAATATTGAAGGGAGTGTGTGTAGGTTTAGGAGGTGAATCGAATTTGAGTCCCCTGGGGCGACTGCTTGATTTGCCCGATATAAAACCGAGGCAATGAACAAAGTCTTATTTTATATTAACGTGCAAATAAAATGTAAATTATTGTCCCTCATGAAGATTGTAAAAGATCCCGTCCAATTTGCGAGATAAAAAGACCTACCTACATTTTCTTTATACACAAGAGAATATTGTGCCATAGAGCTGTTCCTATGTGGTACATTGTGAATTGTTAGGGAAAAATATTACAAAATATTACCTGTATTTGAGTCCACGAGTAAAACCTAACTGCTTTTGTTATCAAAACTTTGACAGGCAAAGAATATCGTGAAAAATCAAATACCATTTGTAAACGGAAATGAAAAGGTATTTATCTTCTTTTAGCCTCAATTTATGAATTCGTCCAAAACACTACAGGAGAGCTATTCATCACGCGAAATTTACGATCGTATACAACGAAAAAGATTTTTTTTTGAGTTTTTGAAAGATATATTGAAATAACTGGCTGAAAAGTATACGTTTTGTAGTGCTTCTGAATTTATTGCATAGAGCCGGGGTCTGATATGGCCGGCTCGCTGTGAATAGTCTGAGTGCATTCAAAGCGGTAGGCAGGAAACTCTGACGTCTATAGGAATTTGATGCTTAGATATAGTGCCGTAGTACAATAACGGAGATTGCTCGTAGAAACTAGTGCAAAATAATTTAATCTTGCACTTAAATTCACACAAATAATTACATACATTTCATAAAAAAGATGTTTAAAGATTGAATCTCGTAACATAAGCTTCGTGCATAAGAACGCAAAAATAAACGAAAAAGCTTTTGATAATAAAACAAATGTATTGACGCATCTTTGCTTATAAATAGTATTAAACAAAGACTTAACAGAGCAATAGTATTTTTAACACATAACATCACGCCTTTTATCCCCGAAGGGATAGGCAGAGGTGTTATTTATGTCACTGTACAATGTAACATCCACTTTTCACTATGTTATGAGTCCCATGTAATACGGGGGTGAGCCTATTGCCATGTACAGGGCACAATTCCAGACTCCGTGCTACTACTGAGATTTTTTTAATCCCTATATTACTTTGCCCGACCCGGGAATCGAGCCCGAAATGGGCTGCTGCCTATAATGTGTCACATTTGTGACCACTCGGCCAACGAGACAGTATTTTTAAACAATATGTTATATTTTTTCTTACAGTGAGATAGATTACATTTTGATACATGTAGAGGTATAATTAAATTACAGTTTGCATTAAACACCATCTATGATATAAAATAAAGTGTTTGTAAGATATAACATTTTATCAAAAGCTGGTCCTTTCTTCCGAAAAAGGACCAACTTCATTTTTTATACTTCAAACAACGCTTATAGGTTTTGAACAATCATTTGTTTTAATAGTATACCCTCATCAAAAAGACTGTTCCGTGAAACATAAAAATAATTTGCGATTACAAGGCCCGGGATGAGGCGAAACTGATCAATCCATCACGGCTTCCTTGTACCTGTCACTCGACAGTGATCGATGTCCTTCAGACAGAAAACTCGTCTCTTCAGCTAAATCCTAAGCAAACTTATATTGCCGATTATTACAGGATTAGAGAAAATTATAATTAATTTGTAAATATGGTTTTTTAATGTAATTTGTTGGATTCAAGTTATATATACTTGTGGGTAAATAAAATAACTGTAGTTTAATTAGACTAGGCCCTGTACGAACATCTATTAGTAGGTAAATTCTTATTCGGGTTTTCAACCTTTAATTATGTCAAATAAGTGACTTTACTTTCATTTCATTTTTACTACAACCAACATGAATAACAGTTTATCTATAACAAAGGGCTAACATATTACGAAGTAAATGCACTACTCTAACAAATAAATATTAAATATTTCAAAAACCGAATTATTAATAAAAATCAATAACATTAAACTATAAATATTTAGATTTGAAAACCAAATATATCATAAAACTTGATAAGTCTATTTAAAATAAATATCTAAATGCAACGTTTGTATTTAGACCACTCATTTTTAACCGACTTCATTTATTAGTCACGAAATTGGACTCGCTAAGTTGTGTTGCCTACTGACTAATAGAGGAGCCATTTACTAGGCACATTTCCAATTAAGTAATATAACATAATGTCATGCAATTAATTCTACAACGGCTACGTAGAGATGAATCAATTTATCAGAGAGCCATACTGTGAGGTCTAGTAGGGCTGATGCCCGACCCAGAGCTGCGGACATTCTTACGCGTCACAGGGGCTCCGGCTTGAAGCAAGAGAAGGAACGGAACTTTTACTAAGTAAAAGCCACTTCTTCTCGCCTCGCCCAAGGTGAGAGAAATCATTGGATAATATTCCCTCCTCAGAAAAGGTTAAATTTAGTCAAAGAGTAAGACTGGTGATTAATGTATTTTAATCAACCTTCAGTTACTCCATTTAAGCCTTTGACTGCTGACAGAAAACTGCTGAAGGCAAATCCTCCGCTAACATAGGTCACCGGTGACCTACGCGGCAGTTAACGTGTTAATCTATCTCTATATAAATAAAAATTAATGTCCATTTGTTATTTTCGCTAAATCTCAAGAACGGCTGAACCGATTTGGCTAATTTTGATCTTAAAATATCCGTAGGAGTCTAGGGAAGGTTTAAAAGACAGATTTTTTTTTTAGGTGAAACAAAGTTTACCGAGTCAGCTAGTCTCGAATAAATATCACAATATTCTAATTTAAATTGTCCTTTACATACTCAAGCGTCGCCAAAAAACGTACGATCCAAAGTAATATGACACTAGAATGTGCTCAAGTGCCAAATAGAAGAATTTGACCTGTTAATAGAATTCCACAGAGCGAATCTCGCAAATGCTCAGAGCCTCGCAAATACGATTATTTCCATATTTGAAGAAGTTATTACGTTCAGCAATGTTTATGTAGGTTTTTATGGAAATGTAGTGTTTTGTATTAAATATGGCGGTTTCGTTATTGTCCTACGATTATAATGGATTACCATATTTTGATAATAGGTTGTTTATTTGCGACGATGATGTATACCGGTTGCTGTTTTGGTTCAGTTCTTTTATTTACTATTTTAATAACATAATTACTAACAGGTTTGGATAGTACATATAGTTTTGTGATTTTAGTCCATGTTGACATTTTTTTTTAATTACAATTAGTTATTATAGTATTAGTTACCAATGATAATTCCGTGTCTTATCTACATGGCTTTTAATATTTGAATGTCCTAATTTAGGCACAACTTTGTAAAAGCTAAGAAAATCTCGGCCAAGATACCTACTGTAATATCAGTTGAATCAAATAAAGTTTTTATTTACCAACAGAAACATAAAAACGAAACGTAAATTTTTTAGAACTTCATATTGCTTACCTACTTGTTAAATTAAATTTAATAAAAACGCCAACCATGAATGGATCAAAAGCAAAACTTATGGAATTGGAATAAAAATATATAAACAGAATACCTATACTTAATAACAAATTTATCACCCTTATTAATCAACCATTGTAATAATTTTATTATCTATTTGTATTAGTCATCGTTATATTAGACTTATTTTTGTTCCTAGTGTATTCCATTTTTTCCTCACGCACACACACATGTGCAATGCATTAATTTATTAATAATAATAGTATTTATGCATGTTAATTTAAACAACATTACTACTAAGTTAAATTTAAAGAGGAAAAATTATTATAATTCTGTTTAATTTAGTAACATAACAAACGGTTAGTAAATCGTAATCGAATTATTTTGATTTGCCGTTACAGGAATATTTATAGGTACCTACATAATATGGTATGAATACAAGAAGAAATTTCACCCGTATAAATTCATGCTCCGTGCTGAAGACCCATCATGATTGGTAATCACGAATATACACTATAAAAGTAGGCCATGTAGGGACGCAAACTTATAAATAATTCCTTTAATATTAGACAGTGAATGATAATATTAAAAAACAAACTGTGTAGTGCGTATATTAGTTATTTATATCGCTCGATTCATATCTATTTGAACATCAAAAACTGTAAGCAACATTTTTTATATATGTTGGTATTTACCTAATTTAAAATTAAATAAATAAAGAGCTAATAGTGAATGATAGCTTCATTATATATGTAATCATAATTCCACTTAATTGCTGTTTATTTATTTAAAAAATATATTATATGATATTTAATAAAAATAATGTCCGCCAGTGATAAAAAACCGTATTAGAAAATATGTAACTACGTTATATAGAGAAAATAAACGTAACGTATATTGTTATACTTTTTAGATCAAACCACGTTGAAAAAAATATCTTTTAAATTCAATAAAAACACGTGAAAAGCGAATTATTTTACCTTCCAAAGTAACTTACTAAAATGTCATTATTTTAAACACTTTAAATCTAGGAGTACCATGAGGCATCAATGAAAACTTTTACTTCAAAACTTACATATTTCCATGAACTTAAAAACTATCGTAAAGAAAATAGCACAAACCTTCACATATTCCACAAAGAGCACTAAAAAGTATAATTCAAGTTGTTCACTAAAGTACACTTGCTTGCATTTAAAAACACCGCTCACACGAAATCGCGACGCGTTTACGTAACGGAGATAGCTCACGTTTTCCCGACCCGTGCTTTCCCGAAAGCGTTATCGGCGCGTCTGGCGATTTCGCCTCACGCCGACCCCCTTACAACTACTTCTATAACTGCATTGCGCCCGTATAAACCCAAAACGCTCATTATTGCTACTTAATTCTTTATCTTCGTTCGACTAGTTTGAAGACTAACTTTGAGTGGAAACGGTTAGTGCATTAAGCGCTCCAAGCGGCTTTGCTGTTGCGCGTGGCTTTAATAATTGCGATTATTAAACCCGGTGGAGTTACTCTAAGCGGATTGTTATCGTCATAACGAGGGATGGAATAATCCTTGCCCGCTAACTAGCAGAGGTCCTCAGCTAATACTGGTTTTACCTCATTCTCTTAAAGTGGTACTCTCCAATCATTATAAAGCGTACTGGTTAATAAAGCTGAGGCCCCGTTTCGTCTAATGGACAAGATTTGAGTGGAAGCGTCATAACATAATATGGTTTTATTGCAGTCATTCGACTCTCCTCGCCTTCTGTGGTAATTTAATCGTTTCCCGGATTCCCTCGGAGAATTAACGTGGACTTTTTTTCGTCCGTCCGATTTTTCCGCTAATGAAAATTAGGGTTGTTATTCTGTTTCCGTCATCGTTTCCGACGCAAACGAGTTTTATAAACAGTCGTTTTAAAACGTCAACGGTTTTTGTTTTTTAATTTTATAGCTTTACCGAAGTTTGGTAGCGAAGTTGATTAATTGATTGTTATTTTTTTTATTACGTGGACGCTTAATTTTAATTTTTTGCATTGTTTTTGTTAATATTTTTTGTTACAACCAAACTTTAGTAATTTATTCACAAAATGGTTCGATTATTAAAATAGAAATTAAGAAATAGTTATATAAAAGTTTCGATTCTTATAAAATCCTATTACTTGTACGACAGGACACCAGTTTAGAAACTTATATTGTCTTATGATTTCATACAAGATAAAGAAGGTTGGCAATATTGTCAGGATTGCTCCATTTGACCCTCATATTTTCTTGTCAATCCCAAACGGAACATGATAAAGAGTTATTGCCATGTTTGAAATCCTCGTATCTTGACGTAAGGGTAAGTCAACGTGTCATATTACCACCAAACCAACAGGGGTTCCTATCATTTTCCTCAATTAACTTTGGCTACTATCCTGGGTAGAAAATCTTGTGAAGCTGTATGGGGACCAGAACGTAAGTATATAATTTCAGAAACATTGTTCACTATATCAAGACCTAATAAACTCAAGTAAATTAGAAT
This sequence comes from Spodoptera littoralis, assembly GCA_902850265.1. Classification (NCBI taxonomy): domain Eukaryota; kingdom Metazoa; phylum Arthropoda; class Insecta; order Lepidoptera; family Noctuidae; genus Spodoptera; species Spodoptera littoralis. The sequence goes on along the minus strand of LR824536.2, from coordinate 3,035,237 downwards.
ACTTAAATAAAAAGCCTTCTCAACAAAATAATAGCAATGAAACTGTACAATAAATACTACTGAAGATAGAAAAATCTTTATAATATTATAACTCTCGGGACTTTAATCTCAAGCCTTCATTCATACTACGGAAAAGTCAGCTGATAGAACAAAGAGTTTGTATATTTGAGCTCACAAATTAAAAACTTTAACGCTTTACCTACTTCTAAACTTTGAAAACCAAACAAAGCATCATTACTACTACCAGGTATTATTCCATTTTATGTAAGACTTGTACCTTCAAATTTCTAGGAAATTTTGACTCAAGCCTATCAATTAGTATTTAGATATTTCCAAACTTTTGCTCGCCATTCATCAACTATTATACAAAGGCTTTCCATCACGACAAACTTAAATCAACTCTATTAATTACAAGTCAAAGTACATTATTGATTGTGTTTTGTAACTGAGTCTGCATTAATTGAAGCAAGTACTAGTTTGTCTTTGATCTATAACGTGATGAGGGCAATGTGTGCAAACAGAATTTGGGTTGCTTATGAATTTAGACTGTCACTTGATTGATTGTAGTAAACATCTAAATATTCTAGGGAATAATCATTGAGAAAAAAATACTATTTCTCCTGTATAATACGAGTCTGATTTGATTAAGTAATTATTACTTTAAGTTGACGTTATAGATTCTTAATCAAATGAAATAAAATGAAATCATTACCGAGGAGCTTAAGCTTCACAGTTAAAACTGCACTATTTTTAAACCACGAGTATACAATATACGTACTACACATAAACAAAATCCAATATTATGAATTACTAAAAAAATTAATTTTGAAATCAATTTATTTATTCCCTGGAGACTGAAATCACATCATATTTTTTCTCATTTTACATGTAAGATCGTAAGCAAAACGGTCTTAGCATTTAGTAAAATACACACTAATAAAAAATCCTATAATTTTGGAAAGCCTAATTGCAATAGCACCTAATTGAAGATAATATTTCAGCAGTGATATCTATTATTATCACTTGATCCTCGCTCCCCTATCCTTCCGTCTCTCGTAAAAGGAAAGTAGGTAACTTTCACCCAGTTATCAGTAACCTCTAATCTTGGGTCCCTTGATAAGGAGCAAGTTAAATTGGACGGTCTCCCAGACCTGTTAATCTGTGTGGTGATGATTCAGGATTAATTGGGAAAAATGGTCCTCAAGTACGAGATTAGTGCCCGGTAATGTTCATTGAATACGTAGGTATATAATACATCAAAATATTCTGAAATAATATTATAATGTTTTAATTAAATCATACAAATTGATGCTCTATTTAAAGCCATTATTTTAATTTTTATTTAATATAGATTATGAAATAGAAAATTCCTAAGCTGATCCAAAATGAAGTTTAAGATAAAAATATTTCTTAAATTTCATAGTGTAATTATTCAGAAATTTCCATTAAAAAGCCATTATAGTGCCACATTTAAACAATAACGACAATTTAATAACCTCAATGAAGATAAAGGAGATTTGTTTATTATAATCCTTTACGACCAAAATGTCTTTTACGTTGACATTAGTGTCACATGGTATAAATATCAAATATCTTATGAAACCTTCAATATTTAACAATAAAGACCGTCTGAGAACTACAAAAGGATTGGAAATGAGATAGGTATATGAGCAGAAGTCACGTGTCAAATGCAAATAAGACGCGCAATATGCAAAATTCCTTCGGAAATGTTCTGCTGTGATCTTGATTTTGACCTTTAAAAACCCGTGTTGTGATAAATAAAATAATAGCATTAGCCCTATATATAGCATTTGTTATGTCTCATTTCGTTGATTATAGACAAGACTGGAAATATTGTGATGTATACTTGAAAAAATGACTCATAAGGTCGATTGCTAGAATAAAACCATTCATGTTATTGTTAAGATGCAGTTATGGAAATATAAAAATAGTTCTTTATGTTACCTTCGCAATAACTGATGAGCTTCCAATGGATACTGCAAGTCTGCAACTTACCTGAAAGAATAAAGCAATCTATTAGACATAAGTTAAATTCAATAAAAATTATATGCGGGCTAGTCTTTTTCTCGGTCAGAGGTTAAGCATTGCCATACAACGTGGCAATGCTGCCAGCCTTCTGGGTACTTTCCCCACTGACGCCAATGCGGACGAATTTTTCGATGCTTTATGTAAATAGTTGTTTTTCTTTTATATAATTTTAATCTTAAGTTGTATATATTTTATTATTAATTTAGTAATAGTTAATTTTTTATTGGAAATTTAATAAAGTGTGAATATAGTTATAAAAATTATTATCTTTGATTTATTAGGTACCCCAGTGATACGCCCTGGGGTTTTTAATAACACTGTTTTCTATAAGCAGTTTATGTCAATCAAAGGGTTAAAAATAATCCTCACAGGTCAATAAAAAATAGTAATTTCTTGAATAAAATATGTTTTATTATTATCAAACAAACCTTTGCTTACTTAAATTACAATAATTACGTAGTTTGCACCTGTGTCGCTAAATTCCAAGCTCTGACTTACCGGTAGTACCTGGTTTGGGTCCTAGCAACTGCTTTACAATATTCGCTCTTATGTATAGTGCAAACAGATTGTCGATGGCGTTTTTTTCCGTCTTGCTGATGTATCTTACATCAAATAGAATTAAGATTTCGATTACCTGAAGATTCCTCATCACTTAAATCCTCACCGCTCGCCAAATTCTCGGTTTGATCTGGTTCAAAGTCACTTTCATATGCACTCGTCGATAACAGCTTTATGTGGTTTTCACCAGACCTTGCGGCCTTTAAAAGAGCCATGATACGAAACTGATTGATTTCATAAGACATGCTGAAACAATATTTATATAAATGAATAACACGTATTTTGTTACATTTTATAACATAACGTATCATGGTGGCCTTGAGGTTTACAACGCCCGCTTCTGAGGTCGGGTTCGAAACCTACCAACGGCAAGTACCTACCAATGAGACTTTTTTCAACTTATATGTACTTTCAAAGATTATTAAGACACCACTGACAAACGGTGCAGAAAAACATCGTGAGGAAACCTGGGCTTATAATTTCTAATTAAGTTATAAATCGCCAACCCACATTGAGCAAGCATGGTGATTAATAATCAAACTTTCTCCGTGTGAGTAAAGGCTTGGCTCAGCAGTAGGCACTTATAGGCTGTTGATGATGATAACATAACTAAATGAACTAAAAATCGCGGATTACTCACTTGAATATACTGAGAAAAGCTCTACTAGTTTCGAACCACAGAGGGGTTTTTCCTCATGAGCAGCGTGCGTCGTCACACCGGCCTACTGTTCCTCCTTCTGAGCCCTCTGTGGTTCGAAACTAGTAGAGCTTTTCGCAGTATATTCATATGATTAACCCGCGATTTTTAGTTCATTTAGCATGTCTTACAATTGTTATTATAAAAAGATACAATACCTATTGAAAAATGGCTAATAGTATAACATACATCATAACATCTACTATGTGCACCACTATCTTTTTTTCGCGGAATAAAGGTGTTCGTTATCCTACGTTATCTTATAAAATACTGATAAAATCTTGCATAACGGTGATTTATCAAATAATTATAAGATCAAACTGTATTATAACAACACCCATTTAAAAATATGTAAAATTAATATAACTTACTTTGTTGCTGATCAAAACTCTACGTGCGCCTGCGTCACTGTTGCGGTGTAGACTGACGATAGGTAGCGTGGAGTCAGGTAAGTATTCAAAACCACAATCAATGCACTAGTGACATTTTAAAACTTCGTACCTTACCAGGAAAATTGAACAATAGAAATTGATTAATTATAGGTAAAATTATACTATTGAAATTATTTATGTTTGATTGGTAATATTATTTCATTATGAGCTGTGATTTGAAATTGAAATGAATAATAAGGTGTATTATCAACAATTACAATTGATACAAGTTATTACTGTTCAAAGAGAAATATCTACTCACAAGTTCTACTAAATAGTCGCCACAAACATAGACTAATTTAAATGACTAACATTAAACCCAAAAATACATAATATCCCAAAAGAATAAATTCCAAAATGTTATATCAAAGAATAAACAAAAAAAAGAGTATCAAAACAGCTAGTTCTCAGGTAAAGGACATACGTAACTGAAAAATACAGTGAAATGGACAAATGAACAGCACTAAAAGCAGACCTATTTGAAACGATATGAAAGGAGCAAAATGACATGAATGAGATTGAAAATTGTGCTGCAGGCTTTGTGCAAAATGATTTGCTGTACATACGTTGATAGCCTGCTAGGTTATACGACAGGTGGACGGACAGAATTGTATGGACGTCCTAGATATTGTTTTGTTACATTATGACTTTTAAAAGAAGGGCTATATGACTCGATGTTTCTTGGCATTCTAATATGTTTGAGAAATGGTTTGAGTACCAATGTAAAGTAGTATCTCATTTGCAAAATATAGTTTATTATAAGAATCAGTAACTAAAGTACATACATATTTCAAAGGAGTTAAACATTTTTTTTTCTGGCATAAGCCAGTAAACGAGCAGACGGATCACCTGATGGTAAGCCATGCTTCGGCACGAATGGGCTGGCTCGACCGGAGTGATACCACGGCCTTACAGAAAACCGACGTGAAACAACGCTTGCGTTGTGTTTCGTCGTGTGAGTGAGGTTACCGGAGGCCTAATTATCCCCCTCGATTGCCCGAGGCAATTGAATTGAATCCCCAACGATTAATCCTCAAACTCCTTATCCCCAAAAGGCCGGTAGCGCACTTGAAACGCCTCTGGTGTACCAGGTGTCCATGGGCGACGCCGATTGCTTACCATCAGGTGACCCATTTGCTCGTTTACCGGCTTATGCCATAAAAAATCTATTCTATTAAAATATAAGTAAAAATTACATAATTAATAAATTAATTGTTTAAAACCTTAAAAATCTCAACAAACAACTCTCATGGTTTAGGTAACCTAAGAGTTATAGCTGGATGTAGATGTGTGTGTTATTTAACTCGGTCCTTCGATGGAGATTGTGACATTTATAATACACAATACAGAAGGAGAAGTTAAAATATAATAATATAATAAAATAAGGACCAAGTTAAAATAACACACACATCTACATCCAGCTATATAAACCTTAAGCAAACAAATTTGGAATCTAATTTCGGCAATGATAACACATAGATTATCCAGAACACAGTATTTGTAATTTCCAAGTAGTTAAAAGTTAAATTGTTGTTAACCGAACTTTATGTCGCCGTAACAGCTTTTAACCAGAGGACCAAGTTATAATATCATAAATAACAGTCGAAAGTAATAAAGTAATTATTACTTTTAAATGACTTTTGACCTCTGAGCAAACCAAAAATACTTCATTGAATTACGATATCATCAAACATCAATTATTCGAGTGTTGAAAATCGTTTACTGCCTCGTTGGCTGAGTGGTCGCAAGTACGACGGGTTAGGCAAAGTATAAATGAGTTTTTAAAAAAAATCTCAATAGTAGCACAGAGTCTGGAATTGTGCCCGGTATTTGGCAATAGGCTCATCCCTATTATATGGGACTCATAATACAAAAAAAACTGCGTTTAAAAAAACCGACTTCAAAAACAAATGACAAACAAAAAGTAAAAACTAAAAAGGAAAAAAAAAACTATTAGTGGTCATACGTACTTATAGCTTACACACCCACTGATAGGTTAGAAGTCGGTGCCACAAGTTTTAAACCTACCTACCTAATTATTATATATTCATTAAAACCTTAATAGATACCTAACATTATTGAGCTGTTTACAATTTTATTATGGATTATACAAGCTGTGACTTTTGTCTACTTTATATTTTATTGTGGGTTTGTGGCACCGACTTCTAACCTATCAGTGGGTGTGTAAGCTATAAGTACGTATGACCACTAATAGTTTTTTTTTTCCTTTTTAGTTTTTACTTTTTGTTTGTCATTTGTTTTTGAAGTCGGTTTTTTTAAACGCAGTTTTTTAATTTTATTTTATACTTTTTAGTTTAGTACTTTGATATATTATATTATACAAAACCCACATGGATGCAAAGTTTTCATCAATACAAATTATGCAAGTTCAAACACCGGGTGGGTACTCTTAACCATTGAGGAGTCCCTTAGCTATCATACTACTTCGTCATTGGACCTTTAATGACCATCACCCCCCCCCCATCTAGGTGTAAAGTCCTCATCAATATAAATATATCAAACCTAAACACAAAATAGCTACTGTTAACCGTTAAGGAGTTCCCTCAACTATCGTACTACTTCATCATCAGACCCTTATTGTCAATTACACCCCACTCAGGTGTAAAGTCCTCATCAATACAAATTAATCAAACCCAAACACAAAGTAGCTACTGTTAACCGTTGAGGAGTTCCCTCAACTATCGTACTACTTCATCATCAGACCCTTATTGACAATTACACCCCACTCAGGTGTAAAGTCCTCATCAATACAAATTATGCAAGTTCAAACACCGGGTGGGTACTCTTAACCATTGAGGAGTCCATTAGCTATCATACTACTTCGTCATTGGACCTTTAATGACCATCACCCCCCCCCCCCCATCTAGGTGTAAAGTCCTCATCAATATAAATTAATCAACCTAAACACAAATTAGCTACTGTTAACCGTTAAGGAGTTCCCTCAACTATCGTACTACTTCATCATCAGACCCTTATTGTCAATTACACCCCACTCAGGTGTAAAGTCCTCATCAATACAAATTAATCAAACCCAAACCAAAGTAGCTACTGTTAACCGTTGAGGAGTTCCCTCAACTATCGTACTACTTCATCATCAGACCCTTATTGACAATTACACCCCACTCAGGTGTAAAGTCCTCATCAATACAAATTAATCAAACCCAAACACAAGGTAGCTACTGTTAACCGTTGAGGAGTTCCCTCAACTATCGTACTACTTCATCATCAGACCCTTATTGACAATTACACCCCACTCAGGTGTAAAGTCCTCATCAATACAAATTAATCAAACCCAAACACAAAGTAGCTACTGTTAACCGTTGAGGAGTTCCCTCAACTATCGTACTACTTCATCATCAGACCCTTATTGACAATTACACCCCACTCAGGTGTAAAGTCCTCATCAATACAAATTAATCAAACCCAAACACGAGGTAGCTACTGTTAACCGTTGAGGAGTTCCCTCAACTGGCTCTCGGCTCCATCATCAGATCGGCTCCAGACCTTTATCAGATTGTAGTGGTTTTTAATACTTAATGAAAAAATTAACAAATGCCCTAGTCACCCCTATAATTTTTAAAAGGTTCCCTCGGTTTCCCTGGTCTTCCATCATCAGATCCTGATTTCCTTATCATGGGACCATTCTGGAACTATCTCCTTTCTAACAAAAAAAGAATTTTCAAAATCGGTTTATAAACAACGGAGATATCGGCGAACAAAAAAAAAAAAAAAAAAAAGCATATATACGGTCGAATTGAGAACCTCCTCCTTTTTTTGAAGTCGGTTAAATAGTGAAAAGTGGGTGTTACATTGTACAGTGTCATTAAGTGCCGTAATGTGCACCTCTGCCTACCCCTTTGCGTACCAAGGCGTAATGTTATGATGATTATGAAAACCATAATTAATCGGAGAAAATTGTTGTTAGAAAAGAGGAAAGTATAAACATTTTCCTCTATAAAACGTCCTCACGTTACTAAGTTCCGCTCTTTACTATAAATCTAGTAACCTACTTAACAGAAAGGCATAGATACAAAGCCAAAAATTATACTACAGGTGTAAGGATTACATTTCATTTTGCCAAAACTGTAAATACAACTGCAAATTCCTCAGACCAAAAAGAGAATAATAACATAACATCACGCCTTTTATCACCGAAGGGGTAGACAGAGATGCACACAGAAGTAACACCTACTTTTCACTATTTATGGTATGAGTCCCATGTAACATAAATAGTGAAATTTTCATTTCCAGACTCCGGGCTACTACTGAGATTTTTTGAAAAAACCCTGCAATGTGGAGCAATGAGGGAGACGTGTTGTTCTTAGGAATAGCTTTAATTAAGTGTCTTAATATCTATCTTACGCTACTTACTTATAGGGCGAGGTGTCCCACACACTACAACCCAGTAATACTTTGCCCGCCCCGGGAATCGAACCCGAGACCACTTGCCCGGTAGTCGCAGTTGCCACCATTCGGCCATCGAGGCAGAGTATAGAGCAGAAAAAGAGAATGTTCTAGATTAAATTTTCTTGACTTTAACCAACAAAGTCTACAGAAAATAGCTTTAATTTTTGCCATCAAAAACTTTAATGGTTTCGAAACAAATTTCAAAAAGAAACTGGAGTGGAACGGAAGTTATTACTTTCATTCAATTTCACACTGATTCTTTTGTTACTTGAAATACAAAAGAAATAGTTAAAACCACCAGTTCTAGAGAAGAAAATCTAGAACTCGTTGACAGTGAGATATAGCCTAAATAAATATCTACGAAGAAAGAAAACTAACGAAATGTTGAAGGAAAATATTAATCGAGGCGATGTGTTTAAGCACTCGTTTGACTGAACGACCCATACTTAAGTGTGAAGTAATAAAGAAACGGTGTCTGTAACTGATATCCTTCAGTTAATAGCCACTTTGTATCGATAAGGTGGTATGAAAATCACTAGCTATGTGTGTTTATACATAGGTATGAACATTACATGTGCTGTAAATGTACATAATTAAGTGCTGCTACTGCTTAAGTGTGGGAGATCCATACTTCGACATGAATGGGCCGGCTCGACCAGAGTGATACCACGGCCTCGCAGAAAACCGACGTGAAACATCGTTGTGTTGTGTTTCTTGTTATTATTTGTATATAATTATTATTTGTGTAACACGCTATGTGTTTCGGTGTCGTTATTTTTTTTCCTTCCACAGGCCTACAGGAAGAAATTCCAGTTGGAATATGTGGGGCCTATGTACTCTCTTTTTCATATATGTATTGTCCTCTGTGTTGAATGTGTGTACATAAATAATAAATAAATAAAATAAAAATTTAAAAGTGAAGCTACAAGCTCGTAATTAAACCATCAATCTGATTTTTACTTAAAGACCAACAAAATTACATTGTTAAAAGAGACAAAATTAAATACAAGGTTTACCGAAAAGTTTTAACCAAAAAACGAGAATTCAGAAACGAAATCACAATTAAATTTGAAAAAAGAAGCTGTCTGGTCTTTTAATAAAATTTGTGTTTTTTCAATCAAGAAATTACGTGGGAGACGGCGGCTAACCCCATTATTTTGCGTGCTACTAATTGAAAATTGTAATCAAAGGCCTTTGGCCCTTGTCAGGGTAAATTCAATTGTTGAAAGACACTGAATTGTGTAGTACATTTGTCGCTGGAAATGGTAGCTTCATGAATTTTATTATTATTGTTGGTAACTTCACAAAATTAGGGGTACTTGAGACTTAAGTCGCTTTGGTCCTTTGGGTCCGGCTATTTTCTTGAGACAGTGTTATTATAGTATTTTTTGGACGCCACAAAAATTTAATTTTAAAACTAACAGCTTATATAATAATATAAACAAATAATACGATTATATAGTCTCTGCTTAGTGACGTAGGTTGTCTTTAATAATGAGGTCTTTTTGAATTCTTGATCATTTTAAAATGCAGCCATGATAAAATTGGTAAAGGCAAACTCTTTGGAAGCGCATCAGATTTTTATCGTTTAGATATCGAAGCCACAATAAAAAAAACTAGACATGGCAGACAGCCAAGAAGAAGAAAACTAAAAGTTTCTAAAAAAAATTAAAAAATTGCAGAACACAAGTGTCGGAGGGCCATGCTTCGGCACGAATGAGCTTGTTCGACCGGAGTGATACCACGGCCTCACAAAAAACCGACGTGAAGCAACGACGTGTGTTTTGTCGTGTGAGCGAGGTTACCGGAGTCCCAATCACTCTCCCTTTCCCCAATCTCCCCAATCCCTGAATCCCCAACGATCCTCAACAAGGCCGGTAACGCACTTGTAACGCCTCTGGTGTTTCAGGTGTCCATGGGCGATACCGATTTCTTATCATCAGGTGATCCGTCAGCTCGTTTACCGGCTTATGCCATAACAAAAAACACAGCTATTGTTTCTCATTTGCTACACAAATCTGAACCAAATAGGTTCCTACTTATAATCCATATGTCTACATAACATATTATTATATCCCGATAATAGACATAGGTAATCAGACCATTGTCTCAACCCGTATTGTCATCTATAATTGGCGTTTAGTGAATCACAAGAGCCATTATTGTGCAATGAATTTATGATTCAGAACTAATTGGTTATGATCGTGCAAATCTTGTAAGTAATTAGTGTTAGTTTAAATAGTTCGCCTAACGTAGTACTTAGGTCTAAAAGCCAAGATTCTAGAAGTTTCCCAGACCAACTGTAGTAGTAAAACGGGCTATTTTGAAAATTGTGTTGTTACTTTTAAGATGCCTCTTTGGCCGAATGGTCGTGAGTGCGACTGCCGGGCAAGGGGTCTCGGGTTCGATTCCCGGGTCGGACAAAGTAATACTGGGATTTAAAAAAAATCTCAGTAGTAGCACGGAGTCTGGAATTGTACCCGGTATATGGCAATAGGCTCACCCCCTATTACATGGGACTCATAACATAAATAGTGAAAAGTGGGTGTTACATTGTAGTGGCATAATGTGCACCTCTGCCTACCCCTTCGGGGATAAAAGGCGTGATGTTATGTATGTACTTTTAAGATATTTTTTTAGGATGAAAGTTGTGTAATATTTCAAGCCTACGAGCTAGGAGCTTGAAATGTGGTAGGTAGTGATATATATGAAGCTAACATTATTCTTAAAACTTGGTACTAACAAAGTTAGAGATAACTTCTTGAATGGATCGTTTCGTGGTTCGTTTGCAGTACTTCAGTGTTTATAGGGCAAATTTCTTCTCATCTCTTCTAGAAGAAGATTTAATTATATCAATCTTGTAGAAGATTTAATTATTTGTTTAATATACATATATACAAAAAAAATACTCAGTTTCGTTAACAATATGTTTTAAAAACGTATGAAAAGGCCACTGAATGTCTTATGTCCAAATATTCTAACGACACTCAATTTTTTGTCGCGCTCGAGTATAGTTCTCATGACATAAATAACATCACGCCTTTTATCCCCGAAGGTGCAGGCAGAGGTGCACATTACGGCACTTAATGCCACTGTAAATACAATGTAAAATCCACTTTTAACTATTTATGTTATGAGTCCTATGTAATAGGGGGTGAGTCTATTGTTATGTACGGGGCACAATTCCAGAATCCGTGCTACTACTAAGAATATTTTTTAAAAACCTACTAATAGTTTCATTGGAAATAAATTAATATTATTAATATTGCCTGTTAGTTTTCTATCGTTTCACTCACATCACTTATTCTGTATTATTCTTTATTATTGTTTGTTGTATTATTCTTTACTAAAATGATTTACTTGAACTACAATCTATTATGTACTTGCACGGATAGAAATAGTCACTTAGTATCCTTGATCAAAAGAACATTGCCTCCATATTAATTCAACAATTACTCACACTAATATTGCTTTGATTACTCGCCGTAATGAGCATTATAGAATCGAATAGACACGTTTAATTAACATCACACGTATTGATAATCTCATAACACTAACTAATCTATTTCGATATTAGATTAAATGTCAGTAGACAACTTATGTAACTACGTTTATTAACTCCCGAATATTGTAAGGGTACTCAATTTTAAGTTGAACTTAAATATTCTATCATTTTATAAAGAACTAGCTTCTGTCCGCGACTTCGTACGCGTAATCCCATTTTTTCCCGTCCCCGTTCGTGATTATCGGTAAAAAGTAAACAAAAAAATTGTTTCAAAAGTATCCTATGTCGGTCTCCTGGCTCTAAACTACCTCCCTACCAATTTTCAGCCAAATCTATTCTGCCATTCTTGAGTTATAAGTGGTGTAACTAACACGACTTTCTTTTATCTATATATATAAAAATCAATGCCACTTTTCGTTGTAATTCCATAACTCAAGAACGGGCTCACCTATCCAAACCAAATGCTTAGGATTTGGTCGGCATATTTAGTAGATGGTTTATGTGAAGTTTGCACAAAATCGGTCGAGCGGTTCCTCATTTGTCACATTTTTTGTAATAAATGAATTCAATAGAAACTTTTTTCACAGAAACTTTTTTGAAGTTTTGTTGACAGGACAAGCACGTTGTTATGTCATTCATGCCGTCAGTTCATTTTGGACGTGGTTTGATTAAAGCATATTATCAGCGATAAATTTCTTTTCACATAATTGCATTTGCAGTGCATTCATACAAACGGTGAGTCCTGAATTTATGTGTACTTTTCTAAGTTGCCGTATATGATTTCACATAGCATCATATGCGACAGCTTCTTGGGAATTAGTTTTTTTTTTTGTTCTAATTTTTTTTTTCGATTTTTAAGCGAAAACCTATGTGCATACGGGAAAAATGCCACCAGCCAGACGAGCAAATATAGGTCGGCGAACGCGTAATGCAAATGATGTGGCATTACTAAGACGATCACAGACTGCAGATGAACGCGCACAAGCTAATGCATCGCAGCGTGAACGTAATGCACGCAATGGATTTGTTAACCCAGTACCTGTACTGAATCTTGCACGGCCATCACGAATACGTCGTGCTGTTTTGGCTGAAATGATGCGTGCTGCTTTTAATTACAACAGTCAGATTGAATATAGTATATATGGATACATTGGAATGATGGACGCAATATGTCCACATTGTGATGCGGCTAACTTTCCAGGTGAAACGCCCGGCATGTGTTGTGCTAATGGCAAAGTGAGATTGCCAGCATTAGAAACTCCACCCGAACCATTGTATTCATTTATTTTTGGGACATCGCAAGCGTCGAAGCACTTTCTGAGTCATATTCAACAATACAATTCGGCATTTCAAATGACTTCTTTTGGTGCAACTAAAAATTAGAGATAATTTTATGCCGACGTTTAAGGTAAATACTTCAACAGGATTATTCCATGTTTGTATCAATCTGAAGCATAAAGTATATTTAAAAAAAACTGATATAAGATTTACCTAAAATTGTATACATGTTACAGATTCAGGGCCAGATTTATCATCAAGCTGGTTCGTTATTGCCATACCCCGACGCTGATCATCAATTTTTGCAAATTTATTTTATTGGTGATGAAAATCGTGAATTGGATCAACGTTGTGCAATTGTTTCGAATACAAGACGAGAAATTATTCGTGAGCTACAAAGGTTTTTCCATCAGCATAACGCATTAGTTCAATTGTTTAAAATTGCTCTCGATCGTATGCCAACTGATAATCACAAAATCGTAATAAGAGCTGATAGAACACCTTTTGGAGAGCATGCAAGGCGATTTAATGCACCAACAATTGATGAGGTTGCAATTGTAATTCTTGGTGATCAGTTTCAATCCCGTGATATTGTACTTCATCGTAGAAATGAGCAATTGCAACGTGTTTCGGAACTTCATCGTAGTTACGATGCATTACAGTACCCAATATTGCATTGGAAAGGTGACGATGGTTACCATATCAATATACCAATGATTGATCCACGAACAGGTAAATAATTGACCTATTTTTAGTGTGTTGACATTTCATTTCTACAACTTTCTAAAGTCACATTTTGTAATTATTTTCAGGTCTACATATACAGAAAAAAGTTAGTGCCATGAATTTTTATTCGTATCGACACGAAATATAAATCAATTGACAGTGTTATGAATCAAGATGAGGCAATGAATTATCCAATTGAATTTTTAAATTCATTGGAGCCGGCTGGTATGCCACCGCATTGCTTGAATCTGAAAGTTGGTTCTTCGATTATATTATTGCGAAATATTAATCCACCAAAACTGTGTAACGGAACCAGATTGGCAGTGAAAAAGTTATTGCCAAATTTGATTGAAGCTACGATCTTAACTGGTAAATCAAAAGGAGAAGTTGTTTTGATACCGCGTATACCTATGATTCCAACTGATATGCCTTTTGAGTTCAAACGTTTACAATATCCTGTGCGTTTATCATTTGCGATGTCCATCAACAAGGCCCAAGGTCAAACACTTCACGTTTGTGGTGTGAATTTGGAGGAACATTGTTTTTCACATGGCCAGTTATATGTTGCCTGTTCCAGAGTCGGTACCCCCAGCCGTTTGTTTATTTATGCTCAAAATGGAAAAACAAAAAATATTGTTTATCCAAATGTTTTGGATTAAGTGTGTTGTAAATAGCTAGCAATTGATTTCGATTTTAAATAAAATATTTTTTTGATTAAAGAAATGAATTTGATGTTCCGATTTGTTTATTTTATTTCACTTTAAACGTAGCGAAGCACGTACCGGGCCGCTAGTATATATATAGATTTGTTGTGACAAAACTATACAGACTAAGTATTGACCGCCTCCTTGGCCGAGTAGTCGCAAGTGCGACTGCCGAGCAAGGGGTATTACTGGGTTTTTACAAAAAATTCAGTAGTAGCATGGAGTCTGGAATTATGCCCGGTACATGGCAATAGGATCACCCCCTATTACATGAGAGTCATAACATAAATAGTGAAAAGTGGGTGTTACTTATGTGTGCAGTTCTGCCTACCCCTTCGGGGATAAAAGGCGTAATGTTATGTTAGTTTAAAGAATGAAGATATTAAATAGATTAAAAATAGTTAACTTCCAGATTAACAACTTACTATTTACTATATTTTAAACACCAATCCTAAAGATGAAAACTTTGTCTTTGATGCTCAATTTTTAGCTAAAATATAACATGATATAATATTTCATAAACAAAGTTTATTTCAATACTAAAACTAGAACCAATGCATAAACTGCTTATCCGTAACATTCACAAAGTATGAATCGTCAATAATTGTACATTGTACATAGTACACTGTACAGTATACTTTTAGTGAAACTTTATTCAACCTACACCGGATCAGAAACTAATGGACTGATGGTACACAAAACTTATAACAACTATTGTACGAACTAAAACCGTTTCATGTTTATTCAGCGAAGAAAAGTAGTTGGAAATCGTCCAGAGTAAAGAGGACTAAGTACGAATAACATTTTCTGTAGCTAATTTCGATAACTCAGCTTTTGTTAAAAGATAGGAACAAAACCATATTTATTTAGCACCTTGTGTTGATGCTGCATTCTGCATAGGTACTTAGACTACACGGTTGGCTCTATGAATGGGCAACTGACTGCCGCGCAATGTAATGCGGGTTCGAATACTGCACGGGCCAACTCTTTGTGTGGTTTACAGATTATTTTTTCGGTTCTGGGTTTCATGTGTATGTGAACTTGTATGTTTATAAAACGCAGCCACGACAAAGGAGAGAATCCAATTTTATTGTGGGGTGACGTTTCCTTTCTAAATAAAAAGCAAAACAAGAACAAACAATACCTAACTTATTTGTATTTATCTTTGATTCATTATAATGTCGTAATCAAGATTTTCTTTATTTCGTTGATGATGTTTTTATATAGTGTTACCATAATATTGTAGTCCCATTCCTTAGTTAGGTATTGAAAATCATAAGTAAGTACCTGAACATCACAATCATACAAACTTAGGACCTAAAAACAGATTTTGATATTGTTTTAGTAAAACATAGAGCTTGTTCGATAGTATAATTAAATTATATCATCAAACAAAGCTTTTCTTTGCAGATTGCTTTGATTTGGTAGGTTGAATATTCATGATAACCTTCATCATCATTTTAAAGTAAGAAATAAATCCATTCAATCAAAGTATTGTATAGTTATAACTCATAAAGATATTCTAAAGTTATAACTACTTCCGCGCGATTTTACCCGCTCTGCTCAGCTCTTATTGATCATAGCGTGATGTTTTATACCCTATAGTCTCCTTCGAGAAATGGACTATCAAAAATAACCCTAGTTCTAGAGATTAGGGCGTTTAAGCAAACAAACAAACAAACTCTTCAGCTTTATATAATACCGGATTTTACCAGCGGCTTTGCCCGCGTATTCCTGTTTTATCCCATGGGAGCATTTAATCGGTATAAAAATCATATCACCTAAGTCAGTCTATACACTGCTTGTATACCAAATTTCATCAAAATCCGTTCAGTAGTTTCAGAGTGATTGATGGACAACCATCCAAACAAAGAAACTTACACAATTATAATATTATAGTGTGAAGTAAAGTAAATAAAGTATAATATTTAATTTCGAAATAAACTTGAACCATCCTTCTCAAAATGAAACTAGCAACTACATAGCCATCTGCAATACGTTCAAATCAGATTCCCAGGTAAGTAACACACAGTTCAAACAAGTTGAGAGAAGTTTAAACAAATAAAACTATTACGACAAGTTGAGTAAGTTCCTCGAGTATTGAATAGGAGCCGGATTGATCGGATTTAAACCAGCTTTGGAATGTTTTCATGGACTACCACCGCCAATAATTACGTTACGGATGTTCGTAGTTGTGTTGCAGTGAGATGAATAGATTTAAAGTTTTTTTAAAAAGCAAGTGAGTTTTTTTTGACATTGTAGTATGTAGTATTTTTTAGGGGCAAAATTGATTATTTACTTTAGTTTAGTAACGCCATAAAAGAGGTTTAATTATAACCAGTAATTGACTCTAAAAAACTGATGATGTAGGTACATGGAATGCCAATTGCTGCGATTCCTACATACCTCTTTCGCTTCATCAACAGTCATGAACCTTTTCATGCATGCTCGTCGGTTAAGGGTACTTTTAATTTAGCCCTTCTTTAATATATCTTTTATATGATGAAGTTGTGAGCTTTAAACATAGGGTAACTGTTTTACCGAGCCGCAGAGGACTTAACGGTTTGCCGGGGCTTCGACTCGAAGAGCAGAAGAAGGAACCGGGTGGTTTTTAGTCAGTAAGAGTCTGATACTCCCTCTCGCTCCACCCAAGGAGGGAAAAGTCATTAGATGATTTCACACTCTCAAAAAAAGACTAACTGTTTTAAGAAGATCAAAGGCTTATTAATAAATGTTCCGAAATATAATAATCAATTCGATAATACTATAAGGGACAATTTTTCAATGCAACTCAAGGAATAACTTTGAATATTTGACAATTCTTCCATACTAAAACCTGTCCACTGTCAATTTTATTCTATTCTAGTTAAGAATTACCTGATGATTGAAATCGAAATCGACCTTAAACTGTCAAACACCAAGCGGTCACCGGTGACCGCGACCTATTGTTCTTTAATTGTGTCTATAAAACCGGTACTCGACGAGTTAAGAACAAAATCAAAACTCACATTAACAGAAATATCCAGAAATCTTTCTATAACGAAAAATAATGAAAATAAATATCCTCCTAAATTCAAACAGCGAGATCCAAAAGCTATGAACTGGAACTGCTGTCATCACGCCCAGTTAAACGCGATGAACCGAACATTGGATTTATGGACCCTTATATTCTGAACAAAAGATGTTCACACGAATGTGTACTCACCTTTAATTGCTTATTTCCAATGGTAAGTGACATTTACAGTTATCGTCTTTGTTTTGTATTTCAGCTTCGGGTACCAATGATGTTATTTGAAGTACTACTGGTAGGTACCTACTTGTTTATTGCTACTTATTCCTTTTTTCGTAAAGGACAAAAAGTAAAGTTTAATAAAAAGTATAGTTTTTTATGGAATAAGCCGGCAAACGGACCACGGCACACCAGATGCGTTACAAATGCGTTGCCGAACTTTTGGGGATTAGGAATTTGACGATTGTTGGAATTTCAGGGATTGGGTAAGGGGGAGGGGTTATTGGCCTTCCGGTAACCTCACTCATACGACGAAACACAGCCGAAGCATTGTCTCACGTCGGTGTTCTGTGAGGCCGTGGTATCACTCCGGTCGCGCCGGTCCATTCGTGCCGAAGCATGAGTCTGCCACACTAACTATAACTTCTATCCAAGACTAAACATTAACTTTACTTCCCTCCATAGCCATTACCATAAAATTTCAAAAAAGATAATATGTTATCTTTCCCCAGTGAATTTCCAACGTTCCACAAACCACACAATATCCCGCCTCCGCTGCAGTGACCGCAGATCGAATGGTCAATGACTGTAACCGACTTGAACGAACAGATTCTGCAGTTTACTACTGAAAAGCATTTTGCTTAGATTGTGTTAGAATCTGCTGTGAAAAGATTTGGATTTAATTCTTTGTGAGGATAAAAATAAAGTTCATTTCCTATTCTTCTAGCATCTAGATCCACTCACGAACCGGTTCTATCATTATCATAATTATTATTAGGCATAAGAGGTTCATTACTGTTTTCATTGGTATTTCCAAACCGATGTGACCTTAAAACCTTCAAGAAAAGAGCACCTGTGACTCTTCTGGTGTTGGGAGTGTCCATGGGTGGCGCTGATCGCTTACCATAAGGTGATCCGTCTGCTCGTTTGGAATAGACATTCTATAAAAAATATCTTAACATCGGCGTTAATAAATGATATCAAACACATTTTTATTGCAAGTGGTTGTTTGAATAAATCGACAATGAAAGACTTTCAAAGGTGATTTTTACCTTCACTATTATATCACAAATTTTTTCAACCAACCTTTTTTAGCTACAACAAAACATTGAAAGTTGATTTATACACCGAACAATGATTTATTTTCTATCGAACTATTGTTGTTGTATGTCGCATAGAATAAAGTCAAAGACCTTTAAAATTAAATCCATGATTTCTTCAGCTGCACCAAATATTTTAATGTTGGTCATTTGAATGAAAACTTTCAAAATTAATGTTTAACACAATTCAGATGTCATTCCATTGTGAGCCTAAAAATAATGGCATAGAGCTCATAAATAACATTAACCGTCTAGATCTAAATCTATGATTGAAAAATTGGCTTTACTTAATGGCTCCATTGTTGAGCGGCTAATAAAATTTAACTCAATTGCACTTTCGTAACAAATGATGAAGAAGTGTAAATAAAATTTTAAAGATATTAACTAGTTATTTTAATGTCAATTTTGTTATCACTCTAACACGTGCCGATATAAATGCGTACTAGAATGAGCTATTTTACATAAAATAACATTGTCCATGTAACCGCACGGCACACGCACGTTTTTGTTAATTGACGAATGCAAGACGTATGCTTCCGTCCTCTGTAGAAACAAATAAAACTCTATTTTATAATAACTTTTTTAATGGCATAAGCCGGTAAATGAGCAGACGGACCACCTAATGGTAAGCAATCGGCATCGCTCATGGACACCTGGAACACCAGAGGCGTTACAAGAGCGTTACCGGTCTATTAGGGATTAGAAGTTTGAGGATCGTTGGGGATTCAGGAATTGGGGAGATTGGGGAAGAAGAGGGTTATTGGGCCTCCGGTAACCTCACTCACACGAAGAAACACAACGCAAGCGTTGCTTCACGTCGGTTTTCTGTGAGGCCGTGGTATCACTCCGGTGGAGCCGGCCCATTCGTGCCGAAAAATCAAATCAAACTATCGTGAGACATACTAAATTAACTAAAAATCGCGGGTTACTCATGTAAATGAATATATTATTATAATGAATATACTGAAAAAAACTCTACTTGTTTCGAACCACAGAGGGGTTCTTCCTCACGTGTGCGGTCGCGGCAATGTCGCGGAGCTTACTAGTATTAATAGAGTTTTTTACAGTATATTCACGTGAGTAGCCCGCTATTTTTTGTTAAAATAAAACTCTGTTTACGTTGCAGCAACGATGACGTTGCAGGAACGTCGCATCCCCGTACGTCATGCGTACCTAATACAAAATATGCAAAATCCTGCGTTATGCATGCGTTTTTCAGATGACGTCCCAAATAATTTATCAAGAACACTACCGTGATGGCTACTATTCCTCAATTACTTAATTCAAAATAAGAATTATTCATACCTTTTTACGTACCACATTATTAAACGTGTATGCAATTTAAGAGACAAATGACAGCCGAGCCATAAAATATAAAACAACCTCATAATCAGGACCACAAGATGGCCGAAATCGGAAATGTGACCAGTGACATTTAGATGTACGGACATGGGTACAGTTATAACTGTTTTATAGGACTTTTATAGTCACAAGCAATAAAACGTGTCACGTCGCCGTGTCATATAAAAATCTCGCGTGTCATAAATTTGGTATTCACGTGGTACTTATTACAACAATGCTATAAAACTGTGCCTTATGGTGGATCATCGAATTGTGTGAAATGTAATGTTATATTTCAGTAAAGTTAAAATGAATTCGATTTAAAGAATAAGGTTAAAATTAGTTAAGACCTAGAACTTTCTGGCTATTTCTTTTCCGAAGTATTCATAGTTTTCTTTACAATTGGCAGTTCAATAGAAATTAACGTTTTCAATTTTCTAAGTGTGAGAGAGCCGTGCTTCTGCACGAATGGGCCGGCTCGACCTGATTGACAGCCTCACATAAAACCGACGTAAAACAACGCTTGCGTTGTGTTTCGTCGTGTGAGTGAGATTACCGGGTACCCAAATACCCTTCCCCCAATCTGCCCAATCCCAGAATCCCCGACATTCCTCAAATTCGCATCCCCAAAAGGTCGGTATCCCACTTGTAACGTCTCTGGTGTTCCAGGTGTCCATGGGCGACGCCGATTGCTTACCATCAGGTGATCCTTTTGCTCGTTTACCGGCTTATAACTAAAAAAATATTAGCAAGAATAAACAGTAGTTTTATTAGAAGATAAATGTGTACGAATTACGCTGTTTCATTTCAGATTTTTAGTAGTAATGTAATTGGTATATCGCACTGGGTGTCGTCAGTGAAAAATCGAACATAGGTCTAACCAAGTTGGCCACCTCTGCTCAAAGTGTATGCTAAGTTTAAAACTATAAGTTTTAACTTACAGTTTAAAACTGGTCTACTTACCACAGTTAGTCATTTAAATATGTACGTTAAGTCAACTAAGTTGGAGGAATTCATTATAATTCTGACGAAATCTTACTTAAGTTATGCAATATTGTAATCGAAGTTTTCTAAGTGGGATTAAGTTGTGATTTTATAATGTTAGAGTTGTAGAACATGATTAGTTTCTGAAGCTAAGTAATATAAGGTTCGTGTCATGTTCCTACGTTGTGACGCAACTGGGAATTATCAAGCAAGAGACTTGATATACCTAGTTTGTAATATGAGAACTAAAACCTAGTTTGTACTATGCAAAAATATAGATTAAATAAAGTATTATACATTTTTATGTTTATAAAAATATTTTAGCAACATTGATATTTCTATAATGACGAAAGGCTAGCTGCTTGCAAAAAAGAATATTTTACGAATAAAAGTATTTTATTTTACTTTCTATCTTAAATTAAATTTATTCTAACAATTGACAAAATGAAAGGTTCACATATTCGTGTAACATGTGCATTTATTCCGAGGATAACAAATAAGGGTCATGTAATCCCAGCGGAGGCGTTTTGTCGAAGCCTATTTGTGAATGTAGGCCAAACCTCGCAAACCTCTAAATAATTGTTTGTTGATACCCACTTTTTTAGCTGATCTTTACGATAAAAATATAATGTATAAAAGATTCAATGAATTAAATTCAAAGGACTTTTCTATTGGATTTATGCCACTAGATTTTTAAATTCAATTGACTGAATATAAAAGCGAAATCGTTGGATTAAAAATTATTTATCTACCACAAAAGTACTAGTAATAAACAACGAAAAACTTTACTGTATTTTGAGGGAAAATAATACAAGTATGCTTCAAGAAACGTTTATACTTTTTGTCTAGTTTCACACCCTGTGAAACAAAACCTAATCGAAAAACCTACTCACATCTCATTGGTATTCTTAACCCAAAATAATACTACAATAGTATTACAGGTTTCTGAAACCGATTTAATTGTTTAATTCTAATTCAAAGGCCGATTAGCACAACAAAGCTACTCGAACAGAGACCGCTGTACCGTAAAACCTATCTCGTTGGACCAGCAATCTGACTGTAATGAATATAGACAGGCGACAGGTTGAAATGTTCAGGCGTTTATATAGCGCCCTCCCTTAGAATATAGTGGTGAAAATTGTGATAAGCATTAACCGATTTACTTAGGGATTAAAAGTAAAAGTGGTGGCATTTGTTAACTGAAAATCATGCGTTACTCACGTGAACATACTGAGAAAAGCTCTACTAGTTTCGAACCACAGAGAGGTTCCTTATGAGCAGCGTGCGCGGTCGCGGCGATGTTGAGTAACCCTCGATTTTTAGTTAATTTAGTATGTATCACGATAGTTACTTATTATAAAAACACAGATGACATTGGTTTATGTTTTTTTTTCCTATGATTTTGGGAGCAAGGACTTTGAGACAAAGGCGGACATAGTGTCACTTAGAAATGATTGAAGCACCAAAATGTCAGCGGGTTATTTATGTGTGCGTGTGTAATGGGTTCTGTTATATCAGCATCACGTTGCTATACCAAGGCTAAGT
Source organism: Spodoptera littoralis (assembly GCA_902850265.1). Taxonomy (NCBI): domain Eukaryota; kingdom Metazoa; phylum Arthropoda; class Insecta; order Lepidoptera; family Noctuidae; genus Spodoptera; species Spodoptera littoralis. The sequence goes on along the minus strand of LR824536.2, from coordinate 3,012,662 downwards.
AAACCGCTGAGCCAGCTTCAGTTGTTTACTTCGTTTTACTTAATGCATTGACGTCAATTGAAAATCCTCGTAAGCATTTCCGGCGATGTATGAATTAGTTCGGTTTAAGCGTTTTTGATGTGGACACTTTCTATTTCTAACTCTGTATTTTATATTTTTTTTTATTAAAATTCCAATAATCGAAATAATAGTTTTTGTCTCCAAGATCCCACATAACAGTGGTGTCAGAAGTGGGATTCTTTGATAGACTTTCAGGAAGTTTTAATGAGTAAAATACGTGTCCACACCACCGAATCTCAATAAAATCATTACGCTCGTGCTATTACTAAAAAAATTTATAAAAGACTGATAATTCAAATCCACTGTATCTATAAAAATCCTGCATCTTACTGATCAAAAACTGTGAGTGAAAATAAACATTGACTGTGTTCATCAGTGCAATCACGAACTTTGCTATTCCTGTCACGCTGTTCAAACTGCTACAAGTTCCTGCTTCGTATTGAAATTCGTTCTGTTCCGACGGCGCTACGCTGTGCACTACTCCATCAACACAGTGCCCTGTTCCGACGGCGCTGCGCTGTGCCCTACTCCATCAACACAGTGCCCTTTTCCGACGGCGCTGCGCTGTGCCCTGCTCCATCGACGCTACGCTGTAAGCTGTTTCTGACTGCCGCAGCGTTTCGCTTTGACTGAGACGGCGCTGTGGTTGGCCTAAGAAAGGTCAGCACCCACTGGTTCTCTACATTCGACCGAGATGCTGCTCGTCCCCGTTACCCTATTGTGAGTAAAATATTCTAATATTTTTCTGTTGTTGCCATATATCCGTTTACAGAATTTTCAAAACTATTATATAAATTTGTACGTTTTCCGTGTATAAAATACCTTTAGAAATGTCTCTTAAAGCTGAAAACAAGTCTGAGCAATATCCCATGAAAGTTCTCTGTGATTTCATAGATACATATAGTGGAGAACGCGATGTCCTACCAGCATTCTTAACGAACTGCAAGAATGCGCTCGATTTGGCTTCAGAAACACAAAAAGATCTTTTATTAAAATTTATAATTTCTAAATTAAGAGGTAAAGCTCAAATCGCGTGCTCTAATAGAGTATTTGAAGATTTTGACAGTCTTAAAGATTTTCTGAGACAAAATTTCGGAGAGCGTAAACATTATAATCATTTATTATTAGATTTGCAATCATGCAAGCAAGAAACAAATGAAACCGTAGCACAATATGTCCTAAGGATAGAAACTTGTCTCACAAATCTTCAAGCTGAGATACACAACTCTGACACCTTAAAAAAGGAGTTAGCGGGTCGTATTGCTATGACCGAAGATCTTGCGCTTTTTACATTCATTATTGGTTTGCATAGTAATGTTAGTAACATAGTTAGATGTCGAGCTCCAAAATCTTTTAATGCTGCCATTAATATTGCTTTAGAAGAGGAAAAGATTTTAAATACTCAAAAAAGTACAATTGTCCAAACTAATTCAAAGTTTTGTAAGAAATGTAATAAGAAGGGGCACTTAGAGTCGGAATGTTATCTTAATAAACGACGCGACAACAATCGATACCGAGCACAGTTACTAACACAGCCTAACCCATCAACATCTAGTTTCAAATATCCAGATAGGCCGACTCCCGTTGTTTGTAGATACTGCAAGCACGTGGGACATGATATTTCGGAATGTCGAAAACGTCAGTATAATAATTCATTAAAACCGCAATCGAGGTCGCCTTACCAACAACAGCACTGTATAGAAGCTTCCGAAGTGTTATTACCACCACAAATTGAAAACTTGCAAAATAATGACAATTTAAACTAAAAGCGGGATTCGCGTGCAAGTGCCGACGTGAATTTCAAATGAAAGGCACTACTACTACGAACCATATTTCTAATTCCTATAAATCAAGTTCTATTTCTAATACTACTAATTCTAATAATAATTCTATGTTTGTTTCCAAATCAATAACTAACACAAAGCGTAAACTGTTATCTTCTATTTCGGCGTTAAAGCCCACCGATAACAGTCAAAATTCAACATTGTCTTCTATTTCGGACAAACGTCCCACTGGCAATAAACATAATTTAACCTTAAACAAGCGTGTACGTGTCCAATCCACTGTTTCCACTGATTCCATTAGTACTAACTCTAGCAGAGACCTAATTGATAATATTTTTGAAGACCCGGAAGAATGTCCTACAATATATGATATATCTCAAAATAAAAAATCTTCGTTACCATATATCCAAGTCAAGACGTCTCATTCCAAAAATTTACTAAACTTCTTGTCGATACGGGTAGCTCTATATGTTTATAAAGAAACAAGTTTTCAGAAACTCCAAATCTCGATTCGATAAACAAAATTAAGTATAACGACATTAGTTCATCGCTGAACAAAAGGTAGGTTTATGTTATCGATAAGTACAATAACGATTACGAATTCCCTTTCTATTTTCATGTTGTTGATAAAGTAAACCTTGATTATGACGGAATTTTAGGCTCAAACTTTCTGACAGACTATTGTGGCTCTATTTGCTATAAGACGTCGCAATTACAAATACCAAGTGACCCACCTGTTTATTTCGAATTGAACCGCGAGTTAATTTATATAATCCCAAGCCGCACTGAAATGATGATTGAGTGTGCAGTTACAAACCCAGAAATAAAGGAAGGTTTGTGTTTGACAACAAAGTTAACAAACTATCCAAAACTTCTGTTTTCCAAATGCCTCACTCGCGTAAAACCTAATAATAAAGTTAATATATCCGTACTAAATACTTCAGAAAACGAAATTACTCTACATCCAATAAAATTAACGTTAGAACCAGTTTCATACATTTTAGAAGATATTCCTGCCGAGTCCTCTGAGTTATCTAAAGACGTCCTCCCTTGCCTAACAACAACCTTACTCGGTGTAGATCACAACAAGAGAGTACAGGGAGCATTGAGATGTCATCATTTAAATAAAGAGGAGGAATCTCAGTTACGCGAATTATGCTCCGAGTTCCATGATATTTTCTATCTTGAAGGAGATGTCTTGACTGCTACAAAAACCATTCAACACGAAATTCGTACTACGTCCGAAACTCCAATTCACGCTAAAAGTTACCGTTTTCCCGAGTGTCACAAAGAGGAAGTTAGTAAACAAATAAAAAGCATGCTGGACCAAGGTATTATTAGCCCATCAGCCTCACCCTGGTCTGCTCCTATTTGGGTGGTACCAAAAAAACAGGATGCGTCTGGAAAACCAAAGTGGCGAATTGTTATAGACTACCGAAAACTTAACGAGATAACTGTTGGTGATGCTTATCCCATTCCTAACATTACCGACATACTAGATCAGCTGGGACATAGTAAATATTTTACTACACTCGATTTAGCGTCTTCGTTTCATCAAATAGTACCAAAGATTCGGATGCTGAGAAAACAGCTTTTAGTGTTCCGGGTGTGTCAGGTCAACCAGGCCATTATCAGTTTAATAGAATGCCCTTTGGTCTTAAAAACGCACCATCAACTTTCCAGAGGTTGATGAATATAGTACTTTCCGGATTACAAGGTATTCACTGTTTTACTTATTTAGATGACATCATCGTCTTCGGCCATGACTTACGGTCTCACATTTCAAAGCTTAAATTAGTCTTCGATAACTTACGTAAACATAATCTTAAACTGCAGCCCGATAAAAGTGAGTTCTTCGTAAAGAAGTACAATATCTAGGCCACATAATATCTCAACATGGAGTGAAACCTGATCCTAAAAAAGTAGGTGTGTACAAAAGTTTCCAGTTCCCAAAAATCCTCGAGATATTAAATCTTTTCTAGGACTTGTTGGCTATTACAGGCGCTTCATAGACAATTTTTCTCATATAACTAAACCACTTACTAGTCTTTTGAAAAAAGATTCGAAATTCTTATGGCACGTCGATCAACAAAATGCATTCGAAACTTTGAAAAATAAAATTACTACGGCCCCAATCCTACAATATCCTGATTTTACAAAACCTTTTATACACAACAGACGCGTCAAATTATGCAGTCTCTGCAATTCTTTCTCAGGGTGAAATTAACAAAGATCTCCCAATAGCCTATGCTTCTCGCACCCTCAACAAATCTGAAGGTAACTATTCCACAACAGAAAAGGAATGCCTTGCTATAATATTCGGTACAAAAGTTTTTCGACCATATTTGTATGGTCATAAATTCCAAATTGTCACGGACCACAAACCTCTGCAGTGGTTATTTAATTGTAAAGACCCAAGTTCCAAATTAGTCCGTTGGCGTCTGAAACTCGAGGAGTTCGATTACGAAATTGTGTATAAAAAGGGTAAAATAAACTGTAACGCCGATTCCCTATCTCGCAACCCAGTTCTTGCCGTTGACCCCGATGCTCCTTCTACCTCTGAAACATACGAAAAATACTTAGAAATTACTCAAAATAAAAACCTAACTTACGATACTATAATACAAGAACATAATGAGTCACTACTTAAAACGAAGTGTAGGATGATTACCTATCCCTCCGCAATCGACTTAGATGAATCGATCCCATATTGCTCTGAAATTATACAAATGTCCAAATTTGACGAAGACTCGCCTAACATAAGAGATATAGAACGGGAACTGTATACCTTTCAAAGTACATCTAGTGAAAAACACACATTTACACATTTATTTTTACGCGTGCATCATTATGACGAAATGAACTACAAAAATATTTTCAATATGTTACGAGACTATCGAAACATGTTAACTACACATCATTCACAAGAAAAAGAATTCGCTATCTCTGACTTTCAAGACCCGTTTACTAAAATTTCATTCATGAAGATATACAATATGATAGGATTTATCTTCCACAATACAGGTATCAAGGTCCATATATATCATAATAATATTATCTTTCCAACTCCTATTGAGATTCCTCGCATATTGAAAGATAATCACGATTCTCCTACTGCAGGCCACCCGGGTATAACCCGCATGTACGAAAGATTAAAATCTCTTTATTGGTGGAAAAATATGCGCCAAGATATAGAAAACTATGTTAAAAATTGCAAATCGTGCCAAATTAATAAACCATTACGACATTCTAATCAAGCTCCCATGATCATAACTTCCACAGCTACTAGACCAAATGAAAAATTATACCTTGATATAGTGGGTCCTCTTCCCGAAACTAGAATCAACCAATATAAATTTATTCTGACACTCCAAGATGATCTCACCAAATATTCCCAGGCTTATCCAATGCAAACATGTTCCGCAGAAGAAACTGCACAACGCTTGGTTCATTTTATCTCTCACCTAGGAATACCGCGAAACATCGTAACTGACCAAGGCACTAACTTCTGTTCCGAAGTGTTCAAACAGCTGGAGCGATTGTTCGGAATCAAACATATTTTCGCATCTCCGTATCACCCACAAACTTGTGGTGCGTTAGAAAGGAGCCACTCGACTTTGAAAGCATATTTACGATCCTATATAGAAGAAAACTCACACACATGGGATTTGTATATCAATACTGCAATGTTAGCATATAACTCAAACATACATTCCACTACGGGTTTCGCCCCACTTGAGCTCATATTCGGTCATAAACCATATATACCTAAATCCATCGATACCCTTGAGAACAACACTTATACAGATTACGTGCGAGCTCTTAGTCACAGACTATACTATAGTCGACAAAAAGCGTTGCAAAATATTCAGCAATCTAAAGAACGATCAAAACAGTATTATGATTCCCATTCTCGCCCCGTAACCTATAATGTCGGTGATATGGTATACATTCGATGCCACCACAACAAAATAAAGCATTATCTCCAATGTGGAAAGGCCCTTACAGAATTATAAAGATAAATGGTAATCATACTGTCACGGTACAAGTTGGCCGAAAACATATTCGTCATCACTATGACGAAATTAAACCCGCCTTCGAATAATAAAATCCCATATATCATGCAATTTTATCTATTGTTTACAGATGTTTGGTGTCAGCTTACGCAGATCAATTTGTCACCCAAGTTTCAAACAGTCCCGGATTGTATTTTGATCAGTTATTAGACGTAAAATTTACTAATGATCATTGGAATGTAGTAACTTACATAGACCTTAGTCATATACAACCACATTTAGAAAATGTAGAATTTTTATTTGATAGGTCATCCAAATATTGTGACTCTGTATCCTCATCTCAAGTTAAGTCTGATTGTTTAAACACGCTAAATTCACTTAAATTACAACATAACAATAATGTTAAGAAATTTTCATCTATTTCGTATTTAGTCCAAGTAAGCGAAGTTAAACGTTCAAAACGTGGCTTAATCGATGCAGGCGGCTCCTTATTAAAAACTCTCTTCGGAACTTTAGATTCAAATGACGCACACAAATTCACGAACGCCATAAACAAAGTACAGTCAGACGAAAAACAATTAACTATTTTAATGCGCGATAACATTCACGTGATTAAGTCTACTATTTCTACATTCAATAATACGATGACAAAAGTTAAAGATAACGAGAACCGCTTGAATCAAAATCTGTATAAAATTGACGAAGCTTTTAGCAAGCTTTTAAATACGACTGATAAATTGGAAATAAAGTCTCAATTAACATTACTACTTACCTCTTTAGAGAGTATTATTATAACTTTATCTTTCGACATCGATGATATAAATAATGCTATTTTGTTTAGTAAAATAAATGTATTGCACCCGACTGTACTAAGTCCCATGCAATTGTATAAGGAGCTCGAGTTACATTACAATCAGCTGCCCCGACATGCTGAGTTGCCCATTCTATTATCTCTACAAAACATTAGTAAAATAATAAATATATCCGACATCGTATGTTACTATCATGATAACAAGTTAATTCTTATCTTAAAGATACCGCTAGTTCTTTCACAAATTTACAATCTGTTTCAAAATATACCTTTACCTATTTCCCTAGATAATAAAACTCCTGATACTTATGTCTTAATTGCTCCAAGTAAACAATATCTGGCAATAACAGCAGACCGTCTATTTTACTCACAATTTGAAAGTGTTAGTGAGTGCAAAGTGATAAAAAATCAGTGTTACGTGTGTGTTTTAACAAACGTTTATTCAACTATTGCAAATCCTACCTGTGAAACGATTTTGTTAACAGATGTCATCGACAAATTACCAAATTCCTGCCAAACAAGAATTCTACGCGGGTCTATCGAATTGTTTCATAAAATTTCTAATAACCGTTGGATTTTTGTTCAATCAGAACCGAGTAAAGGCCATATAATGTGTGATGGCGACATGAAAGATCACGTTGAAGTCTTGTCAGGTACAGGAATTTTACATCTTCCTAAATCTTGTAAAGCATTTTATAAAACTTTAACATTTGTTCCAACTGATAGTATTACATCTAACTTTACAACTGTTGTATCTGATTTTAACATATTAACTGATGATTGTTGTAATAGTTTAAAGTCCAATAAAACTTTACATGTTGTCCCCCTTACTAAATTAAACGAATTTAATAGTTTTGAGTCCTTGTTAAAAGCAAGTACACATTTAACCGATTTCGAAAAACAACTAGACGATATTGGAGAGCCTTCTCATTTAGAAATGTACAGTATGCATTATCTTTCATTGATCTATATTATTTTATTTTTTTGTGTAAAATTAGAAAATATCTATGTTCTAGAAGTCCAGGTTGTTGTATCAAAATTTACAATAGAAATCACAGTAAGTCAAAAGGCTCAAACAATCATGTTGTGAATGTTGCTTATAATTCAGACTCTTCAGAAGTTGAAGTTGATAATGTCTCAGCCAAGTCTTTACCAGTTCCGATTAAACGAAACATTATGAAGTAGTAATAACTACTATTTTTTGTTGTGTGTTGCTAATGTTTATTTTTTTTATTTATTTTAATACCTACTTAGTAGACATATTCCTAAAAGAAAAAAAATAAATACATATATTAAAATATATGAAATATATGAAATATATATATACTGTTTACTTATTATTAGTTTAAATTCTATATCTGCCTCAATTTTGGAGAGCACAAGCATAAAGTTTATATTATTTTATTAATTTAGTATTAAATGTAAGTTATGTAAACTGTTTAGTTTTAATTTCTATACCTATTGGTTTCTTAATTTTTTTTATTGTAATGTCCATATCAAAATCTTAGTTTTGTATCTTTCTCATCACTTCATCTGTGATGATCAGTCTTATCGGGGGGGCTGTTATATCAGCATCACGTTGCTATACCAAGGCTAAGTAAACCGCTGAGCCAGCTTCAGTTGTTTACTTCGTTTTACTTAATGCATTGACGTCAATTGAAAATCCTCGTAAGCATTTCCGGCGATGTATGAATTAGTTCGGTTTAAGCGTTTTTGATGTGGACACTTTCTATTTCTAACTCTGTATTTTATATTTTTTTTTATTAAAATTCCAATAATCGAAATAATAGTTTTTGTCTCCAAGATCCCACATAACAGTTCCCACGCTACCAGACTTAAGAAAATGACAGATGTTCTTCGTGTCAATGTGTGTATGTTCTAGGTGCCACAATCATTGTTTCAAGAGACTCTGTCCCCCTTTTTTTCAACGTCCTTGTTTAGGAGTCTACTTTTTAAGTTGGGTATTTTCTTCGAAAATGTAACAATAAGTTTAATAGATGTCATTTAATTAATTAGCTATTTGAGTTACACATAATACCAGAAAAACAATCATTAAAGTTTTTTTTAAAAAAGCCTTGCCCTACTCGGGGATTCTCTCCTGTGTCGTGAGTATGTTTGCTAACATACAAGTTCACATACACATAACACCCAGACCTGAAACAACAATCTGTAGATCACACAAAGAGTTTGTTCTGTACGGGAATCGCACCCGCGACACGTTAAGCAGCAGCCAGTTGCCAAGCCACCACGCCAACCATGCAGTCAAAATCGTGAAGATTGAAAACATACATGTTTCATCAACTTTAAAAACTATGTTACTTTTAAAAATTTAAGTCGTATCCAAAACATTTGTATTCTGGACACGGCCTAAGGAAAAATTGAGTGAAAACGTCTCTATTGTGTTTTGGTTTTGACGTAGGATCGATAGCTATAAAATTTTCTTTACCTGAGGCGTTGCCTGTACATGACGGTTGTGTAAGACTTATAAATAAATTTTCTTTGTACTTCTGTTCTCGGGTAGAATTTATTCAAGGAATATTCTACAGTTTTCCCTTTTGTTATATGGAACAGTGGTTTGATATTGTTTGTGAACTAAATTGTTTTCGTGGGTACTGGATATACTTCGATCTTTTACCGATCACTATTTTCGTCGTTGAGGTCCTTTTAGATTTTATTTAGCTTTAATGTAATATTTTTTTATGGGATCAGCCGGTAAACGAGTAGACGGATCACCTGATGATAAGCAATCGGCGCTGCCCATGGACACCGAAGCGTTACAAGTGCGTTACCGGCCTTTAGGGATTTTGAAGATGTGGAGAATTCAGGCATTGAGGAGACGAAACACAACGCAAGCGTTGCTTCACGTAGGTTTTCCATGAGGCCGTGGTACCACTCCGATCGAGCCAGCCCATTCGTGCCGAAGCATGGCTCTCCCCCATTAAAATATTATTATAGACGTGAAATAACGAACAATTTTTGATACTTGATAGGTCAGCGTTTCGCCACTAACTGTACTTTGTTAATTATCATTAACTTATTACGCTTTACTTTTTTATTATGACTGAAAATTATATGATTCTCGTAGTTCTATAGGCAACTTACTTTTGTAAATAAATAAGTATGTATTATCGAACTACATACTTAATAGCACAACCAAATCATTAACCACACAAGAGGGTCCTACGATTTAATGACCACTAAAGTAATGTTACTCACTTCATTTTTATTACAGAAGCAGCTGTCCATTGGATAGTCTCAGCAATTCTAGGGTAAACATAATACAGAATCAATACATACACTTTTAATATAGATATATTTATTTCCCTTATGACTTTTATAAACAAATCAGTTGAAATGTATAGTTTAAGGTTATCATAATTTTATCAATTTGAGGTAACTGTCGAACCGACTTTATGGTGACTTTGCTCAATTAAAATCAAGTTCTTATTTTAACTGAGCAGTCTCGAGAACCAATGAGGCAGTTAAAAACTAAACCATTGATCTATTGCAAATCTATACAGATAAATAAAATCGCAGTTTCTGTTTGTAAAATAACTGCTTTTTACTATATGCATATAAATATACATTATGATACACATACCAAAATATTGTAACATTATTTACAATTTTTGTCTATCTGACCTGTCTGTCTGTTTATAATTCTGGCTAATCTCTGGTAAGGCTGGACTGATTTTGCAAGACTTTTATTGGCAGATAGCTGATGTACTAAGGAATAACATAGGCTACTTTTATTTTGGAAAATTGAAACAAAAAACTAGTTATATTCTAAAAGTCATATTCTAGCAGCAAAGCAACAGCTAATACACAATATAATGATCTCCATGTTATGAAAAACGCTAAATATCTTCTAATACAGAACTGAGACTATTCTGAAACTTGTGACATACATATACTGAAAGTTCAAAGATTTTTCGCGACTACGCCTTGCATTGTTCAGATAAAGGCGCTTATTCCGAGCTGGTCGCTTTGTGGATGGACTGTGGACTTGGGATTATAGTGTTTGTACCGCATTCACTGTTACTCGTTTGTTATATATTTTTTAGCCTCTTTATGTTGTTGTTGAAGTACCTTATGTGGTTATTTCCTCACTTACACTTCTGTTTCTGAAGAAAACCCACTATGAAATTATTTTATGGAAATCGGTATCGTTAGGTATTTAGGCATTGAGTTAATTGGCAAAATACATGGTCGAAATTGTAATTCTATTTTCGAAAAAGTAAACAATAATTAAATTGAATACATACATAACTTCCCGCCTGTCTCCCATGGGGGTAGGCAGAGACTAAGGAACGCCAATTACTACGATTTTTACGTATCTCTTTCGCATCGCTTTCATTTAATTGAATATATTTTGCTAATTAAACAATGAACTGAAAATCGCGGGTTACTCACATTAATATACTGGGAAAAGCTCTACTAATTTCGAGACACAGAGGGGCTCTTCCTCATGAGCAGCGTGCGCGTTTGTACCGATGTCACGTGGCCTACTAGCTGAAGGAACGAAACTAGTAGAGCGTGAGTAACCCACGATTTTTAGTGAATTTAATATGTCTCACGATACTTTTTATGAAAATGTAAACCAATCAGTTTAAACTTACCATAATCTGCAAAATATATACCGTATAAAAACATGGTTTACTGGCCAGTAAGTACACGGTTTGAATAAATAAATAAATAAATGGCCACCATGATTTCTCGAATTGATAGTAAAACCGTGAAACATATACTAAGAACATGATCTCAACCCCTTTTCCAATCATCATTAAACCAAGTAGCTATATGTAAATGATTCCCAAACAAAATTTGCATGAACGTAAAGTATAATAAGATATTTTTCATGTATTTCTTTGGTATAGGAGTCGAGCCAAAACCATGTATAAACGTGCATGTATACACGTGCTATAGAATAATTTATAGTCATTAAAAGAGCGATGCAAGTGAGTCTTAATATTGGATTTTACTTTCAATTGATGTTAAATCGCAATCACAAATAATATTCTATCTAAATACTACTATTAAATCTTTTTTTTGTTTTCTAGAAAAGCGTTGCCCCACATTGGATGTTTCTTCTGTGTCATTTGTGTGTTTTCAAAAATACTAATTCACATACACATGACACCCAGACCCGAAACAACAATCTGTTGATCACACAAAGAGTTGCTCCGTGCGGAAATCACACCTGCTCCGTGTTACGCGGCTGCCGATTGCCCAGCCACCGCGCCAACCGTGCAGTCAAAGGCTTTTATGCTGCACTTGTAATTAGGTACTTGATACACAAGACAATGTTATATTAATGGATTAAATTTAGTTTGCAAATAGAAATATTGCATTGTAACGTTTACAATCTTACCACTGACTTGATTTAGTGTACCGAAATGTCTAATCTTTTATTGAAGTTCCTTCTACATAGATCTTTAATAATACGAAGAGGTGCTCGTAACAAAAATCATATTTTATTAAATTAGTATAAACAATTATATTAATTTCAACAATTCATTACTATATAGCAGAACGTAGGCATGCATGAATAAGACGTTAAACCATGTTAAAAACATTCGATTAAAGTAATTACAAATCTGCATCATCAAATACGCGAATTAAATAAAATCAGAAGTAACACACAACATATAATATTAAATATTTCAAAACATGATATATTTTTTTTTCTCAGTACAAGATAAAATTTAATATTTTTAAACTTTTAAACAAGAAATTTTAAACTATAAACTGCTCATTCTCCTAATCCTGAATACATTACTCAAGCAATGACTGCCCGGTTGGCACGGTGGTTGGGCAACTGGCTGCCGCGCAACGTGTCGCGGGTTCGATTTCCGCACGGAACAACTCTTTGTCTGATCCACAAATTGTTGTTCCGGGTCTGAGTGGCATGTGTATGTGAATTTGTATGTTTGTAAACGCACCCACGATACAATAGAAAATCCGATTATGGGGCAATGTTTTATTAAAAAAGAAAAAAAACGGTGAAGAATTATAAACTTTAAAGGACATAACACATCTAGTTCCAACTTTCCACGTAGTTGGCTGTGCGAGGACATACGTTATGCTGTGGTCAAGGCCTCCGGAGATTTGCACGCGTAGGGTTTAAGTAAAGTACAAAGAAAATGTTCGAGGAAATGGCGCAGTATGTAATGTCAAAGATATCGCTTGCACGACTCGAGTTTGGGGGAAATTATCGAGGGTCGTATGTCTTACACGTTTTTGCTCTGAATTGGTTCTGTTTGTGTAAGATTAAAGCTTAGTAGCTTTATTATGCAAAATGTAGACTGTAAACTGTGTGTTCTCATTTCTCAATAATTTTATTGTTATTCGATTTTAGCACAAAACTGTAGTAAAAGGTGATGCTGAAAATAGGTTTATATAATGAACTGTCATTGTCATTTTTACATCAACCGAAGATTAACTGGTAGAAAACTAACACTTCACATAATTATTTGACGAGGACCTCTACTAGTTTCAAACCATACTAGGGGCTCATATTCATAAGCAGCATTCCGCGATCCGCAACAGCGACTGTAGTCGAGTTCCTCGTCAAATAATTACATGAGTAAGCGGAAAAACATAATAATTCGTTTAGTATGTCCCACAAAATTTATTTTAAAGTTAAAAGAAAAGTTCAGCATGATATTTTTCAGTATAATCAACTCGATAGAAATTGAATTATTCATGCATACTTTTCAAGCATGCAAAGTACATAACCAACCAGCGAAAGTCTTAACCCACAAATTTAAAATCCCTCAAAAGCCGAAGCTGGAAACTGTAAAGTTATCCGACCCTTCAATACAATCTTGTGCATAATGCATGAAAATCCAATACATGTCATTCTCGTTGCAAGGAGTTTATGCAAGAACGTAGACGCTCCACACGCGAATAAAGTTGCCTTTAAATATTGCAAGTAAATATACTATATTGTACATTTCTTTAGTGTTCGGTACATTGAGCTGCTTGAAGATCGTCTGAATGAAATACTTTGGGTAAATTACTTTAGTTGGAAAGGTCACTGAACTGTATGTAGCTTTATTTTAATATGTTTGGGTGCTTCTACCATTCATTTGATTTTATTTTGCTTGCTGTTGGCTTAGCATAACTTCTAGTTTGTTGTTCTAACTTAATATGAACTGCATATTATACGCGCTCTTTAGTTAGGTACTGATAGTTTGTAAACCGATATCTTTAAATAAAAAAGGAGAATTGGGTAGATGCCTAATTTTTATTTTAATGTCCGTCTGGTAGATTATTTTAAAACATTACACACGTATTTTTTATTTTCTTACAGAAACGAATACTTTCGACGATATATTGATTTTAAATATCGCGTGACGTCACATCTATGTATATTTTATACGTAGAATCATTTCTACGTATAAAATATAACGCTAAAATGTCATCGTTTAAGCCCCCACTCCTAAACTTTGATTGGGTTTATATAATGATTGGTTTGTTATACGACAAAATAAAAAAATACGTGTCTAATAAATTTTTTTACCTTCCTTGCGGACTAATTATATTTTTATTTTTCATACCCTGTCATCATCCCAATTATAAACATTATTTCAGGATTTTTCCAACTTTCCATCACATAATTTCAATTATTATTATTGTTTATGCAAGCGTTAAACAATAACCTGTGGTAAAAAGGAATTTTTTTTCAATTTTATTATTAGTTTTATCCATCAAATAATTTGGCGTTCATAACCGTATAATGAGTTTTCTTGAACAATAAAATAGGCGATAACACAGCCTTTTGTTCGTAGTTTTAATTACTGAAAAAATACGAAATTTAAAACATGTTTTTAGAACGTGCTATTTTCTTTTCCAGTGAAAATATTTGTAGATAAAAATATAAAAATAGTTTTCTTCTTTGATTTCTTATTGGCAGATACACGACTTGTTTATTCAAAACAAATTGTCAAACAGTCAAATCAAACCTTAAAATGGAGCTGTATATTCACAATATTTGTATTTACTATTCTAAATAAATGTACAAATATACACGTATTCGAGTATTGTGGCAGCACTAAGTTTAATCCTGTTGTGTTTCCAATGCAATTTATTTACTACCATTCACCAACACAATATCATTTCTGTTCTAACAATGCACAGGAATATTTTCTTCATTTAAACTTTGATACGTATATCTTGTATTAAAATTGGACAGTTATAGTGAAATGAACTGTGGAAATGAAAACAAAAATGAATAAGACGAAAAAGTACAGTGCACGATAAAAGTAGGTACGTATTTGTATAAATACATTTTTATAGTAACTATTTAACTCGTCGAGTACCGGTTTTATAGACACAATTAAAGAACAATAGGTCGCGGTCACCGGTGACCGCTTGGTGTTTGACAGTTTAACAAATTAATTTAGTGGTATTGTGTGGAAAAAAATGAAACAAATTATAACTCTGACGTTTCACTTGAGTCTCAACGAACTTTCAGACAGTTGAGCAGGAAAAACTCTCTCTCGCTAATTTACTGTTTGACTAGCTAACAATATCTATTTAAACACTAACACAACAAAATAAACCTAGACTTAAAGCACTTTAACTGTAATAGCGAATACATATAAATACACAAAACATATAAATGAATAAATAAGGTACCTACCTAAATACCCAATAGCGTGATAGAATATTAATATTATCGTCAGTCAAACATTCAGAACTACCGATTAATAATTACTTTTTCTGTATAGATTGAAGCAGTTTTTATGTTTTACAAAACAATTATTATACTGTGTATTGAAGGTTCAATAATGTAATTTTACTAGTAATAGGAAATTAGGTACCATCATGAGCGACGATCCTATTTCTCATGCTGAAGACGACACTTAATTGAGTGTCATCCTGCGTGGTAAACGACTGGCATTCGATGCATCTTAGCGGCGAGGCGGTATTTGTAATGAACTTGGAGACAACGCCATCTATTGACGGGCGAAGATACTAAATATGTAAATTTGTTTTGTGTTCACATAAATATTTCATGTTTGCTGTTAATTTGAAAATAACAAACAAGATTATGTATTTTGATCTTATATTATATGAATCATATGAAAATCTTATGTTATCACAGTACAAAATGTTTATTTGTACCAAGAATTTCTATCACTAAGTGTTAATTTGGCAACTCAGTTCTTGTTTTTTATCAATAAACTCAACTGAGAGTTAAAATATTTGCCACTTACGTAATTCCAATCGCCTAGTGACCAACTTTGCCCTTATTTATATAACTTGAAATAGGTACTTTTTTCATCTGAATTTTCACTTTCTGTATTGTAAATAATACTTTGTCCTTTAGTTGTAGCCAAGAGCTCTTGGCACGATCACAAATGTGCAGTCAACGGAACATATCTGTAGAGAATAAATTTTAATATTATACCGTATACGGATTAATATACGAACATTCTGAAGGTCTTTCCGTTTGATAAAAATATTAGAAATAGAAATATAAATAAATACAAAAAGAACAATCAGTTTTATGTACGTATGTATTTCATCCAAAATAGGTATACATACATTAACATTAACAGCCTATAAATACCCACTGCTGAGCAAATCCTCTTCTCACACGGAGAAGGTTTGAGCATTAATCACCACGCTTGCTCAATGATTTCAAACTTATACTTAGAAATTAAAATCCAGGTTACCTCACGATGCTTTCCTTCACCGTTTGTCAGTGTTGTCTAGATAATCTTAGAAAGTACATATAACTCGGCAAAAGTCACATAGGTACTTGCCGTTGGTAGGTTTCGAACCCGCACCCTCATGCATAAGAAGCGGCGTCTTGAACTTCCGGGCCACCATGACATAAGTATATCTATCTTGTGTTTAACTGTATCCATCTTTTGAAAAAAATATTTTACTCAACATTTACGTCACTTGGGTTTTTTAATTTATCAGTTCTATAAGAAGCAGATCTGATTTACTAATTTTCTGATTAACTTGAAAAATTTCTTACCTTGATCAATATCCAGAAACTAACTCATAGAGCTACTTATAAAACCTTGAAATCTTTTCAGTAAAAAAACTAAGAAGCGCCATTCTTAGTTATGTTACTTTTTACCTTGAAATATTTAGGAATATAACACTTTTGATTTATCTGCCCCATTAAACGTCAGCTACTTTTTGATCCCACACTCAAACTGGTATAAAAACTTTAGAGGGTGACAAACGACATTGCCCCTCTTTAACGATGCAATAAAGGTAACAATACTTTGAAGCCGATATAAATAACACAGAAAGCCAAAATTCGGTGGCTGTGGACATGTGTGTGTTTCATGGAGTCAAAGTATTTTATGAAATGGTCACTTCAATTCAAACTAATGGAAAATGTCTGAATGCTCCGTAATATTGAAACAAGTGAATTTATTTCTGCAAATAGACTACAACGCAGCACTTTTACATATCAAGAATGTGATAGGTAACTTTATAGATTGAATTATCAACATCATTCATCAACAGCTTATGTGGCCACTGCTGAGCAAAGCCTCTTCTCACACGGAGAATCTTTGAGCATTAATTAACACGCTTGCTTAATCCGGGTTGGCGATTACAAACTTATAATTAGAATCATAAGCTCAGGTTATACTCACTATGCTTTTCTTCATCGTTTGTCAGTGGTGTCTAGATAATTTTAGAAAGAACATAACTCGGAAAATGTAACATTGGTACTTGCCGTTTGTAGGTCTCCGAGCCGCGACTATATTGATTGAATAGTTAACCAAAAATCGCGGGTTTCTCACGTGAATATAATATTTCGCGCAGCCTACTCGATATATCGTCGCGACTGCTGCGATGGTGAGTAGGCTGCTCATGAAGAAGAGCCCCTCTGTAGCTCGTAACTAGTAGAGTTCTTCTCAATATTACTTGAGTACCCCACGATTTTTAGTTAATTTAGTATGTCTTATCATACTTAGTCATTAAAAATTATTTTAATAATATTAATACTGCAGTTCAAAAAGCGAGCATGTGCTAATTATTGTTAGAAAAATCTAGTGTTAGGTTAGGTTAGGGACCACAGAAATAAATGTTAGGCAATAATATTTTCTACATTGTTTTATTGTCATTAACAGTTAAGGGGAAAATATCAGCTATGATTAATTTCATTATTTTATTTATGGTAAGTCACGCGTCGGTAAGTAATAACCGCGTCTAGGCAAACGTAGTGTAGGGCGCCCTCCAGCTAGGTGGAGTGACGATATACGTAAAGTGGCTGGTAGTGGCTGGATGCGTAGAGTTGAAGACCGAGCTCAGTGGCGTGCCATTGGAGAGGCTTATGTCCAGCAGTGGACGAAAACAGGCTGTTGATGATTTATGGTAAGTATGCAAAATAATATTAACATGTTAAACGCTATTTAATTCAAGTTCGTGAAGTAAGCCGCTGTACTCTTTAGTTGTGACGGATGGTTTTTCCGAAAAAGGTTTCATGAAAAATTTTCACTGTTGTTAGATGGTTAGTGTGAAAATCACGTCTTTGTTTTCATTGGTATAAATCCTATAGGAAAAAATGTTCCAGTTTTGAACTTTATAAATCCTGTTAACTAAGTTAACTGAGCCAGTGGCGTTGATGAAGTTATTATTCGATTTAAACTTCCTATTATTTATGGTTGTGTTTTTCTTTTATTTCAGTTACCGACAATCTTTTATCTCCAGTGGTCATAACATAGCCTTCGGTGCATTAAACATTTAGTTCATCGTTGATCTTTCTTTATACACATTCATATTTGTGTATAAATTCAGATAAATAGTGCACACAGGATTCTTAAATAGCATGCTAAAAGACGTTTCAATAAACATGCTCAGAAATGATCAATATCGAACGCTTGTCGATTCATAAGCATGCTCGAAATGAGTATACCAATGTTGAGCAACATTCTGACACACATGCTAATAAATGCCAAGTGTTTTTATAATAACTATCGTGAGACATACTAAATTAACAAAAAATCGCGGGTTACTCACGTGAATATTTTAGTTAATTATATGCCAAATGGTCAATTGAAGCATGCTTTCGTATTTGAAATTAGAATGTGTACCAGTACCTTAAATGATGCCGGAAAATCATCCAATGACTTCTCCCGCCCGGGTGAGGCGAGACGGAGTGTCACTCTTACTGACTAAAAACCACCCCGTTCCTACTCCTGCACTTCAAACCGGAGCCCCGGCAACCCGTTAAGTCTTCCGCGGCTCCGTATCGGCATCAGCCCTGTTGGGCCCCATCTGTGGTGGTCTGATGGCTCTTTGAGGCACGCGCGTATGCTCCACCGTGTCCTCCAGGCGATCCTCGCAGTTATGACACCCGGGCGTAGAAGTTTGTACTAGATTGCTTACATTAAAAAAAATCTCGTAAAGAAAGTTAAAATTCACAAAACATTTTTTCTTTACAATAATGTTATTAAACGGTGAAGTGTTTAGCTCAGATGTTTACAAAAGATTTACGACCTCAACTTGTCATAAATTAAAATGATAAAGAGCCCCTAAATGACATTTTGAGTAGGTCGTTCTTACTATAATTTTATTTTAATATTCTTGAGCTAAACATTACGAGCGATGAATTTGTAAAAAGACAACATTTTGTAATTTAGATACAAAATAAACTTAATAATAAACCACGTATTTTTGTATACGAAATATTGCTGTTTTGTCTAAAGCTGTAAAGATCGTGATATCTCTGTCATTTTATAAAGAATTTGCAGTGGCGGAACTATGTTTAAGCGGAATCAGGCGGCGTTTGAGTAGGTATTAGTTTTTATAAACTTTTATTGAACTTGTATTTAACTCAATTGCGATTGAACTGAAATCATGTAGACACGTTAGTTTGCATGACAATAAATGCTTAGCTGATCAATTCTAACTCTGATTCTATATCGCTAATCTGGTCACTATATGTCCGTCTAGGGCGCCCTCTACCGACGGCATTCATATCCGGGAACAATATTTGTAAATATTCAACTTCAATCACAAAATAAATCGATCAACCAATACCCACTACCTTTTACGTAATCCATCACATCTGTTCTTTTATCCCGCTTATTATAAGACACGATAATACACAAAATGTCTTGTGTTTCGTATATGATGTGTATTCACAAGATCAAAATCTGCTTGGATCTCGTTACAACTGAGATATTGTTATGACAGTCTTATCTCGCGGTTGAGGCGACTGGTTCAAAAATATATTTTTGTTTATATTTAGTAGACTGATGTGTTCTTTGTTATTAGGTTTGGTGTATATATTTTGTTGGACGGAAATATATTATTGTGCATGTGTGAAGATTTTAAACATGTAGGTAGTGGTTCACTCACGTACTACATCGATTTGGGATAAAAATTGTGCGTGATTTGAAAGTTTCAAAACGTACCTTTACTTATCTATGCAAACTGTTACGAGGAAAATGGAAATCTTTATAATAACATTTTTTTTAAACGTTGTCCCACACTAGGATTTTCTCCTGTGTCGTGGGTGCGTTTACAAATGTACAAGTTCACATACACAATGACACCCAGACCCGAAACAACAATTTTTGGATCACACAAAGTGTTGTTCCGTGCGGGAATCGAACCTGCGACACGTTGCACGGCAGTTGGTTGCCCAGCCACCGCTCCAACCGTGCAGTCAAAGTCATAAATAAAAATAAAATTTTGTCAAAATTATCAAAATTAAATTATGTGTACAAGAGCATGAAAAGGTGCCTCACCTCTTTTCTACAAAGGCAGACTTGAGCCAGTGACGTGAACAAAAGAAGCCCCATTTTCATATTTTAGCAAGCGAAGCATTGAAGCATTTCAACTAAGGAGGCAAGTAATATTATCCTTCGTATGTAGACTCTCATTAACATAAAGTTTTGTGGAGCTCTCAAAGTTCCTCTGTCGTATAGAAGCCTCATTTTTAATTTAATTACCACCCGTGTCTGTTTGAGACCCATTTTAAATTGTTTTATGTTGTTTTTTAAACAATCTTGTCGTATTATGGCCGTGTTTAAAATGAATTCAAGTTTACACAAAAAGAAAAATGTGATATGTGTGCTTTTAGAATGCTTTATGTTTGTACAAAGTATGCGGGTGAGTTTAAACAATGTTTTTACAGGCAGGCGAATAATTTAGTTTTTTGTACACGTCCAGTGCCCTGTAGTTTATTTTTTTATGCTGGAACAAGTACCTATATAACTTAGTTATAACGACTAGGTTATACATAGACTTTTATTTTATACGTTAGATTCACTAGACTGCCTCGTTGGACGAATGGTCGCAAATGCGACTGCCGGGCAAGGGGTTTGATTACCGGAACGGGAAAAGTATTACTGGATTTAAAAAAAAATCTCAATAGTAGCACGGAGTCTGAAATTGTGCCCGGTATACGGCAATAGTCTCAACCCCTATTACATAGGGCTTATAACATAAATAGTGAAAAGAGGGTGTCACATTGTACAGTGCCATAATGTGCACCTCTGCCTACCCCTTCGAGGATAAAAGGCGTGATGTTATGTTATATTATTCACTAGATAGGAGTGGCACTAAATTCATCATTACCAACCGTTAGTTCATTATATAACTAAGATACCAGCTCTCCTAGCCACAAGTAAACGAATCACTGAATTACGCAGGTAGAGCCAGTGCAGTCGCCATTATATAAACCACTCTAAGACCAAAGCAAACAGACAATGTTCTCACACAATTCCACTCACTTTAGAGACTCGTCTCACATTTCTCACCAATCCTACGAGTCGTATAATTAAGTAAGAATATATCGTACGTCGTCTCTCTCATCGTACGACTTCACGCAGAATTTTTAATTGAAATTATTCTATTATGCCGTTTCGTAATAAGATTTGCGTAATTTTTAATATTTACTGTTTTAATAATTTAATATATTTGTGGTATATAATAGGATTATTATTTGTATTATACTTTCTCTAATATTATGTATGTTGTAATTGTGTTCAAGTAGATTTCAGCATCCGTTATAAAAAAAACCAGATCCTGTTTTTTTTTTCATGACGATTTTTTTCGAAGTACAGTAAATTATTTTTTTTTTAGGATCTTGACCAACAAATATAATTTATTTTACATCCACACTCCATTAATTCGAAATTATTGAGCTTGGTAATTGTAAGACATAAAAATCGCAAATATACGACACTCTGTATAAAGCTAGGTTGTTTTAATTTTGATCTCCTAAAAACCAGTTTTACCATTATTTATTGTTATCACACATGATATTTCACAGGGTGCTTTCGTATGTCAGTGAATTAATATTTAATTCATGACCCCCATAAATCCCTAGCTCATCGGTAGCTGTTAACCCGGGGCTTATAGTGAAGAAAAACAGTATGATGTAATCCGAAAATCCCGCGGGATTCGATCCCGGGATAAATTGTCTGAACTTGTTTATATTTATCTTGTCAGTTTCACATGCTTGGGCAGAAACAGATGTTATTCAATTTTGTTGGAATATGTTCAGGTTTCACTGAGAGCGTACTGAGTGAAACTTGAGGCTGACGAGATGTTATATGACATGACAGTTGCATAGTTCAACGTAATGGGATCTAGATTTGTATGCAAAATTAAACAGACTATACCCAAAGTTTAGGTTTAAAAATATTTCATCTACCTATTGAATATTTACACATCGTTATACATAATACTGCTTCTTTTAAATTACTATTTGAAACCTGGGATGGAACCCAGAACGATTTACATGAAAGAAAAAGTGAAAGAAAGAAAGAAAAATAATTTATTCGCCACCAGACATGGACCACCGAATAACACACAAAATAATAACAACATATATCTTTTTTCTACAGGTTTAAGTGATTAATGTCGGAATACTGAAACGCTACTCAATTTTAAGTCGCGCTTAAGTATAGTTCTGTCTCCACAAATTCTTTGTAAAATGACAGAGATGGCACGATATTTAAGCACGGCTTAAAATTGAGTAACGTTTCAGTATTCTGGCATAAGTTGCATAAAAATAACAATCAGTCTAAATAATAATGAAATCTACTTCATGTGTCGCTTACAATATAACCTCGTCCTCACTAGCAAGTACATCATTCTGCTCGGTACATACACTACATACAAATTTCGTTGACTTTTTATTTACTACAAACTATTTGCACTTTCCTAGCTCCGCGCTCTAATACAATTTAACCCTAGAAATCATATTGTTAAGCTCAGAATAAACTTCTATGATAAACGAAAAACATTTTTGTCCACATTTGTATAGTTATCATTATATTATACTGTCAAATACATTTAAAAAAAGGCAGACGTAATGTCACTCAGAAATTATAGAAGCACCAAAATGCCTATGGTTTATTTATGTGTGCGTGTACCTGCAACACCGTAATGTATGAAGTCTAATGACGAGCCTTATCACGTGACAGATGTCTCTTGTGTAAATGTGTGTATTCTGCGTGTAAGTTGATAGTAGCCAGGTGCCACAGTCGTTGATTCAAGATACTATGTTCACATTTTTTTCAACATCCTTATGTACTGTACAAATATGATAAAAAATCTTTATGTATGATATAAATAAATATAATTATGTGCTATTTATAAGGATTAAATAATCGAATTGTAAACTTATAAGTCCTTAGGTGATGCGGGTGTTCATAGGCAGTATTGATGGTTTACCATCAGGGGACATGTCTAGGTGTACTCCATTGCTTTCTATCCCTAGAAAGTAATTTAGTTTTGGTATCATTCTAGAATAATAGAATAGTAGTATTTTGTAGATAACTACTCCTTCCTACTCATTCGGGGATAAAAGGCGTGATGTTATGTTATATCATGTTTGTAGATAACATTCTTAATTTTTAAGTTGAAATTTTACATATCCGAGAAAGCATAAAAAAGGTATTTGTGCGTTCGATTTTTATTATTTAATACAGCTTTTACTTTCTGAAATTCTGAAAGGATTTAAACAAAGGATTTCGTTTAACTTAAAGTTTTAATGGATTTGTTTTGAAAACAAAATTAGGAAAAGCTATACTGTGTTGATTTAAGTTAGTAAGTCATTATTTTCTCCTGACCTTTTGGACCTCGAATCCTAAGTAATTCTATTTTTAGACCAATTAAATCATTTTGTTTGTTTAATTACTGCAAAACAGCCATTTCATAGATAAAGACGTGCTATCTTATTTTCTGAACATGACTTCTCGGGGAAGGGTACACTGTTACGTGTACAGTAACAGTGTCTTCATGTAACAGTTTTGAAATCAATATATTTTCTATTAGGACTTTTTAAACTATATTTGTATTATAACTTTCGTGAGACATACTAAATAAATTATTATGTTTTCGGCTTACTCACGTAATTATTTGACGAGGAACTTGACTAGTTTTAATCCATGATAGAGGCTTATGTTAATGAGCAGCATTTCGCGACTTGCGACGCGGCGACCGTCGTCGCGCTGCTACTGGCTACTCGAGTGTCGCGCGCGCCGCTGTCGTCGATACCACAAAAAAAAGAAAGTGCGTGTGAATCGCGACAGAGGGCGCGCTAGGAACTAACTTGAAAACATAATAATTGACTTTTAAAACGTCTAAAGATCATGATTCGGTTCTCTTGTTACGAATCCAATAAAACTTTACATCTGAAAAGTTTGTTTCTGTTGACCTTGATACCACATACCAGTAGATTACTCAAAACATAATATTTATAAACAAATAAATTACATTTTCCAGTCGAAAATATAGTCAGTCTCGTATCACAAACGTACAATTACCGATTAATAAAATAGATGAAGCTAATCTTGTCATTTGACATTCCTATACACGTCTCTACTCACCCCAATGACATATAGAAGAGACAACATAAATTGTACATAAGACTCAATTCTAAAAATAGGTCCAAACACACCGGCGTAAATAAGTTTATCAAAAAATTTGGGACAATAACCGGTCTACGAGACCCAGGAGAGTCGTAGTAGATTGGTCGCATGGCCCCATTTTTTTTCTGTAACTACAGTTCCTCTTTATTATGTTTGTAGTATAAACTTGACAAAGACCAATACAATCTTCTTTATATGTTCTGTGGTTTAGTTTACCAATACTTTTAAATGTGTTCACTCATTGACAAAGGACAGATGCAATACAAGCAATATAATGCAGACAAACCATTGCAACGGTTTGGCTTAGATTATAAAATACTTACCTGTGTGATATAAAGATAAATAAAAAAAATAAAAAAAATAATTGCATTTATGAGTTTATGTAGTTTTGCTCTCCTCGCCAGACTGTCTTTGGCCGAGTGGTCGGAAGTGCGACTGTCAGGCAAAGGGTCTCAGTTTCGATTCCCAGGTTGGGTAAAGTATTACTGAGTTTAAAAAAAATCTCAGTAGTAACACGGAGTCCAGAATTATGCCCGGTATATAGTAATAGATTCACCCCCTATGACCTGGGACTCATAACATAAATAGTGAAAAGTGGGTGTTACATTGTGCAGTGGCATTAAGTACTGTAATGTGCAGCTCTACCTTCCCCATCGGGGATACAAGGCGTGATGTTATGTTATGTATCTCCTCGCACAAATAATTATTTACAACCGTATTCAGAGTCATTTGATGATTACTCAACCCAGTCCTTCTTCTTTCCAGTAATTCTTTTCGGTGTAAAATTATTATTAAGAAATAGATTAAGTAATTATAAAACGTCTCTGAGTACTGCAGTTTAGTCTTTCCGAAGACAGGTAAAGAAAAATCTGTAAGCATTGTATGTACGAAAAAATGTCCAACAAATAAAATCATCCCTTGGACGCAAATTTTGACAAATCGCACCACCTTTCTATATATTCTCGTTATTTGTGAAAAAGAGGTTCTGTCAGTTATTGAGCAAGATAAACAGTTTCTGAATATGTGCCGGAATTTTCTCGGAAATAAAAAATAGAAGGGTTTACGTAAATTGACGCGTAGATAAAAAATGACAGAAATTATGTTCGATGTTTTGTTGTATATTTTCGTAAGTTCTCTGTTGTTTTAAAGAGAAATGTTAAAAGGATGAAAAACGTATTTGATATCTTGCTTTAATGTCCACAAACTGGACTTTGCAGATGGTAGCCCTTATATGGCAATTGAGTCTCCACTATTTAGTAGTTGACTATTTTGCCAGCGTCATGTGTTACAGCAGGTAGATACAGTACCGTCGAACTTTATTCACTTCGAGGTGTGTCTGCAATGTTAGTAGCTGGCAGACTGGACACAATTTGGTTAGTAAACACTAAACATGGTAGCCTTTCCTTTTTATTAGCGTTCCCACTTCTCGACAGAAAGTGACAAGTGACAGAGCAGTGGAACTTCCATAACAATACAAAAGTCTTAGCGTAATGGCGCTAGTTGTTAATTCCACATTGTACAGGTTTGTATTTTCGATACATATTTATACTTCGGTTAGTTACAAATTCATGCAATGTATTAACAAATGTATACAATATGTTACCCAATATAATTTGGAGTCAAATGTTCACGCAGAACTTGGTAAGCCCCAAAGCAAATTGTTTCCATACTAGTCCTACAGATGGAGCTAAAACTTAGTTGATAATAATGCAATCATATTTGTAAACAGATGTGCGCTATATTTTTGAATACGATTAATAACATCATAAGAATAACATATTATTAACATGTAAATGTTGAACTCGAAATATTAAGCAGTGCTGCCATCTAATAACTTCTGCAGAAACTATTTTCATTTTCACAGAACTTCAGGTTACGAGCTTATTTCAGCGTTTCACAATAGATGGCGTTACAACTACGTGAAAGTTGAGAGAAAAGCAAAGATGGAAAAAATGCGTTTGTTAATAAAATAAGATTACTATAATAATACATTATCATCATCTATCAAATAAAGTAAACAAATATTTCTTAAAATGTAGCACTTATAAGTTCCACTAAGAGTAATCTAATGTTTGCAGATTTATAAAAAATCACGCACAGGTTATATAGACAAAATAATAAACACCTCGTATGCAAATGTTAAATTCTTTAAGTAAAGTACTAGAGCAACATAAGTCGTGCTAAGCTAACAGACGAACTTTTTTACGCGCGTTACGCTCGCATATCGTTGAGGTTTGTTAATGTGAAAATATTACTAGACCATCATAAGCAGTAGGAATGTTAAATTATGGACCTGTAGAGCATTTTGAACAATAATATTAAAATTTAATATTTTGTGTTTTCACTTTTATATTAACCATTCGATATTATTATTTCTGTACAAATCTATGAACTAGATTGATCCTGTATGATACAATGTCTATAATCAAGCTACGAATTGTTATCGTACGTTTCATGATCGTACATGTCAGTGACGTTTGCGGTGACGTAACTTGTCACGGGACGCTTCAACATAGCGGGAAAGAGTACTAGGGCGGCATAAATATCAGCAGGTTTAACTCTGTTCAGTGACTCATTCACAGCAATATGACGTCGTTGAAGGCTTTAATAATGCGATGTATTAAACTAGGACTACAGTTATAGGAGCAGTTGTGATAAAAATAAAACTATATTGCTTGACATATCTTGACACATCGATTTCTCCGTAGCCTCGTAGCAGCAGCGTAGTAACTACGCAGCTACAATCGATATTCGTCGTAGTCATGTGCTACGAAAGTGACGTCGAACGTGACGTTACCGTGGTGAAAGCTTCAACGCGGGCTGAAAAATGTACTAAGGACGCATGAGCGTTAAACAGGTTCGAAAGCTCTATACAATACGATGTGTATCACATTTGCTGATGGAACTTAAAAGAAGGAATTTAGTTGGGTCTTTTTAGGTATCTATTATTATTTTGCAATGTTTTCCTATATCACTACCCGTTTTAAATGTACCCATTTTAAGAAAAACGCATTAGTATTTACTGTTTTTCATTGTTATTAAGTATTTATTTTGCTGTACGTTTGTAGTCTCAAATTTGTATGGTACACTTTTACTATAAGAAATATTTATTTTTATAAAAACAATTCATATTCATGTCATCAATTTATAAATATAAACTATAATTATAATTATTATTATATGATAACAACCACCTGTCAATAGCTGTATCACGTAGATAAAATACACGAATACAAGATAAGGTGTGTGTTGTTGATCCATTGATACGAAAGATAGAGAGCGAGAATAAAAGAAGAGTACAAACAGTTGTGCGAGCGGGAAAGCCTCTCTAAAACTACGTGGCACGCTCAAACTTTCACCGCTCTCGTTGGTGGTATATCCTCCTAGTACATCCATTCCCGAAACTGGAATGTGGCGCTATGACAATGTCAACGTCACCAATTTCCAGTACCCTGGGGATGCCTTTATTGTTCTTTAATAATATAATTTTATAGTAATCTATTAATGAAGTGTAGTTTTAGAAATCAATACTTTATTTGTGGCTTTGTATTCGCTTTTTTTATTTCATTACAGATATGAAAGGTACGGTAAGAGAAATTATTTTTCAAAGATTTTATTTACACTGGCAATTTTTTAACATACATACATAACTTCACACCTGTGTCAGAAACTATGGAACGCCAATTACTACGAT
Organism: Spodoptera littoralis; assembly: GCA_902850265.1. Classification (NCBI taxonomy): domain Eukaryota; kingdom Metazoa; phylum Arthropoda; class Insecta; order Lepidoptera; family Noctuidae; genus Spodoptera; species Spodoptera littoralis. Next base: position 2,984,424 of record LR824536.2, on the reverse strand, counting down.
TCCTACATACCTCTTTCGCTTAATCAACAGTCATCAATCTTTTCATGCATGCTCGTCAGCTAAGGGTACTTTTAATGTGGCCCTTCTATTTTTTATAATAATTGTTATCTTATATTCATCTTGTTTCATACGATATTAAAAAAAATCCCCAGTAAAATCGTTTCCTTCAAGTTTCTTTCAGTGTCAAGTTTCAGTTTTCAGCGGACGATCACCATGCGCACGGGTTGCCCGTAGCGACGACACTACCCGCAGGATCGAAAGTTCAGGTGAAAAGTACTAGGGCGGCATAAAGCAGAAGCACGTTTATTAAACTTCTTTGACTAACGAACTACGTTATTCATAATACGCTCATGGTATGGTAGTGAAACATTGTTTAGACCTCATGAAATTTGAATAAACGAATGAAACAAAAACATAAAAAAAAATAGTTGGTGATAAGTTAAGACATTTAACTTTCAACAACTAGCTTAATTAAAGAAGTTATTATAGTATCTTTCTTAATTTTTTGTACTAACGTTTTGTATATTACAAAAATATGTGGACATCAATGAAGTTGTATTGAATAGTTGATCAATGCTACAAAATCGTAGCACGGGCATCGTAGCAACGTGCGTAGCGCGTAGCCCGTAGCCGTAGCAACTGACCTCGACCGTGGAGCCAGAGACCTGCGCATTCGGGTGAAAACATACAAGGAGTGCATAAGCATGAAGGACTTAGGATTCATTTTACTTAAACTTTTAGTTAATTAATGCTTGAACAATATTGTTTTTGTGTCAAAATTTATTTGAGCCAAGTTGTTCAAGTTTTGCTAATAATTTATTAATTACTAGCTGATCCCGCGAACTTCGTACCGCTTTATTATTAGAGGCATAATTAGGAAGTCACAAACACACGACACAATACTTTTTTTAATTTTATTGAAATTTGTTGCTTTTAGATTTTTAGGAATATTAATTAAAGAATTTTATTATAGATGCACAGCAAAGAGATGTTTACATTTCAAGTGACATTTTACCATAAACAATTTTTTATTGAGTGAATACTTACAAATATTTACACACTAATTATACCTATTTTTGAGAGTTGGTAACACTGTAAGGTTGGCACCCATCAAACATGTCAACACATTAATTATTTTTATATTTTGAAATTTAAATACACGATATTATGAGCTTTGATATTATGTTGTCGATTCAAAAGTCTTGTTTTAACTCGTCGAGTACCGGTTTTATAGACACAATTAAAGAACAATAGGTCGCGGTCACCGGTGACCGCTTGGTGTTTGACAGTTTAATGCGTTCTTCAATTCGAGTGGAACTGAGATAACGAATACCTTCAAATGTTTGACAGAAAGAATGTGGTCAACTTTTATATGGGAAAATGAAATTGTCGTCTTACTTTATCTTACTCGCCATTTTTTCTTATTTGCTCACCGTTTAGACCTACCCTGGACTACGACAAACATTTTAAAACCAAAATCAGCTCAATCGGCCCAGCCGTTATCGAGTTTTAGCGAGACTAACGAACGGAAATTCATTTTTATTTATATAGATTTTTGAAATCACATTTTATAAGTTCTTACTGGTAAAAACCGATACTTAAATAATTAAATTGGGGTGAAATTCTATACCACTAATTACAAAACTTTTTATTAAAAACAGAATTATACTGTAGCTGGCCAAAGTCATAGAAAGCGACCGTGAAACATGCGACGCAAAGTTTCTGCGATTCGGTCATTTGTACCAGGATAGAATGTAACAACAAAGGTTTGTAGATTTCATTAAGTAGGACACAAGCGGCCGTGAAACGGTCGTGCGACGCAAGGCCTCAGTGCTCCGGTCAAACGTACCGGGGTAGCACAAATCATAGAAGGCCAAAATTTGAGCTCAGCCACAGTGAGAATTTATACAGCAACCGGGGCGGAAATGACTAAGCTAGCTTTTCGAAACAGAAAATTTATCAAACAACATTCTATTATAATGTAAAAAATGTCATACAGTCCCCATATAAAAATCCATTAAGGCGACACCTGGAAAAATAACAAAAAGTCAAGAAACCTACTAAGTTTAAAAATAAACATAACTTATGTGTGAAAAACTCTCATTTTATTATGGTTGCTACGTGATTGGTGACCATAGCGACCGTTAGCCTAAAGAAAGGCTTAAGCGCTCTGGTCTGACGTACCAGGGCAGTATGAAATGAAGGAGGTTGTTTCTAGTTCGGTGAAAGCTTTATCAGATATATAGCGAGAAACCACGCCTACTCAGCAACAGGCGTGTGTGAGAGAGAAAGTAGGAAAAATGGATAACCGATATCCACGTGTTGGTTTATTTAGAAAGCTTTGTTATTGTCAGCTCATAAGCTCGAAAAAGTAAACAAGTTATAAGAATTTACAATTAATTTTCTAATTTTGTTTTTACTTTTTGTACGAAAACCCTAACTATTCTGGTTGATTGAAGCTATATATTAACCTTGAAAGTCTTAGTCCAACTTAATTTGTATAGTAACTGAAACATTTAGTACTCTATACTAGAAATAAACTAAAGCTTTTTAATTTTAATTAAGGTACGGCAAAATACGCTGCCAAACAAAAAAGCCTAAAGTTTTAAAATGCAAGAAAAAATAAAATACCTAATATATTTTTTTGTTTTTTCTTCAGTTAATTTCTTTTTAGAAAAAGTAAAATTGTGGCTATCGAAAAAGTTCATGAAAGCAATCGAAGCGACGTGCTTTCCGTAGTCCGTAGAAACCGCGCGACCGTGAAACGTCCACACGAAGGTTTCAGCGTTTCGGTCATTTGTACCAGGAGAGCATACTACGAGGAAAGATCAGTTTTCAGTGGAGGCTTCAGTGAGAATACACACACATTGAATTTAGTAATATTCAGGTCGTTGCTACGATACGTGCCCTTCGCAGCGACCGTCAAACGTGTGAAACTTTGCGCTCCGGTCACATGTACTAGGATAGCAACTAGTGAAAGAGAGCGAATTTCAGTGTAAGGCTAACGAACAGAAGTTTTCCATAGCGTTTCGGTTGCTATGGTATCATGGCGATCGTGAAACGTGTCACGTCGACGTCTCAGCAATCCGGGCAAATGATTATCCTAATAAGGAGCAGCATTTCTATTAAAGCTTTGGCTAAGGTTGTACTTGCTAATTTTATCTGTTACGGTTACGGAATATATCTAGAACCATGATTTTTACAAGCCTTTATCATTTAGTAAATTAAGTTTTACATAGAGATAAGTACAGGGAGGGTAGGAAGGCCTTTGCCATGCAGTGCGACGATTATGGCTGAAAAAGAAATCATTGAGCCACTAAGAAAATAGATTAAAAATATAAAAAAGTGTATAGCGCTTGCTGTGCAAATACTAGTCTTATTAAAATCGTTATTGAAAATTATCTTAATGCCTTAACTAATAAGTAACCAATAAGACATAAAAAATTGAAACACTTATAGTAAGTACTACGGTGCTTTTCGAAGCGACCACGACATAAGAAGTTAAAAAATTGTACACAAAACTGTAATACTCAGTAGGTAGGTACATAACTGAGTTTGGAACGTACATCACAACTTGTTATGCCAGTTATTTGTATCCACCTGAATGTAAACAACACCTGTTGATGATACTACCTGTCGGTAGGGTGTGAATCTCCATTACTAGGATCACATGAGTCCCAACGGTTAACAAAATTATTTACTAATTGGTAAATAGTGTGTATACCTTCTTTATATGTTTTGTGGTGTATCCCTACATTTGAAAAAACCAAACATTTATTAAAAGCTACTCAATTTGTCTCATTTATTATTGACGAGTTTGTTAAGGTTCTGAAAAATTATTATCTTATTTTTGAATTACTGAGTAATAGCTATGCATACGTATAGTTTAAGATTAACGAAGCCTCAAAAACTAACGTGATTCTCGAAGCCAGCAACAACAACAGGCTTTCGTAGCCAGTTGCTACGAGCTACGATGTCTTTAGTGAATGGTTGCTACGGAGTTGGCGCGTAGCTGGATGCTACGTTGTTTTTCGTAGCGACCATGAAACATGGTGAGGAAAGTTTCAGCATACTGGTTATTTGTACCAGGAGAGCATTTAATGAGGAAGGTAACATTTCAGTGAAAGCTTCATAAAAAGCACCAATGTAATCGTATGGAGGTTAGATTATTAATTAATACCTAATATAAGCTCTAGCTTAAATCTGTAGTAAAAATACTATTTTAAAGCTGATTATTCCAACGCCATATAAATTTTAACTAAGGCTTAGTTTTGAATATTTAACAATTATTCTACAGTAAAGATTTTACTGATGATTGAAAAATCGGCCCTAAGATATCAATGTGTTCTCATTTCAATGTGAACAAAAACTAGTTATGATTTTGAAGATGAATAAATAGTTTGACATGTTAATACTGAATGAATAAAAACAAACGAATTGCAGTTGCTACGATGACCTCCGTAACGAGCGAGCGTGAAACGTTTATTCAGCACTCCGGTCAAACGTACCAGGGTGGCATATAATAAGGAAAATATAATTTTGTTAAGGTTTTGGCGCAAACAAAGCTGTTACTATGGTAACGCTGCGGCCGCGACGCGTCGTTGTAGCGATCGCGACCGTGAAACGCACGAGGGAAGGCTTCAGCGCTCCGGTCATATGTACTAGGGCAACATGTTACATGTAGAAGTTTCATTTAGTTAAAGCTTTTGTGAAAAGCATAGCTTAGTTGATGATAAAACATATTTGAATAAGAAGAGTTTATTTCGTTCAAATATGCTATAGATAAAAAAAATGTGAGATAAAATCAAATAGGATAACAAATAGAAAATTCTGAAGCACCATGTGTTGTAATCTGTTAGATTTTACAGTGATGATAAAAATGGTGTTAAATAAAACAGGTTTTATTGCATGGGGTTTAACTTCGATTATGCTGTGCAATGTACTTGTCTTCTTACTCCTTTGGGTAAAATATAATCATTATAATAAAATTAACTCATCGAGTACCGGTTTTATAGACACAATTAAAGAACAATAGGTCGCGGTCACCGGTGACCACTTGTTGTTTGACAGTTTAAACAGCATCTAATTTTGAAACAAGACGATAACGACCATAACTTCAACGAAATAAACTTAACATTCGCATAAAAACCGCATTATTATATTTAAATTACTTGTTTTACGCTTCTTTTAACTTCTTAATCGCAACACGAACGCCGCGACGTGGTTGACCCTCAAACGACCACAAACCTCCGATACTCCGGTCACCTGTACTAGGCACACATGATCCAAAGTAGGTAACTTCATTGGTAAGCTCGGTCAAAGCATATCAGACGCGACGCGAGTATTGATTTATTGCTATCAAGTCGACACGCGTGAAAACGTAATAGAGGGGTAAATAAGAGCGAGCGAGAGAGGACATTCCGCTGCAAACGACTCGTGGAAAGAGTTCAATGACCCACAAGTAACACGTGGTCACGGATATATCGTGTACAAACATAAATATATTATTTTTGCAACGAGATTCACAAAGGTGAAGATAAATAAATAAATAACTTCCATTGCTGAAAATGTACGTAAATCGTAAAATTTGAGTACGTTCGCTAACTTGTAAACAACTCACCAAATTGTTTAAAAAAATAATAGTATTATCTTTAAATTAAATGATTGATCCGTTAATAATAAAAAGTCTAAAGCCTGATGTAGAAAGCAGTACTTCTGGACACGGCGCGTATTGTCCGGAAATTCCTTTCTCTCGAGCCCTGACCACCGGTAGTAGTAGTTAATGGTGGGCTACTGCTTTTTATATTTTTAAATGTTTTTTTTTTATATAATCAAATATTTAAAAATATATATATATATCAAGTATAGAAATAAATAAAAAAAAGTCTAATACAGAAAGAACACCTGACAGACTAAAAATCCAATGCATTAAACCACATACATAACCAGAACCATACACTTATAACCTTACCGTAGGCATATATTATGCCCACTATAACAACATCTTGTTGCTCCACGACCCCACGACCTCAATTCGTAGCGATCGATAACCAAAGGCTTCAGCGCTCCGGTCAAACGTACTAGGAGAGCATGTTGTTGAAGATATCATGAAAATGTTTCTGGTTAGCTTATCAAGTCACAGTAAAGTGAGGTAGGTCAGGTATAAACAGCTCTAGTGCGCAGGTGCGAAGCAACATGCCGCCGTTGGAGTAATTTTACGTTAGCAAGTTAGCTAGTCGACAATATTAATATTCGGTGCATACCATAAAATAAATGTATTCGTAATATGACGAAGGTGGAAACTATTTTCAAAAATAAAATGATAATATTTACACTTGTTTCAGCTTTAACGGAAAGCTAGCAGCTATAAAAGCTACCAAAATATTAACTTCTTTCGTAGAATGATATCCTAGTATGTATGACCGGAGCGTTGAAGCCTTCCCTCGCTTGTTTCATGGTCGCTTCGCTACGAGGCCACCACCGTAGCAACGGTCTACGAAATATATCGTAGCTAAGTTGCCGACTACGGCTGAAGTTGTAGCTGTATCAGGATATTATTTTTATCACTAGGTTTTTGATTTGCATAAGAGCTCTCTTTCTTTCACTTCTTGCAAAGTCAAAGTCTAATATTAAGTTAACTATTAAGCTAGAACAACAACATTTATGTTACGGTAAGAAAACTACTTGTAATTTATATTTATTTCAACGTGATATCAAGCTCATTGTCATCTTGTTATTACTATGAACAAAGTAATTAATTAACATTCCAATTGCTCTTGCTCACTTGCTTACTACAAATATTTCACTTAAGAGAGTTCCATGGCGACCGTCAACCGGCTAAAACCTTCATGGCGCCGGTCAAATGTACCAGGTTAACATAATTCAAAGAATATTACCATTGTTGAAAACTCAGGAGAAAGCACAGCAACAAAACACACGTAAACACGAGGATAGACAAAGACAGACGATGCGATTTATCTATGGTGTGAGCGAGACCATAAAAATAAGTAAGTAACGTGTGCCATTTCCCTACTTTATTTTTTGTGATAAGCCTTAGTTTGTGTGTAGTTTCACAATAAAGGTTTTAATAAAACTTAATAATACAGACTCTGGCAAAGAATACCACTCCTTAGCCGTACGTAAGTACAAAGAATCTTGATGCGAAGCGCTTCGTGCGTGTAGGTGGGACATCTACCATGAATTGGTGACTCTTCACAAGAAAACTTGACGCAATGTCACATATACTAAAAGAAAATGTATCACTTTTTCTTTATATTAAAAGCAACAAATATTATGCATAGTTTTTTTGTAGTAGCGTGAATAGCCTTATCTTTGTAGCACTCTTAGCCACTTATTAATGTATTTCGTAGTAACCGCTCCCTAACTCTCTAAGTAGTCACACCGCACAGGAATGTAAACGTTGAGTAAATATTTCATACATAGAAGTTTCATAAATATTGATTACAATTACCTTACCAAAATAAAGTACAAAATCCAGGTATGTATAATAAAAAAACAGTCATGTTGTCAGTACAATATAAGTATTTATTATTCACTTTCTAGTTAGCAGTTGTTAATAGTGACATCTATGTTTGTTATGGTGTACCACGTAGAAGACTGTAAGGAAACTTTAGCTACGTACCAGTGTATGTGTGTAAGTGACATGTATGTATGTATAGTATAATTTTGTAATTTGCTAAATTAGTTTCGAAGATGAGTTATTAAATATAGGTTATTAATTAAAAACATCAATAAAATATTTCTTAAGTCAGACATGGGTATACAAACCCAGCAAGTTACTAATACAAAATGTGGAGAGACGTATTGTAGATTTTGATATCGGTTTTAGAAAGTAAAGTTTATGTACAAAAGCATCAAATGTCATTATTTAAGAAAATAATCACCTACATTTCAAATAAAGTTTTAAACTCAACTAAAAAAGGACTATATCCTGCAAATGCACTTATTGTAATTGATAGATGGCGTAGTTCAACTGGTATTTATCGAAGAAAATTACAACTTTATTGAAAATTAATATACAAACTTAAATAAAATAAACACTAACTATTCCTAAACATATACAACTTAAGATAAAAATTAAATAAAAGAAAACTAAATATAACTATTTACATAAAGCATAGATGGCGTTACTATCAGACAAATTAATATTTTATGGTAATAACTAAATTATTAAAAAAAAATATATGAAATATTTTGTATTTATTTTACATTATTTATAGTGAATTTAAAACAGATATACTAATATGGAAAATATGTAAGGAGCCACCCATCCTTACATATTTTCCATATTCGGTCCGGTTGGGTTGACGTCATTTTGCTAAGCGTTGCTACGTGATTTTCTCACAACGACGATAATCACCCCAAAGTCTTCCACACTTCGATCCAAAGTACTAGGCCGTTAGAAACATGAAGTAGTTCATTTTTCCACCAATTTTATCAACGAAGACACTGTCCTAAATATTAAAGCAATGGGTATAACAGTAAAGTCGTTAAAATTGTAAATGTTATGCCGTGAACAATATTAATGGTTGGCTATTTAGGAGTAATACAATTTATTAGTGTTATTTTATGATATTTAACATAAATGAAAAACTATAAACATATTTTAATAAACTATTTTTTATGAATAACATATTATACTGTTATTCAATAACGTAAAATGATTAAACACTGTTTCCCTTAGATTTGTAGACTTACGGCGTAGACTACAAGTACTACAAGACTACAAGTACTACGGCGTAGCAATATCGACGTAGCCATCCAGTTGTTTAATTTTCTTTATTAATAATATATATTAATCTACTAACTTATTACCATATTCTAATCAATGACTAAAAAAAACTTATTGAAATTATAGCACTTGTTAAACAAGTTCAAAAAATCCTTCAGACGAACATTACCTGGCTCGGTGACTGAATGACGTCAGCAATGACGTAATAGTTGCTAAAACCTTCAGTATTCCGGTAAAACGTAATAGGAGAGCATGAGTAGTGAGAAAATGTTTTCCACGTCTATGAAACGTCATAGATAGGAGGGTAAGGGATGGAAAATAGGGGTGGGTGATGCTGTCTCATTTTAATCAATAGTGGGTCTGGCTTTGTACAGAACATTCGGCATTCGTGTGAACTCAATGATGAATGAATGTGGTAAAAAGAGATGGAGTGATGCTCTGTTCTAGATTTTTAATGTCAATGAATGATTTTATAATGGCGAAGGAATAATTTTCTTGAGGATATGTAGAGTTTAAGTGAGCCAGTTATGTTATTACGTTCATGGTGATATTACTTTTCACTAATATTAATTTAATTTACTATTAATAATTTCTGGTTCATACTTATTCCTAACTGTTGCCCGCGACTTCGTCCCAATAGAATATAATAGGATTAACTTGTGTTTTGTTTCAATTTTCCAAAATTAAACTAACCTATGTTACTACTTAGTACATCAGTCCCGTCAAAATCGATCCAGCCATTTGAGAGATTAACCAGTACTGTTAAACAGACCGACAAACATAAAAAAAAAATTAAAAAAAATGTTATTTTGGTATATGTATCGTAAGTATATATTCATATGCATGTAATATAAAGCGGTTATATCAATATTGCAAACAGACAGAACAATTTTATTTATCTTTATAGATTTCTGATAGTGAAAAAAACTAGAGTATTTTCAAAATTACAAATTTGTTTCGGCCAAAACTTGCTAGAGTAATTGACTAACCGTTGACTAAATATTTCTTTGATTTTTTACTGTACAACAATCTCTGAATAACATATAACTGTGGATGGAAAAGAGATGTTACACAACACTGTTTCATCTTATGCTACCCTAGTATTGAAGACTCGCAGTTTTCGAACAGGTCGTATCCAACAGGTGAATTTGCTGTTCCAACAACTGAAATATGCAATTTAGCTGCTAATTAAATTATAGTTATAACGCTGTTCCCAAATCATTATTTATTTAATGATTTGGGAGCACTGTAATACCAAAGGTATAAGGCGATTGTGCCAAAAACACATTAATTTTATTGAATCTGAACTGGCAATCACTGGATATTATTAATTTCTACCAATGGTTTTAATAACATATTTGAAACACAAGCTAATAATTTAAATGAAGATAACAAATAAATGAAACCCGCAGATTTCTCACTGAAACATTTTGTATCGAGTTCATAGCAATGCAATTTTAAGATAAGACAATGGCAATCAAATCCCTTTCACTGCCACTGTTGGTAAGTGACGTCATAAATGACGTCACGGGTGTGGATCCCTTCAGGTTTTAAAAGTAAAGTACTAGGGTTGCATGAACCATGAGGAGCATAGTGCACGTGTTCTCGCTGCACCGAATGCGCGCGCCAGTTTGAAAGTTCGGAACTTGTTCGTGCCAAATGAATTTCATTCGCAGGTGAGGGTTTTATAGGGGGACAGTTTTCATGAAGTTACCAGGGCTGTATATTCGTTAAAGAGTTAAAATTAAATGCATTCTCTGATGCGGTTATGACTTATGGCATTGCCTTGTACTACGAACTAAGCACCCTGTTTCTACTATTTTCGTTTCCTGGCATTTGCAGAGATCGTTTGATTGGTTTCTGTTAGTGGTTAGTTTATATGATTCACTAATATTGTTACACATGTTTTGAATTTTTTTTTCGTAACTTGTCCAATGATATCTTTATTATTTAGATATTTACAAGAAAAATTAAATAAATAAGTATGTACAACTTAAGTGTCACTAGAACTAAAAGATAATAAAAATTAAATATTACTGAATAATTTCTGTAGTTGTGATATCGAAAAGGAAAAACGGAAAAAAGTTTCCATTAATAATTGTTGCCATGCTTTTTTTATATATTTGATGGGCCGAAGTTTGACCACTAGCTTGCCCGTTGGTAAACTATAATGCGCTCTACGATGGGGCACGTCGTCGCCCCATAATCAACCTATTCACTTGAGCCTTGAAGACACCCAGGTTATATTATATGCTTCAGGAAATACAGACTTTGGCAAAGAATTTCACTCTTCAGTAGCACAACAAGGAAGCTTGATGCAAAGAGCTTTGTGCGTGTGGGTGGGACATCTGCCGTTAATTGATGACGTTTCGCCGATTGCTATACAGCTACAAACCGAGACAAAGCAGAGCATTCATAGCACGTTCTTACCAATGTACTCGCGTGCTAGCGTTGGCTACAACTTGTGCGATGAATATGATACTATAGTTCTAGGGCAACATGAGCTGGAGTATCTTTAATATATCATTCTCGACAAGCCTGATCCATAACCAAAATGACGGACTAGTACTTTACGTTAATAGTAACATCCAGTGTTGCGTCTCTGAGCCGAACGTAGCTGATTCGAATTGCCTTGTTTGTAAACTGAATCCTGATACAGTTTTTGTTGGAATATACAGGTCACCTTCTCAAAGACAAATTGATAATTTTATAAATAATCTTGATAACGTCCTCGTCTCTCTAAAACACTATACAACAATTATCGTTGCGGGGGACTTAAACATAGATATTAAGCCTAACAACAACCATCGACAATCAAATGAATATTTAACCGTTACTGCTACCCACTGTCTATTACCTGCACACGTCTTCCCTACAAGATTGGATAACTGTCTGGACCATGTTCTTCTCAAAACTATTTATAAAGCAACAACTATAGTTATTGAAGCGTGTGTAACGGACCACTATCCTGTTATGAGTTGTATCTATCTTTCTAGAACTGTACTCAGTAAGCCAAATCCTGTGTCCACTTTTATAGATTTTTTAGCAATCGACAATGTAATTAAAAATACCGATTTCAGTAATGTTTTATCATGTCCGGACCCTAATCAAGCCTGTAATACCTTTATATCTATCCTATCACCTATTATTAAACACCATACCCTATGTAAATCAGTCTCTGCTAAACGTCGTATTCTGAAACCATGGATTACTGAAGGTATATTGCGATGTATTCGAAATCGCGATCGTATGCATAGTAAACTTCGTAAATCACCGGATAATATTATACTAAAAATTACGTATAGTCGTTATCGAAATTTTTGTAATCAATTACTACGGAAGTTAAAAATAGGCTACGAAAAAATGGAATTTTTAAAAAATAAAAATAATATGAAAGGCACCTGGGAAACAATACGTAGGATTACTAACACTCAATGCGTTAAAACTCCACCGATAGAATTGCTTAAAGTATCTGACAATTCTGACAGCTCTGTAAATCAAGTGAACTCTTTCTTCTCTAACATTGGTCGTGACCTGGCACTTAAAATAACATCTGTAAGTAGGAATCTAAATAAGCCTAAATTTGAAATGCGAAATGGCTCTGTAGTGCCTAACTCCCTAGTCTTGCTAGAAGTTACCGAAAGTGAAGTGGAAAATATTGTAAACAATCTAAAAAGTGACTGTGCTGTGGGCTGGGACTCCATCCCACCCAAAATTCTCAAATCGTCACGATCCACCTTGGTGCCAATCATCACACATATCTGTAATTCTGCTATAAATTCCGGTACTTTTCCGGCGGCGCTCAAAAAAGCAGTTGTTACTCCCGTGTATAAGAGTGGGGACAGGGACTGTGTTGGTAATTACAGGCCTATCTCGGTATTAACAACTCTATCCAAAATTCTTGAACGTATTCTTAACAACAGTTTGGTAAAGTTTCTACAATCACATAACATTATTGCAAGTAACCAATTTGGATTTCGTGCGAATATATCAACGGATGATGCATAATTGCACTGACCGAATCGGTTTCAAGGAGTCTTGATGAAAATAGAAAGTGCATAGGCGTATTTCTAGATTTATCTAAGGCTTTTGACACGGTCTCAGTCCCCATTCTTGTATCGCGACTAGAAGAAGTGGGGGTGAGAGGCATCGCCCTGGAAATTTTTAAGGACTACCTTAGGGGTCGCACCCAGCAAGTTAAAATAGGTAGTTACATAAGTGGAGAGGAGACACTGCAGTTTGGGGTTCCGCAGGGTAGTATTTTAGGACCAACGCTCTTCCAGATTTACGTAAATAATTTGTGCCGGCTAAAGATGGAACACTGTGAAATATTTACTTATGCGGATGACACTGCTTTAATAATATCAGGTGTAGATTGGTCCGAAGCAAAATTAGTCGCAGAGACGAGTTTAAGAACTGTGATGCTTTGGTTGCAGGACAGTCTATTAACTTTAAACGTAGACAAAACTAAATTCGTCACTTTTGCAAATAAAATCTCTCAAATGCCACCCTTGACTTACTGTCTCGCGGCACACACTTGCACGCAGAGCCCAACCATTAAAAATGGAAATTGTGACTGTGCAGTTATCCAAAGAACAACAGATATTAAATACCTAGGCGTTGAAATAGATTCACAGCTAAAGTGGCACACACATATTCAAAAACTAACAGCTCGGTTAAGAAAGCTTATTTACATTTTCAAAAAACTTCGATCATCAACAGACGAAGATACTCTCAAATTGATTTACTTTTCATTATGCCAATCGCTCCTGTCTTACTGTGTGACAGCCTGGGGTGGTGCGGGCAAAGTCGCAGTCTTGGATCTGGAGAGAGCACAGAGGGCTGTTCTCAGAGTAATGGCCTCGAAGCCTTTTAGGTATCCTACCAACGAACTGTATAAAGAATGTCGAGTACTCACGGTGAGACAGCTCTATGTTCTCTGCACCATCATGAGGAAACATAGTTCGCTGCCATATGATCCAAAATGGTCCCAGAAAAACAGAAAAACCAAACCAATTTGTGAACCAATTCCACACAGAACGGCCTCAGCCGGCCGTCAATATACTGTAATGAGCTCACGTCTTTATAACAAAGCACACAAAATCAATCACATCTATTCCTTAACACGCAGGCAAGCAAAATCGAAAATCACATGTTGGCTTCAGACACTAACCTATGATGAAACAGAACAATTGTTAAACAAACTAGTCTAAATAATTAAATACTCACGCGTAAAGTTAGTACATAGATAGCAAACATATACATACATACACACTCTCACACACACCTTCACATACACTAACACACACACCCACATACATCATCTTTAATTATCTCTTTTGGTAACACTCACTTTCTTTTTCTCTTTTTATATCTTTATGTCACTTACACAATATTTGAGAGAATTATTAGCAATATAAGCATTCATAATTTTGTAATACTCAACGAGGGAACACTGACCCCCAAAATACAGGATCACCTAGTTTGGGAGGCAGCGATTTCATAAATTGTAAGCTGTAATTGTATGCCTATACCTAAAATCAAATATTGTAACTCGCTTGTTTTTAGTAAATAAAGATTTTTTATTATTATTATTATTATTTCCATATATTTATTTAAACTTTCTCTAAAATTACATTTTTAAATACTACAGTATAAAAATAATATTTAAAAATATAAAAATAGGAGCCGACCAGTATCGGGAGCATGGTCCAAGCTACCGGTGGTTAGGGCTCCAGAGACAGAAACCTCCTCACAATGCGCGCCGTTTCAAGGAGAACTGCCTTCTGTATCAGGCCCTTGACCCAACTGCCTAACGCTAGCCTCCTAAGGTGGTTGTCGAGGCTATTAGGGATTAACCCATTGGCCGACACGACTATCGGCACAATGATAGCCGAATCTACATTCCACATGTCGACAACCTCGTGAGCCAAATCAAGATATTTGATTTGTTTATCTTTTTCAGCTTTCACGAGGTTCTCATCATGAGGAATAGTGATATCGATTATCATCGTGCGGCGCACTTGTCGGTCTATCACCACTATATCAGGTTTGTTGGCTATAATAGTCCTGTCAGTGATGATAGACCGGTCCCAGTACAACGTGATATGGTCATTTTCCAGAACTGGGTCGGGCACATACTTGTAGTACGGTACCTCAGACTCAACAAGTCGATAGTGCAAAGCAAGTTGCTGATGGATAATCTTGGCTACTTGATTATGCCTATGCAAATATTCACTGTTAGCCAAACGACCACAGCCAGAAATAATATGCCTAATGGATTCACCAGGACTATGACATGCCCGACATATGTCAACCGTCCCATCCTTAATTATATATTTCCGGTAGTTATTCGTAAGGATAACTTCGTCCATAATTGCACAGACAAATCCTTCAGTTTCTCCAAAGAGATTACTGAATCGTAGCCAAGATACGGACGCTAGAAAATCTACACTGGGCCCATGAAGGGCCCGGAAGAAGCGTCCGTGGAGCTCCTTGCTATGCCATACCTCCTTGCGATCATTAACGCTCAGTACCACAGGTTTGCGCCAGTTCTCTTTTGCCAAGGATAGCGGAGTGAATCCATTGTCCACCGCTGCTACTTCTCGATGCATACCCTCGTTGACTTTCAGGAAATATTCCCTGAGGCTGCACACCTCACGGTTGTGAAGGGTCTTAGCATTTAATAAGCCTCGACCACCACACTTCCGCGGGATGTACA
This sequence comes from Spodoptera littoralis, assembly GCA_902850265.1. Lineage (NCBI taxonomy): Eukaryota > Metazoa > Arthropoda > Insecta > Lepidoptera > Noctuidae > Spodoptera > Spodoptera littoralis. The sequence continues at coordinate 2,968,951 of LR824536.2, read as the reverse complement.
ACCTCATGACCGACGAACGAGGGTGATGCATGCGATTTGCAGTCAGCAGGGTCCGGAGTCGTCTATCCAGGGTGTCAAGTTCAGTCTGTGTCCACTTGAGTATACCAAAAGAATACATTAGGACTGGCATGACCCAACCGTTAAAGGCTCGCACCTTGTTTCTGCCTGATAAGGAACTTTTTAGTACCTTATTCAGGCGGCCAAAGAAGCGCTCCTGTAGCGATTGCTTCATGTCCGGTCCATTAATGCCTAATCCTTCTGACATACCCAGGTACTTGTATGTATCGTTTGCGGAGAGTGATCTCAGTTTTGTGAAATCTGAGAGTTCTAGTCCCTCAGATTCCACAATCCCTCCTCGCTTTACATGCATGACCGCACACTTGTCTACTCCAAACTCCATTCTGATAGAACTACTAAATTTTTCAGTTATATTCAGTAGTTCCATCAGTTGTTTCTTGTTTGGAGCAAACAACTTGAGGTCATCCATGTAAAGTAAGTGGGATATAACTAGACCCCTTCTCCGCAAAGGATAGCCTAGCCCTGAATCCTCCAGTAGAGTACTTAGAGGATTCAAGGCCAAGCAGAACCATAGTGGGCTCAGGCTGTCACCCTGGAATATTCCTCGTACTATCCTTACAGGTTCTTCATTCCCTTGGATTTGTCTACATCCCGGATAGCAAAGCACGGTGCTCCACTGCCTCATACATGACTCCAAGAAGGCGCGTAAACTTGCATGTATTTTATACAACTCCAGCACCTTCAGGAGCCATGTATGTGGCACAGAATCATATGCTTTTTTATAGTCTATCCAGCATGTAGACAAATCTTTTCGGGACCGACGAACCTGTTGGCTAACAACCATATCAATGAGGAGTAGCTCCTTAGTTCCACGAGACCCCTCCCTACATCCATTTTGAGATACCGACATGATGGAATTTTTTTAATATGTTTTGTTATTTTTGTCCTCAAAATGGATGTAAGAAGTTTATAGACCGTTGGTAGACATGTGATTGGTCTATAATTTTTGGGCTCAGTGGAACTACCTGATTTATGGAGCAAGTGGGTAACTCCTGTTGTTAGAAATTGTGGTAACGACCCAGTTTCCAAAGCTGCCTGGAAGTGTAATGCTAAGCGAACGTGTGAACTCTTGAGCCATTTAATCCAGAAATTGTGCAGTCCGTCCGGCCCCGGTGATTTCCAATTCGGGACCGAACAGGCTGCACTGGCTACATCAGAGGAGGTGATTACTACCTCCTCCATCTCTGGTATAGTCTCACACCTTCGCTTAACATCAAACATCCAGTCACCTTCTGTGTGGCTGACAGGCACCGACCAGATGTTGCGCCAAAATGTGTTAGTGGCATCATCATCCGGTCGCCTCCCGTCAGCCACATCTTGGTTGGATCGTTCCCAATCTCTGTATACCCACCTCTGATCTCTTTGGAACATGCGATTCTGAGTATAGCGCTCCACTCTTTTTTTGTACCTTCTGATACGGTTTGCCCATGCATAAACTTTCTGCTTCAGGAAGTCGATGCGTTCTGTAACACGTGATAAGTATTCATGAGGACTGATTTCAGTCCCCACAAATGCACGTCTTACAAAGCGCATCACTCTAGGGCGAGTATTGCCCTCCCTGAAGCAGGATAGTTTGCCAATGAGTACCCTGGCCTCACTGATACGACGCTCATCCTGCACTGCCAGGCAGGTACTGCTGGTTTTGGTCGGACTGCTGCGTCAAATTTGGAATCTGACGTTAGCCACTCGACAAGCAGCAACTGCCCCACAGTACAAGATTGAGTGTGTATCATAGAGGTTTTCGCTACTCTCAAAATAGTTTTTAAGTAGCGAATCCAAGGCGCTCACCAGCGCCCTATTTTTTCTACACATGGGCAAACGTGGTAACTTTGGTCTTAAATTACTAGGAGCAAGTCTGTACTCACGAACCGCATCCTCCAAAGCACTCCTCAGACGTTCATTGCACTGAGTACTCACTTGTTCAACCCTGTCGTCCTCCACTCCAACGATAGGAGTGGTCAATGTCACACACTACAGGTGTCTGTGCCACCAATTGTGGTGGTGCGGGGACGACACGGTTGCGCAGTGCTTCAAGGCGTAGCCGATCAAGCGTAGTCTCATCCAATCTGCAATTCCGTTGGATGACCCGCACTTGATCCGAGAGTCGTTGGGCCGAGACGTTGACAGATGGCTCAAGCACCTGAAACATAGACAGCATCCTTTCACGGTACGCCGTGAGGTTAGTTCCTCCCTCTGTAGCACCGTAGTATGCGCGCATGACGTTCTCGTTTATACTTTGAGTCCATTTCATGCGCCGCACACAACCACCGGTAGCGGGGACCCGTCCCAGGGCCTGATGGCCCCTGGTTCCCAAGCCAGTCGGTGGCCGGCCTCTCCCCGGCCGACGTACAGGTGGTGGCGACGTAGGTGGGGAGAAATAGTCATCGCTCGAGCTCGACGCAACTGCAGTCACCGGCGTTCCAGTGGAGCGGGGTTCCGGCGATGGCGAGGCGGAGCTGAGCGACGAGTCCGGAGGTGGTGGGGGTGCGCCTTGTTTGCTTCTGGCTCTCGTCAACATTGTTAATCGTTTTGCTTTAGTATATTTATTTTTGAAGTTATTGATTCTGTCATTGTCATTTTCATTTTTAATATTTTCTTCTTAGTTTGCAGTATTGTAAAATTATGGCGTATTATTATAAAACAAAAAGGTTTTTCTATTGTTGATAAATATTAGAAGAAACGAAAACAGAATGGAATATGTATAAATTATTTATATAAAAACAGAGTAAAATTTTCACAAGTTGACGTTTGTAGTGTTGCCAGATTATTATTATTATTATTATTATTATATCTACCGTAGAAATGAATGCACCTGTCAGATAAATATGATTTTATAGTGCAAGGGCAATATGAGCTGGAAGAGTATCTTTGTATCTAACGTAGACGTGAATGCACTTGTTGACTACAAGATGAATATGATTCTCCCTGGCTAGAGCAACATGAGCTGGAAGAGTATCTTCGTTACTAGCGTTGGAATGAATGTAGGTACCTGTTGGCTACAACCAGTGAAATAAGTGCAACTGTTGGCAAAAACCTGTGAGGTGAATATTATTTCATAGTGCTAAGGCAACACGAGCTGGAAGAGTATCTTTGTATCTAACGTAGACGTGAATGCACCTATTAGCTACAACCTGTCAGATGAATGTGATTCTTTAGTTTCAAGTTTATATGAGCTACAGGCGTATATCTTCATAATTAGCTTTAAAATGAATGCTTCTTTTGGCCTCGCACAGCAAAATGTGGAATAATCTGTCGTCCGCGGTATTTCCATATCTATACGACATTCAATAAAACAGGGTATTCCTTTTTAAAAGGCCAGCAATGCACCTGTGACTCGTCTAATATTGCGAGGGTCCATGGACGGAACGGATCGCCTACCATCAGCTGATCTATCTCGTTTACCTTCTATTCCATAAAAAAGAAAATTAAATGCACCTGTTGGCTACAACTTGTCAGATGAATGTGATTCTGTAGTACCAAGATTACATGAGCTAGAAGAGTTTATATATCTTCATATTTAGCTTCGGAATGAATGGACCTGTTGGCTGCAACCTGTAGATGAAAGTGATTTTATAGTGCTAGGGCATCATGAGCTGGAAGAGTATCTTTGTATCTAGCGTTGAAATGAACGTACCTGTTGCCTACAACCTGTCAGATGAATAATTATGATTTTATAGTACTGGGGTAACATGAGCTGGAAGATTTCTTCGTATATAATGTAGAAATGAACTCACCTGTTGGCTACCACCACTTGCAAGATGAATATGATTCTGACCAATATAGCATAAGGTAGAAGAGTATGCCATCATATTTAGCTTCGGAATGAATTATTTTATCTGTTTCGTACAGCTAAACTGTGGAATGATCTGTTGTCAGCGATATTTTCCAACCGATCTGACCACGCAACCTTCAAGAAAAGCGCTTATTACTTTTTAAAAGAATACGCTCGATCAACGCCCCCATGGACACCCGCAACACCAGAAGAGTCGCAGGTGAGTGTCGGGTAAACTCACCTGTGACTCTTTTGGTGTTGCGGGTGTCCATGGGGGCGTTGATCTCTTACTAGTAGGTTATCCGTTTGCACAACCTATGCGTTTGCCTCTAGGACCGATTTTTCAATCATCAGTTAATTCTTAACTGTAGAATAAAATTGACACTTGACAGTTTTTAGTATGGAAGAATTGTCAAATATTAAAAGTTATTCTTCAGTTAAAATTTATCTGCGCATTGAAAATCGGTCTATAAATTAGTCCATAAAAAAGAAACATGACCTATAACATGATCTTCGTATCTAGAGTACAAATGAATGTACCTGTTGGCTACAACCAGTGAAATGAATGCATCTGTTGGCTGCAACCTGTCAGATGAGTATGATTCCGTAATGCTAAGGCAACATGAGCTGGGAGGAGTTTCTTCGTTACTAGCGTTGGAATGAATGTACCTGTTGGCTACAACCTGTCAGATAAATATGATTTTATAGTACTGGGGTAACATGAGCTGGAAGATTTCTTCGTATATAATGTAGAAATTAACGCACCTGTTGGCTACCACTTGCAAGGTGAATATGATTCTGTAGTACCAATATAACATTAGGTAGAAGATTATGCCATCATATTTAGCTTCGGAATGATTTTTTTTTTAACTGTGACTATTCTGGTGTTGTGCAAACAGATAACCTACTGGTAAGCGATCAACGCCCCCATGGACACCCGATCGCTTACCAGTAGGTTATCTGTTTGCACAACCTATGCGTTTGCCTCTAGGGCCGATTTTTCAATCATCAGGTAATTCTTAACTGTAGAATAAAATTGACAGTTGACAGTTCATCTTTGAGGTTATGTTTTTTTTTATATTTGTTTATCGGCACTTGAACCCAGCCTTTTGCGCATTGTCACCGGCTGCCATTTTGAGTGCCGGCGCCGGCAGCAATTGTTTTAAATCTCGGCTGCCGGCAGTATACTTACCGCCGGTTTCCAATAGTGATATTTTTGGGAACCGGCGCCGGCAGCGAAGGCATACCCTAAAAGTTATTCCTCAGTTAAAATTTATCTGCGCGTTGAAAAATCGGCCTATAAATTAGTCCATAAAAAAGAAACATGAGCTATAATATGATCTTCGTATCTAATGAACGAACCTGTTGGCTGCAACCTGTCAGACAAATATGAATCCCTTAATGCTAAGGCAACATGAGTTGGAGGAGTATCTTCGTTACTAGCATTGGGTTGGAATGAATGTACCTGGCTACAACCAGTGAAATGAATGCACCTGTTGGCTACAACCTGTCAGATGAATATGATTTTATAGCGCTAGGGCAACATGACGTGGAAGACTTCTTTCAATCTAATGTAAAAATGAACGCACCTGCTGGCTACCACTTGTAAGATTAATATGATTCTCTAGTACCAATATAAGCATAAGGTACAGTTAAGAGTGTATGTACCGTCATATTTAGCTTCGGAATGAATGCTTCTTTCTGCTTCAAATTGTCTATCTATCGTCGACAGTATTGTTCCGAGGTATTTTCGAACCGATACGACTTTCAAACCTTGATGAAAAGAGCGTATTCCTTTTTAAAAGGCTGGCAACGCACCTGTAACTCTTCTGGTGCTTGGGGGCGCTGATCGCTTACGAGGAGATCCGTCTGCTCAACCTCTGCTTTTGCCTATAATAAAAAACATGAGCTAGAGCAATATGATCTTCGTATCTAGCTGGCGTAGAAATGAATGAACCTGAGGCCTTAGTACGAGTTTGTTTTACGTTTAAAGTAATCGTAACGAGTACGCGTTCGGCGCTCTGATTGGTTGGTTCATTGGCGCCGGCCAATCAGAGTGCCGAACGCGTACTCGTTTCGAATACTTTAAACGTGAATGAAACTCATACTAAGGCCTCTGTTAGCTGCAACCTGTCAGATGAATATGATTCTTTAGTACTAGGGCAACATGAGCTGGAAGATTGTATTTGTATCACGTTGGAATACATACACCTGTTGGCTGCAACCTGTCAGATGAATATGATTCTGTAGTGCCAGGGCAATATGAGCTAGAAGAGTATCTTCGTATCTAGCGTTGGTCGCCGTCGCCGATCACATCTCTGAGGGCACGGCGGTGCTCAGCCCACGCAGGGCATTCTCCCACTGTGTGTTCCACCGTGTCCTCAGGGCGGTCCTCGCAGTGATGACACCCGGGCGTTTCCTCCCACCCTATCAGATACAGATACCTCCCGAAGCTCTCATGTCCAGTGAGGATATGTGTCAAGCGATGGGTGAAAACGCCGTAGCGTGTCTCAAGCCACTCAAACCACTCAAGCCACGTAGAGATCGCGCTGGAGCTCTTTCCGCCACGTACTAATCTGGCGTGGCGGTGGAGTTTCTCCCAGCTACGTGCCTACGCGCGCAGAGAGAACACGCACGCGAGCACTTTCATAATACTTTCATAATTAGCTTCGGAATGAATTCTTTTATCTGCTTCGTACAGCTAAACTGTGGAACGATTTATCGACGGCGATATTTTCGAATCGATTAAACTTTCAATTAAATGACCATTAAACTTTCAAGAAAAGAGCGAATTCCTTTTTAAAATGTCGGCAACGTACCTGTGACTCTTCTGGTGTTGCGGGTATCCATTGGGGCGTTGATCGCTTATCAGTAGGTTATACGTTTGCTCAACCAATGCGTTTGCCTCTTAGTCCATAAAAAAGAAACATGAGCTAAAACATACGTATCTTGCGTAGAAATGAATGAACCTGTTGGCTGCAACCTGTCAGATGAATATGATTCCGTAATCCTAAGGCAACATGAGCTGAAAGAGTGTGTACGTGTCTAGTAAATAGCGTTGGAATGAATGCACCTGTTGGCTACAGTTATATGAATATGATTCTACATGGCTGGGGCAACATGAGATGGAAGCGTACCTTTGTATCTAATGTAGAAATGAATGCACCTGTTGGCTACAACTTGTCAGATGAATATGATTCTGTAGTACCAAGATTATATGAGCTAGAAGAGTATATCTTCATATTTGCTTTGGAATGGACATGTTGCCTACCACCTGTTCGATAACTATTATTCAATAGTGCTAGGCTAACATGAGTTGGAAGAATATTTTCGTGTCTAAGCGTAAGAAAAACTGCACCTATTTGGCTGCAACCTGTCAGATAAAATGATTCTACAGTGTTAGAGCAACATGAGCTAAAAGAGTCTCTTCGTATCTAGTGTCGACATGAATACACCTGTTGGTTACAACCTGTTAGATAAATATGATTCTAAAGTACCAAGATTACATGAGGTAGAAGAGTACCTCTTCATATTTAGTTTCGCAATGAATGCATCCTGTTGGCTACAACTTGTCAGATGAATGGACCTGTTAGCTACAACCCGTACAACCTGCCAGATGAATATGAAAGTAATCGCACATATAATAAGCACGCCCTCAGCTCATCAATTAAGTTGTCATTTAAATATAAACTTTAAATCGTATGTCGTATGACATATCTCAAAACGTCAATACAAAAAGCCGACAGAGGTTGGTCAGCGCGCGGTCTACTCGAGGTGTAGTCAAGAAGCCCGCGTGATTACGGTGCACCGACGGCGAATTGACTGCGAGCCGTCCGCCAGGCGACAGCGAAACAACGTCGCATCGGAGGTAGGTACTGAGGACTATACCCGTGGTGACAAAAAGCTTACACCTCGCAGCCAGCGCGCTAGCGGCGGGATTCCACCTTGCGGATGATGGGCCAGCGGCGCCACGTAAGCAAATTTGAAATGACACCGTACCGGAAACGTGCCAGAGTCATGCTTTTTATATGTGCGATGACCTTAATTCTTCAGTGCCAGGGCAACATGAGCTGGAAGAGTATCTCCGTATCGCATTGGAATGAATGCACCTGTTGGCTACAACCTGTCAGATGAATATGATTCTACATGATGGCTAAGGCAAAATGAACAGGAAGAGTAACTTCGTGTCTAGCGTAGAAAAGAAAGCATTAGTTACGGCAGACTGGACCGAAACAAGATGAATATGATTGTGTAGTACCGAGATTACATGAGGTAGAAGAGGATACCTTCATATTTAGCTTTGGAATAAATGCTTCTTTCTACTTTGCACAGGCTAAACTGTGGAATTGTCTATCGTCGACGGTATTTTCGAACCAATATCAAACCTTCAAGAGAAGAGCGTATTCCTTTTTAAAAGACTGGCAAAGCATTTGAAGCTCCTCTGGTGCATAGGGGCGCTGATCGCTTACGATCAGGTGATCCATCTGCTCGACCTCTGGCTTTCTCATAGACATAGACTGCCTATTTATCCACAAAAAAAGAAACATGAGCTAGTACAATATGATCCTCGTATCTAGTTAGCGTAGAAATGAATGAACTATTGTTGACTGCAACCTGTCAGATGAATATGATTTCAAAGTGTTAAGACAACATGAGCTAAAAGAGTGTCTTCGTGTCTAGTGTAGGAAAGAATGAACTCTGGCTACAACCTGTTGGAGGTATGTAAGGCTAAATTGCTAAGGTAATATGAGCTGGAGGAGTATCTTTGTATCTAAAGCATTGGACTGAATGCATCTGTTGCCTGTCAGATCAATATGATTCTGAATTGCCAGGGCAACATAAGCTGGAAGAGTGTCTTCGTGTCTAGTGTAGGAAAGAATGAAACCTGGCTACAACCTGTTACGGCCGTTCCCTATATTCTATCTATCCCTTGTTTTGCCCTACTGGAGATAGATAAAAATCTATCTATCTTTAAATTTGCCGTCTCAATAAACTTACTGGCGATAGGCAAACTAATCTATGGTTGTCATTACCTGTGGGAGGACGGATAGGCTATCTACAGATTGCTTTTACTATGAAATTGACAGTTCACGCGTCCCAATAATAACAAAGATGCTATCTGTCAGTAGCTTTGGTTATCCGTAGTAGGCTATATATAGCTCTATCGCATTTTGATGGATAGGAGTACAGTTATCAGTGTAGATCAGTAAAATATCTTTTCTATTTCTTAAAAATACATCAGATTTAAACAAAAAATCATGTCGGTCTCCAGTTCAAGTAGTAGTTCAAGTGCTATTAATATTTTGGAACAAATAAGGAACTGGGAATCTGACGAGGATGATGTGCTCACCACACCACAACACGATCATATCAAGAGCGTGTTAATTACATGTACAGATATGACGATTACGAGTTTGTGTATAGATTTAGGCTAAGAAGACTAAATTTGAGAAATTTATAATTGTATCAATATAGATAGGTCAGTTATTCTTACCTACATATTTATTTTAATTATTATGTGTTCCAGTGGACGAGAAATGAGATAAACATTATGTGCAAAATTACACAGTGTAAAAAAAGATGGTTTAGAATAAACTGTTTTAATTTATTTAAATACATGAATTATTATTGGGTTGTTTCTCCTTCTCCAGTATATCTGCTAGCTAGAGTTTCCGTTTCTTTAATGCATGTATTTCATCGTCGTGTTTTATTTTTGACTTGGAAGTAATATTCTGCGATTGCCTGATTTCAATCTGTAATTGACTCATTTCATCTGCATCAGCTCGTCTTTTCTGTTTTCCTAGAAAAATATTATTCAGTGTATTATTCCATTTTGGTCCTCACTACAACCACCATATAAAAGTTTTGTAACCAAATAGTATTGAAAAGTAATTAGTCATAACCAATACCAAACCCCAAAAATGAAATACACAATAAACTATCTGTGATACCTAATCCTCCAAGTCGCTTCCTTGAGCTGGTTATTGCTTGCATTTGTGGCTTTGCTGAACATCAATGGATTTGCCTCCACCAATTGTACCAGCTGCATTACTTCTTCTTTCGTCAATAGCATATTCTTTTGCTGCAATGAGTGCACCAAACACGAGTTATTAGTCACATGTATGTTCATGTAAACAAGAACTTTAAAACTTCAATAGCTTCAATCTAAAGCTAGAAAAGCACAAACTGTAATACTTACTGAGGTCATTTTTATAACAAACAATTCTTTGTTATATTATCACAATTTATTGTAAACAAAATCAACAAACAACAATGTCAAATGTCAATGTTTTAACAAATACGTTCCGTTACAAGTCGCGCACTATTCTAGTCGCAAACATGAAGTTTTCGTTATATTAAACTTAAAAAAATATTCTTTAATATAAGGTTAGTGCAAAATATAAGGTTTCGTTAATTAATTCAAAATGTTTGTGATATAAACATGACAAGATGCTTTAAAAACATTATTGTAACTTAGTGGCACTCTGTGGAGCTCTGCATACAATGAAACACACGGGAGGGCTCAGATAGGCACCCTATCTACTGATATCTAGAGATAGCAAAGACACATTTTAGTTATTGGGACGACATCGAAAGATAGATAGATTTTAACTGATTATCGAGGATAGATAGATATCTATCTTTACCTATGGATTGAATATTGGGAACGGCCGTTAGAGGTATGTGAGGCTCAATTGCTAAGGTAATATGAGCTGGAGGAGTATCTTCGTGTGCAGCGTAGAAAAGAATGCACCTGTTGGCTACAACAGATGAATGTGATTCTGAAGTACTAGGGCAACATGAACCGGAAGAATGCCTTCGTGTCTAGTGTAGACATGAATGCACCTGTTGGCTACAACCTGTCAGATGAATATGATTCTATACTACTAGGACAACATGAGCTGGAAGAGCGCCTTCGTGACTAGTGTACACATGAATGCACCTGTTGGCTACAACCTGTCAGATGTATATGATTCTTCAGTACCAGGTCAACATGTGCTGGAAGAGTATTTTTGTGTCTAGTGTAGAAAAGAATGCACCTGTTGGCTACAACCTGTCAGATGAATATGATTCTGAATTACTAGGGCACTATGAGCAGGAAGAGTTTCTTCGTATCTAAAGCATTGGACTTAATGCACCTGTTGACTACAACCTGTCTGATGTATATGATTCTGCAGTATCAGGTCAACATGAGCTAGAAGAGTATTTTTTTGTCTAGTGTAGAAAAGAATGCACCTGTTGGCTACAACCTGTCAGATGGATATGATTCTGCATTGCCAGGGCAATATGAGCAGGAAGAGTTTCTTCGTATCTAAAGCATTGGACTGAATGCACCTGTTGGCTACAACCTGTCAGATGAATATGATTCTGCAGTGCCAGGGCGATAAGAGCAGGAAGAGTTTCTTCGTATTTAGCATTGGAATGAATGCACCTGTTGGCTGCAACCTGTCAGATGAATCTAATTCTATATGGCTGAGGCAACATAAGCAGGAAGAGTATCTTTGTGTCTAGCGTAGAAAAGAAAGCACCAGTTAGTTTGATATAACTTTTCAGATGAATATGATTCTGTAGTAGCCTGTAAACGAGCAGACGGATTACCTGATGGTAAGCAATTGGCGCCACCTGAAACACCAGAGGCGTTACAAGTGCGTTACCAGCCTTTTGATTGTTAGCCGACAGGTGAATTTTTTCCTACTTTAGACATGAAGATACTCCTCCAGCTCATATTACCTTAGCAGTATAGCCTTAGTACATACGTCTAGCAGGTTCTAGCCAGCAGCTTAATTATTTTCCGCGCTAGATACGAAGACACTCTTTTAACATGAGCTGGAAGAGTGCCTTCGTCTCTAGTGTAGACGTAAATGCACCTAAAACAGATAAATATGATTCTACAATGCTGGGGCAACATGGGTTGGAAGAGTATCGTCGTGTCCAGCGTAGAAAAGAATAGAATGCACCTGTTGGCTACAACCTGTCAGATGAATGTGATTCTTTAGTACTTGGGCTACATGAGCCGGAAGAATGCCTTCGTGACTAGTGTACACATGAATGCACCTGTTGGCTACAACCTGTCAGATGTATATGATTCTTCAGTACCAGGTCAACATGTGCTGGAAGAATATTTTTGTGTCTAGTGTAGAAAAGAATGCACCTGTTGGCTACAACCTGTCAGATGAATATGATTCTGAATTGCCAGGGCACTATGAGCAGGAAGAGTTTCTTCGTATTTAAAGCATTGGACTGAATGCACCTGTTGGCTACAACCTGTCAGATGGATATGATTCTGAATTGCCAGGGCACTATGAGCAGGAAGAGTTTCTTCGTATTTAAAGCATTGGAATAAATGCACCTGTTGGCTACAACCTGTCAGATGAATATGATTCTGCATTGCCAGGGCAACATGAGCTGGAAGAGTGTCTTCGTGTCTAGCGTAGAAAAGAAAGCACCAGTTAGTTGTTGGCTATAACTTGGCAGATGAATATGATTCTGTAGTAGCCTGTAAACGAGCAGACGGATCACCTGATGGTAAGCAATTGGCGCCACCTGAAACACCAGAGGCGTTACAAGTACGTTACCAGCCATTTGGTTGTTAGCCCACAGGTGCATTTTTTCCTACGTTAGACACGAAGATACTCCTCCAGCTCATATTACCTTAGCAGTATAGCCTTACATACGTCTAGCAGGTTATAGCCAGCAGTTTCATTATTTTCCGCGCTAGATACGAAGACACTCTTTCAACATGAGCTGGAAGAGTGCCTCCGTGTCTAGTGTAGACGTAAATGATGAATATGATTCTACAATGCTGGTGCAACATGGGTTGGAAGATTATCTTCGTGTCCAGCGTAGAAAAGAATGCACCTGTTGGCTACAACAGATGAATGTGATTCTGAAGTACTAGGGCAACATGAACCGGAAGAATGCCTTCGTGTCTAGTGTACACATGAATGCACCTGTTGGCTACAACCTGTCAGATGTATATGATTCTTCAGTACCAGGTCAACATGTGCTGGAAGAGTATTTTTGTGTCTAGTGTAGAAAAGAATGCACCTGTTGGCTACAACCTGTCAGATGAATATGATTCTGAATTGCCAGGGCAATATAAGCAGTAAGAGTTTCTTCGTATCTAAAGCATTGGACTGAATGCACCTGTTGGCTACAACCTGTCAGATCAATATGATTCTGCATTGTCAGGGCAACATGAGCTGGAAGAGTATCTTCGTGTCTAGCGTAAAAAAGAATGCACCTGTTGGCTACAACCTGTCAGATGAATATGATTCTGTAGTAGCCTGTAAACGGGCAGACGGATCACCTGATGGTAAGCAATCGGCGCCACCTGAAACACTAGAGGCGTTACAAGTGCGTTACCGGCCTTTTGGTTGTTAGCCCACAAGTGCATGTTTTTTTATATATATATTTGATGGGGCGTCGTTTGACCACTACGTTAGACACGAAGATACTCCTCCAGCTCATATTACCTTAGCAGTATAGCTTGCATACGTCTAGCAGGTTGTAGCCAGCAGCTTCATTATTTTCCACTCTAGATACGAAGACATTCTTTCAACATAAGCTGGAAGAGTGCCTCCGTGTCTAGTGTAGACGTAAATGCACCTAAAACAGATGAATATGATTCTACAATGCTGGGGCAACATGGGTTGGAAGATTATCTTCGTGTCCAGCTTAGAAAAGAATGCACCTGTTGGCTACAACAGATGAATGTGATTCTGAAGTACTAGGGCAACATGAACCGGAAGAATGCCTTCGTGTCTAGTGTAGACATGAATGCACCTGTTGGCTACAACCTGTCTGATGAATATGATTCTATACTACTAGGACAACATGAGCTGGAAGAGCGCCTTCGTGACTAGTGTACACATGAATGCACCTGTTGGCTACAACCTGTCAGATAAATATGATTCTGCATTGCCAGGGCACTATGAGCAGGAAGAGTTTCTTTGTATCTAAAGCATTGGACTGAATGCACCTGGTGGCTACAACCTGTCAGATGGATATGATTCTGCATTGCCAGGGCAATATGAGCAGGAAGAGTTTCTTCGTATCTAAAGCATTGGACTGAATGCACCTGTTGACTACAATCTGCCAGATAAATATAATTCTATATGGCTGACGCAACATAAGCAGGAAGAGTATCTTCGTGTCTAGCGTAGAAAAGAAAGCACCAGTTAGTTTGATACAACTTTTCAGATGAATATGATTCTGTAATAGCCTGTAAACGAGCAGACGGATCACCTGATGGTAAGCAATCGGCGCCACCTAAAACACCAGAGGTGTTACAAGTGCGTTACCAGCCATTTGGTTGTTAGCCCACAGGTGCATTTTTTCCTACGTTAGACACGAAGATACTCCTCCAGCTCATATTACCTTAGCAGTATAGCCTTACATACGTCTAGCCAGCAGTTTCATTATTTTCCGCGCTAGATACGAAGACACTCTTTCAACATGAGCTGGAAGAGTGCCTCCGTGTCTAGTGTAGACGTAAATGATGAATATGATTCTACAATGCTGGGGCAACATGGGTTGGAAGAATATCTTGTGTCTAGCGTAGAAAAGAATGCACCTGTTGGCTTCAACCTGTCAGATGAATGTGATTCTATAGTACTAGCACAACATGAGCTGGAAGAGTGCCTTTGTGTCGCGTAGAAAATAATGCACCTGTTGGCTACAACCTGTCAGATGTATATGACTCTGCAGTGCCAGGGCAACATGAGCTGGAAGAGTGTCTTCGTATTTAGCGTAGAAAAGAATGCACCTGTTGGCTACAACCTGTCAGATGAATATGATTCTAAAGTACCAAGATCACATGAGGTAGAAGAGTGCCTTCGTGACGAGTGTATACATGAATGCACCTGTTGGCTACAACCTGTCTGATGAATGTGATTCTATACTGCTAAGGCAACATGAACTGGAAGAGTATTTTTGTATCTAACGTAGAAATGAATGGACCTGTTGGCTATAACCTGTTAGATAAATATGATTCTGCAGTATCAGGATGACATAAACTGACAGAAAATCTTCAACATCGTAAGCGTAAACAAACGCTGAGTCAAGTACATCAAGTACATTAGTTGTAATCAATCAACAATAAAATAAATAAAATAAATAAACAGTTGTGCAAATGACGGAACGGTGAAATATACAAATTGTACTTTTTACTCGCCGTGCTTCTGTCTTTACTAGACATGGTAAGAATGTTACAAATATGTTCCTATAGGCATATTTAATTAACGAAAGTAAAATATTGAGCTTATCTCTACTTAAAATATCAATATAAACAGAACATTATTATAATATAAACTAAGTTCTACCCGCGGCTTTGCCCGAGTATTCCTGTTTTATCCCATGGGAGCATTTAATCGGAATAAAAAGTATCCTTTCACCTAAGTCACCCTGCCTGTATACAAAATTTCATCAAAATTCGTATAACTTCTATACGAATTTTCTATAATTCTGTATGTTTGAATCAAAATCCGTATAGTTAGAAGTTTCGGCCATAGACAAACATTCAAACAAAGAAACTTTCACATTTTAAATATTTAATGTCATTAAATTCGAAAGAGCACGTTTTGTTTAAATTAATAAGGTAAGAGAGGGAAATCTTGTGGAGTCTAATTGTAGGAGAGCCATGCTTCGACCACGAATGGGCCGGCTCGATCGGAGTAATACCGAAAACACAGAAAACCGACGTGAAACAACGCTTGCGTTGTGTTTCGTCGTGTGAGTGAGGTTACCGGAGGCCCAATTATCTCCCCTCACCTAGAATCCTCCACAATCCTCAAATTCCCAATTCCCAAAAAGCCGGTAACGCACTCGTAACGCCTTAG
Organism: Spodoptera littoralis; assembly: GCA_902850265.1. Taxonomy (NCBI): domain Eukaryota; kingdom Metazoa; phylum Arthropoda; class Insecta; order Lepidoptera; family Noctuidae; genus Spodoptera; species Spodoptera littoralis. Next base: position 2,953,261 of record LR824536.2, on the reverse strand, counting down.
TGTTTCGAGTGTCCATGGGCGGCGCCGATTGCTTACCATCGGTGTACAGTCTGCTTGTTTACCGACTTATGCTATAAAAAAAATCACTCGTCTCATAATTAATTTATAATAATTTTTCTTATAATTAATTTTAATCTTAAGTTGTATAATTATATTTCATTTAGTAATATTTGGTTTTAATTTTATTTAAGTAATAGTTTTAATTTAAGTTTTTTATTTGAATTCTATTTCTCGTCTCATGAATGAAACCAAAAAGGAAAGACTTGCAGACTAAACACGCACCTCATCTTAATATTTTCGAGCACGGTTTCTATTACAAGTCAGTTAAAATATTTAATAAATTACCTACTGAATTAAAAATCTTAGTTTATAACCGAGAATTTATAAAACAACTCAAGCAGTTCTTGTTACACAAGTGTTTGTATTCTTTGGATGAATTATAGATAAACAATGTTTCTACAAAATTTGACCTATTAGATATTATTTCATAATATATTAAGTATTATTTAGTTTTATACCTACTACTACCTTTCTAACAAATAATAATGACATTTATCGGGACATTTTAAATTTATTATAATGCGTTTTTATTTCTATTTCCATATATTTATTTTAAATTCTCTATAAAATACATTTTTAAATACTATTTACAAAAACATAAAAATAATATTTAAAAATATAAAAAATAGGAGCCGACCAGTAGCGGGAGCATGGTCCAAGCTACCGGTGGTTAGGGCTCCAGAGACAGAAACCTCCTCACGATACGTGCCGTTTCAAGGAGCACTGCCTTCTGTATCAAGCCCTTGACCCAACTACCTAACGCTAGCCTCCTAAGGTGGTTGTGGAGGCTATTAGGTATTAACCCATTGGCCGATACGACTATCGGCACAATGATAGCCGAATCTACACTCCACATGTCGACAACCTCGTGAGCCAAATCAAGATATTTGATTTGTTTATCTTTTTCAGCTTTCACGAGGTTCTCATCATGAGGAATAGTGATATCGATTATCATCGTGCGGCGCAGTTGTCGGTCTATCACCACTATATCAGGTTTGTTGGCTATAATAGTCCTGTCAGTGATGATAGACCGGTCCCAGTACAACGTGATATGGTCATTTTCCAGAACTGGGTCGGGCACATACTTGTAGTACGGTACCTCAGACTCAACAAGTCGATAGTGCAAAGCAAGTTGCTGATGGATAATCTTGGCTACTTGATTATGCCTATGCAAATATTCACTGTTAGCCAAACGACTACAACCAGAAATAATATGTCTAATGGATTCACCAGGACTATGACATGCCCGACATATGTCAACCGTCCCATCCTTAATTATATATTTCCGGTAGTTATTCGTAAGGATAACTTCGTCCATAATTGCACAGACAAATCCTTCAGTTTCTCCAAAGAGATTACTGAATCGTAGCCAAGACACGGACGCTAGAAAATCTACACTGGGCCCATGAAGGGCCCGGAAGGAGCGTCCGTGGAGCTCCTTGCTATGCCATACCTCCTTGCGATCATTGACGCTCAGTACCACAGGTTTGCGCCAGTCCTCTTTTGCCAAGGATAGCGGAGTGAATCCATTGTCCACCGCTGCTACTTCTCGATGCATACCCTCGTTGATTTTCAGGAAATATTCCCTGAGGCTGCACACCTCACGGTTGTGAAGGGTCTTAGCATTTAATAAGCCTCGACCACCACACTTCCGTGGGATGTACAACCTCATGACCGACGAACGAGGGTGATGCATGCGATTTGCAGTCAGCAGGGTCCGGACTCGTCTATCCAGGGTGTCAAGTTCAGTCTGTGTCCACTTGAGTATACCAAAAGAATACATTAGGACTGGCATGACCCAACCGTTAAAGGCTCGCACCTTGTTTCCGCCTGATAAGGAACTTTTCAGTACCTTATTCAGGCGGCCAAAGAAGCGCTCCTGTAACGATTGCTTCATGTCCGGTCCATTAATGCCTAATCCTTCTGACATACCCAGGTACTTGTATGTATCGTTTGCGGAGAGTGATCTCAGTTTTGTGAAATCTGAGAGTTCTAGTCCCTCAGATTCCACAATCCCTCCTCGCTTTACATGCATGACCGCACACTTGTCTACTCCAAACTCCATTCTGATGGAACTACTAAATTTTTCAGTTATATTCAGTAGTTCCATCAGTTGTTTCTTGTTTGGAGCAAACAACTTGAGGTCATCCATGTAAAGTAAGTGGGATATAACTAGACCCCTTCTCCGCAAAGGATAGCCTAGCCCTGAATCCTCCAGTAGAGTACTTAGAGGATTCAAGGCCAAGCAGAACCATAGTGGGCTCAGGCTGTCACCCTGGAATATTCCTCGTACTATCCTTACAGGTTCTTCATTCCCTTGGATTTGTCCACTTTATTTCTATTATTATTAACATAACATAACATAACATCACGCCTTTTATCCCCGAAGGGGTAGGCAGAGGTGCACATAGAAGTAACACCCACTTTTCACTATTTATGTTATGAGTCCCATGTAATAGGGGGTGAGTCTATTGCCATATACCGGGCACATTTCCAGACTCCGTACTACTACTGAGATTTTTAAAAAACCCCAGTAATACTTTGCCCGACCCGGGAATCGAACCCGAGACCCCTTGCCCGGCAGTCGCACTTGCGACCACTCGGCCAATGAGGCAGTCTATTATTATTAATTATGATGATATTTGTTTTTTTTTTTCTTGATTGATTATATATGACATACCAATGGATTAATTTGTAACTACTTTATAATTATAATATTATGAAAACTTCAAACACAATGTATATTGTTCATGAATAAATAAATAAAAATAAAAAAAAAATAAAAAACCTGTTGGACACAATAAACTTGTAGGATAATTTTGACTGCGAAATACTAGGACAGTATGAATCGAAAGAGCAAAATATAGCAAAATATTACGCTAGGTACTACGGGCAACTAGTAACTTGTTGGAATGCAACTTGTAGGATAAATACCAGTCAAGAACACTAGGAAAGTATGTGATAGAGAAGCATTTGCTCAACGGATTTGTATCTTCTCTAATGTTTTAGATACCTATGTATGAATAAATTATTTTCAAGCTATTTTTCTCAATTACTTAAGTAACCATTTCACGTATCACCTGATGATATTTCATCAGCATTACATTGGATATTCGTAATCTATACAGATAAATAAAATTGGAGTGTTTGCTTGGAATATTAAAATAACCAATTTTTACTTCGTGCATATGAATATAATACAAATGATACACATACCAAAATAACATTTTTTATCATTTTTGTCTGGCTATTTGTACTAGCTGATCTCTGAAATAGCTGGACCGATTTGGACGGGACTTTTATTGGCAGTTAGCTGGTGTAGGAAGGAGTAACAAAGGGTACTTTTACTTTGGAAATTACAAAACAAAAAAGTGTTTGTCCTAAAATTCATATTCTTCGTCGCCAACTATTAGTAGAGTAATATAAGTGCGTACGGTCTTTTTTTCTCTGCTCCCGAAGACGACAAAGAGGAAAGTCTTGGGAAAACGTTTATCACAGGAATGCATGTACCTGTAGGAATATAAAATGTGATGTGTGTGATGAACTGATGCTCACACTTATGTCAGATGACCTTGAATCCGTACTAATATTAATTTCAAGGGATAATATAAATTTAAAGGGTATGTATGAGTAACGTAAACAGAGTGTTTATATCCACAGAAAAGAGAGATACAAAATTTCCACTCTCTGTATTGCCATAACCTGTTGGATACAACTTGCTATGGCAATACTAGGATAATTTTGACTGTGAAGTACTAGGACAGTATGAATCAAAAGAGTATGAGTGTCGTAAACTGAACGGAAACTACTAACTTGTTGGAATGCAACTTGTAGGATAACTGCGAGTCTAAAATACTAGGATTACATGCGATAGAGAAGAGAAGTTTGTATCCTTGACATCATAATTCTTGATTGTCGAAAACACACTACAGAATGAAGCAAAGGGATAGTGGATGGTTTGTCAACACGGAATACTGTACTGTGTTCAAAAGGTCCTAAAAATAAAATAAAAACATAATTACCATCTGCAAGAGTATATCACAGTACACACACACTTTAGTTTACGATCTAAATTACACCAGAGCAAAACAGCGCATTTCTCAATATTTACTATCATTAAGTTATGATAAAAGCGAGGATTTGTTAATTGTCATTAAATAAATTATATTTAAGTAGGTATAAATAGATAATAATTATTTTGATAAATGCAAGTATAAAGTGGTGTTTCCTGACCTGTGTGTGTATAATTGTATACATACATAGGTTTTGTAATATTTGTAATATTGGTGACTGTGAAAAGTAATATTGTTAAGGCTTAGTTATATTATCCTAATGTATAATGCACGCGAGGGTAGACGACTAATTTTTATTTTAATGTCCGTCTGGTAGATTATTTAAAAACATTAGACACGTATTTTTTATTTTCTTACGGAAACGAATAGTTTCGAAGATATATTGATTTAAAATGTCGCGTGACGTCACTTCTCAGTACATTTTATACTGAGAAATGACGTTTTAGCCCCCACTCCTAAATTTTGATTCGTTTTATCTAAGTATTGTTTTATTATACGACAAAATAAAAAAATACGTGTCCTATATTTTTTAATTACCTAACTTACGGACTAATTAGATTTTTAATTTTCATACCCTGTCATCATCCCCATTCTATACAGGCATAGTATTGTAACCTACCTAGAATAGTTAAATAATAAGCTTAGATTAAGTATATGTGAACAAAATGGAAATAAATATATTTGTTTGTTTGTTGTTGTATATGTTACCGGCCAAACCCGATTTCAGGAAAAACTAGTTTTGCCTAGGCTAAACTAGTTCTTCCTATACGCGTTAGGATGAACTAGTATAGCCTAGTTCAAACTAATTTGTCCTAAGCCCGATAGGATAAACCAGTTTAGACTAGGACAAACTAATTGATCCTGATATAAATAGGCGCACTCTAGGATAAACTGGTATGGCCTAGTCTAAACATTCTAATATAGGTATCTAGAAAGTCAAAATAAATAGATAAATTCAATTAAATACTCCTTAATTGGTAAAATAATCATTTTTATTAAACTATAATGATTTGTCGTTAAAACTTATGATTAATTGGTAATACAAACTATAACAAATAATAAGTGTTTTTTAAAAGAAGCAATAATTATTTAAATGTTATTAATTTAAAATCATAATGATTCGTTGCTACAAGATAATAATTGGCAATACAAACAATCATACTATAACTTACAATAGGTACTGTTTATTTATCACATAACATCACGCCTTTTACCCCCGAAGGGGTAAGCAGAGGTGCACATTATGCCACTGAACAATGTAACACCCACTTTTAACTATTTATGTTACGAGTCCCATGTAACAGGCCTATTGCCATATACCAGGCATAATTCCAGACTCCGTGCTACTACTGAGATTTTGTTTTTAAAAACCTAGTAAGTAATACTATGCCCGATCCGGGAATCGAACCCGAGACCCCTTGCCCGGCAGTCGCATTTGCTACCACTTGGCTAACGAGGCAGTCACCCTGTTTTTTAATAAACGCAATAATCATACTATGACTACGCCATACCAGTTTATCCTAGAATGTGCGTATTTATATCAGGATCAACTAGTTTTTCCTAGCCTAAACTGGTTTATCCTATCGGGCTTAGGCCAAATTAGTTTGAACTAGGCTATACTAGTTAATCCTAATGCGTATAGGAAGAACTAGTTTGGCCTAGGCAAAACTAGTTTGTCCTGAAATCGGGTTTGGCCGGTAACATATATAACTTTCAAATGTTCATAACACACATTTCTCTTGTATTGATGTGGGTGTCCGTAAGTTAATAAAAAAGGTTGCTTGTAAATGCTCTGCTAATAATTTCATTATTTTACACTTCACAACTTTCGACTTACAATAATTACTGTTTGATATGAAACGGTGTTAATAGTTGAATAATTTTATCTGAAGTGACTCTATACACAACTAAGACGTATATTTTATTCTATATGGCCAGTGGTGGGGGGGGGGGTTATCCCTTAGTCGATACATTATACTTGCGCGTATAAGTGCCACAGGATGTATCAATTGCTTTAATTGCAATTTACATGTATAGGGCTTTGTTCATAACAATGTAAGGAGTGCTTAGATCTTTGTTAGTAACAATATAACGATTGTTTAGGTGGTAATTTAAAAGTATAAGTCTTTGTTACCAACAATGTAAAGATTGTTTAGATTGCAATTTACAAGTATAGTAATTCATTGTTAACAACAATGTAAGGATTGATTAGAATATAATTTACAATAAGGCCTTGTTCATAACAGTACGTAGATTGAAGAAATTAATGTCTACAAGTTTCTTTAAAACATATTGTTTTATTTCGTTTTGTTTAACAAATAAAAGATTTTTGCGTCGAATGCTGCCTTTTTAAACTACCTAGTAATTGAATTAACCTATAACCGGAAAGTTGTTATTGGCCGTATATGTATAACTTAATCTATGTTTTTGTTATCTTAAATAGCTCTAAGTTTTCCTAAAATTGTCAAATAAAATAAAATTACTTTTTACCTCTGGCAACCTCACTCTCATGACAAACGTGAAACAGAGAGAAAATAATATGGATTTATTATAGGAATACTTTTCACCTGTTGGATACAACCTGTCAAATGTCTGTGATTCTCTAGTACCAGGATACTATAAATTGAAAGAGTTTGAGAAATGTAAACTTAACTTCAAATCGCTCTAGTTGCGTATTCCGTAACCTGTTGGAATGCAACTTGTAGGATAAAGTGAGTCCAATGTACTAGGATAGCATTGATGAAAAGAGTATGTTAAATTATTATATCACTAACTGTCCAGAACGTGATTATAATAAACACTACCACTACTATAATTCACACTGTAGCATAAACTGAAAATTATTTGAACCCAAACTTGTATTTGCCTTCCATACTGTTACATAGTTATTATGATAACCCAGTAATGTAATAAATAATAATAACTTGAATAAAATGTCCTAATATCCTAAGATTGTCAACTTTACAAATGGCTTAGTGGTTAAGCAACCGGAAGACGAAGCGTGGGCAGGACTCCCGCTAGGTGGACCGACGACATCGCCAGAGTTGCGAGGAGCCAATGGATGCGGGTGGCGGGTTGTCGTTCGACGTGGAGGGCTAAGGGGAGGCCTTTGTCCAGCAGTGGACGTCTTCCGGCTGTTGATGATGATGATGATGATGATGAGCAACCGTGTGCAGCGCAACGTGTCATGGCATCGACTCACACACGAACTAATAATTAATCCTTTGGGTTCACGAATCGAAAACGTTGGCTAGTTTTAGCTAGGTAAGTACTTCAAATATATTTTTGTTTGATTTTCGTTTTCATATTAATTAGGAGTAGAAATATAAAAGAGTAAAGAAAAAAGTAGGATACGTTGCCATGGAAACTTGTCGAATGATTGTGAATCAGAAGTATCAGAATATCACGTTTAGCGAGAGTTTTGAGTATCGTAATTGAATGTGAGTGCACCTGTTGGATACAACCTGTCAGATGACTATGATTCTGTAGTACCAGGATAATATAAATTGAAGGAGTATGAGAAAGTAAACTGAACGTTCGAATCGCTCATGTTCCGTAGTTCCATATTCCGTAACCTGTTGGAATGCAACTTGTAGGATAAACACGAGTCTACAAAACTAGGATAGCATAGATTAAAAGAATATCGTCAATTTCATTTACAAAACGTATAAAGTATTTTTTTATTCTTACGTAACTGTGCTAGAACTGTACTGTACTGAATAGGGTAACATGCGTTCAAAGAGTGCCTCGTTTATATAAACAAAACTTTTTGGTAAAATATTTTTACAGTGGCATAAAACGAAATATTATGACATTACCATTACATATACATAGGACATAGAAATTTGAAAATCCTAACTACTCAGTTTTTTATCAAACTAAAGAATTAGATTTAATTTTGACTTTTGACATTAATCAGTGGTTGAGCGGCCAGCAGTTGCGCAACGTGTTGCGAATTTGGTTCCCGCACAAACCAATAAATACTTGTCTGATTCATTAATTCAATAAGAGCCAATTTTTCAATCACTAGTTAAATGTTAACTGTAGAATAATATTGACATTTGACATTTTTTAATATGAAAGAACTGTCAAATATAAGTTATTTCTCAGTGAAGAATTAACTGACGATTGAAAAATCGGCCCTAAATGTTTTGTCTTTCAAACACTTTAATTTCAATATTTTATTATTAGTTTAAACTTAAAAGTGACACAAAAAATTTTTGAAAGAGTAGTTACATTGAAGGCTTTGCCATGGAATCACTTGTTGGATACAACTTGTCGAATAATCGGGATTCTGAAGTAGCAGGATATCATGGATTAAAAGAGTATCAATATTGTAAACGTAGTCAAAGTTTGTATGCAAAATAGCTATGACAGCAGATAATATGTATAGTATTTTACCTGTTGGAATACAACTTGTGGGACAGGTACGAGCTCACAAAACTAGGATAACATACATTGAAAGAGTGTCTTCAAGCGCATAAACTAAACGTAAAATAGACCGTTTAAAATTTTGGATACTGTACCGTTACCAGCAGGCTGCCAGGCATGATCCTGCGATGGCGCACTCTCGCGTCCGGGCCTAGTGCAGGTCATGATGCGGAGCGAGGGGGACTGGGATGCCGTCTTCTCCTTTTGCGAAGCAGTTATGCTGGCTAAGGAGGAGGTGGGACGCGTGAGGCAGCGCTTCGCTGCCTCCTCGCAACCCAGCCATCGCGAAGGACACACCGGGCGTCGGGGATCGCGGGACGATCTCTAGCCACCGTAAGCGCGGGCCTACGGACAGCGAGTATGGGTGGCTCCCCGTTCGACCAGAAACAGACCCGAGCGTACGGCGCATCGCGTTCCGCGCGTGCCTCAAAGAGCCATCAGACCACCAACCACCACAGATGGGGCCCAATGGGGCCGATGCCGATTCGGAGTCGCGGAGAACCTAACGGGTTACCGGGGCTCCGGCTCGACGTGCAGAAGATGGAACGGGGTGGTTTTTAGTCTGTAAGAGACTGACACTCCCTCCCGCCTCACCAAGGCAGGAGCAGTCATTGGATGATTTTCCCCCTTAAAAAAATGCATGATCCTACCTATCGGTAAGAAAAGGAAAGAGTAGGATGCGTTGCCATGGCAGCCACTTGTTGGATACAACTTGTCGGATAATTGTGATTCAGAAGTAACAGGATATCATATATTGAAAGAGTAGATGAACGCCCATATACAATTTGTATGCAAAATATATGTCTGGACCTGGACTATAGGAAACTATAGTACATATATAACCTGTTGGAATGCAACTTGTAGGATAATTACGACTCCAATGTACTAGAATGGCATGAATTGAAAGAATATTATTGGTAACATAGATTGAAGGTAAAGCATAGTAAATAAAACACTACAGATAGTAAGCAATACGTTCAGGGTACTCCTGCAAATGTTATGGAGTCTTCATGAAACTGGTGTCCATGTATGATGTCATCACGCCATACTGAGTTTAGATCATAGTTAACACACATAGACCTACGTGTAGTTGTCTATTCCTTTCACCTATTGGATACAACTTGTTGGATAGGTATGATTTTGGATGACATGACTCGAAGTAATGATTTTGTAAACTGAACATTTATTTAAATCTACTATCAAAAATAGCCTTGCTACTATCCTACCATGAATAAAGTAGACAGTCGTAGGGTAGTCAAAAGTAAAAAGAAAAAAAAATTAAACGAGAGGCGTAAGATGCAAACGTTTCAATTGAAGTTACATTTATTTACATTTACATTCAACTTAGTAGCTCAACTTAGTAACCACTCACACATATTATTGAAAAAACATTATTAGATGTTTCCTTATATTTAAGAAAAAATCACGTGGTAGTAGGGTAACCTCGAAATATCATGTTGCTAATGTGGCCTTCATAAAGACCCCCAACCGAGCGAAGGCTTCAACGCTCCGGTCAAACGTACTAGGAGAACACATCCGTAGAAGCTATCTGAACCGTTACCATAGTACCGTAAGAAGAAACGCTTCAATCTGGCAGGCTGTATGGGGCAGGTTGGAGTTACTTTATTTTTAACTTACCAAATTAACAATGACAAAAAAAATCGACGAAAATAATGTTAATAGTGCCAAAACTGATTTTAATTCATTTTGTATGACCCAATTTTACAAATTATTTGAAGTGTAAAAACGACCATGTACGACACATGTATTTTTTTACTTATTCAGTGTAACCATAAAAAGATTTTTTCCGTCGCTACCTTCTTGGTTAAAATAATACAAACACACGTCATATTCGTTGCTATCTCCCTACGGTTGCCACGGTTCCGTTGCCAGGAACTCCATAGCGACCGTCAAAAACCTTCAGTGCTCCGGTCAAACGTACCAGGCTTCCATAAATGGAAGGAAATCATCGCTTCGACTCGAGAAAATCTCTACAGTAGCTCAACATAGGACGCGCGGGCCGGGCAATGACCGGACTGCGAGAGGGTATATCAATAATTGTGTGAGCGAGACAGTCTAGTCTAACAATTCCCAAGCTCGAGACGGATCCCGCGTTCCTTCTATGCTCGTATCAGTGTTATATGGGATGCGAGGAAGATGTGACGTGTAGAAAATTCTGTACTGTATTGACTAATATTTTGTTTGTAGGAAATAAAAGATGTGAAAATAAAACGACTGTCAATAAAATCAAACACATTTTTTCGTATTTATAAAAAAATATGTTTTCAATTAATTAACAACTATATGCATACAAATCATTAACTACTTATTTCTTTTCATTACGACCTAAAAAATTATTTTTATTGAATCTTTCCCTTTTTTAGGACGGAGCCATCCATCATAGTGGATAATATTTTCCGTAGAAAATATTTTATCTTAAAATATGTGATTAAAATATTATAGTGTTGTAGTTTTTTGGGATCAGTCAATCATAATGAATTTAAAAAACAACCGCCGAGCGTTTGAATAAAAAAATAAGCGAAACTTGTGTAGAATACTTATCATTTACAGCCAGACTTCTGGGTACTTTCCCCACTGACGTCGATGCGGACGAATTTTTCGATGCTTTATGTAAATAGTTGTTTTTTTTCTTTTAATTAATTTTAATCTTAAGTTGTATATATTTAATTTGGTAATAGTTAGTTTTAATTTTATTTATTAGAATACTTGGTATTTTGTTTGTCACAAAACATCAAAGTACCAAGTGTGGTCGGGCTTGCTGTGGTTGTATGAGTATAAACACTTGTTGATGATACGACCTGTTGGGAGAGTGTGAATCTGTGATACTAGGATCACATGAATAAATAGAGCATAATACTCAGCTTACATAAACTACGCTAACTGTGTTTACGATTTGGATATTTAAACATCGTCGTGTGAGCTGACTTCAGGAAACATGACTTGCTGTCGTGGTCCTTACGGCACTTATGGCCAATAACGATAGCCCATAATTCCATATTTATTTATTTATTTAAGACTTAGTACAGTAATAAATGTACAGGTTGACTTAATGCCTTGGGCATTGTTTCACAGTCGACATATCTCATAATACTTGGTGAATATATAAGGTAAAATAGGCATGTCTAATGAACCCAAACTCGATATGATTACTAGTAAGTAGCGCAAAGTACCGTACGCTTGGTTATAATTCTGGGTCGGGCGGCGAGGTACCCTTGCACACCGTCTGTAGACTCGCACAAGTTGCTACGGCGTTTTTAATGTTGCTACGGCTACGGCGTGTAGCTCCGCTACGTATTTACTACGCTTGCTACGTTGATTGTCCTTCCTTAGCAACCGCCAATCGGGTGAAGGTTTCAGCGGTCCAGTCAAATGTACCAGGTTTGCATGTGTCTCAGAGGATATTTTAAGAATAGAGTGACTCTTGAACAATTTAACTGTACAATTTGCAAAAAAGCATCAATAAAATCCCGAGGAACACATTGCAGATTATTAAACTGTCAAACACCAAGCGGTCACCGGTGACCGCGACCTATTGTTCTTTAATTGTGTCTATAAAACCGGTACTCGACGAGTTAATAAGTAATTTTTATTTTATTGCAACAAGTTAGTCAAAAAAAGTTAGAAAGTTTTGTAATGATTTCACATTCATAATTATATTCTTGTTTCTACCGTGTTAACTTTCGCGGAGAACCTAACGGGTTACCGGAGCTCCGGCTCGAAGCGCAGGAGAAGGAACGGGGTGGTTTTTAGTCAGTAAGAGTCTGACACTCCCTGCCATCTCACTCAGGCAGTGAAGTCACTCGATGATTTTCCTCCCTTAAAAAAAACCATGTTAACTTTCTACTTTATTGTCACGGTTCACGTTTCCTCACTATTAGCCAGTTAACATAAGAGCGATTAATAATCGCCAATGCGCGATGTAAACATATCTACACATATAAACGTTATTGAGAGTAAGTAGCAGTACCGAGGTGATCAAAACCGAACTAAAATTCCACCTCTTTTATAACATGTGGTCCTGGTATCTATGACCGGAGCACTGAAACCTTGCCTCGCACGTGTCACGGTCGCTACTACAAGGGCACCGTAACCATAGCAACCGACGCCGTATCGGCGCGTTGTTGGGGAAATTGGAATTAGGACGGGAATTTGCTTTAACCGGAGCTTTCACAATTAATTAAACCTCCTTTGCTCGCATGGATCCTAGTAACATTGACCGGAGCGGTGAAACCTTGCCTCGCAAAATTCACGGTCGCTAACCACAGAACATAAAAAGGTTTATTTATAATTTTATTATAATTTATGTTTTATGGTCGCTACGGATGGAATACCATAGCAGCTTATGGTGAAACTACTAATAAAATAAACAAGACTATTTTATAATTCCGTCGATATGTAATATTGCAATAAAAACCTCTAAAATAACTTATGGAATTCTTTATTTTGATCTGGAAAATATTATCTGGAACACTACACACATGTTTTCAGTACAAGCGATGTTTTGGAGCTTGTCAAGTGTCCATTATTTTTGATGCACCAAAGAGGCACACTAAGATAAAATATAGTTTGTTGTATGAATTAATATAACACATACATAACATAACATCACACCTTTCATCCCCGAAGGGGTAGGCAGAGGTGCATGTTATACCACTGTACAATGTAACACCCACCTTTCACTACTTATGTTATGAGTCCCATGTAATAGGGGGTGAGCCTATTGCCATATACCGCGCACAATTCCAGACTCCGTGCTACTACTGAGAATTTTTTAAAAACCCAGTAATACTTTGCCCGACCCGGGAATCGAACCCGAGACCGCCTTGCCCGGCAGTCGCACTTGCGACCACTCGGCCAGCAAGGCAGCAAGAATTAATATAAAACTAAAATAATTCCGATAAGATATAGCTGTATGTACATATGTATATGCATAACAACTGTAACTTCCACAATGCCTTCACAAATCTATGTGCTGCAGGCCTTCATAAATATTTTCTCCACGTGCACACACACACATTTATGAAGACCTCTTTGATTTAATGTGAACCTGGTATTCTGGAGCAACAGTTTCCCGACAGGTAATATTCGCAACAGGTAAAAAGAGATTACTAACAGGTAATCTTAACAGCAAGTTGTAAAACCGTATTTTTATTCATAGAGTTATCTGAAAAATGTCTTATCGATCACAGTCTCTATAGATATTACAATACAGGCCTTATACGCTAAATTATAAAAATGAGTATGGGGGTAATCCAATCTAGTAGGTGTTTGAACAATAAGACTTTATTGTATTACTTTAAATAATTATTAAATTATTAAAATATTAATCAATTTGGACTGCCTCGTTGGCAGAGTTGTAGCAAGTGCGACTGCCAGGCAAGGGACCTCGGGTTCGATTCCCGGGTCGGGCAAAGTATTACTGAGTTTTTTAAATATCCTCAGTAGTAGCACGGAGTCTGGAACTGTGCCCGGTATATGGGAATAGGCTCACCCCCTATTACATGGGACTCATAACATAAATAGTGAAAAGTGAGTGTTATATCTGTGTGCACCTCTACCTACCCCTTCGGGGATAAAAGGCGTCATGTTATGTTGTTGTAAAATATTAATAAAAAAATATATTTAATTAGGTATTCAAAAAATATTTAAAAAACAAATTAAAAATGCCACAAAAAACTAGTATGTAGTAGTAACATGACCTTCAAGATGCATAAAAGGCTCGTTGAAGACTTTCGTTAGCCAATTTTTCATCTGCAATTTGTTCTTTGCTGTATTTTACTCACTTGCATTGGAGAAGTAAATATTTGGCTACTCCTCTGTGTTTATGCCAGCCTTGTACCCTGGAGTCACAATTATCCAACAGGTCATCAACAGGTCATCAGCAACAGGTAAGAAGAATAAGGAGTGGCCATAAGCACCGACTGGCAAATAACCTTAACAACAGCACAGAATATCTTTGTACACCTGGAAGTAGTTAATAGCTGGCTACCTGCTGCTATGTGCAATTTTTTCCAAATTTTAATCACTTGGTATACAGAATAATAAAACTCTATATATAGGCTCTATTAAACCGTCTGCTTACCCTCATTGACAAAGAAATGATTAAAGACGAATGATATAACTAGTGTTTTATTTTCGTACTAATATTACAATATAATAATGTACAATACTATAATCGTGTTATAAATATATCTCTATGATTAAACTAAGATAAGTTATTTGAATAAATTATTACTATACGTTTTATTCTTGTTTAAAAACCGTTGCAAGTTGTACGTTTAAATTACATATTATGATGGTTGCAGATCAAATATGTATTTCAACTACTTAGTCTCGATTTGGTTGTGTTGTTGTTTACATAGGATGTGACCTGTTGTACTATTAACAAATATAATACAATGTCGTACCTATCTATTTATATATAGTTTTGTTGGACAGGGCATTAGATTATAAGGCATACCATGTACCTTCATTATTAACTAGCTTTTACCCGCGGCTTCACTCGCATCACAAAAGAATAAAAAGTAGCCTATGTGACATATACCAATACACACAGCGCCATCTATACTAATACTTTTGTTTTTCCTCGGGAATATCGATTTTTCCGGGTTAAAAAGTTATTTAATCCGGACTTCTAACTTTACGTCTGCAAAAATTCAAAGCAATCGGTTGAGTAGTTACGGCGTGAAGGTGGAACAAACAAACAAACTCACTTTCAGATTTATAATATTAGTAAGGATAATAAATAATAATATCTCTTTGTGCCCATATAATTCGAGTGCTCTAGAAGCCCAATTTCCTGACAGGTTGTGTAAACAACAGGTAAGAAGGAGGAGTCTAATAAAAAAGCCTTAATAACCGATGCCTAAAATAATATCTTTCTCATCACATGCTATCCTAGTACCTTTGACCGGAGCGCTGAAACCTTGCCTCGTACTTTTCACGGTCGCTACGGGAGTACAGAGGTCGCTGCCTCGATCAATAGCGATTGACCTATTTATTTATAGCTTTCAATAAATTTCTATCTCTGTCGCTACCTGCCGTCCTAGTAGGTATGACCGGAGCGGTGAAACCTTGCCTTGCGCGTTTCACGGTCACTACGGGAGATATCCTTAGCAACCCGTACATAGCAACCGATACGTTATTGGATTTTGGGTTGTGTTTTTCCAACAAATAAAACATTGACAAATATCAATTAAACTAGCTACTTCCGCGCGGTTTCACAGCTCTGCTCAGCTCTTGTTGGTCGTAGCGTGATGTTTAATAGCCTGTAGCCATCCTCGATAAATGCGCTATCCAACACAAAAATAATTATTCAAATAACGCGCTAATCTCCGTAATTAAAACAAACAAAAAAACAAACTCTTCCGCTTTATATAATAGTATTTTTCTAACTAAATTCACGTAAATAATATTCAATCAAATGTAGGTTCTGTGTCCAGTGATAACTTTTATATAGATTAGTTGCCTTTCTAACATAAGAAATGTTAGTCTAAACCCCTGGATTCACAGATTCCCGACAGGTAACATTAGCAACAGGTATGGAGGAAGAGTCACGCAAATACAGCTCGTAAACATGTAGGTAACATGTTAACTGCACGGTAGGTGCGGTAGCCGCGAAGGACACACCGCGCGTCGGGGATCGCAGGACGATCTCCAGCTACTATTAGCGGGTCTGCGGACGGCGAGCGTGGGTGGCTCGCCGCGTACAACGCGTCGCGTTCCGCGCGCGCCTCAAAGACCCATCAGACCACCACGGATGGGGCCCAAAAGGGCTGATGCCGATTAAGAATCGTGGAGAACCTAACGGGTTACCGGGGCTCTGGCTCCAAGTGCAGGAGTAGGAAAGGGGTGGTTTTTAGTCAGTAAGAGTCTGATACTCCCTCCCACCCAGGCGGAAGAAGTCATTCGATGATTTTCCCCCCTCAAAAACAAAGTGACGTATAGCCGTCGTCGTTCCTATACCACCTGTTTGTTAGTTCTACAACTTTAGACTATTCCCTTCTCTCTTCGTCTTTATGTGATCCTAGTACTTTGGAGTCACAAGTAGCCGACAGGTTATCTTAGCAACAAGTTGAAAAGGGAGGAGGAGTCACTAAATACCTACCACCTGATTTGTTTGGAGTAGCTGCTTGTTGCAATGTTATATTTTTTATGGGATACGATACAAAAAATAAATAAAATAAAAAATAAAAAAGCCTTTTATTTCCATCAGAAAATGCACACTTACAATACCAATTGTTTTTTTTTTAGTAACAAAAGTTTTAATTATTTAGGTATACATATACAAGTTAAATAAGTTTATAAGTTAATGTTTCCAGTTTTATATGTACGATTTTTATGTTATACTATGTATGTTATTCTGTAGGAACCCCTTTGCAGGTAAAGGCCTCGATACGATACGATATAATATTATCTCCTAAGTAAGTAAAATTAAAAAAATTAAAATTATTGTAGCATTAGTTAATGAAAGTTTTCAACTTAAAATTGTAATACGTCTGAATATTTTGTCATGTTTCTTTATAATGTACTAGCTTCTGCCCGCGACTTCGTACGCGTAATCCAATTTTTCCCGTCCCCGTTCGTGATTTTCGATAAAAAGTAAAAAAAAATGTTGGTTAAAAAGTATCCTATGTCGGTCTCCTGGCTCTAAGCTACCTGCCAATTTTCAGCCAAATGTATTCTGCCGTTCTTGAGTTATAAGTGGTGTAACTAACACGACTTTCTTTTATATATATAGACTAGCTTCTGTCCGCGACTTCGTACGCGCAATCCCGATATTTCCCGTTCCCGTTATTGAATTTCGGTAAAAAAAAAGAATTAGGTAAAAAGTATCCTATGTCCGTCTCCTGGTTCTAAGCTACCTCCCCACCAATTTTCATCTAAATCGATTTAGCCATTCTTGAGTTATAAATAGTGTAACTAACACGACTTTCTTTTATATATATAGACTAGCTTTTACCCGCGGCTTCGCTCGCGTCACAAAAGGATAAAAAGTAGCCTATGTGACTATCCATCCCTTCAATTACCTTCAGTTAAAAAATCACGTTAAGTACCTTCGTTTTGTTTTACTTTATAGAACAATATCTATACCTAGAAAAACAACACTTGAATATTCAAACCTACAAAGCGAACAAATACTAATCAATTAGGGTGGTAGATGCGTACACCCGAATACGATTGCTATGGAAGCTCGGAACCTATACTTTCGCCGGTAACGAAACCATAGCGCCATCTAACTCGATCCTAACGCCATCTATCGAGCGTTGAAACAACAGCGTACAATATAATTGCTAATTGTTGAGTATTGTAGCCACTGATTTCGTGTACCTTTAACAACCTAAAATCTCTAAAATACGCAATTTAATGTAAAATGGTTAGAACCAAAATTTTAAAGCGAAAAATATTTAAAAAACAACGCTACCCCATTTTATAAGCACTCAGCTCCATCTATCGCCAAGTAGCGTAACTACTGCATAGACACCAATTTCGTGTACCTTTAACAACCTAAAACCTATAAAATACACAATTCAATGTAAAATGGTAGGAACCAAAATTTAAAAACGAAAAATACTTAAAAAACACAACTTTACCACGTTTTTAAAATGACATATAAAACAGCAAATAAATGAGTCGAAAAGTGCACCGAATAATTGTAGATAGCGCCATCTATCGCCAAGTAGCGTAACTACTTCATAGACACCAATTTCGTGTATCTTTAACAACCTAAAATTTATCAAACACACAATTCAATGTAAAATGGTAGGAACCAAAATTTAAAAGCGAAAAATACTTAAAAAACACAACTTTACCATATAAAACAGCAAATAAATAAGTCGAAAAGTGCACCGAATAAGTGTAGATAGCGCCATCTATCGCCAAGTAGCGTAACTACTATATAGATACCAACTTCGTGTACCTTTTAGAACCTAAAATCTATAAAATACACAATTCAATATAAAATGGTAGGAACCAAAATTTAAAAGCGAAAAATACTTAAAAAACACAACGTTACCATATAAAACAGCAAATAAATGAGTCGAAAAGTGAACCGAATAAGTTTAGATTGTGTGAAATTTCCAATTAGTAGGTAATTCGTTGAATTGTTTTAAATGGCATACAGCGCCATCTATACGAATACACACAGCGCCATCTATACCAATACTTTTGTTTTTCCTCGGAAATTTCAATTTTTTTTGGGTTAAAAAGTACCCTATTATTTAATCCGGACTTCTAACTTTACGTCTGCAAAAATTCAAAGCAATCGGTTGAGTAGTTACGGCGTGATGGTGGAACAAACAAACAAACAAACAAACTCACTTTCAGATTTATAATATTAGTAAGGATTACGTTAAGACAAAATCAATTGGAAATGTTTTATTTTAATACAATAGCAATGACTAATGTATTATGGTTATAAAGATGTTTACGTGCTCCAGAGTATTTTATAGGGCTTCCATGTCCATATCAAACTTGCAACTCTTAGTTTATATGTCAGCCTAGTAACATGGAGTTACAAATTGCTGACAGGTCGTATCATAGCAACAAGTAGGAGGTGCATTTTCTGTAGACAGATATAATAATGAACCTTCATAGCAAATGTAATGTGTGTATTAATTTTATTATTCTAATGTGCGTAAATTGTCTGTCGTAGTGGCTCGGAGGTGTAAGACGCCTGCTTCTCATGGTTCGAAACCTACTAACGGCAAGTACCAATGTGACTTTTTCTGAGTTATATGTACTTTCTAAGATTATTTAGACACTACTGACAAACGGTGAAGAAAAAACATCGTAAGGAAACCTCGGTTTTTAATTTCTAATTATAAGTTTGAAATCGTCAACCCGCATTGAGCAAGTGTGGTGACTAATGCTCTAACCTTCTCCGTGTGAGAAGAGGCTTTGCTCAGCAGTGGGCATTTATAGGCTGATGATGATTGAACAGTATCGGCCGAAAGTCCTTTGGAGCCTATTACTTGAAATAATACGAAGTACCTCAGAGCAAGACAATTTATTTACGTCAAAGCAGACAACCTAATGTTTTGCCGGTAACGAAACCATAGCTTGAATTTAAATCGGCCAACGCCATCTATCGAGCTATGGGACAACACAATAAATAGTAGTATGGCGTTGGCCGAGTGCATCTTTTAAACAGATTATTTCTACACTGAACATTCCGCCCACCAAAAGGAATATATTCCTTTTCGTACCGCCCACCATGCATAAACTTAACAACTAGGAGAACAGTGGACTGTATGACAATTATATTACTATATTACGAATAATACATCGAGATAGACCTAGTGGACGGCTTCTTTTAGCAGACATTGGCGCGGACAGATATGGTTTCAATCAAAATGAATAGATATAAGTACAAAAACATTAATCTGGGTGACGAAATTCTTGTTACCGACAAAAATATCAGGTTGACAAAATTCTGACAAAAACAATATAACTAAACTACTAACTAAACATTGTAATCAATACATGACAGTGCACAAGAGTAAGAGACATTGTTATTTCAACAGTGCAGTATAAGATAATAAAACCTTATCTAAAAACATACGCAACTAAAACAATTAAATCTACAAGATTTTGCCTTATTCAGTAACAGGAAGAAAACACAATTTTGAAATTGGACGTTTAATCATAGAGCCCTTACAACGAACAGTGACACTCGCGTCAAGTTATCTCTACCGGATGCAGCTCAACAATTCTGCCATACAACCATTTAGCTGGAGGTAAGATATCTTCTTTTATTAAAACTACATCACCTATTTTACAGTCAGGTTTACGAACATTCCACTTATGCCTTTGAAAAAAGTTTGTTAAATACTCCTGTTTCCATCTACGCCAAAAGTGCTGCATACGCTGTACATTGCCTCTGCGTAAAGTGCTAACTGTGACACTTTCATAGTTGTAGTCAGGAACCATTACCAATGGATGACCCACCAAGAAATGACCCGGAGTCAGAGGTACAGGATCCTCTGGATCACTACTACCCTGAGACAGGGGCCTAGAGTTTAGGCATGCCTCGATTTGGGAAAGTACTGTGGACAGTTCTTCGAACGTCAAAGTGGAGTCACCTATCACACGCTTCAAGTGGTGTTTTACACTTTTCACCCCTGCTTCCCACAACCCACCAAAATTAGGAGTGAGGAGGGATAAAATGCCATTCTGTTTGAGAGTTTGCAAGAGCAGCTGCAATGTCTTTGTACATCGAACTCTGTTGGTTGAAAAGCATCTGCAACTCTTTAGCAGCACCCACAAAATTTGTACCATTGTCGCTCCAGATATGACGACAGTGACCGCGCCTAGAAACGAACCGTTTGAACGCTGCCAGGAAACCCTCAGTCGTCAAATCTGAAACAACCTCTATGTGTACTGCGCGCGTAGCCATACATACGAACAAACAGATGTACCCCTTATACGACCGCTGTCCACGACCTTTGGAGACTCTAATGTGAATAGGGCCTGCATAATCGACACCGGAGTTCAGAAACGGCTTACTGGGAGTCACTCTGCAAACCGGAAGTTCTCCCATAAGCTGTTGATTCGTGGTCGCCGAGTATCGAATACAGCGAACACAACGACGTATATAAGCTCGTACAATATTTTTAACCCGACTGATCCAGTACTTGATGCGTATAAAATTAAGTACCAGTTGCTGTCCTCCATGAAAGGTCCTTTCATGAGCGTCGGCTACAATTAACTTAGCCAAACTTGAATCATGAGGAATAACAACTGGGTGCTTTGTATCATCAAGTAATGGTGAATACCGTAGCCTTCCTCCAACTCGCAATATCCCACATTGGTCGATAAATACATTCAACTTATATAAAGAACTCGACCTTTCCAATGGACTCTTATTTTTCAGGGCTGTCAATTCAGCCTGAAACCATTGCTGTTGGCTTTGTTTGATACATACATTCAACGCTTTGTGAATTTCGGAAGCTGACAGGTATTTTGCAACCTTAATATTCGCTTTACGAAGTTTTAATGATTGCAAAAATCTTTTACAATACGCACAACTCTCACCAACGTGAAAGTGATGAATACTTTAGATCCCCAAATGACTTCAAAATCAGGCACTACCTGGCAGTGTGAACATTAACTTGCTTTAACTCCTCATTAGTATGAATGGCACTAGGCCGGGTGAAGTCTATCTGAGCATTCCTTAACCAACCTGGTCCATGTTTCCAAAGATCATCACCAAGGAGAAATGCTGAAGACACTCCCCGGGAAGCTATATCTGCTGGATTTTCTTTAGATTTAACATAAGCCCACTGTGAATTGTCTAGCAAACCAAGAATCTCAGAAGTACGATTAGCCACGTAAGTTTTCCATCGACTTGGATGATCATTTAACCAGGCCAAAACAACTGATGAATCCGTCCAAGCATGTATATTTGCCTTAGGAATGTTCATTACTTGAGCTACATCAATCAATAATTTTGCTACTAAAACAGAACCGCACAACTCCAGCCGTGGAATGGATATTTGCTTGATGGGAGCTACCTTTGTCTTTGCGGTTATGAGGTGCGAGTGTATTTGCCCATTAGCATCGACAATGCGACAATACACCACAGCCGCATAAGCTATATTTGACGCATCGCTAAAGCCATGTAACTCCATTGTAATATCTTTTTCGCTTTTATGTATCCATCTAGGAATGTGAAAGTTTACCAGTTTCTTTAACTCTGCTCTATAATATGTCCATTCTTGTAAGAGATTTGGTGGCAGTTCATCATCCCAGCCGATTCCACTAATCCATAGCTTTTGTATGAAAACCTTCGAGGTTATAATGCACGGTGCTATCCAACCCAATGGATCATAAAGCCTTGATATCTCTGATATAACTGTCCTTTTTGTTTCAGGTGCAGCAGGAGGTGACATCTTCACAGAATAATCAAATTCATCAGTGTTCCGGTTCCAAGTAAGTCCTAAAATCTTAGTTATACTATCCATTTTTATTTCAAGGTCTCTACCAGAAGTTTCCTTCAACGTTTCCAAAATGGATGGTCTATTGCTTGTCCACTTTTGCAATTGGAACCCCGCTTTCTCTAATAGACAATTCATTTCATCATAAATTAGTTTTACTTCTGTTTCAGATTGACACCCAGTCATCAGATCGTCCATATAGAAGTCTGACTTCACCCTTTCAGCAGCCATTGGATACCTCTCGCCTTCATCGCACGCAACTTGTTGCAACGACTTTACAGCTAAGTAAGGAGCGCATGACGTACCAAAGGTGACAGTCAGAAGTCGGTAATCCTCGATCTCTTTGTTTGGATTCTCTCTCCAAACAATTCTTTGATAATCTGTATCAGGTCGAGCGACCTTGATTTGGCGATACATTTTGACGATATCGGCAGCCAGACAGATCGGATGTTGACGCCATCTCATGACAATATGTCGCAAATCTGCCTGAAGAGTGGGTCCTACCATTAAGGTGTCATTTAAAGAAACCCCGTTCGTTCCCTTACATGACGCGTCATAAACCACTCTTACCTTAGTGGTTAATTTATCCTGTCTAACCACTGCGTGATGAGGCAAATAAACAGCATCGTTTTTATTTATTTCAGCCTTATCAACGATTTTCTCCATATGACCCAGCAATAAATATTCTTTTATTACATCAGCATACTGTTGTTTTAATTCATCATCCCTACCCAGCTTCCTTTCTAAACATAGCAATCTTTTTACAGCTATATTTTTAGAATTACCGTATTTACAAAGTGGATCTTCGGAACGAAAAGGTAATTTTACGACATATCTCCCATTGACATCTCTAACTGTCGATTGTGCGTAAAACTCTTCGCAGGCCTGTTCTTCAGGCGTGAGAAGCTTTTTCGTTATAGCAGGTTCGGAATCCAACTCCCATAAACGTTTTAACATATCATTCTCTTCTATTTGAGTGTACATCGTGATTATAGTATTATGAGAATTTAGAGAGCTATCTGCCTTACTGACATAGCCTGACACAATCCAACCTAAATGCGTGTCTTGTGCGACCGGAGAGCCTGTAGGACTCTTGATCAGACCTTCCTTTAAAATACGGCAGTATACTTCCCCCCCTAATAAAATATCAATTTTATTAGAACGACTGAAATTTGGGTCGGCTAGACGTATGCTGTGAATTTCTGGCCAATTGTCAAGGTTGACATTCTTATCTGGCATAACCGATGTCAGTGAACGTAGTACATGCGCAGTTACGTTTATGGTATAAGAGGAATCATGCAACGATTGAATATCAATATTCACTACATGTTTAGAAACGATCTTGCTATGCTCACCTCCTATACCTGCAATAGTAGTCTTTGAGACTACTCTCCTTAAACGAAGTAATTGCGCAGCTGACTCAGTTATAAAGGATGCTTGTGATCCTTGATCCAACAAAGCTCTCAAAACCTGAGAGGACCCATTTTGTGATTCGGCTTTAACCAAAGCCGTGGCTAACAAGACCTGACCCTGCGTTTGTTCATTCACAAAATGAGATGCTATACTTACCTTGACATCATGGACTGGCTCTGAAGTACATCCAAGTTCAGGGAGAATAGGTTCCCCTGACGCAGTAACCCCAATGGCTCCACTATGGTTCTTCGGATGTAGCAGCGTATGGTGTTTACGCTGACAAATACGGCATTTCGAAAAAACACGGCAGTATTTGGAAGTATGATTACTTCCCAAACAATTAAAACAGGCACCCAAAGATTGTGTTACGGCACGACGTCCGTCCACATCTAGTTGGCAAAACTTCTTACAATTTAAGAGTTTGTGACTCTCCGAACAGTGTGGACATAACATATTAGTCGTACCGTGCATGACCTTAGTGTGAGATGTAGGATGATGATCGACTTTTAATTTATTTTTAGGCTCAACGCATTCGAGAGCACGAAAACGTGTTTCCAAAAACTCGCAAAACTGTTTAAAGGAAGGTAGATCGTCGGATGATTTAGTGACATGCAGTTCCCACTGCTTCCTCGATTCTACGTCCAACTTTAAGCTTGCAACGTAAATAATAATTACATCCCAAGAACTTACATCGATCCCAATATTAGTAAGTTCGTGCAAACAGTCACTGGTCACATCTAGTAAATCTTTTAGTGCTTTTGATGATTCATTTCCAATATTACGTTGGCCAAATAATCTATTTAAAATATATGTGGATACAAATCTCTTGTTATTATACCTATGTTCTAACATTTCCCAGCATTTTTTATAGTTTAAATCAGTTATAGGTACATGTTTTATAAGCTGCTCCGCTTCACCTGACAGTTGAGTTTTTAAATAATGGAGACGTTGGACATCATCAAGTTTTTTATTGTTGTGTACTAATGACACGAACAAATCACGGAATGACGACCACTCTGTATATTTTCCGCTAAAAGTAGGTAAAACTATTTTTGGCAATCTTACCACACTGCTGTCAGATGAACCATCGCAACCTTCCTTCCTTGAGCTGTGAACTTTTAATTGGGACAAAACATTTTTTAATTCTACCTTGTACATTAAATAACACTCATAAACCGTCTCATAGATATCTTCCTGGAAAAAGTCCTGTAATTCTTCACTTTCGCAATCACCTACGATGACTTCATATTTCGCAGAAAAATTCTTGAATTGGGTCTCTAACATCTCTAAACGTGCATCGACATAATTGTAGTTTATCCGATCTCTCGGGGACTTCTTGTAATTTATCCAGCCCTTTTCAATTTGTAATTTGATATCTTTCAGCTTTCTTAGTTCTTTCTCCATGTTGTTTGTATTCATGAAAATATTCTAAGTCCAGTGAAAGATAGATGAAAATTCTCTAAGTGTCGCTGACAGTTGACAATTGACAAATTTTCCAAGTCCAAACTATAGAGAATTTTTCTAAGTGTTTAATACTTTGTAGATCGCTTCGAAATCGGGCATAGATTCGACGTCTGGTCGTTTTTCTCGAAACTATTCTAAGTCCCTGATCGAATGCACGCGAATTTTTCTAAGTCCCTAGTTTTAATGATTTGAATGTACTCACAGTTCTTTGTCCACAATTATGCACTTCACTTCACTACTACGAAGTTCAACGATGATTCCCGATGTATGTCCTCGGCAGCTGAGCACGTAGTCTTCCACATGTGGTATTGTTAACCGACAACTATCACCATCTCGTATCAATTAGCACAACTATATTTAATTGTATGTGTTCTTCCATAAACACCATCCGGCTCGAAGGACCATGAACAGTATCTTGCGTAAATTAAAATTAAATAATTCATTGTACTATAACTGGAATCTCTGACCATTGACCATTCGTCTGATTTATTCTGCCAGTGGCAACACCCGTAGAATAATTAAAAAGTAACCTACTTACATGTTATTCCTAACCAAAATCTATATCCCTGTTCCGAAGTCCTTCAGCCGAACATACAAACTTTCGTATTTATAATATTAGTAGAATTCGTTAATCTAATAAATAATTTACTTCTACACCAAAAATAATGTCATCCAAGTATCACGTTGCTATCGTGCCCTTCATAGTGACCGCCAACCGAGCGAAGGCTTCAGCGCTCCGGTCAAACGTACTAGGAGAACACGTTCGTAGAAGCTACCTGAAACGTTGCCATGGAAACTTGAGATCCACGTTATCAAGTAATGGCTGTGTGAGGTAGGTCGGGATTGTTCTATTTTTGCTCAGATTAAATACCGTTGTTGCGCGGTATTTGACAACTTGTTGATAAAGCAACCTGTCGGGAAGACAAGATTCTATGTTACTAGGTTGACATCAGAAGAAAGAGATTAAAGTAGGAACATATAAATAGTTCAGTGTCTATGAACGTTGGAAACAAACACCTGTTGGAGATATAACCTGCCAGAAAAGTAGGATTCTAGAATACCAGGATAACATCAAAATCAAGAGATAGTTTGAAATAGGGGTAGCAAAGTTGGTTACCTCCTTAGATACCGTATTGTGGTCGAAAATTCACCGAACCTATTTGTATTTAAATTCAAAAACCAAATTGTGATCAGAAATTCTTATAATAAAGGGAATCATCATTATTAATCAGCACAAAAAGGCCTCCCCTTATTTGTTTGCTATACAGTACAATGTGTAAGTAAACATTAAACAATTTGAATATTCGAATACTACGTAACATAAGATAACATAACATAACATCACGCCTTTTTATCCCTGAAGGGGTAGGCAGAAGTGCACTTAATGCCACTGTACAATGTCACTTTTCACTATTTATGTTATGAGTTCCATGTAATAGGGGGT
The DNA here is from genome assembly GCA_902850265.1 of Spodoptera littoralis. Taxonomy (NCBI): domain Eukaryota; kingdom Metazoa; phylum Arthropoda; class Insecta; order Lepidoptera; family Noctuidae; genus Spodoptera; species Spodoptera littoralis. Next base: position 2,926,418 of record LR824536.2, on the reverse strand, counting down.
GAGCCTATTGCCATATACCGGGCACATTTCCAGACTCCGTGCTACTACTGAGATTTTAAAGAACTCATTAATACTTTGCCCGACCCGGGAATCGAACCCGAGACCCCTTGCCCGGCAGTCGCACTTGCGACCACTCAATACTATGTAATTATAACAAATACAAGTTAAATCATTTTGAACAAAGCTTTTTCGGATTTGATTGCGACATTCTAATGTGACTTTTGTTACGTAACTATTAATAAACCACTACACACTTCACATAAACAAAACATGTCCATAGAACCTGTTGATGGGCGACCTGTCAGGAAGATACGAATCGGGTGTACTAGGATAGCATCATGGGAAAGAGTCTGGATAAATTGTAGGTAATGATTTGAAATTGATTATCAAATTCTATTTTCTAATTTAGAACATTAATCATTTGAACCACACCTAATTTGAACTTTATGTTCAAAATTAATTAATCGTCATTTGTTCACGAATTTGCAACGTACAGATACAAAATTGTACACGCCAACCCCAATCATACGTACACACGCCTTCACTATGTATAGTCATGTACACATGCCGCCTACATGACTATACATAGTGAATGTATGTGAGGGTATTGACGTAACACAGTCAATCAATACCCACCCACCCCCTCACCGTCGCGTCGTGGAGCGCCCGTGACGTCGACGCTGACGTAATCGTTGCGGAAGACATCAGCATTCCGGCGCTACTTACTAGGGTAGCATAAACTATGAGGACGTTAAATAACCGTAGAAGAAAACATAAACAAACATGGACGAGATGAATATGTAGCAGCGTGTTCTAGCGGATGACAATCGTTTCAATATATTACAAGACAATTTAATATTGATTTATTTTAGAAAAAAGAAATAAATTTTCTTTTAAAATTATAAACATTTTATAATTACGTTTTTTTTTACCAACAGGTAATTATTACTTATAAATTTTTTAAAAATAAATTTAAGAGCATTTATTTTAGTTGTCGTTGACGCCGATTATAGAGCAAAGGCGCAGTGCGTCTGAACAAAGGCGCAATGCGTCAGGAGAGAGTCCAATACTCAAGTACTAGGATAACAAAACAAAAAAGAGGCAGAGAAATCTTGTCAATGCTTCATAAATTGCTGTTTTTTATTTTATTGTACACTAGCTGTTACCCGCGACTTCGTCCGCGTGAAATAACGACTTCTGTATAAATTGGGTTTTTTAAATTAGTCTTTGTCAAGGTATATTCTACGGCTGTACAACTGGAACAAATATCATCACAATCGATTCAGTACCTAGGTTATATTTATTGAGAAATGAATTTATTTTCGTGGTTTCTAAAATAAACAATCCCATGGAGGTTTTACCCGTACAGTGCCCGTCTCGTGAGGTTTCACTATTCTATGTTTGCAAATCAATGTTGTATCGCATTTCAATCAAATAGATAATAGTGATTTTAACAGCACAGTTCCCGGTTTCGTGGGTTTTTCGAGTTAAAAACTTTTAGATGTCCTTTCCCGGGTCTCAAACTATCGCTGTACCGAATTTCACCAAATAGGTTCAATGGTTTAAAAGGTAAGAGCCCCTCTTTATTTCAACGTCCTTGGTCCTGGTTTTTTAGCGCATAGTTTCCGTCATTTTGGGATTTCCTCTCTCCTATAATGTGACCTGATATGTACCGGTGCGACGTGCGTTAGTATCGCAAACATTTAAATGAAAAAATAGGTATTCTGATATTAGGTTAGTTACATATGATACATGTACTTTAATGTTGGTATTAATGTCCTCTATAAGACTTAATACATCCCTTGGCTCTATTGTCCATAATTTCCACAGCGTAATCAATACCAATAATATAAGGAGTTTTTTTGGTAGTTTTTCACACATCGGGTTGTCATTACCTAAAGGAGATTTTTTTTGAGGTCGGAAAATCATCCAATCACTTCTCCCGCCTTGGGTTAGGTGAGAGGGAGTGACAGATTCTTACTGACTAAAATCCACTCCGTTCCTACTCCTGCTCGTCGAGCCGGAGCCCCGTCAACTCGTTAGGCCTCCCGCGGCACCGTATCGAGCATCAGCCCTACTGGGCTCCATCTATGATGGTGTCATGGCTCTGTAAGGCGCGCGCCGTATGCACGGGACTGGTTCTGGTCGGGTGGCGAGCTACCCTTGCTCTTCATCTACAGACCCGCACTTACGGTGGCCGGTGGCCGGCCGATTTCCGACGCCCAGAGTGTCTCCCGCGACGGCTGGGGCGTGAGGAAGTTCATTCCCTCACGCGCTCCGCTTTCTCCTTGGCAAGCAGAACTGCTTCGCAGAAGGATGCGACTGCATCCCAATCCCCCTCGCTCCATGGCCTGAACCAGAGCCGAACGCGAGAGGTCACCGATTCCTACATCCCTGAGAACACGGCGGTGCTCAGCCCATGCAAGGTACACCGCCACGGTATGCTCCACCGTGTTCTCCGGGCGGTCCTTGCATTGATGGCCTCTCTAAAGCCACTTTTAAAGAGGGGACTTTCCGCTGCAATGACAGCGAGCCCAGCCCTCGGTTACCTAAAGGAGTGTTTCGCTGTGTAAGTGAGGTTATCGGAGGCCCAATTACCCCTCCCCCAGCCCCCCCAATCCCTGACAATCCTCAAATTACCAATTCCCAAAAGACCGGTAACGCACTTCTAGCACTTCTGGTGTTACAGATGTCCATGGGCGGCGCAGTGATCCGTCTGCTCGTTTACCGGCTTATGCCATAAACAAACAGCAAACTATCATAGTGAATTTGGCCTTGACGGTCTAAAATGAAAAGGACTAATATTATTTTTTAGCTATGTGCATTTAGCTAGTTTTTTTGATATACATATAAAAAATACGAATTCAAGTAAACTGAAAATATTTTATTCGTGGTTTTATCTCCTTAGACTGCTGTCAACCTCTTGGCATACCTTAATATTAATACCATAGTATAAAAAAAATCTATGACACATTGACTTTGTAAACTCACTTGTCACACAAATGTCAGATGACTTAAGAAATGTATACCAATAATATAAACTTGTATGTGCTTGTTTGTTTGTTTGTTCGTATTTCACGACAGAACGGAGTCAGGAAGGTTTTTGATTTGAGATAGTTGAAAAGATGGAGAGTATCATAGGCTACTTTTTGTCTTTTTCTAACTCCCTTCCACTTCCGTGAAACAGAGGTGAAAGTTTGTATGGGGTATTTTGCAATTTTCAATGTGGAAAGCTAACAATTGGTATGCGGGTTATTTATGACCAGCATAGAATCGTGCATCATTTCATTTTTTTATTGTAAATCCTTCCCTCACCCCATTAAAAGAACGCGAGAGAAGCCGCAGACAGATGCTTGTATTCAGTCAATTGAATTCGTATTTTGTCTTTAAAATCCCTGATCCCTGATGCAGTAACAAAGACAGACGACATCCGATCGACATCCGATGCGACGACACAGTGGTGGCATGCGCGTGAGCTGCGCGCGGAACTGGACAGTACTTGAACATTTCAACAGAACTTTATTTTTCTAAAATAAAAGATTTTTTTCTAAAATAAAAGTAGCCTAAGTTACTCCTTATTACATAAGCTATCTGCCAGTGGAAGTCCCGTCCAAATCGGTCCAGGCGTTCCAGAGATTAGCCGGAACAAACAGACAGACAGACAGACAGACAAAAATTGTAAAAAAATATATTTTAGTATGTGTACCGTATATACATTCATATGCATGTAGTAGGAAGCAGTTATTTTAATATTACAAACAGACACTTCAATTTTATTTATTTGTATAGATGTATAGATGTTTGATAGAAAATTTATTAAATTACTTACTTATACATTTTTATTATATTTTAAAAATTAATTGTGGTATAATAAAGTGTCTGTTCTAAATCCTTATAAAACTTACTTATTCTTTCTGAAATATTCTAATTTATCATTTATCAATAATATATGTATGTCTAATTAATTTAAGAAATTGTATCAGTAAATGAAATTGATAACGAATCGCTTCAAAATGTTAATGTGCGTAGCAAACAGCTACGTAGATACTAAAGTACGTGACTACGTCATCGCTACGAAATCTCGTAGCCACGACGTAGCACCGAGCGTCACTTGGCAAACTATGCCGACGCCGCCGGTCGTAGCAATGTCGCGTAGAGAAAACTTTAGCGTTTTAGACCAACTAACCAGGGTAGCATGGCATAGAAAGAGTAGTGGAAAATTTCACAGTATGTGCGGAAAACTCGGTTGAAACTTGCTGTGTGTGGATAAAGCGAGGGATAAGCGAAAAACTAATTCCCGCCTGGCTAATAGATTTCTGAAAATCCCGATTAGAGCGGAAAATGTCTACTTTGTACCAGGCACACATAAATGCACGAGGGTATATAACATTCGTAACACTGGAATGTTTGTTTGGGGGCGGAGCGAAAAGTGAGAAAACATTGCGAAAGACTGAGACAGAAAACAAGGGTTGAGGGTGTATCATAACGAGGGTGAATGACATTTGAATATGTGAATGTGAATACGACAGACAACAATGTCTAGGTCCAAGCAGCAACTTTTTTAAAGATAATATAAATATAATACGTGAAAACCATTCAGAATCCTGCTAATACTAATACTGCTACTGCATTACTATGCTGTGTCAAAAAAACAATGATAACTTATCTAATTTTACAAAGGTATCGAACAACATCTACAATTTTAAAAATTTTATTTTATTTGCCGTAAAATCATATTTAAAGTACCAAGTAGCAATTTAAAAAAAGTATATTTATTCCAACTAATAATAAACAGAAAACGAATATTTAGTCAGCACCACAACACCACCACCAACATTACTCAAAATACACATTTTTTTATATTATCAGTTCGATTATATTATAGGGTCGTTCACCTTCATGAAGGACATATCGCGAGCGACATTGAGTTCCTCGGTCGAATGTACTAGGGTGCCATAAGTTTAAAGGGGTGCGCAATGCAGAGATCCTGCGCGAATGTTGAGTATGGTAACATTATTGGAGTTATTAATAAAAAGTAAAAAAGTAGATGGTGATATAATACTATTAGATAGTGTATAACTAGTATATTATTTCAACGTCATCTCATTAAAATAGATATAAGATAAATAATCACACAGGGTGGTCGGGAAATACACTAAAACATAAAAAAAAATTAAAAAACGTAATTCGTAATGTATAATTATCGTTTAATTTTAAGACAGACAGACTTAATGATAATGATCGTCTATAACCGACTAATAAATTAAATTTTTCACCCCTTTCTTTCCCCTATTACCCGAACGAATCAAAGTTTGGGGTTGAAACAAGGGTAGTTTGTACTAGGGCAGCATAAACCAAAGGAATAACACACAACCCTATGTGGGGAAAAGGGGCGACTACGTTTTCCAGTGTCGACGGCGATTCTATGTAGGTATACAGAGGTTCTTACTGGTTTTTATATTATTAAAAGATAGTATTGTAAACTTAATATTATAAATGCGAAAGTTTGTGAGGATGTATGTGTGTATGTGTGTGGATGTGTTTGTTACTGCATCACGCAAAAACTACTGATCGGATTGAAATGAAACTTCACAGTAATGTAGGTCATATATCAGAATAACATACAGGCTAACAATTTGTAATAACTTTATGTTATTTTGGGCGTAATATAACACAAAATGTGAGCCAAGTCGGGTCTCTGAGACCTATATCGGCGAACGCTGTCTAAACTATAGGAGTTACACTAAGATAATGTACTGTAAGATTGATTGTCTTGATTAATTCTAAATAAAAGTCCGTGAATGCATATTTCTACCTTTGATGTGAAAGTCGCTATGCCGATTTTTATGAATATTAATTACGATTTATCTGACAACGGATAACTGACAGGTAACATTACTATGGTAATCAACCTGATGATTTGTAATTGTTATGTTGGCCGACTTCCATAGTAATTTAAATTATGTTATTGTTCATATCAGATCTAAATATATAACGGAAAACAACTTTTTCACGGACATAAAACATAATACGTATAATTAATTACAAATCAGTGAATGAATTTATTTGATAGCAGAAAACTCGACCCTTCTCCGTAACCATAGCAATGAAATTGAAGGCTGCTCGCCTGAATAAATACCAGGGGCGTATAAACTGAAGATAGTTATACGGCATAACAAGGACATAACTTTAGAAAGGGGTAAGTAAAACGTCGACTTATAGAACAATTTTCCACATACTAATTGATTTATACGTTTTTTAATACAATATTCATATTTATGTGCGATTAACTGAATTAGAAATTGAAGTCTTTTGCTTTAACTGAAGTTTAAGCATTAGGCGTTCCATTTTAATTTAAATAATTATTATTTCTTTATGTAAAAACAAAGATTAAACTTTACAAAGCGGTAGTTTTTTATTCCATAACAAAAAGATATTTAAATTATGCGTCATTTTAATTTCGTAGCAAAAGACTACAGCTACGAAACACCGTAGTAACATTTTCGTAGCAATCGTCTCGGTCTCGTAGCTTTTATTTAGGTCACCTCGTAGCGGATGCCCTCGACCACGAAAATGACTCAGCACTCCGGTCAAAGGTACTAGGATAGCAGAAGCGTATGGAGTTTGAAGCACCTCAACAAGTCTACAACTGAAGTTTTACCCCATCACTTTAGGTATTCATGAATGAAAATCGGAAAAGGATGGCAATACTTTAGTAGCGTTTATTCAGTCTCGCGTAACCTCTTTCCGCAACGTGCTCAACAAGGGGTCGTTGTGAGGTTGTTGCTATGCATTACGTATTGATGACGTCACTGGTAAAGAAGCTGCCGTCATCATAATGTACACAAATTATCATGTTATTTTTTTTAACCTAGGTGCTATTTTCTAACAGATACGTTATTTTATACTTACAAAAACAAATTCATAATAAGTATTGCAATCAAACGTTTTCTAGTTTTATTGAAGCTTGGTTCATATCAAACCTTCTTGATTTCATACTCAAGAAAGACATTTATTTATTAGCACGAAGGACAGACGCTTTAACAAAGATCGCAGAAAGCCGATGAGTGCAGGTATTTAGCTCGTAGCTGATAATAATGATAATGTTGATGATAACAAATTAAAATACGATTCTGACGAAAAATTCAATTTTAAAATTGCATACAATTGAAAAATATTGTGGTTTTGTTATTTTTATCGCATTTTAATTATTTTATATCATGAAAAACTACGGTTTTGTAGGTACAGAGCCATCTATCGAAGGGTGGAAGCTCTAAGATTTTCTGTTCTGTGCCAAACTTTATGACACTGCAACTTAAAACGCCGCGTGATTCTGTATGTTCTCGCTAGATGGCACATTCATTTATTTGAAGCCAGTCTATTTTAACCATCAATGTCTTCGTCGGTGTCGTTGGTTAGAGTGGCTAGTTTTTTTAATACTTTGTATAGCCTATGTTGTTTCGTAAAGATGCTTTCTATAAAGGTTTCACAACTGATATGTGCGTAAAACCTACTGGTTTTATTATTAATAATTTTTACTGCGTAAATCACAGACTCACAGATATTGCGGCAAACAATCATGAGATAATTCATATTCATAATTCATAATTCAAAAAATGCGAAATACAAAAACAGAGCGTAAATACGTACAATTGTCCTCACAATGTTATTTGCCTGCACTAGGACATTCCTGTATCGCAGGCGAGAGGAGTTCTAAATATAATTCTTATAGTAACACATTTTATTTCTACAGACCCGTATACTTAACATTATACAACAGAAAACAATATGATTATTTTAATATACATACATACATACATATAAAACTAATCCTCATATAAAATATACTATAATATACCTAATAAATATATTAAAATAACAACTAAAGTAACATTTGTTTAAAACAGCAACATTATGTCTATCGACGAGGAGTTATCTACATCAGCAGAAATAAACTAAGTAGGCTAACACTAAAGTCCATACGGTCATTCATTTGGTTGTGTTTGAGTAAGCACAAATGCTGGATAGCAACAAAGTGATGATTAATCCAACATAATATGTAGTGTCACTGTTGTACAATAAGGAGGCCAATCAACTCATGACGCATTACGCGCCCTCGTAATCAATCGAGTTGATATACCTGTGCTGAGCTATGTTCTTTGCCGGACATTCTGCGTCACCCGTCTTATGATTGTTGGGCTTATTAAACCGAGAACATGTTGCACATTTAGGGGATTCTCCTTTTTTCGTGCACGTCGGTGTTAAATGGCCTATTTCTCCGCAGTGTCCACATGATGAGGGGCCTCTACATGATTTAGCTGCATGTCCGTACTGTTGACAGTTATAACACCTGGTGACTAATGTAAAATCCCTTACAGGGCAAGAATTCCAATTAATATATATTCTTTCCTGAGCTATAAGGACCTTGCGAATGTTGGCTGGAACTTCTAAGATAAGGTTACAGGTCGGCGCATCCTTCTTTCCGGATTTGTGGCTCAGTTTAATTGCTGTTAAAAAGGACTCCATGGTCATCTCTGGAAACTTCTCAGCAATGTTTTGCTCGTAGATGTACTTCAATACGTCAGTGTCAACTAAAGAAGTCGGGACGCCTACCACAGTGATTCGTGGCTGGCGTTTTTTAGGCTCACCGATGACAAGACCAGATGACGACTGAATAATGCTCACCGATGACATAATGAAACGTACAAGTGATAACACTTGTACGTTTCATTATCTCATGATTGTTATCAACAAACATTATTTATTTGACTTTATTTGGGGCCGAATTCTTAATCACCAGTTAATTCTAAACTGTATAATAAAATAGACATTTGATAGTTTTTAGTATGGAAGAATTGTCAATCATTGAAAGTTATTCCTAGGTATCTGTGCATTGAAAAATTGGCCGAGTCGTAAAATACGCTACGTGCGTAAAATCGATAGCAAGTTTCAGCGATTCACCGACATAAGTACCAGGGTCTTATCAAACCGAGGAGGTTAATCGAAGCTTCACCCGGTACCAAGCGTCGCGACGCGTCGCCCCTGACAACGAACTGTAGTGAGGGTTGCTTATTTTACTATAACGGAGCGTAAAGTTTTAGGTTATACTCAAATCGGGAAAGATCGGTTTTAGTGCTCGGGCGATTAAACTAGGATCGGATTTAAAACCTTTATGGAGGTTCTATATTCGAGTATAAGATACGAGTTATACCTAGTAAGTAATAGGTAATACTTGGTAAAACCCTTATAAACTTTTCAAAATGAGCTAAACAATTGTTACTATGGACAAAATATTATACACGTTTTTTAAATTAATTAGTTTGTAACGTAATGTGACAAACAAACATTTAAATAAGTTATGTCGACACCAAGCCATACAAAAATATTTAAATAAATGTCCGCCAATAACATTGAAATAATCATGAGTTTGGCGACAGTGATTCCCGCTGGATGACAATTTCCTAGATTTTTCTATCCCATGTTGTTGACCATAAAGCAAATACAAAGTTCTTCAACCTGATGATATGTGCGTAAAATCGATAGGGAGTTTCAGCGATCTACTAAAAAAAGTACCGGGGTAACATAGAAAAGAGGAGGTTAGGTGAAGCTTCACTTGGCGTCAAGCGTTGCCCTTAACAACGAACTGAAGGTTTCAGCGCTCGGGGCGAATATCCTAGGACCGCATGTTTTTCAGGAGATCATGTTTTTTAACTTTCGCGTAAAGTTCAATCGCACTTATAATAAAGATAGGAGTTATATCATGACATAATGTTTCATGGCTAGGACAAAATAATACGTATAAGATTTTAAAATTGATCTTAATAATGGTTTTAACTTTTTAACTGTGGGAGAGCCATGCTTCGGCACGAATGGGCCTGCTCGACCGGAGTGATACCACACGGCCTCACAGAAAACCGACGTGAAGCAACGCTTGCGGTGTGTTTCGTCATGTGAGTGAGGTTACCGGATTCCCAGCTCCCTCCTCCCCAATTTCCCCAATCCCCGAATCCCCAACAATCCTCAAACTCCTAATCCCCAAAAAGCTGGTAACGCACTTGTAATGCTTCTGGTGTTCCAGGTGTCCATGGGCGACGCCGATTGCTTACCATCAGGTGATCCGTCTGCTCGTGCCATAAAAAACATAAATAGAAAGAATATTAAACCGACTTCAAAAAAAGGAGATTCTTAGTTTGACCAGGTATGTATGTTTGTGCGCGATTATCTTGCGATTAGGTGAAGTGATTTCAGGATCATGTTTGTTACTCTTAGGAGAAGGACTTCCAACAAAGAGGGGGTTTAAGTTGGTTTTTTTAAACGAAGTATATAAAAGAATGATTACGTATCACGTGCGTATCACTATACGCAATTACTAAACTTAAAAAAAATACTGTTCATTAATTAGACTTAACATAGATATTCTGCTTCTGTGCGATAGACAATCATGGAATGATTAAACATACGAGTAATATTAACAAACATTATTTATATAACTTCCATTAAATGACATGAATTAATTGTAGTTGTTTTTCAAAATGAGTTATAAACCGTATCAAAGCTTCGCTTTTATTCAAGTTTTATCAAAACGAGAAAGTTAAGTGAAATTTCACCCGGTATTCAAGCGTTGCCTCTGACAACGAACTGAAGGTTTCAGCGCTCGGGGCGAATGTACTAGGATCAAATGCTTTTGAGAAGATAAGATAAAAAAAAACCTTCGCAGGCAGTCGAATCACTGCAAGATATATTGACGATGATGACCATAATATAAAATAGTATTTTTTGGAAAGGCCAAGCTGACAGTAAGTATAAGCTGCACTGAAGGTTTTCAGTTCATCAAAGTTTTATCGTATTTGCCTACTTGAATTTTATTTACTTAACTTGGCACAACAAAATAAAACAGGTGTTTTTTGTTGTTGAAAGTGTGCCTGTTGATGGAAACCTGTCGGATGGTTACCATTCTAGGCTACTAGGGAATTATTAGATGAAAGAAAGTTCATTTTGTACCTACTACTCATTTTGTTATGGTATGGTATGAATGTACGTATTAGGTACCACAGCTTGCTGTCTAACTCGGTGTTTTTTTTTGGGGACAAGTTTGAAAATGCTTATAATATTGACAGAATCGTAACATTTTACTGTGAGGTAAACAAAACCTTAAGTACAAAAATAACCTCACACCTGTCTCCCATGGGGTAAGCCGAGACTATGGAACGCCAATTGCAGAAAAAACTTCAAAAAAAGTTAATTACACTCATTTAACACGAGCAAAGACTTGACTAGTCAAAAATATGATCATTCTTAAAATGTAAACGACTCTTCAAAATATGACTACATATTTATGTCCGAATACTAATAAATTAACCTAGTAGAAAACTACATTTTAACTTGATTTTAAACAACAAACTGATCAATTGGTTTATTTGCACACGAGCACCACCTATCTAACCATGCACTTGGTTTAGTTTTCAAAAGAAAAAATCTCATTGCACCACCACCATGTATCAGCTGTTTACTGAAAATAGTACTAAGACTTTATAAAAAGAAAGAGGTCACGATATAAAGCTTTCACAATAATGTCCCCTTGCCTACGAAGTGAAGGTTTCGCCGCTCGGGTCGATTGTACTAGGTCAGTATATTTTCAAAGAGTATTGTGAAAGCGACTCACACAAACAATACTTTCCTTTCCTACCTTCCTACCATAGGGTAAAATAGTACATTTAATTTTATTCGTGAATACTTTACTAGTAACTTAGACGTAGAAATAAAAAAACGCGCAATTTTTTACCAAAATTATTTTTATTACCGAGTAGAATAGTTCGGTAGTAAATATAGCTCAGAAAATACTTAGTTTGTGAATGAAGCACCTGTTGAATACCACCTGTCAGTTGGATTCGGTTCTTAGATACCAGTATAATACAAAAAAGGAAGGTATAAACAATATGATTACTAATATTAGAGCGTCGCGTTGGTAAAAAAAGGTGGTCTGAATAGAATCACATTACATAAAAATATATATAACTAGGTACTTAGTATTCAACAAAACGATTCCATTTCAGATTCCATTTGTTACCATCGACGCGACGTCATGAACAAAACGTCACTACGCCACTCGTCAACTAAACTTCAACGTCACTTCGTTTCAGCATTTCGCTGAATAGTACTAGGCGGCCATAGCGTGAAAAAGATCAATGAAAACTTTCTCGTCCCTGAAAGCTTATTCTGTGAGTGAGACAGAATATTAGAAAGTTTTATACCTCTAATATGACGTCACTCATAATGTCTACGTAAATCGTAACCGTCGTAGCGTTTCGTAGCCACATTCGTAGCACATTTCAGTGAGATAATACATATCTCTACGATAAATGTCAGTCACGTGATAAATAAACATATCTTACCGAAAATCTAATTTTTGTACAGCAACAATTAAAAATAAATTTAAATTAAAGTAAAAAAATAACAAAGAGCATTCATTGCACCTCTATTGGGTTGTTGAGGGAAACAACCAGATAGCGTAGTTTGCCTATTTTTGCGTAGATGGCGTTGATATTAAAAACTAGTGGGTCATTTAAAAATAAGTTTGTTTGGTATATTTTTCAGTACTTTTCAACAATTTTTACCAACTTAAAAATAAAATAATGCAATAAACTTATCTTTTCCTCCTCATTTTTTCAATCTGATATACCACCAACATGTGTTTGTGTATTTTATTAGTTTAGTAACTAAAGTATGTTGGATTAATAAATGAAAAAATAAGATAAAAAGTTTATGTATTGCATACAAATAAAATTGAACTGTTCAGTTTTAATCAAAATCCTTTGGTAGAGAGTGCTCAGTCCTTTCTTCTCAAACATGACAAACACGTGCGCAGTAAAATCGATAACTAGTTTCAACGACTCGCTGAAAAAAGTACTAGGGCAACACAAAACCGGGGAGGTTAATTGAAACTTCACTTGGCAGTGGGCGGGCGGCGTCAAGCGTTGCCCTTAACAACGGATTGAAGGTTTCAGCGCGGGTCGTAGCTACTAGGAACGTACAATTTTAAAGAGATAGTGAAAAATATTGCAGGTATGCAAACACGTATCGACAGAATAGTATTAGATAATAAATTAAACTTTATGTTTATCTATAGAAACAATATAATCCTTCATTTTACAAAACTTTTTGTAATATGAAGGATTATAGTTGTACAATCAATCAAACTGAATTCTGTAAAAATAAATCCACAACGTCCAAAAAAAACTAAGTTTCTAATATTTTATATTTATAAGTAATATACTTAACTCAAGGACAAGCTTTTGCTATATTTTATTTACGTCCTTTTTTGATATAACACAAAAAGTTTATTTATTTTAAGCAATTTAAACATTGTCAACATTCGGCGTGAACGTGAATGGAACAACTACGAAGATTCACTGAAAATATTACTAGAGTAACATAACCTAGAAAGGATTCTATTCAAACCACGGACACGTGGACACGTGGGTTAAATCGATAACTAGTTTCAGCGTTTCGCTGAAATAAGTACTAGGGCGATACAAAACGTAGGAGGCTAGTTGAAACTAACAACGAACTGAAAGTTTCAGTGCAGTTCGTAGGTATTAAAGAGGAAGTAGTAAATATTACGGAATGGGGACGTTGCATAACAGCGAAGTTTCGTCCGACTTTCAAATAATATTATTATGATTATTTCTTAAATCTGTTTTGTTTTTATGGTTTCAATATTAACCAAACTTATGCATTAAGCACCTGTAACTTCGAAATTAAACCTTTTATTTATCTAAATACCTACATACCCACAGACAAAATATTATTATGCAATTATGCATGTATTACAGAATGTGTAGTTGATGTAAAACTGAACTCATCTGCATTTTCGATGACAGACTTTTTAAGAAAATAATAATTAACAAATAAATGTGAACATTTATTAGAGCGTAAGCCAGATGATACCAATATTTATTAGTACCAACCAACGGCTTAGTAAGAACTTCTATAGTGTTTTATAAAGTTGTATCAAGTAGTCTAGTGAATGTCAGCTGCAGCAGAAAAAATGAAATAAAGATTGAAACTATGAATAATAAATTCAACAAAAAACGTAAACGGGAACATTTCAATGATGTACTGACCAAATGATTTAAGTAACATATTAACCACGGAACATAACCTAGATCTACACAGGACCATGGACAATGGACACGTGGGTGAAATCGATAACTAGTTTCAGCGATTCGCTGAAAATAAAATAATAATAGCCGTATTCAATATACACATTACGTAAAAGTGTGAACAGGGTTGTATACATTTTTATACAAGTTTAGGAGTGGGGGCTAAAACGTCATTTCTTAGTATAAAATGTACTGAGAAGTGACGTCACGCGACACTTCAAATCAATATATCTTCGAAACTATTCGTTTCTGTGAGAAAATAAAAAATACGTGTCTAATGTTTTTAAATAATCTGTCAGACGGACATTAAAATAAAAATTAGTCGTCTACCCTATTGATAGTTTTTTAAGTGCTACTAAGCAGTTGATTTGAGAAAAAAAAAATTGTAACCAGTTTTCTATTTTAATCCTCCTGTCTTTATATTTTATGTCCGAAAAACTTAAATAAAAAAATTCATGATAATTAATGAACAAATAACACGAGAGTTACGTAACGCTTTAAGTTAAGATACATGAAATAAATTAGTGTATACCACCACCTATATGTGTGTGTTAAGTCTTCAATGATTATGAGGAGCACCTGTTGGTTACAACCTGTAGGGAGGGTGGGATTCTATGATACTAGGACTGCATGAACTGAAGCACGTAGTGTTGCGAGTTTCCATGGGCGGCGCGGATCGCTTGATCATCAGAGATCATGTTCAGTGATCACCATCAATGATCCGTTTGCTCGTCCTATTCCATATAAATTGCACAAAAATCTTCAACGGTACAACTACGTACGATGATTTACTAAAAGAACGACTTAACATAACCTATAAAGGATCTCAAACCAATGGATACGTTGGTAGAATCTCGTATTCTATATTCCGTGGTAGAATCGATAACCAGTTTCAGCGATTCGCTGAAAAAAGTACTAGGGTAATACATAACCGAGGAGCTTAGCTGAAACTTTAACTGGCACCAAGCGTTGCCCTTGCCAACGGACAGCAACGTTACAGTGTGGTTCACAGGTACTAGAAATGCTACATTTTAAAAAGAAACTCCTTACCACAATGAAACCGCTATAAATTATAAGAAACAATTAACTAAATAGAAGTGCTCTGGTGTGGCCGGGCCTAAGTTCTTTCAACAAAACTAAACTATTAAGGAATCCCTTCTAATTTGTTGAAAGACATATCGCAAAATTAAGTAACTAATAATTTACTTACTACTTCTACATTATTTATTAAACTTACATAAGTTTTTAGTACATAAAATAAATAGATTGTTTGTTAAATAGATAAATTTCCGGATATAAATAAAACAATCCAAGTTAAAGTTGAAATTGATCTTTAAAATAAACAATTTAAAAACCATTCAATTTAACAACAATTCATTCAGCACCCGAAAACGTGAACGAGGCAACTACGATGATTTACTGAAAAAAATACTAGGGTAGCATAACCTAGAAAGGATCTCAAACAATGGACACGGGGGTAAAATCGATAACTAGTTTCAGCGATTCGCTGAAAAAAGTACTAGGGCAATACAGAATCGAGGAGGTGAGTTAAAGCTTCATCCGGCACCACGCGTTGCTCTTAACAACAACATACAAACTGAAACTTTCAGTGCTTGAGTCGAATGCGCTAGGATAGCATGCTTTTAGAGAGCAAAGAAGTCGTACACGATGTTTCATTTTAGATCCTCGGTTTTATATTACCCTAGTACCTTTTTCAGGCAATCGCTAAAACGACTTATCGATTTGACGTAGCAAGACATAAGATTAAAAAAATAAGCACTAACACAAATTTACATAGCTAGTGATTAGTTAGTTAAGCGTTTAAATGTAGTTTAGTTTAGTGGTAATAATTACCCACGAAACATGAAAAATCCATTTTCTTTTATTTAGTGAGTAATTCGTTAGTACATACATACATACATAACATCACGCCTTTTATCCCCGAATGGGTAGGCAGAGGTGTACATTACGGCACTTGATGCCACTGTACAATGTAACACTCACTTTTCACTATTTATGTTATTATAATGAGTCCCATGTAATCCCTATTGCCATTAGTAATGAATTAATATTCTTAATAGTGTGTAGGGTTGTCTTTTATCTATTTGAATCGATCAAGTGCTATAAAGAAGTCTTTTAATTTAATCTATCTATCTTCTGTACAAAAAAATGAATTTTCGTTCGTTAGTGTCGCCAAAACTCAAGAACGGCTGAACCGATTAAAATGTATGTAAAAGTCCAAATGAGAAAAAAAAAATTGGCGGTATAAAGTATTGGGTCTACTAGTCAAAAATATATTAGAGGGTTATAGCCATCTTTTGTATTTTAATTAATCTTCTTGTTAATTAATTAATTAATGTTTATATTGAATAGGTTTTTTAAGGGTTGGCTAGGCAGATGTACATACTGCCCCAAGTATTGCAAGCATACATACATATATCACGGTAATCGCTTACCATCAGGTGGAACGTGTGCTTTTTTGCCACCGACATGGATAAAAAAAATATTCGTAAAACTTATTAGTTATTATAATAAAATTCATGATAAATTATAAACAAACGTACGTTACGTAGCGCTCTAGGTCTAGATACATAAAATAAATTAAATGTACTTTAAATACCACCTATCCTCACACGGAGCATCTGATAGTCACAACCTGTAGGGAGGATGGGATTCTAAGATACTAGGATTGCATATACAGTCACAATTATGAAATTAATTATTACATTTCGGCAATAAAACGTCAACGGAGCAACTACGATGACTCACTGAAAGAATGACTAGGGTAACATTACCTAGAGAGGATTTATTCAAACCATGGGCACATGCATCAAATCGATAACTAGTTTCAGCGATCTGCTGAAAAAAGTACTAGGGTAACACAAAACATAGGAGGACAGTTGAAACTTCAACCGGCATCAAGCGTTGCCCTTAGCAATGAACTGAAAGCTTCAGCGCGGTTTGTAGGTACTAGGAACGCAAATTTTTAAAGATAAAGTTAAAAACTCGCATAAAGCTTGGCCGCACCAAAATGGAACTGCGATAAATTTTGTGATACAAAAAACTGCACTTGATTGGACGGCTGCCACAATGGCTGGCCAACTGGCTGCCGCGCAACGTGCAGTGGGTTCGATTCCCACTCAAAGCAACTGTTTGTGTAATCCAAAAACTGTTGTTTTGGGTCTGGGTGTCTGTGTATGTGAACTTGTAAATTTGTAAACGCACCTACGACACAGGAGAAAATCTTATCATCGTTTCTACAAAAGATTAATTATAATTATTAATACAACAGTAAACTTAACTAAACTAAACTGTTACATAATCACTTCTCATTTATTGAAGGACAACCTAAGTTACTTTTACTTAAATATACTTAACTGTTGCATATCACAAGATTAAGTATCTACTACTTATTTACTACTACTACATACCTCTATTTACTAAACTTAAATTACGTTTTAACATACACACCTTATGTAAGTAATAGATAGGTTTAAGGACATAAATAAAATAATCCAAGTTAAAAGTTGAAATTGATCTTTAAATTAAACAACCTAAAACTTAATTCAATTCAACAACAATTCATTCAGCAGACGAAAACGTGAACGGAGCAACTACGATGTTTTACTGAAAAAAATACTAGGGTAACATAACCTAGAAAGGATCTCAACCCATGGATGGACACGTACGTGGGTAAAATCGATAACTAGTTTCAGCGATTCGCTGAAAAAAGTACTAGGGCAATACAAAACCGAGGAGGTTAGTTAAAGCTTCACCCAGCACTAAGCGTTGCCCTTAACAACGGACTGAAAGTTTCAGTGCTTGGGTTGAATGTACTAGAATACCACGTTTTTGAAGAGCAAGCTAAAAATAAATGCTATACACAATGTTTCAGTAACCTATTTAGTTTAGTAACCTCACCTTAGTACACTTTTCAAAGAATGGCTGAAACGTGTGATCGATTTTACATCGTATGTCAGAAGATAAAAGAAAGTAATTGATCATTCCATTATACAATACGATATTAACAATGACAAGAAACATAAAAAACAACTTATATTTTTTAACATTACACAATGGAGGCTGTCGTATTCTGGTGAGGAAAGTTATAATTCTATTAATTATTAATTATTGCACGATGTACGCACCATACATAGAATATAAGGGAAAGGAAAAAATATGTACAACTTAAGAGACACTAAAACGAATGGAAAAAATTAAATAAAATTAAATTTTATACTATTATGTTGTGAGTGGTGTTACTTCTTTTATCTGTTTTAGTCGATGTATTTACTAGTATACTACCGCACGGTTTTCACCCGCTGCTAGGCTCCTATTGGTTATAGTATAATGTTTTATAGTCAATAGCCTTCCGCGAAAAAATTGACAAACTGTATATATTGTACCAAAAGAATTATTAAATTGGACCTGCAGTTCTTTTACCAGAAGTCGTTTTAAATAAAAAAAGAAGTTAAGGATTCCAGATAGTTTTAAACAATTATCAATCTTTCTAATCTTATCCTTTATGTTTATGAAAATTAATTATAATGAAAAAGTATGTTGTATTTGTAATATACAAGAAACGTAAGATTTATGAGTATTGCATTGTTATTGTAATAATACATAATATGTGAACTGAGGTTGAGGTGCACTTGTTGGCCACAACCTGTGGGGCAGATGAGATTCTACGTTACCAGGATTGCATCAACTAAAAGAGCTAGTGACAATATTAATTTAACCACTATCCTGCAAATAAATGTCAAAAGAGGCATCTTCGATGATTTACTGAAAAAAATACTAGGGTAACATAACGTAGAAAGGATCTCAAACCATGGATACGTGGATAAAATCGATAACAAGTTTCAGCGATTCGCTGAAAAAAGTACTAGGGTGATACACAACCGAGGAGGTTAGCTGAAGCTTCACGCGGTATCAAGCGTTGCCCTTAACAACGAACTGAAAGTTTCAGTGCTTGGGCCGAATGCAGTAGGATATCATGCTTTTCAAGAGTAAAGTCAGAAAATTTATTGCCATAGACAGCCGTAGGTATATAAAGTTTCACCTAACCTCCTCAGTTTGGTATTACCCTAGTATCTTTTTCAGCGAATCGCTGAAACTTGCTATCGATTTTATGCAACACATAGGCCACCCAATAAATAAGACACACATAGGCGAATTGTAGCAGTAACCATGGTAGTAACGCCATGGATCATAAAAAAAATAGTTTTATTTTTTCCGTAAGACTTGCGCTAAACATTATTTTAATCTAAATTAATATTCTTATTAGTTATCTGATTTAAAAAATGGACGGAGTTACGTACTTTAAGTAGAAACTTTACTTGAAAATGTTATTATAGTACTAAGTCTTTTTACCTATAAAATTGCGGTTTTGTATGAAAAATTTAAACTTTTTTATTTGTGTTAATCAAAGTAAGATACCATGCCATCAATGCATCTTTGCCAACGCAACTACGCTCTGGAATAGCTGGAATGATTTTGACGAGATTTGGCAGTTTGCTGATGTACTAAGGAGTAACATAGGCTACTTTCATTTTGAAAAATTGTTATTAATGTTATGAAAGTTGTTATTGTGAAAAAAGTTATGTCCTAAAATTCATATTATACACGAACGAAGTCGCGAGTAACAGCTAGTGCGTTAATAATATTCAATGTTTGTGTTTGTTTACTTTGAGAGCACCTGTTGGTCACAACCTGTAGGGAGGGTGGGATTCTACGATACTAGGATTGCATGAACTACAAGGAGGAAAATTTAGCTGAAGTTGTGATCAACATTTTTGCCTGTAAAGCAGCATCCATCGACGTCTTGATCAAGGCCGTCACAGACCAAACTATAATAATGACATCGATTGATGCTGCATTTGATTTTTAAAAGTCATGGATATGACAGATGAGTGATCAGATTAATCAGATTACGTAGCATAGTGCTAATATCAGTGTTGACATTTTATTAATTGTTATTTATGAATGAACAATACATGAATGACTAGTAAAAATCAAACAATTATTATATTAGTAACAATTTAACGTTATATTCAAATTACCGTTATTTGTGTCTGTGTATTTGTTCACATTTTAATTCATAATGCATATAAACAAATTCAAATACCACGTGTAGTGTGAATGAAAATAAAAAAGTTTCAGCGTTGCACTGAAAAATGTACTAAGGTGATATGAGATGGAAGAGGTTAGATAAAACTGAACGCATTAGGATCTAGCGTTACTGTTGACAACGCATTGGTTCAGCGTTTCACTAAAACAATACCAAGGCGGGATAAAATAAAAGAGAACAGTTTAAAGTTCATCTGGCGGTGGGCGGGCGGCGTCAGCGTTGCCCTTGACAACGAACTGAAGGTTTCAGCCAAGTTTCAGCGCTTGGGTCGAAAGTACTAGGTTAACATAATATTGAAGGAAGCTTTGGTTGGTTTGGGAAGTTTTCGTACCATCACATGATAGTATGATGAAACTTGAATGAATTTTCTATACAAATGCTGGCTCAACAAGCATGAGAAGAAAAATCTCAACAAAAATACTGTTATTTTGTCATTATAGAAAATTAAGTTTATTTATACATATTTTTTATATTTGTACAATCGTGTAACTTTTACGTACATACACACCTATCTCATCATCTAGTTACAGTCTCTACTGGGCTCTAGTCCTACCGATTAAGATAAGTACTTAAAAATATAAGGTACTACTATGCGTCTTACATTATTTTATTTCAGGCTTTATTTCAAATTTTTAGAAGCTTTAATTAATCTCCTTTAATTAATTCACAACGTACTCTTTTGACTGTAAACTGTACTAAAAGCATCCCTAGCCGATCCCTCCAAGCTCCAAGTACACAGGCGGCACCTTACGTAGTTTATTCACCTTCGAAGAGATGGCGCTGTTCTCAAAAATTTTATATAGTCCCTACCTAGTGCTATTAATCGAAACTTGATAAACTTCAAGGTTGAATAAAACTAGCCCCTAAAAGTTGTCTAACGCATGACAGAAAAGACATATTTTTTTATAATAAAAGTTTTATTTAACATATAATAATTTGAGATAAAGATGCATTTATCTTAAACAGTATGATACTTTTGAATATGTTTTCATCATCATCATCATATACTGCTGTACGTAGGCCTCCCCAGTGACTTCTAGATAAGCCAGTCAGAAGCGACCTGCATACAACAGCTCTTGCTCGACTACTTTTTAAAATATCTTAAATATACGATGTAAATCCCTTTTCCTCAGAATGATACAGAATGAATAAAACATTATTGTGTACATACATATCAAATTAGCTTTCGTACTCAAACGAATTGGTTCCGTCACCCAGATGCAGGATTTATTCGTATATGGAATGAGCAGGACAGAAAATTCGGTCACTCTGGACTAGGCTAATCGAATCGTTGTTCACGATAAAAAGCACACTAATAATTTTTACTAAATTCACCCGTTCTAACATTAAATTATTTCTCACTTTTAATATTCAAAAGGTATCATTGTTTAGCGATTACATTTTGATAGTGGCATGAATAAATTGCATGCCGTACGTATGTACAGAATACCTGAAAAAGAAATTTTGTGTAGTTGCTTGCTTTGGGGGGGGGGGATCATCTTATTACTGGGAGTGTCATTACTGACTAAAAACTACCCCGTTCCTACTCCTGTACGGAGCACTGAGCCGGAGCCCCGGTAACCCGTCAAGGCAGCATGTTAAACTATCGTATACTGAGATACGATAGTTTAACATGCTGCATAACATTTCTACCAAATTTACAAGAAAATCATTAGTATCACAGTGTTTAATAATATAAAATGTCTTAGTAATCATAGTAAGTTTAGTGCTTATGTCATAACTTTAAAACAACGACTAAATCAAAACAATTGATTCCACAGATCGATACCAACGTAGCTATAAATGTGATCTAAGGTTATATCTCAAAGATACCAGAGGGGATTAAACTCGATTTCGTGGACAGCTGAAGCCTTCAAATAGTTGGCTTTGTGAAGTAAATATTAAGGCTACTTCAGTAACAAAAGCTTTCAAAAATAAACAACTTTTAGCCGCTGGCGTTTCGATATTTAGCTGCCTTAGTTATTTTGATATTTCAACGTATATCTACAAATACAGGGATCTAAATTGCTCTTTTTAGACATAACATAACATCACGCCTTTTATCCCCGAAGTGGTAGGCAGAGGTGCACATTATGGGTACCACTGTAAAATGTAACACCCACTTTTTACTATTTATGTTATGAGTCCCATGTAATAGGCTATTGCCACAATTCCAGACTCCGTGCTACTACTGAGAATTTTTTAAAAACCCAGTAATGCTTTGCCCGACCCGGGAATCGAACCCGAGACTCCTTGCCCGGCAGGCGCACTTGCAACCACTCGGCCAACGAGGCAGTCTTTTTAGACAAACGGTAGTATTTATGTTATGTATTTCGTGAGACATTAATTATTATGTGTTTTGGCTTACTCACGTAATTATCTCTATTTGACGAGGAACTTGACTAGTTTCAAGCAACGCGGCGATGGTAGTAGCGCGATAGTCGCGAGTCACGGACCCTTGAATATGAGCCTCTAGCAAGGCTTGAAACTAGTCGAGTTTCTTGTCAAATTTTTACGTATGTAAGCCGAAAAATGTAATTATTGAACGGTATTATTTTTTATTGTAACTATCGTGAGACATACTAAATTAACTAGAGACAGACTTTAAAAAAAAAATGAATGGAGTTTCTTGCTCGTTCTTCTCCTCTCGAATCGACATTTTGAAACGAGCGCCTAGCTTCACTGACGGACAGACTGACAGACTATAATTTATTTCATATTTTTTGACTTTTCAAAAGTACCAAATTATGGTTTAATTGAAATAAATGCTTTTAAATTTAATTTTTAGTTTAAGATTAAAAATCGCGGGTTACTCACGTGAATATACTGAGAAAAGCTCTATTAGTTTCCAGCCACAGAGGCTTCGAGAGTAGACTGCGCAACATCGCCGTGACAGCGCACGCTGCCCATGAGGAAAAGCCCCTCAGTGGCTCGAAACTAGTAGCTTTCCTCAGTATTTTCACATAAGTAACCTGCGATTTTTAGTTAAACTGTATTATATTGATGTGAATGTTGTCAGTAAAGTACAATTAATTGAGTTTTACGTTGAATTAAAATATTCATTTACATTTTGGTCAGTAGACGCGTTAAAGCATCAAGTAACCAAATGTACTCACCCAACACGAAAAATTGCTGGCAGAATTTAATCAGACGGAGGCTTACCTGAAAAAATTAAGTTATGGATTTAATTAAGTGTTCAACATAAGTTTGCTAAAAATGTAAATAAGTTAACAATAGGCTCAGAGCCATAATATGGGACACATAATATAAATAGTGAAAAATGGGTGTTACATTATTGTATATTGGCATTAAGTGCCATAATGTGCAACTCTGCCTTCGGGGATAAAATGCGGGATGTTATGTTATGGAAAAGTTCAATATTAATTTTAAAAACTTTTTGACAGTTCGACAACAGTTATTATTGTTACATAAATACATTGACTACATAAATTCAAAATCTATGCGACGTATAAAGTAAGTATATTATTATATACTAACTGTTGCCCGCGACATTGTCCGCGTAGAATATGAATTTTAGAATATAACTTTTTTTGGTTCAAATTTCCAAAATAAAAGAAGGCTATGTTACTCCTTAATACATCAGCTACCTGCCAATAGAAGTCTTGCAAAATCGGTTTAGCCATTCCAGAGATAAGCCAGTAAAAACAGAAAGACAGACAAAAATTGCAATAAATATTTCTTTGGTATAAGTATCGTATGTATATGTATGCATGTAGTAAAAAACTGTTTTTTTATATTAAAAACAGACACTCCAAATTTATTTATCTGTATTATAGATAACTACGGTTTTCTTTATAGTTACCTAGGTAGGTAGGTATAATTTTAGAACAGTATTCATAAAATTCTTAAAACAAACTTGTGAGCATAACTCTCGTAAACGTATAAATCCAGATTGTCGGTTTCTCCGTTTGTCCTCTTCCTACACTAAATTACAAACGACAGCTTCCTTGAGGTTTAAAATATCTACCCTGAGATAAATTTTAGGTAACCCGTAAAATCTAGTAGAGAAATAATTTATCGTTATGTACCTTCTTCTTGAAAAATGGATGAATGGTTATTTTTATGGAATAGGAGGCAAACTAGCAGACGGATCACCTGATGGTAAGCGATCAGCGCCACCCATGGACAACCACAACACTAGAGGAGTCACGGTGCGTTGCCGGCCTTTTAAAAAGGAATCGCTCTTTTCTTGAAGGTTTGAAGGTCGTAACGGTTCAGAAATACCGCCGACAACATTCATCTTTCCACAGCTATGACAATGAAGTTTGTGAAGAAAATATTTATTAATAATATTGTGATTTTATTAACGTGTGGTATTGCGTTCTTGTAATTTCTTCTTTAATGGAACCTTTTCTTATAGCATATTAATTAGCCGGTAAACGAGAAGACGCATCACCTGATGGTAAGCAATCGGTGCCGCCCATGGACACCCGAAACACCAGAGGTGTTACAAATCCATTATAAATATTTCCATCCGAAGGTTGTCTGGAAGAAATCACCATTGTGTGATAAGACCGCCCATTGTACGCATTTTTACTTAAATTGTTTGTTTTTGACTACTTAATTGTGTACAATAAAGCATATATGTATAAATAAATCTTATCTTATACTATTATATAAAGCGGAAGAGTTTGTTTTTTTGTTTGAACGCGCTAACCTCCGTAACTACAAGTCTGATTTGAATAATTCTTTTTGTGTTTGATAGCGCATTTATCGAGGATGGCTATAGCCTTTTTTTTTTTTTTTATGGGACAAGCCCGCCACAACCTCCCAAAACCGCTGCAACTCCTGTAAGCCAGGATCTACAGTAGATACAACCATGAAAACACCGGAACACTGAAGTCCGGCGCGTCCCAGGGACATGAGTAACTGTCTTGGTTCCCGCAACGAAATGAATCAGAAGATATTATAAGATGAGAAGAAAAAACTATAGTTTCCACTTCCCTCGGTGAATTTCTGCAGGAGACATGGCTATAGATATGGCTATAGCCTATAAAACATCACGCTACGACCAATAGGAGCTGAGCGGAGCGTGTGAAACCGCGCGGAAGTAGCTAGTAAATAAATAAATCCGTTACCGGCCTTTTAGGGATTGTGAATTTGAGGATTGTTAGACACCGTACTACCAAAAATAACTACTTTTTCAAAAACCGTACCGTACCTACAACTAAAGTATAAAAAAAGTAATCATGATGTATCAATTTTGAGGACACCATTAAGCTGACATGGGATAAGTATGTCACACGTCATCTGTGGGTTCCCATACAATTTGTTCACGTTCCTTTATTATTATGAGGTTCTGATAAAAAGTGTCATTATTTAAGGGGGAGCTAACTGAAGGAAAACGTTTTGTTAGCATTAGTTAAATATTTGGAAGTGACTTAGAAATTAGCTGAGATGTTTGTGATTGTTATGAGTATACGTTTACGTACAGGATATACGTTTCTCGTACACACGGGTGTACGAAAGAGTTGAGTGCCCATCGCGCAATTGTACACACGGGTGTACGAGAAACGCGCACCGATTGGATATTTTTTCTGTGATGTATATTTTCAAGTTGCAACCCGTTCTTTATTTCATTGAACAGAATAGCTCATTCGCTTTTTCTTACAATATTTACCCGTGTGTACGAAAAACGCGAGAGGTTAAACACTAAATTGGAGTATTATTTTGGTATAATCTTTAAACATTTGAATAACTTCGATGAAAAAATTAAAAAGTAATTGCTACGTCATATAAATAACTTCCGAATGTATCTAAATCAAAACACTTTTTTACCGACTTCAAAAAAGAAGGTTTTCAGTTCCACGTGGATTATGTTGTGCGCGATTATCTCGGGATTGGCTGGACCGATTTTGATGCGATTTTCAGCAAAGTGTTTGTTACACTTATGACAAGGTTTTAGTATATTAACCGACTTAAAAAAGAGGACGTTTGAAGTCAGTTTTTTAAACGTATTTTATTTAAGAATTATTATTATTGAAGTTCATCTAAACAAAAAATAACAGAAAATGTTAGATATACAAAGACTGAATAAATACGAAAACAGTCCCTAATTAATTTGAATCTTAGCAACAAATACAAACAAATATCAAGCGTCAAACAGTGCCTCTGTGACAATTAAATGCATTTTCCTCGTCTTTCATTTCATTATGTAACATTCTTAACATAGTGATCCGCACCTACGCACAGTCAATTTCCCAAGCATTTCCCGCACTTGCAGACTGCCTACTTCCTCAATTTAATTACGAGTATGAATTTCCTGAATTTTTGCGGTATCAGTAGCTGCCGTATTAATTTGGAGAATGATATACAAAATTTAGAGGAAATTGGCTTTCCCACGAGCCTGTCATTAAATTCAAATTATAAATCATTACCGTGCATTTGATGGCGATAGTCGTGATTTATTAGGTGATTGCGGATTTTGTTGGGAAGGTCATTAAATCGTCGTAATGACCTCTTTGCGAAATTGATTTTCAAGGTCATTGGTGGGATATGGACCGGGTTTTTCTCATTACAGATATAATTAACTTTACTCCTATTATTTTTACTCTAACTTCCTCTTACATAATAGTTATGATATTAAGGGACGATGTTTCCATCGATTGTCTCGTTGACCGAGTCGTCACAAGTGCGACTACTAGGCAAGAGGTGTCGGGTTCCATTCCCGGGTCAGGCAAACTATTATTGGATTTTTTTAACAATTCTCAGTAGTAGCATGGAGTATGGAAATGTGCCCGGTATATGGCAATAGGCTCACCCCCTATTACATGGGACTCATAACATAAATAGTGGAAAGTGGGTGTTACTTCTGTGTGCACCTCTGCCTACCCCTTCGGGGATAATAGACGTGATGTTATGTAGTATTGTAGTTTCGTTTTAATTATATTTTATTAATTATTGCTAGTATGTATGTTTTGTCTAAGGATATTGATATTATTAACTTTATTTGCATGTTTCGTTCAATGTAAGTAGCTTCTCTGTCACATTAGGTTAAACCTGTAATGATAGATGTAAGTGTGGTAATAAATAAATACATATAAGAACGAAATCTGCTATCAATTATTATATTCGAAAAAGTTTATTGGATTTTTTTAAAAAGTTCTTAAAAAAATCCGGTCGACTCCGGAACAGGTCCTTAAACTAATTCCCCTTGTAACCTGCCTACTTAACTGTTTATAACAATGACAGACTCGTTCCTTAGGTACGTATGAAATTATAGCTTCAGGGAGAAAACACAATGCTACTGAATTTCAAACTTCAGATGTACAAGGTTAAAGTCGAATTTCGTTCGCAGAAATACGTTTTTTGATGAGCTCCGTGATGTTCAGATTGAATCCAATGGTACGCAATTTTACAGAAAATCAATATTATGAAATTTTTGTTCTTATTTGTTGAGATTACGTTGGGATTTTTAGAATTATTAATATCTGTAAGTTTTATTGTACCTCAGAAAAAAGTTTTAAAACAAAATGACGACAAGTAAAGGAACTTTATCACATTATATTCAATGTTTAACAATACTATTTTCGGTATCGATAACCCTGCAGGCAAAACACGGTTTAAGACATTTATTTCTCAAAAACAATTCACATAGACTTGACTGAGAAATACAAAAAATACATAAGTAAGTAGGTATTTATGAACAACCAAATTATTACATTATAAACTTAAAACATACACAATAAATTTTGACTGCACGGTTGGCGCGGTGGTTGGGCAACTGACTGCCGCGCAACGTGTCGCGGGTTCGATTCCCGCACGGAACATCTCTTTGTGTGATCCACAGATTGTTTTCCGGGTCTGAGTGTAATGTGTATGTGAATCTGTATGTTTGTAAACGCACCCACGACACAGGAGAAAATCCTAGTGTGAGGGGTGACTTCTACAAAAAAAAAACCGAAAATATTAACGGCGTCATTATCCTTAAGCCAAAGTTAACAGTTCTGCTGATTAAAATATAAAGTTTAGTTTCAAGAAATAGAGCCGTGTCATTGCCGTGTTATCACTCAATCCAATAAAAATACAGATGCTAATAAGGTACTGCGATACTTAATAACGCGGGAGGATAATGATTTGTTAAATAAAAGTTAAAGTTTTTCGAAGAAACACCCGGGTAATCTTAAAAAATCAAGTAGGTACCTATTCATTTAAGGGTTATACAAAATATCCAACTATTTCTTTCGTTAAATAATGTTGATCCAAATTAACAGCTAAGGTATAAAGGATAGGAGAAAGCCAGTTCCCATAGGACATCACTTCGTACCGTATGCAAAGTTAGCAAGTTTAGTCTACCTAAATCTCAGAGGGCATGACCTTTATCTATATTTAAACGTCCATATTGGAAAATTCGGTAGGGAAAATAAACTATCTATTGATTTATTAAACTCCAATCAACTATCTAATTGGTTCATATTATAACGTGTTTTACTGAAACGTAATTATTAATGTTTTAGCTTGTAACTTTGACATTTTAGTTTTACGTAGAAACTTATAAATATACTAGCGGACCCGACAGACGTTGTCCTGTAATAATAGGTATAGATAAATAACCTAGAAACCGACTGCAGCGCCATCTGCCGGGCTGATTTGTGAATGTAAACCATACCCAGATCCCCTTGAACACACATAAAACATAACATAACATCACGCCTTTTATCCTCGAAGGGGTAGGCAGAGGTGCACATTATACCACTGTACAATGTAACACCCACTTTTCACTATTTATGTTATAAGTCCCATGTAATAGGGGGTGAGCCTATTGCCATATAACACACATAAAAAATTTCATCAAAATTGGTCCAGTCATTTGAGAGAAGTTCAGTGACATACACACTCACAGAAGAATTATTCATATATATAAAGATACTACGACGGTATATACTAGTTACTGTATTTATCCACCTGTTACATATTAATTCACCTTGTATTTATGTTAACTGAATTACCGATTGTAGCAATCGGTTATCGTTAAATTCTCTTTTAAAATAATTCTCTGACATTTCAATTAAAAAAATTTAAAACCTTAACGTGAAAATCGGTTAAATAGTAACCATTTCACTGATAAATACGAACAAAAGCTGGAATTAACAATTACATTTTTTCGACTCTCTTCCCTGGTAACCGGCTTCCAAAATGTACGTTGTAATCCGACAATAAAGAGAGCTTGATTAAAGACAGTATGGCTTTTAATCAAATCAAAATATTCATTAATTGAAATTCTGTTGGATTGTCGGTGCTCGATCTTTACCCCACAGACACTCGACTGCCTTTGACAATAGTCATGAATATGAAGCATCTTGGAAATGAACTTGCATATTTTTGGAGTAAAAATAGATTGTATCATGTTATATCGCACTAAATAACTACTAAGGAGCGTTATTCTACTGGCCTACTATAACTAGACTGTCTCGTTGGCCGAGTGGTCGCAAGTGCGACTGCCGGGCAAGGGGCCTCGGGTTCGTTTCCCGGGTCAGGCAAAGTATTACTGGGCTTTTAAAAAATTCTCAGTAGTAGCACGGAGTCTGGAATTGTGCCCTGTATATGGCAATAAGCTCACCCCCTATTACATGGGACTCATAACATAAATAGTGGTAAGTGGGTGTAATACTGTACAGTAGCATAATGTGCACCTCTGCCTACCCCTTCGGGGATAAAAGACGTGATGTTATGTTATGTTATATTACTATAACTAGACTAATATACAAGATATCTGCTGCTAAAATTTGTACTCAAAAAATTCTATTATAGTCTTCACTGAAAGACTTCTAATAAAGTTTGATTAAATAAATCAGTTTTATCAATACTTGTTGAGATATTTCTATTCTTGAAACTTCTTCGAAAAGGCTCCAAAATGTTCTCAATTATCGTGAATACAATAAATCGTTTATCCTTTATTTTATCCTTTTGTGCTAACCTAACCAAAGTTATGAAGGCGTAAGTGAATTGTTCCACTTTCATGGTTCAGTGGTTCTATCAATCACCATAAAATTCACCATGTCTATATAGACCCTCACTTAGAATTGAGAAATAAATTGCGTTGAGAAGAACTAAAGAAGAACGGGCCTATTTTCTTTTTCTCGGTTTTATCCTAAATTTCGATGTACACTGAGAATTTTTTACATGCCACCGCAAAACTAGCAAGGCAATCAAGAAATACGACGGCAAACTACTAGAAAACATAATATATCCACTATCTATATTAATATTATAAAGAGGAAAGATTTGTACCTATTTTTGTATGTTTGTATGTTTGTAATGAATAGGCTCAAAAAGTACTGGGCCGAAAATTCTTTCACCAATAGAATGCTACATTCTTCCAATTTGACATAGGCTACATTTCATTTTGAAAAAAATTAGGGGTCCTTGGTAAAATTTGAACAATGTGTAACGAAGGTGTAGAAAAATGAGTCTTAAAATGTCTGTCGTCGAATGCACTGCCGAAACTATTAGCGATAGAACAAAATAATGTACAACAATATTGAAGAACATCATAATGTCTACAAGAAATTCCGCGGTAGCATATGTCCAACTATTGTAGTTATGCCACTACAACAATCCAAATTTCCAAAATTAAATAATTGTCTACCCCGTGCGAAGCCGGGACGGGCTGCTAGTATATAATATAGCCACTAGTATCCACAAGACGAGATAAGCATTCCTAAAATGATCTCCATAAGAGACTTGGGTCGAGTCGGTTGTAATAAATAATGGTTCTTTTCATCGCGTCATTCAGTGAACTTGAGGAAAAATGGCGGTCCTCTAAAGAGAATCTCCCTGCATAATCTTTTTCTTTTACTGTATGACTCATTAATCTGATACAAATATAATACTTATTTTTCATTTAAAGGTATGCTCGATTCAGTTTTCGGTTTACAGATGTTTGGTTTTATAAAAAAAAATAATGAAAAGTCTTAGTCAAAGTCTCAAAGTCTTTTGATAAAAGTTTCATAAAAGAAAGTACTCTACTACTTTAAAATTTAATGAGGTTTCTTTATTTTTTAAGAACCCGATTTGCTATACAAATCTAGGCTAAGATTTCTGAATCCGCAAGATGTAATAATAGGCATGGAACGTGTGGTTGAGACAGTAAATAGAATATTGTAGTAAATATGTAATAGTATAAATTAGCATCTTATGATTGTGGAGAGGGAGTAGTAATTTTTTAGAGAACTATATATATTTTTAACGAGCTGTTGCCCGCGACGTCTCATCCGTGTAAAATATTATTATTTTTTAATTCAATTGTCCAAAATGAAAGTAGCCTACGTTTCTCCTTAATATATCAGCTACCTGCCGATAAAAGTCTTGCAAAATCGCACCAGCTATTCACCATTTATTACATCCAAAAATTTAAAGAAAATAAAAGAATGTATATTTTGGTAAAACTCAGTTATTTTAATATTACAAATAGACACTCCAATGAAATATATCTGTATAAAACATGCTACTAATGTTTGACGACAAAAGTCAATTTAAAACATTAAATACACAACAATACTCGTTATTCAACTCGAAATGCTTTCGAAATACTTTAAATTTTATGTTAAATTGCCTATTATAATTTGACATTAGAGAGAATCAACTGGCTCAAGTTCCTAACATTGTTGCTAAGTTGATTACAGAAATTCTCTTGTGTATAATTTCAGGTCTAGAATTACGATCATAAAGACTTGATGGTTTTGTAAAATGATTTCTTATTTCTTTAATGTCTTATTTGTCTCGTATATACTTAATTTTGTTATTAATCCAAATTGAATTTGCAGCCAGAAATAGAGGCCCTCAATTAATAGCGAGTAAAAATAGGCAAATAT
The DNA here is from genome assembly GCA_902850265.1 of Spodoptera littoralis. Classification (NCBI taxonomy): domain Eukaryota; kingdom Metazoa; phylum Arthropoda; class Insecta; order Lepidoptera; family Noctuidae; genus Spodoptera; species Spodoptera littoralis. The sequence continues at coordinate 2,894,292 of LR824536.2, read as the reverse complement.
GAAATATGAATGAATGTGAAAACGATCACACATAACATCACGGCTTTTATCCCCAAAGCCATAGACGGCACTTAATGCCAATGTACAATGTAACACTTACTTTTCACTATTTATGTTATGAGTCCCATGTAATAGGGGGTGAGCCTATTGCCATATACCGAATACAATACCAGGCACCGTGCTACTAATGAGTTTTTTTTAAGAAAACCCCATAATACTTTGCCCAACTAGGAATCGAACCCGAGACTCCTTGCTTGGTAGTCGCACTCGGCCAACAAGGCAGTCAAGAACGATTCTCTTTCATACAGCAGCTACGTACAGCAGAATATAATATTGAACACATCTTTAACTACCTTCTGGTAGAAAACAGATATTATATAAGTTAAAATTTGACCACCCCTTAACTACCTTCTGGTAGAAAACAGATATTATATAAGTGAAAATCCATTTAAATATCAGATGGGAACTGAAAGTGTACCCAGTCTCAAACGTGAGACATTTACTAAAAGATTTAACATGTCAGATGCTAAGGCATTAATTTGGATCGTGATAATTTATAGCTGACTCTCGCTTTAAGTCTCAAATTTGTTGTAAGATATTCTTTGGGAAGCATGTTTAGCATAGATGGAAAGCAAGATGGAACGTGAGCCATTTTTAATATGTAAGTAGGTGGAAATTTATTTTGGCCGAGTACTTAACGAATGTAACTGAACGACTGCTGACTTGTTTTTTATTGGAGGAAAAATTATCGAATGACTTCTCCTGCCTAGGTAAGTGTCAAACCATAGGAGGGAGTGTCAAAATCATACTGACTAAAAACCACCCCGTTCCTACTCCTGCACGTCGAGCCGGAGCCTCGGTAACCTTAAAAGTCTCCCTCACCGAGTGCATTCACGTGTAATGTAACATTTTAGATTCGACTTTGAGCATTACATTACAATAATACCTCCCTGACTAACGAGCATTTTCGTGTAATGTAACATATAGATTCGACTTTGAGCATTTCATAGCAAGATGTTAGACGAAGCGGGCGGGTGGGGGGCGGGGTGCTATGATGTTACAAACCCGTTGTATCAAGATATTACCACATTGTGCGCATTGTAATGCTCGGTGCTCCTCCTTCACTGATGTAATGCTCAGATTTGTAACGTTACATTACATGCGAATGCTCCTAGTAGGGAGCCCCTTTACCTACGTTCTCCGCGGCAAAAAAACTGCTGACTAGGTGAGATATTTAAGTGCTAAATTTTGTGCCGATATAAATTCATTTTCCAGTTTTATATTATCAGATATATTTTTATACTCAACTGTAGCAAAATCATACAACTGTTTCGCAAAATACTTGGAAAATGTAATTATAAATAAGTGAATTCAAGACAAACTATTTCATTTATCAGTATTTTAATGAAAACATCTTAAACTAAGTTTCTTAGTACAGACACCTTAATTACATTCTCTCTTCCGTTGTTCAAATTTAAACTTTGTGCTTAATATAAAAGGATAGGATTTAAGTTGGCAGACGTAATGAGCGTGGTTGGTTCTTTAAACTATGGAGAGGTCGTACATCTTGTTAAGTGATTTAATGTAAATTATATCTATTCAGAGAACTTAAATCCACGTGGAATGGTCTCAAGGGGTGAAAGCAGGTCACGTTACCTCTAAAGAATTGTTTTACTAATGCACTTAAGACTTCTACTTTATTTATTGCCCGCATAGGTATTGGAGAGACTGCGGACTGGGACCTGGGAGTATATACATACACCTAACTATGGTGTAATGTATACTTCTGTACCTTAAGCCAATAATGATCATTTCTATATCGAGTGTACAGTACACGTGCTCATGTTCTGCGGAGATTAATACAAATTTTTCTACGTTTACGTAACGATTTAACCATGTACATAATCGTAAACTATGCTGTAGGCAGAAATATGCAAAACAGAAACGTAATATACATAACATCATAACATCACGCCTTTTATCCCCGAAGGGGTAGGCAGAGGTGTTAATTATGCCACTGTACAATGTAACACCCATTTTTACTATTTATGTTATGAGTCCCATGTAATAGGGAGTGAGCCTATTGCCATATACCGGGCACAATTCAAGACTCCGTGCTGTACTGTGAATTTTATGAAAAACCCAGTAATAATTTGCCCGACCCGGGTATCGAACCCGAGACCCTTGCCCGGCAGTCGCACTTGCGACCACTCGGCCAATGAGGCCAATGAAACGTAACATAATAGTTATTTTTTAAACTACATCTAAAACAACGCAATATTTTTTTATGTCATATTATAGATATGTACTAAAACCTTCTCCCAAGTGTAACAAACACTTTTTTGAAAAGCGAATCAAAATCCATTTAGCCAAACACGAGATAATCACGCACCAATATACATATATACATAGTTACAGGTAAAAAACTGAGAACCTCCTACTTTTTTTAAAGTCGTTTTAATGTCATAAATAGAAAATGCATTCTGGAATATCTATAAAAAACGAGTGAGGACCTATTTTTCAATCACCAGAATTCTTAACTGTAGAATAAGTTTGACTATTGACAGTTATTAGAATGGAAGAATTGTCAATCGGTCCTAAAAGGTATAAAACAAAAATAACAAAGTATTTATTTCATAAGTCCTATAAACTGATTGATTGTGGATTGTTTGAAAACAAAGGGTATCATTTGTACACTTTATATTCCACAAAAATTCTATTCAGATATCGTGAGACCGGTAGGAATGTGGAGTTTTTTAATTCTTATCTCATCTGTATTCCGCGTTAGTACAAGCGGCACTCCATTTAATAGAACTACCAGTTGAGTGGAGTTATGTACGAGCACATTTATTGGCTTTAGCCATGTTGACTAGGAAATCAGTGAAATGTTCGTCAATATCAATCTGATATCAATATTGTGTACTTCTTGTTCAGCTTCAAAGCGAAAGTCTTTTGATTGCGAAGTGGACAATTGGTAGAAGCCCAGCTACCAACCACCATTAATTATTAAATTGAAACTTGACTGATTAAGTCTTAACGTTAGCTAACATAATATTGCGCCTTTTATCGCCGAAGGGGTAGACAGAGGCGCACATTACGGCACTTAATACCACTGTACAATGTAATACCCACTTTACTCTATTTATGTTATGAGCCCCATGTAAGAAGGGTGAGCTTATTGCCATATACCGGCCACGACTCCAGACTCCGTGCAACAACTGGGATTTTTTTTAAATCCAGTAATACTTTGCCCGACCTGGTAATCGAACCCGAGATCCCTTGCCCGGCTGTTGCACTTACGACAACTCGGCCAACGAGGCACTCATATTGAGTTGATTTTGTAGCTCCGACAAAAGCGGCTTATAACATGAGAAAATTAGATTACACAAACTTCATAATTATTGGGGTGATAACAGGGTATGAAAATTAAAAATCTAATTAGTCCGTAAGTTAGGTAATGACAAAATATTAGACTCGTTTTTTTTATTTTGTCATATAATAAAACAATACTTAGATAAAACGAATCAAAGTTTAGGAGTGGGGGGCTAAAACGTCTTTTCTACGTATAAAATGTACATAGAAGTAACGTCACGCGACATTTCAAATCAATATATCGTCGAAAGTATTCGTTTCTATAAGAAAATAAATACGTGTCTAATGATTTAAAATAATCTACCAGACGACATTAAAATAATAATCAGGCATCTACCCTATTACATTAGCAAACAATGGCAAATAACGAGGTAGTATGTAAACAATAGAATCACAACTTTAATATTATAGTCATACCATCATAGTCTGTCCTACTATCTACTACCATTAATACGTCGGTAATTAAAAGGCACCCTAAGCACCATTAATTAGATAGTAGTTATTGGATGGCTAGCGGAGGAATGGAAGACGTGGTCTACACGTCATGATGAGGAATTTTGATTAGGGTACAATGGACGGAAAACTATAATAATGCTTCCTTGTTATAACCTCATTTACTTACAGCGGCCATTTTGTGAAAACATATTACCACGGACCATCGTACTTATAAAGATAATTATGATTATGAATTTAATTAAAAATGTTTATCGTCTTCTGCCAAATTCTTCACGAAATTGTTGCAAAAACAAATTCGTAAACAAAAAACGTGTACCTACTTTTTGAATGTCAGATATTCAGAACATTTTTTAATATTTTAAATTATGATTGTCCTTAGTTATTTTTTTGTAGTTAAAACGTGGGTCTACACTAGGATTTTGTCGCGGAGAACCTAACGGGTAACCGGGGCTCCTGCTCGACGTACGGGAGAAGGAACGGGGTGGTTTTTAGTCAGTAAGAGTCTAACACTCCCTCCCGCCTCACCCAGGCGAGAGCAGCCATTTGATGATTTTTTCCCCTTAAAAAAAAAACACTAAGATTTTCTCCTGTATTGTGGGTGCATTAACAAACATCCCAGTTCATAATGACATACAGACTCGAAACAACAATCCGTGGATCACACAAATATTGGTTCCGTGCGGGAATCGCACCCGCAACACGTTGCGCGGCAGCCAGTGTCCCATGCAGCCACCACGCTAACCGTCTTTTTAATTTTTACGCAATATATGCTATCTATATTTCTCTGTCCGCTCATTTGGTTGAAGGAAATATTTCACGGCGTTACTTATGAATAACGCAGGATTTTGATGAAAATTTCATGAGACTTGACATTCTGTCAATATCTATAAAAGATGGTTTTTAGGAGGAAGATTAGAAATTGTTGATGATTATATACCTTTATTTACGTAAGAGAAGGATCTTGTGCAGTTATAAACTTAACTACTGCATCAGTGTTTAAGTTCGATTCCGAATCATTAAAAATGTTATAGAGAATTTTAAAAACATAACATAAATAGTGAAAGGTGGGTGTTACATTGTGCAGTGACATTAAGTGTGTGAGTAAATAATGTGCACCTCTGCCTATCCTTTCGGAGTTAAAGATGTGATGTTATGTTATGTTATGCAATTTGGGGAAATAAAATTTCCCGGTTTGTCAGTGACACTACGTAAAATAATCTTTAAAAGAAATGTATCAGTAGTCACTAGTCAGTCGTTCCGATATTATTATGAAAAAAATATGATACGTAGCTAATTAAGTATAATGTTAATGTTTGTGTCAAGTTACAATAATTACTCTATTACCAAATCTGTTATTCAAATGTATAGTTTATTTTTTGTGTTTTGTTAATTTTGTTTCTTTATTGTATTAATTTTTATTTCTTGTATTTGATTACCTAATTAGTTTGTTTTTAAGTACCTAAATAATAGCATTTATATAAGATTAACAGTATAGTTTAGTATAATGTAGTATAGCGTAAGCTATGGTGTTGTATATGTACATTTTCAAAATAAATAAATAAATGCAAACTCAGCTAAATGTAATTCCAGTTAGCAACTTTTAGATTAAATTTTATCCGAAATTGCCAATCAATTTGTTTTTATTGGTTAACATGGAAATAACTATTACACAGTTTGTTTACGAAAATTCACACTGATTTTGGTAGAATCCAACCGATATTAATACGTGTATAACATAATTAGTCAAGTGTCTGTAAGTGAGACTGTAAACTACGAGATTTCAAGTTCAGATCCCGAATAGAGCTAAATAATATTATAAGATAATATGTCGAGGTGGCCCAGAGGCTTTTTACTACCTATCGTTTTTTTTCTTCTCCTCTTATAATATCTTCTGATTCACTTCGTTGCGGGAACCAAGACAGTTACTCATGTCCCTGGTACGCGCCGGACTTCAGTGTCCCGGTAGTTTCATGGTTGTTTCTACTGTAGATCTTTGCTTACAGGAGTTGCAGCGGTTTTGGGAGGTTGTGGCGGGCTAAAAACCGTATGAGCAAAAAAATAGACCTATTTTTTCACGATGTTCACAAAAGATTTCTAAAGTGAGTCGGATAGGTACGTCAGGAATGAATCTCGTTAATTCAATATTCAAACAAAAGAAAAGGTTAATCTGTTCTTGGAATAGTTTCTCCAAATCTCTGACCTTTTTGTGAGACTTACAAACTTTTGGCACGCTGCTCCACTATTCAAGACTTTAAAGTTGAGATCCGTCTTAATGTTATAAAGTTAGATTCTGTTTTAAACCTAAAACACAATGATTAATTTTTTAAATGCTATATTTAAGTAAGGATGGTATGGTTGTAGTGTAGTGATCTAAGAATGTATTAGTCGTAATCTAGACTTCATCTATTAAACACGTGTATCCTAATTAATTATTGTTTCCTTTACACCCGACACCTCATGGCGACCCTGCCAGAGGCGCGACTCGGGTACGCGCGATTATTTACATTCCGTTGCCCATAAAAGGAACCAGTATTAGGAACTCTCCAAGTAAGCTGTAGAAAGTTTCAAGGATGACGAATAGTCGACAATTATTGTTCATCGCGGCGCCTGTTTACGGGGCGTTACACCGGTTTCACAGTCAAACACCGAATTTTTTAATTTACAATAATGGGGAAGACCATTTCTAAGGAAGAGCTGATAGTGATCGCACAAAATGCTGGCAGATCGAATAATGCTGATATTACCCAGTTTATGAGCCATGCAAGTACTACGAGTATAATACTTCTTATGATTGTGGCCATGTTTATTTGTGGAGGTGCTTGCTACGTACTGCTGATACTATATAGAAAGTGTCAAAGACATCTTATGCGGCAGGAGATATTACGACATTCTCTACGTCGAGGAACGACTAGGGCGAGAGGTGCTCAGAATACCGCTGAAGTTTCATACAAGGTTGGCGAAGTGTAAATGTAGTGTTGTGCGCGAGTATGGTGAAATCGATTGCTCATAAATGAGTACAAGTGAATTGTGTTTGTGCAAGATTAGGAAAAGTTTTTCTGATACAGTCGATATCAATAATATAAACTTTTACTCTCGTATAAAGACAATAAGTTACTAGTGTAAGACTGTTACGCCTGGTTTATTATTATGTTCGCGTTGCAATAATATTGAAGTGCATTTCCATTTGTGTAATTTAAAAGGTAATGGCCCATCGTCTTAAAGACATTTATGAAAATTTTAAAAGTATAAAGGAGTATTTAACTAAGTTAGGGCCAAGTCGTAGAACTCAAAACATTATCGAGAAAAAACTGAATGAGACTAATATTATACATGATAATTTTTTAATTGTGAAATCAAATTTAGATAAACAAATTAAAAGGAAGGACTTTACGAGCAGTGATTTAGAGACAATTCAGAACCTATGTACGGATATTAGTAGTTTATATGCTCGTATAATACAACTTTGCTGTAGTGACACGCAAAAGAAAATTGTCAAAATGGAAAAATTCCAATTAAAAACGGCGGTAGCTCTATTACCTGTAATGAATTCTGACGAAAAAATTACAAAGAGTCTCATTTCGGCAATTGAACTTTATTCCTCTATGATAGAAAAGGATGACGAACAGTTGTTAATTAATTTTGTATTGAAGACCCGTCTTTCCGATAGTGCGAAACTACGTTTACAACAAAGTTATTCCTCCTGTGATGAACTACTTAAAGAAATGCGTTTACATTTATTAACTAAAAAATCTAGTAATGCTGTTCACGCAGAAATGGTTAATTGTGAACAGAAACTAAGTAGCATTGATGAATTCGGAAAGAAAATAGAACAACTGTTCGTTGACCTAACTATTGCTCAGGCCGATGGCAATACACAAGCTTTTGCCATTCTAAAATCGGTCAACGAAAAGTTAGCTATTAATAGATTTATAAATGGTTTACGTAACAAAAATTTATGTGTGATCTTAGCAGCACGAAATTATACTACTCTTAAAGACGTCATACGTGCGGCAAAAGACGAAGAACAAATAGGTAAAGGCATTGCGAATTCAACGGAAGGCGAAATAATGATGGTTAACAACGAAAAACCTGGTGAGTCAAATACACAGAGCCGTTTTTTCAGAAATTCATCGTATTATCACGGGAGAGGCACCCGGGGAAACTATCAGCGAGCTCCCCGAGGCTATTACAATCAAGGGTGGCAGCGACAGTCAGGTAATAATAACAACCGTGGTCGTAGTACATACAGGGGCAGAGAGGAAGATACCAAAATCGAGGTATGTACCCTTTAAATGCAGATCTTTTAGAAGTTAATGAAATATCTACTAAAGACGATATTCAATCCACTACTGCGGAAAACAATACGAATATGTTTTTTCGTGCCTAATTTACTGTCATGTGAATTTAGTAATTATGTCAAAATCCCCTATAACAACGTAACTTATAATTGTTAGATTCTGGTGGTGCCAGTATATCAGCCGTAAAAAGCGAGACAGTTGCTCAATGGAATTTACCCATCCATAAACAAAATATTATCATAAATGGTATTGGGGGTCGTATAAAGTCAGAAGGATATGTGTGCTTAAAACTATTTTTAAAAGACAATATAATTGAGCATAATTTTTATGTTATTAAAAATCTACCATGTTTCGCTGAAGGTATATTAGGCCAAGATTTTCTTACTAAGCATAGATGTATCTTAAATTATGAACTTAATACCTTAACTATACTCGAAAATACATCCTTACCATTACATTTGGGCCAATTAAATCACAATATTCCTTTAAAGGTACCACCAAGATGTGAAAAAGTTTTTTACATTAATACTACCGCAGTTGAAGATTGTGCAGTAATCCCAGAGGAGTTAGGTGAAGGAATATATTTAGCTGGTGGTATTGGAAAACCAGTAGATGGTAAAATTCCAATTCAAATTCTAAATACTAGTGAACAAGAAATATCTTTGAATTATTTTGATCCTAAATTAGAAAAGCTACGTGATTATGAGATATGTAACTTTGAAAGGTCTACAATAACAGTAGATAGGGTAAAAATGTTATTAAATCAACTAAAATTAGATCATTTAAATGACGAGGAAAAATCTTCAATACTTAATATATGCGCTAAATTTTCAGACGTTTTTCATATTTCTGGCGACAAATTAGAGGTTGCCAATATCAAAGAGCAAAAGATACGGTTGAAACAGGGTACGTACCCTATATATACTAAGCCTTATCGTTTACCGTTCTCACAGCGAGAGGAGTTAGATCGACAAATAAGCGATATGTTAAAGGATGAAATTATTGAACCATGTAGCAGTGAATGGGCTAGTCCGATTTTACTGGTCCCAAAAAAGGAGAATACGGATGGCTCTAAGAAAATGAGACTTGTTATAGATTTTCGCAAACTTAATAATTGTATTTTAGACGACAAATTTCCTCTGCCCAATATCACTGATATTCTTGACGCACTATCAGGATCAATCTATTTTAGCCATCTTGACCTTTATAAGGGTTATTTTCAATTGGGACTAACAAAAGAAAGTAGACCATGCACGGCATTCGTAACCCCTTCAGGACAATACCAAATGACTAGACTTCCCATGGGTTTGAAAACAAGTCCGAGTTCTTTTTCAAGGGCCATGACAGTGGCAATGTCTGGTCTGCATCATGAACAATGTCTTGTCTATCTAGATGACTTAATTTGTTTTGGACGCAGTTTGGCTTCACATAACAAAAATCTCATTGACATAATGCTTACATTACGAAAAGTAAATCTTAAGTTGAATCCAGGCAAATGTGATTTTCTAAAAAAAGAAATTTTATATTTGGGCCACGTTATATCCGCTGAAGGTTTAAAACCAGACCCGTCTAAAGTGTATGTATTACAAAATTATCCAGTTCCAAAATCTTGCGACGAGGTCAAAAAGTTTGTCGCCTTTGCAAATTACTATCGCAAATTTATACCCGATTTTGCGCTATTAGCCTGTCCATTGAATAATCTTTGTCGCAAAAATGTAACTTTTAAGTGGTCTGAAGAATGTAAAAACTCTTTTTTGGCACTAAAGGAAAAATTGACATCATCTCCATTACTGCAGTACCCCATTTTCGATAAAAATAATGTTTTCCTTCTAAAAACGGATGCTTCTGGCTATGCAATAGGGTCTATTTTATGTAATGGTGATGGTAGACCAATCGCTTATGCAAGCCGTACTTTAAATAAAGCCGAAAAAACTACCCAGTTATTGAAAAAGAACTTTTAGCTATTGTATGGTCAGTAAAATACTTTCGTCCTTATTTGTTTGGTCGGAAATTCAAAATACAAACAGATCATCGTCCTTTGATATATTTATTTGGTATGAAAGAGCCTAGTAGTAGACTTATGAAATTTCGACTTGTACTTGAAGAATATGACTTTGATATAGAATTTGTAAGAGGGAAGGATAATGCGGCAGCGGATGCACTATCTCGTATAATTATAACGTCTGACGAGCTAAAAACTATTAACAATGATTGTATAACAGTTATGACGCGATCTAAAGCAAAATCAATTTTAAAAAGTAACAATAATGACCACAAAGTGGATAAGAGCGCGACAAACGAATTGTCACCAAGTCAGCCGAATATAGTTGAAATACTCAAAAAGACTGACAACGACGTTGAAATTACACTTATAGATAAAATGACTCTAAATAAGATGAAAATGAGAAAAAGTTATTATAAATCAAATAATGAGGTTTTTTATTACGTTCCTACAGATTTAACTATTTATGTTAATCCAAATTCTTTATTAACATTGACGCGAGGCGAATTGTTAAAAGAATTGGAATTTTTTGTAAAGAATATCGAATTATTGAACTTGTGATAAGGAAAAATCAACAAAATAAAAAATTAATTGAAATTATTGTCGGAGAAATAAGTAACAATGACAAATGGACCTAGAATTTGTGTAATAAACGACGTAAATAGAATAGAAAATAAAGACACTAGGAGGATTATTATTAATGATTTTCACTTATTGCCGACAAGCGGCCATGCAGGGATAAGGAGAACATTAAACAATATAAAAAAGTACTATTACTGGCCAGGTATGGAAAAAGATGTATTGGACTTTATAAATAAATGTGATGCGTGTCAGAGAAATAAATATTTCAGACATATTAAGGAACCACTTTCAATTACAACAACGTCATCTAGTTCCTTTGATAAAATATTTTTGGATGTAGTAGGTCCTTTAGAAAAAGACGATGACGGTTATGCTTACATTCTAACAATGCAATGTGAGTTAACCAAATACTTAATTGCTGCCCCTATGACATCGAAGTCTGCCGAGAGTGTGGCGAGAGCATTTGTGCAGCATTTTATACTAAGGTATGGTATACCCAAAACTATTGCATCAGATAAAGGGGCAGAGTTTATATCATCCACAATGAAAGAGGTAAGCAAGCTTTTAAATATAGAACAGAGATTTGCTGCTGCGTATCACCACCAGAGTATTGGCGCCCTTGAGAATGCACACAAAAGTTTAGGGAATTATCTCAGAATTCATTGCAGAAATAATTCAAGGTCGTGGAGTCATTGGCTACCATACTGGCAATTTTCTTATAATATAACAGTACATTCAGAAACTAAGTATACTCCTTATGAGCTTGTTTTTGGTCATGTGTGTACTTTACCTAATAGTCTAACTTCAGATGTTAATAAACTGTATAATTTCGATAGTTATCCCTTGGAACTAAAATTCAGATTACAAAGAGCTCATCAAGATGCTAAAAATAATTTAATTGCAAGTAAACAACATAGGAAATTATTGTATGATAAAAATATCAACCCAGTTATCTACAAAAAGGAAGATCTTGTGTTATTGAAAAATGAAAATTGTTCTAAATTAGATAATTTGTACTCTGGACCTTATACTGTTGTAGAGGATATAGCGCCGAATGTAAAAATCGAGAAAAATTCAAAGCAAATTGTGGTTCATAAAAATAGAACCAGACCGTATTATTGTTAAAGTATATACTTTCATTACTATAGTGTATAATGTATTGATGTAGTCGACTGTACTTTGTAAGAACTTCCTTAATATGGTATGGTATGTGTGAGGTATTGTATTGTTATTATAATAAAGATCATGTATCATTTTAGAGATTATTATGAAATGTAATCAATCATCTTATGTTATGCATTCCTATGTCTTATAATCATTAAAATATAATTAATATATAACATAAAAAAAAGAACAAAAAAAAAATAATTGTATAACCATTTTTTTATTTTTTTATTTTGCGGGGAAGGTGTAGTGTAGTGATCTAAGAATGTATTAGTCGTAATCTAGACTTCATCTATTAAACACGTGTATCCTAATTAATTATTGTTTCCTTTACACCCGACACCTCATGGTTGGTGCGGTGGCTGGACAACTGGCTGACACGCAACGTGTCGCGGGTTCGATTCCCGCACGGAGCAACTCTTTGTGTGATCCACAAATTGTTGTTCCGGGTCTGCGTGTGATGTGTATGTGAACTTGTGTGTTGTAAACGCACCCACGACGCAGAAAATCTTAGTAAAAGAAAATTAAAAAAGGTAAATGATGTGATTGAAGTACTTTTCAAAATCTATGCATTCGATTTTGAACATTATTTGTAACAATAACTATTTTGCATTACTTTAGATATACCGATCATTGCACACTAATTATGCCCGGGTCATGTACGGGCTTAGTGGCCATTGCAGGGTCAATAGTTGTTCCCCCTAATGTGTTGTTACATTATAATGAGAAAGAGTTTTGAAGTTTGTAGACTGAAATCAATCTCTGTTTTCAAATTGCTCAATACTGAATATTTTTATACAATACCTTGACCGATTTTGGTATAATTGTTATCTGTCAAATTTTAATGTAGTAGCAAACATTTAACATCTCGATCTCCTTATTAATTAAACGGTTATCAAATTACCTAAAATGGTAACGACAATTGCATTTGAATAACACATAGGTACTGGGCTGATGCCACCGTAGCTCAATTGAATCAATTAACATGGTTCATTATGTTTGATTACAGCTACATGGGCTGTCGCCGCGTGTTGCCAGTTCATTAGCAAATAGTGTTCAGTTCCACGTTTAATCTCCGTTTATTAAAGCCGGAATTAAGTGGTTGATTCCGATTATCGATGCCATCAGCCATTTTATCAATGTTTATGTTGGTAAATGATTGATTTGTTGGTCTGTAGCCATTGGGTACATATTTTACAGTACAGGTCGAAGGTAAAACATGCTTATTGTTTTCTGTACATTATTGTAACATTAACATAACATAACATCACGCCTTTTATCCCCGAAGGTTTAGACAGAGGTCCACATTGCGACACTTAATGCCACTGTACAATGTAACACCCACTTTTCACTATTTATGTTATGAGTCCATGTAATAGGGGGTGAGCCTATTGCCATATACCGGGCACATTTCCAGACTTTGTGCTACTACTAAGATTTTTAAAAACCCAGTAATACATTGCCCGACCCGGGAATCGAACCCGAGACCCCTTGGCGAGTCGCACTTGCGATCAGTCGGCCAACGAGGCAGTCATTAGACAGTATTGTAACATTATTTGATTTATTAGTAACAAGCAAAAAATTTTCTATGTTTAATGGATAAATTCCAAAGATATCTGTTATTATTGCGGGATTCCAATTCAGAAAACTGGAACAATGACTTGTCAAATATTTAATTCCTGATAAATGTTGTGGTGGCCCGTAAGTTTAAGACGCCCGCTTCTCATGCATGAGGGTGTAAAACCTACCAACGGCAAGTACCAATGTGACTTTTTCCAAGTTACATGTACTTTCTAAGATTATCTAGACACCACTGACAAACGGTGAAGGAAAACATCGTGAGGAGACCTGGGCTTATAATTTCTAATTATAAATTTGTAATCGCCCACCCTCATTGAGCAAGCGTGGTGTTCAATGCTCTAACTTTCTCCGTATGAGAAGAGACTTTGCTCAGTAGTCGGCCTTTATAGGTTGCTAATGAAGATGATGATGATAATAAATAACAAGTTCTATAACTATTTTCAATAGCACCTAGTTTTGCTTTCAGAAATCAACATAGCATAGACTGCCTCGTTAGCCGAGTGGTTGCAATTGCGACTGCCGGGCAAGGGGTCTCGGGTTCAATTCCCGGGTCGGGCAAAGTATTATTGGGTTTTATAAAAAATCTCAGTAGTAGCACGGAGCCTGGAACTGTGCCCGGTATATGGCAATAGGCTCACTCCCTATTACATGGGCCTCATAACATAAATAGTGAAAAGTGGGTGTTAGATTGTACAGTGGTATAATGTGCACCTCTGCCTACCCCATCGAGGATAAAAGGCGTGATGTTATGTATGTTATGTGTTAAATCAACATAGCAGTTGAACTCATGCCGATTATTTCAATTCGACTTATTCAAGAAAACAATTTATGAAGTAAACTTATACGATATCACTTAAGCCTTCGCGAACTTCAAATCCATGGATTTAGAAGAATCCTTGGTTCATAAAATTCTCTAGGCTCTCCGTATCGGGCAAAGCAATTGTGATCCGAAGACGGGCATTTTCCCTGTCGAATATAAACGAAATTGATCTCAATACTCCAGATATTTGAATTGAAAATCCATTGACTCGAATCAATTAAATTTGAAGCTTCTGTGTTGGACGTGATAATCTAGGGATTCTTTTCATTGCGTCTTCTTTGTAAGTAGGTGGCTGAAGATTTGAAACGTATAAAGTGGTATTACCGACCGGCTTTGACTATTGCCGATATTTTATTGTTTATATTTTAATAGCTTCTTCCATGCTCATTGCTGTTGTTGTTCCACGACTGCCTTGTTGGCCGAGTGGTCGCAAGTGCGACTGTTGGGTAGGGGGCTCGGGTTTGAATACCGGGTCGGACAAAGTATTACTGGGTTTTTAAAATTCTCGTCTGGAAATGTGCCCGGTATATGGCAATAGGCTCACCCCCTATTACATGGGACTCATAACATAAATCGTGAAAAGTGGGTGTTACATTGTACAGTGGCATAATGTGCATACTGCCTACCCCTTGCCCGGCAGTCGCACATGCAACCACTGGCCAATGAGGCGGTCAATTTCTATTCAAATAGTAAGGAAAATCATGTAAATTCGTTTGAGTTTAAAAAGAATTGAATTTCATCTTGATTGGATTCAGATTTTCAATTTTAGCATTTAAATAGGAACGATTGGGAGTTGTCTCGAACTGATTTCTTGATTATGTCAATGATATACGAAATAGAATAATACGAGATTTAAATTAAATTACATTTTTCTTCGTAAAATATTTTTATCCCTGTATGTGTTTGGATATTTATTATTATTTAATACTAGCTGTGCTCGCGACTCCGTCCGCGTAGAATAGGTTCCCTTCTTTATCCCTTGTGAGCATTTTATCGGGATAAAAGTATCCTATCACATAAGTCAGCCCATACCCTGCCTTTATATCATATTTCATCAAAACCTGTTCAGTGGTTTCAGCATGATTGAGGGACAAACATCCAAGCAAAGAAACTTTCAGACTTATAATACTAGTGTGATTCATGTTCTGTATTTTCCGTAAAATAAGTGTTTAATATTTTTATTATAATAACTCACCAACAGCTTATAAATACCCACTGCTGAGCAAAGTCTCTTTTCACACGGGGAAGGTTTGAGCATTATTCACCACGTTTGCTCAATGCGGGTTGGCGATTACAAACTTATAATTAGAAATTATAAGCCCAAGTTTCCTCACGATCTTTTCTCTCGCCGTTTGTCAGTTGTGTCTAGATAATCTTAGAAAGTACATATAACTATGAAAAGTCATATTAGTACTTGCTGTTGGTAGGTTTCGAATGCATGAGAAGCGTCTTAAACCTCAGACCACCAAGACCGTGATTTTTATTAGATTGCTAAATATTAAATCGCGATTACTTTACTGCCATTGCTAAAAACCACTTCACGATACATTTTTCAAGAAATACTTTTTAAAAATTAAAAACGAATTCCTGTGAAAGGAAGCGGGAAATAAATTAAGAGCATTTTCCTCTACAATCTTTCCACCATATTTAAAAGCACAGCCAATAACCATTTCATAAAATAAAATACTAAATTCCAAAGAAACCAGCAATTTTATTTTTTATTCACTTCTAATTCGAGGCGGGCTAAAAACAATGTTGTGTTTAAGAAGTAGGTAAACCCATTGCTTAAATAAACTTGCTGAAGTTATTGGAAGAACAATTGAATTAGGTATTCCTGAAAGTAGTTTTATCTTTTTCACTAGTAAAAAAGTGGTGATAAAATGACTTATTTCAAGTTTCAAAAAAAATATCAGTGGGTTATTTATATGTACGTGTGTATTGGTGTTGTAACTTTCGTGAGACATAGGTACTAAATAAATTATTATGTTTTCGGTTTACTCACGTAGTAATTTGACGAGGAACTCGACTAGTTTCAAGCCATGCTAGAGGCTCATATTCATGAGCAGCATTTCGCGACCGCGACAGTCGCCGCGTCGCGTCGCGTCGTGAGTAAGCCGAAAACGTAATAATTTATTATGTACGTGTGTAATGAGTTGCATCTTTACATGACTTAAAAAAAGGACAGATGCTCTTCGTGTCAATGTGTGTATGTTCTGCGTGTAAGTCTGTAGCAGCCAGTTGCCTCAGTCGTTGTTTTAAGAGACTGTGTACGGTTTTATTACGTAGAACACAAACTAATAAAATACCTACTAATAGAAAAAAAGCCAAATCGCGATCTAAATCAAGTTAGACAATAAATATAAGATTCTGACCTCAATTCAAGTTTCTTTGAAGTGATTTAGTCAAGTGTAAAGTTTTACTGGTCTACCCCTTCGGATCTTAATAGTATTAGCTGTTCTAGATATCTGGAGGATTACTAGATCAATTGTGAAGACTATTTATGTGAGATGGGCCTTATAATATACTACTTTATGGTATATTATTGGGCTTAACTGTGCTAAATCCAAGTGTTTTTTTTGTTACTATTTAGAAAAATAATGGATAATTTCATTAAACCTATGTTTCAACAATTAGAAACATGCAGTACTACAGCAGTTATACTTTACATAACATCACACTTTTTATCCCCGAAGGGGTAGGCAGAGGGGTACAATATGCCACTGTACCTACAATGAAACACCCACTTTTCACTATTTATGTTGTGAGTCCCATGTAATAGAGAGTGATCCTATTGCCATATACCGGGCACAATTCCAGACTTCTTGCTACTACTGAGAATTTTTAAAAACCAAGTAATACTTTGCCAGACCCGGGAATCGAACCCGAGACCCCTTGCCCGGCAGTCGGCAGTCTACTACGTAAGTTATACTTTAATATTACCTCTATAATATCGCAACAGTTGACCCTTTTAAACAAAACAAGTGCATCTTCCGAGCAAGATCAAAAGAGTCTGCCACTGACAGGAGCGAAGTGCAAAAAGTATAAAAATAAAAAGGTCGCATGCGGTCCCAGTTTTTTATAGAGCACCCCTACAATGACACATCAACCTATTCTTTTCTGGTTTAAGCTGACCTCTTACTTTGTGACAAAATAAATAAATATAACATAGAACAGCGTCTTTTATCTACCGAAGAGATAGACCAACAGTTAACCAAGCAGACTGTCGACTTTCGGCTAATTATGAATCTAAACGTAATTAAGAATAATGGAATCTAAACTATTGCTCAAAAATAACCTTAAATATTATCACTACATAGTATAAAACCAAGTCTATCCGCAGTCTGTCTGTCCCTATGTATGCTTAGATCTTTAAAACTACGCAACGAATTTTGATGCGGGTTTTGTTAATAGATAGAGTGATTCTTAAGGAAGGTTTATGTGTATAATACATGAATATTGCACCCATGCGAAGCCGGGTCGGGTCGCTAGTCAAAAACATTCAGATAATTATAATGTAAGGCGTACTCGCGTAACTGTTTGACGAGGAACTTGACTAGTTTCAAGCTATGCTAGAGGCTCATATTGATGAGCAACATTCCACCAATATGAGATTCTGGCATGAGTTTAAACTAGTCGGGTTCCTCGTCAAACAATTACGTGAGTCGTAGGCCGAAAATATAAAAATTACTTTGGTACGTCTCACGAAAGTTTTAATATAATATTTACATACTTAAATTTACGTTTATGATATGTAATATGATATTTATATACTGTAATTGACTGCCTTGTTGGCCGAGTGATCGCAAGTGCGACTACCAGGCAAGGGGGCTCGGGTTCGATTCCCGAGTCGGGCAAAGTACTAGTGGGTTTTTAAAAAAAATCTCAATAGTAGCACGGATTCTTAAATTGTGCCCGGTATATAGATAGGCTCACCCCCTATTACATGGGACTCATAACATAAATAGTGAAAAGTGGGTGTTACTTCTGTATGCACCTCTGCCTACCCCTTCGGGGATAAAAGGCGTGATGTTATGTTAATGTCATGTTATGTGTTAAATTTACGTATGTATGTATGTACGAAATAATTTCCAATAGGTACCCTTTGATGTTAAGAAAGAATATTTTCGCAGAATTAAAAAATGATCATTATTTTTTCGTTTATTCGGATCAGAGCAACGTTTTGGGTTATAATTGGGAACTGCAGTTCCACAAATATGTTCAGATGTTTTTATCGGATTATTGAATTGGATACCTATTTAGAGAAATGGGGTGAAGGTTCAATGAAACGTTTACTTTGATGATATGATTTGTTAGCAAAAAAGATCTTCCTGGTACAGCTATAGGGTTCAATTTTATCAATGATCAGTATTTTATGTATTTATTCAGAACGTTTATGTAGGCATCAGTGTTAATTTAAAAAAAAAAACATTGTCCCACACTAGGATTTTCTCCTGTGTCGTCGGTGCGTATACAAACATACAAGTTAACATACACATGACACCCAGACCCGGAACAACAACCTGTGGATCACACAAAGAGTTGTTCTGTGCGAGAATCGAACCCGCGACACGTTGTACTGCAGCCAGTTGCCTAACCACTGCGCCAACCGGGCAGTCAAATCGATAATATAAATAAATAGAAACAAAAAAAAACAGAATACCCACATAATATTAGCGCGACTAACGGACGAAAACTCATTTAAATTTTTTAAGAAACTTTATTTATAGAAGAATTTATTATTTATTAATTTATTCTTAATGCCTAATAGGTATGTTCTGAATCTTATGTCGTCGAATACCATCAGGTAAAATTAAGTACATAATAAAGTTCCCATAGCATAAAGTGTGGGAGAGCCATGCTTCGGCACGAGTGGGCCGGCACGACCGGAGTGATAGCACGGCCTCACAGAAAACCGACGTGAAGCAACGGTTGCGTTGTGTTTCGTCATGTGAGTGAGGTTAGCGGAGGCCCAATTACCCTCACCTTAACCAATCTTCCCGATTCCTGAATCCCCAACGTTCCTCAAACTCCTAATCCCCAAAAGGCCGGTAACGCACTTGTAACGTCTCTGGTGTTCCAGGTGTCCATGGGAGACGCGATTGCTTACCATCAGGTGATCCGTCTGCTTGTTTACCGGCTTATGCCATAAAAAAAGCAACACTTAAAGTGCTTTTAAGTTCCCCAACGAGAAAATAAACAGAACAGTGATTGATGTCTTATATTTTTTAAATTGCAATTTACTATGTTTTTAAGAAAACGTGGATGACATTTTGACAGGTTTTAAGGGCTTAATGGATCTTATAATGGCAGTTTTATAGAGTCTATTTATATCTGACTAGCGTCTGCCCGCAACTTCACCCATGTTATCGTGGGATAAAAGTTATTCTAGACTATAACCTATCGCTCTTCCAAATCTCATCCCGATTCCTTTAGCCTCACAAACTTTCGCAAATATTTCTTCACACATTTCGCTTATAATTATAATTACATGCGAAAGTTTGTAATTATATTAATATATAATCGGGAATCGAACCCGAGACCCCTTGCTCGGCCGTCGCCCTTGCGACCGCCCAACCACGAAAATATTCTTAAAAAACGATATTAATAAAAGTCTCAAAGTGCATCATAATAACACTATGAACTTTTCGAACTAACTAGCAGTTTGAAAAGGTATAAATACTACTTAGTTGTGTTCATTTTACAAAGTTGTTGCAGTCTACTTTGCAATTAAATTTTTCTTAAGTTCTTTATATTGCTTAAAGTTTCCAACTCAAATTGTTTTCAATTTGTTTATTACATATTATAGATGTTTTTATTACAGATGTTGATTATTGTAATAGATGGCAATCAGTAAATAACCACTAACAGCACAAAGCATTGGCCATTCCATATCTGAATTATTATCCTAATAAAATCACCTAATTATGCATAATTCAATAAATGCGCAGAGTCTAAGAACACATCTTTGCTCGGGATTGATGCTCAATCTATTACAAGAACATAACATGCATTTTTTTCTCGAAGGGGTAGGCGGAGGCGCACACTACGGCACTAAATGCCACTGTATCATACTACACCTGCTGTTCACCATTTATGTTATGAATCCTATGTAATATGGGGTGAGCCTATTGCCATATACCGGGCACAATTCCAGACTCTGTGCTACTACTGACATTATTTTTAAAACCCAGTAATACTTTGCCCGACCCCTTGCCCAGGAGTCGCACTTGCGACCACTCCGCCACTGAGGCAGTTTATTACAAGAATCTCATCACAAATAATATAACTAACGTTAAGTCCATTTAAAAAATATTTTTGGTGGTTACATCTTCATATAAATCCTTTACGATCGGTTAATTACCACAATCCTCAAATTTCCAATTCCTAAAAAGCCGGTAACGCACTGGTAACGCCTTGGTGTTCTTGGTGTCCATGGGCGACGGCGATTGCTTACCATCAGGTGATCCGTCTGCTCGTTTCCTGGCTTATGCCATAAAAAAAATTATCTACTTGTCTGCAACAAAACATGAAACAACTTTATAGAAAACTTGTCAAATAATGAGAGAGCATTATGCAATACGTACTTAATACACGTACTGCGACGGTTCTTACATAACTTAAGTGAGAGTCTCGTGTGGTGTGCCACATCCGATTCTCAATGGCCATTGCCGTACTCACAATGGGCACGTTTGAATTATTTGTTGACTACACAATGGTCGTAGCTTGTTAGATTTTGACAGCTATTAACTCGTCGAGTACCGTATTTATAGACACAATTAAAGAACAATAGGTTGCGGTCACCGGTGACCCTTTGGTGTTTGACAGTTTAATGAAGCGAGTATGACATTAGGTAGGACATTTAAGAAGTATGCATACCGATAATAATAATAATAATAGGTATATGCAATACGTATTAAAGAAATTGTACCCAGTATTAAAATATGATGAAAACTTTTATTAAGTACTATAATTAATTCAAAGTAATGTGCACGATAATGTGTAGTTTACTATATTCTGCTTGTTACCGACCATCCCTACATATTATAAAACAAAGCGTTCGGAACCTACCAACACCAAGTACCAATGTGAGTTTTTCCGAGTTATATGTACTTTCTAAGATAATCTAGACACCACTGACAAACGGTGAAGGAATAACATCGTAAGGAAACCTGGGCTTATTTTCTGTATAAATAAAAATAAGTTTCCGTTAGTTAGTTTCGCTAAAACACAAGACCAGCTGCACCGATTTGGCTAATTTTGGTGTTGAAATGTTTGTGGTAGTCCTGGTAATGTTTTGTTTTGTGTTTGAGATGTTTTTTAGGTGGTACGAAGTTTGCCGGGTCCATCCGCATTGAGCAAGCGTGGTGATTAATGCGTGTGAGAAGAAGCCTTTGATCTGCAGTGGCTATATATAAGCTGTTGATATTGAACCATAAAACAGAGTTCTTTATAACCTTTATATCTTTATATTTACCTATTATACCTTTATATTTAAATTCTGACATCGCATTTGCGTACTACAAGATGAATTCTAGTGCTCAATGTAACAAGAGTATTTAGCATGTCCATAATCTTAATACCTGCAGTTAGTACCCTCAATGGGCATGTCTGCATAATTTGTACAAGACCAGACTTATTACTTATGTATTTCATCTCCTTGTTTCATGCTGAGCTGGTCTGACGAGACGGCTTGACGTAATGGAATTAGTTTGAGATGGAAATAGGTCGGCTATGCAAGTTGATTCCGCCCGATGATCGTGTTAAACGATTGTTAGATTAAAATGCAGAAGAGTAGGTAATGGAAATAGTTTATTGGTTGCTTTGTGGTATTTTGGAAATTGTTTGTTATACTTATAGGACAGGGAAGTGTTTGTTATACTTATAGGTAGGTTATACTTAAACTTTTTTTTAAGGAGAGAAAATCATCGAATGACTTCTCTTGCTCTTAGGTTATACTTATGTACGCTAGACTTCAAATAAGAGGAGGTTGAAGTCGGTTTTTTAAACTTGGTTTATAAAAGAATTATTGCTTAATTTAATATCTTCAATAGTTATAGATATGCTCAACCGGTGGCAACTTCACTACAAGACAAGTTCTTTTGTTTTTATGGACATGGATGCACACACTTTGTATTTAATTCATTCGTTAATTATACTTTTATAATAGGTATTCTGTAACAGCTGATTCGTAGTTGAAATTAAAATGTAATTAAACTGTTAAAACATTTATTGTTTTCTGCGGTCTGTGGCTTTTGTTACTCTACATAAATTATAGTACATTTTAAAATTTACAGTATACACAATTCCATACTAATAATTCACGATACATTACGACGATTCTGTTGTCAAACACAAAACTATTGCATTTAAGATCACCCTTATCAATCTATTCTATGGTTAATTACACAAGACAGTTATTTTATATTCTTCTTATCTCACATTATTAAACTCAACGAAATAATGTAACCAAAAATTGCATTGTGAACATGATTGAAAAAGAGTAACCTATGGAGTTTCTTGCTTCTCCATAGGAATCTACACTTTGGAACGAGCAAATAGCTTCACTAGAGGACTGACCTACAGACTGATATTTTTTCTTATTATTTAATATTTAAATATTTTGTTTCGTCGTTCAAAAGTGCCTTCCTGGTCTAATTGAAATAAATTACTTTTCCTGCCACAGGTCCACAGGAAGAAATTCCAACAGGAATAGGTGGTACCTTTGTACTTTAATTTTATATACATATATTTTTATTTATTTGTTTATTTAGTCTTTTATGTACACAATTTGTTTATGGCACATAAGGCGAACTTAATGCCACATGGTATTCTCTACAAGTCAACCTTAGGGTTTAAGTAGAAAATCTGGTAAAAATAATGTACAGAGAAAAAGAGATGCTGTTGCCCGCGGTTTTGTTTGCGTACACAATGAATTCTAGAATACAACATTTTTGGGTCAATTTTCAATAATAAAAGTAGCGACGTCCCGTCAAACTATCAATAAAATTCTTGCAAAATCGGTCCAGCCATTTTAGAGATTAACCAGTACAAAAAGATATACCAAAAATATATTATTTTGGTATATGTATCGTAAGTATATTGATATACATGCAGTAAAAGGCGGTTAGTTCAATATTACAAACAGAAATACGGCGCAGCATACGCTCGAAGAGTGCTCTACATGGGCAGAGCTGCGTCGTGAACTCATTACAGTGCTCGGAGGGAATGATCTCTCATTGCCGACCGTAGTGCGAGCTATGGTTGACAGTGAGAGTGCATGGGATGGAGTCGCTTCCTTCTGTGAACGTGTCATGTTGGCAAAGGAGGCGGCTGAAAGGGAGAGGGAGGCGTCCAGCTCTCTCCCTTCCCGCCATAGACGCGCCGGCCGTCAACGCCGTGAAGCGATAGCTGATCTGCGACCTCCATAGGCGAGACCTGCGGGCGACTGATTAGGGGAGTCAGTCGTCCGCTGTATGGGCGGGAGTAGGCGTTAGCTGTGTGTTCACGCGCGCCACTCGAGGAAGGAAATCGCAGCTTTTGAGGGCTGCTACGTGGTGGGACCTGCCACAATTTAGTGGTAGGTCGAGGCCTGCCGGGTGCGGTGAATCCGCAAGGGCGTCCCGGGTCACGGCCACAGGCAGAGGAGGAACACCGCGGTGGTTTTAGCCGGTATGAGTCCGGCACACCCCCCCGTCGTCCCCACGGCGTTGAAAGTCCATGAGGATTTCCATCGCGTTATAAAAAAAATAAAAAAAATATTACAAACAGAAACTCCAATTTGATTTATCTGGATAGATTTATCTTCATCTTTACTGTCATTTTCATGTAACAAAAACGACATGACCTTGACAACCGCCCAAAGCGCCACACTCAAAGTATCTCTTCCGACAGACTCCTTATACATAATACTTCTCATTAATTTAATATCTCTTCCCTACATAAACAGTAGCATAATTTCATAATAACATATATCATATTCGAGAAATTAACCTGAGCGCTTCAGACGGAGTCTTAATAATATAAATGTAACATGACTGTAATACAACGTCATAATTATGTAAACAGCGTGAGGGTTATTACGGGAACACAGTGAACCTCATCGTGGTTTGTTTTATAACCAGAACATAATATAGAGATCGATTTTCTTGTGGATGAGATGGTTTGTACGTATTACTTATACAAGGTGTAGTTTTGAAGCCGTGTCATTTCTCGGGGGCAAGTCACAGAAGTCATAAAGGTTCAATGTAATAGAAAATTTCGGGCCAATAGTTAAAAATACGGCGATAATAAATCGTTTAAGATGGACAGTATTTCTGAAAAAGCGACAGCAATGCTTCTTATTGGAGTTTTATGGAATTAGGAATAATATCAATTACGTGTTTGAGTTTGTGTGTGTTAAGCCACATTATAAAGCTAGTTACAAGACGGCGTGTAGTTTGCACTTACGGATTTCCGTAATTTACAGAAAAATAAAAATATTTACCTACAATTTTTTTATTGATTCGGACTCAGAATCGATAGCCGAGTTATCTCCTAGAAAATGTCGCGGCTTTAAAACAACACCTTGTATATTATGTTTACGTCGTGGTGGCTCGGAGGTTTGTCGTCCGCGATTCTAATGCAGGAGGAATGGTATGTGCACGATAATGAGTAATTTATGATATTTAGCTTGTTACCGACCATCCCTACATATTATAAAACAAAGCGTTCGGAACAGCAAGTACCAATGTGACTCTTTCCGAGTTACATGTACTTTCTAAGATAATCTAGACACCACTGACAAACAGTGAAGGAAACATCGTGAGGAAACCTGGGCTTTGTTAATTTTGTAATCGAAGAAAGACCTTAAAGAAATATCTATCTACTTACATTTTATGAAACAGTTAACAGTTGACCTAGAAATATTTTCTTTTATAATACGGCGTTTACCAATTCCTAACATCTGGCACATGAATTTATCTTATTTCGTTGTTATTGCTTTCCAAAAATATTATACTTAGAACAAGACAATTTCCATAAATAGTTTTGAGACTGTTGTGACAGTAGCTAACAATAACAAAATTGTTATTGGCATATTTTGGTATTCGTTCGTGTAAAATATGAATATTAGAAATCAACAACTTTATGTTATATTTATGTTTCATTTTTCCAAAATAAAAGTAACCTACTCCTTAGTGAGACGGGAGATCGTGAGGAAAGCTGTATCGGCCACCAACACAAATACGGCCGCCTCAATGTGACCACGACCGCTCTGCCAAGAGCAAAACGACAGAGAAGAAACTCCTTAGTACATTAGCTACCTATTAATATAAGTGCCGTCAAAATCGGTCCAGCCTTTCCAGATATAAGCCAGTACAAACAGACAGACAGACAGACAAAAATGTATAAATATGATATTTTGTTATGTGTATTGTATGTATATTCATATTTGTGCATGTAGTAATAAACTCGTTTTACTATTACAAAAATACACTTTAATATTATTTATTTGCTTAGTTTTTAGATTAGATTGAATATCAGAACCATAAATATGAAAAACACGTTACACAAAACAAATGCGTGTTAAACCAGTAATCGGATTTGTTGTATAAGTCGGCTTAATTTCTGGAAACACACAAAATATAGAAACATTTATACCGCCATTTCATCCTATCATCCGTTCGCACACGATGGATTATGGACTAAGGAAAAATATATGGGAAATGTTACTTCGTCGCGGTGTAAAAAGTGAGTTCTAATCCTTGGAAGCTGACTAAGCCGGGCCGGTAATGATTGAACATCAAAATCCATTGATAGCTCAGTCGTGGAAGAATATAGTCTGAGATAAAAGGTATTTTTTTACATTTGACAAGATTTACTTACTTTTACTATCATTCTTAAAAATAACGAAAGTCGGCTTGACTTGGCTCCAATGACTGATACGGTGCTTTAAGTATAGTACCTGGATGACCGAGCTTTGCTAGGTGTTTTTACAGTTAGTAGATTTTTTTCTTTTTAAAAAATGTTGCGCCACACTAGGCTTTTTTCCTGTGTCGTGGGTGCGTTTACAAACATACACATGACGCACAGACCCGAAACAACAATTTGTGTATCAGACTAAGTGTTGTTCCGTGCGGAATCGAACCCGCGGCACGCTGCACGGCAGCCGGTTGCCCAGCCACCGTATCAACCGTGCAATCAGAATGTTTTTTTTTTTAAAAAAAGGGATATATAGCAAAATTTAAAAATAAAAGAAACATTCGGGCCTAGGATTAAACCTAAACCCGAGTGTCCTGCGTGGAAAGCACTCTTTTTCATTGTCATGGTGAAATTTAGCATCGTATTGTAATAATGATTTTTAATCAATGAAAACATGGACAAAGCGACATTTTCTCAAAATGAAACCTAGCCAGATCGATTTATCGCCCCCGAAACGCCATCGTTACAAAAAAATAAAAATAAGAAAATCGATGGAGCCGTTTCTTTGATCGCTGATATGTCCATATATATACAAATTGGTCGTTTAAAGGTATTAGATATTGTGGTAAAGATTTTTTTAAAGTTTATCTAAAGTAATTTGGGTTTAAAAGTTTCTAAACAAAGGTTGAATTTTTGCTGTAAAGTTAGATTTATTGTAAGGCTAATAAGTTTCTACAAGATTCCTGAGTAAATTATCTCATTAAACAAAGAAGTAGCTGTAAAGGTAAGTAATTTTACCAGTAGTTGTTGGTAAGTAGGTACTTATCTGTAACCTTATTAGTTCTGTGCAATAAAAACATCGTTTGTTTCTAAATACTAGTACTAGAACTAAAACGACTTGCGTTCGGCACTCGGGCCCAATTATCGTCGTGTCAGTCTAATAACATACCTAGTATATAAGCGACGACTACAAGCCATAAGACCACTTTTTTTTGAGGGGATTAAGGGAGGGGATAATAAAATCACCCAATGACTGCTCCCGCCTGAGGAGGCGGGAGGGAATATCAGACTCTTACTGATAAAAACCACCCCATTCCTACTCCTGCACTTCGAACCGGAGCCCCGGCAACCCGTTAAGTCTTGCACGACTACGTATCGGCATCAGCCCGATTGGGCCTCATCTGTGATGGTTTGATGGGTCATTAAGGAGCGCGCGAAACGCGAGGTGCCGTGCGCTCATCAGACCACCACAGATGGGGCACAGTAGTGCCGATGCCCGATACGGAGCCGCGGAAAGCCTAACGGGTTTCTGGAGATTAGGGACGGGCAAATTATTACTGGGTTTTTAAAAATTCTCAGTAGTAGCACGGAGTCTGGAATTGTGCTCGGTATATGGCAATACGCTCATCCCCTATTACATGGGACACATAACTTAACCTTTACGTACACGCGTTGTTTATGGTAACGTTTCGTCACGCGTGGGGTCCAGAAGTATCCCCATAAGTATTTTACATTTATGCTGCGTATTTTTGAAAAATTATTAAATATTAATTTAGATTAAAAGAAAAGACATATTAATACGTACAAAAAGTTTTTATTACTAGTAAAACAATCAGTCTTCACATAGTGGTGAAACATTTAACGAAATAACATCTTGTACATAGCAATTTTTTAAGGCTCTTAACTAATGTTCTTAATTTTTTTTAATTATCTACTTTTGACTAATATATTCTTACTTTCTAATAAAATAGGAAACAAAGAAACGTAATCTAAGGAAAACTAAACAATACTCATACTAATACAAAAAATCACAACCCCTCAATATTACTGTCGGGCGCTAAAGTAAACAATAATTATTTTGGTTGGCATGGTAAATAAATAGTAATTGCTACTGAATGAGGCTTGCAAATAATTTTTTGCATGATCTACAAACAATAGTGCTCTTTTTATCCTTAGACCTTGGACAAATAGAGCACCTCCGCTTCATTTTTGGAGCACTAGGACCAGCCTCATCTGAACCAGGCAAAGGCTTCTTTATCGATCAATTTGTATATTATAGCTCTAATATCTTTGGTCAAATTGGCGTCTTCTGATATTTGGCGACTCATTTTTGCAGTTTTCAACAGTAATTCTGAAAAAACAACAAATTGAAAAATTGGCAAAGTGAAAAAAGTTACTACGTATAATCACGGGTGGGGTCCACAGGTATCCCCACACGAGTAAAAAATGTACTTACCTTAGCGGCAACGCCACGTACGTCCACCCGTCGACAGCGTCGGCAGCGCACTGAGATTAGCCAAAATGGTGTGATCGTAGCTTGTCAATTTGAAAAAATACAGTTAAAAAAGAGCACGTGGCGTCTGCTTAGACCCCGCCCGTGACGTTAAAGGTTAAATAGTGAAAAGTGGGTGTTACATTGTACTGTGGCATTAAGTGCCGTAATGTGCAGCTCTGCCTACCCCTTCGGAGATAAAAGACGTGTTGTTATGTAATGTATATATTTGAGGTACAAAATCGTTAATAATAAACAGTTTTAATAAGCATTAAAAGTTATTGAGTACGCCAGTAAGTGTGAGTGTGGGTAATGAACATGCACACTATTACCATAGCGACTAAAAGACGTGAATATTGTATATAAACCTTTCGATAGCACTTTATCTCCTTCCTTCACCATAAAAACTAATCACAACGCCCGTATACAAAACCACATATAACAGTAACAGTTTTACCAAAATATCTCAATCCTTTTACAAAAGATAAGAGACTAGAATTACCTCCTAAATTGCTTTCATTGCATCTCCAAGTACGTTTTAAGGCACCCTACTACGAGCCCAAAAATGTATGAATATTTTTGTGACCGGATATTGCTCCCAGACTAACCCTTTTCGCTGTATATTTCAAAGGCTTTAGGAGGTGAATTAAACTCTGTGGTAACGAGACAGAGTAGGTATTGTCTATTCATTTGATGCGTCATTTTAATATTTAATTGCTTTGAGTAATCAATTATTCACTTTTAATGTTCCAAGTTGGTTACATGACCTTAGTTGTGGAGACATTGTTTGGGGATGAAGAACAACGACACAGATACTCATTATGTACCAAGTGTTATTATTATTACACACGTATCTAATATTACATATATAGTACATAACAACGCCTTTTATCCCCGAATGGGTAGGCAGAGGTGCACATTATGCCACTGTACAATGTAACACCCACTTTTCACTATTTAAGTTATGAGTCCTATGTAATAGGTGATGAGATTATTGCCATATACCGGGCACAATTCTAGACTCCATGCTCCATTACTTAAATGAACATAATCCCCTTAGCTATTAAATATATAACATACAAGTTTCTCCAGACTATATTACCCAGGCGACTGCCACACCTGTTCGTGTCACCCTCATAATTTTTGCAAAGATCTAGACGAGACGAGAGACGGCGGCGTGCTAACAATATTACGTAGCAAAGACGTTGAAAATAATAGCATCGTAATAAAATTAATCGAACCCATTCCTGTCCTATTTAGCGGTAATACGAGTTCTTCTGTACATTAATGTTTTTGCTAATAGAAGTACGAACTCCATTATTGCTAACATATTTTTCGCAGTCTAAACGTGAGGGGAAATATGATGTGGGACTTGTGATATGATGGTTTATTGAATGATTTCGGATAGTTCTGGAGGTTTTTTTTATAGCATAAGCCGGTAAACGAGCATACGGATCACCTGATGGTAAGCAATCGGCCTTTAAGGAATTGGGAATTTGAGGATTGTGGAGGATTCGGGGATTCGAGAGACTAGGGAGGGGGGTAATTGGGCTTCCGGTAACCTCACTCACACGGCGAAACACGATGCAAGCGTTGTTTCACGTTGCTTTTCTGTGAGGCCGTGGCATCACTCCGGTCGAGCCGGTCCATTCGTGCCGAAGCATGGGTCATGTCTGGAGGTTTGATGTTGGTTTATTCACTGTTCTATGTTATAATATGAATTCAGTGAACATTTGTTGTTGAACTGCCTCATTGGCCGAGTGGTCGCAAAGGCAACTGCCGGGCAAGGGGTCTTGGGCTTGGTATTTTGAACCTGATTGAAAAAGAGTAACCTATGGAGTTTCTTGCTCGTTCTTCTCCATAAGAATCTTCACCTTGGAATGAGCAAATAGCTTCACTTTTAAATATTTTTTGTTGACGTTCAAAAGTGCCTTTCTGGTCTAATTGAAATAAATGATTTTCACTTTTGACTTTGACTTTGACTTTGGTTCGGTTCCCGGGTCGGGCGAAGTTATATTGGGATTTTACAAATCACAGTAGTAGCACGCACTCTGGAAATGTGCTCACCCCCTATTGAATGGGATTCATAACATAAATAGAAAAGTGGATGGTATTATGTACATTGGCATTAAGTGTTGGAAAGTGCACCTCTGCATACCCATCGAGGATAAAAGCCATAATGTAGAAGAATCCGGCAGAAGTTCCTTTTGCTTGGTGGAGTGCCTGAACAGCCCGAGGAGAATGTTGCTAATGTTGTAGCATCCATATTGACAAGGCAGCTGGAACTTCCTGATGTAACACCGGCCTCGATTAAAGTTAGTCACCGACTGGGCGCTGCAACTGAGGGACGACCTAGACCTGTATTGTTCCGGTTTACTGATCTCGCTCTGAAGAAGAAGGTCTGGAGGGCCAAGACCAAGCTGAAGGGAACCTCCTATGTTCTCTCCGAGTTCCTGACGCGGCAGCGACAGTCAGCCTTCACCGTGGCTCGCAAGTTGTTTGGCGTACGCAGTGTGTGGACTATGGACGGTAACATAAACATAAAACTGCCGGACGGTAAGCGGCGCCGTGTTTTCAATTACGACGAAGTCGTGGAGTTAGGTTCAGAGCATGGTAGATCGTTGGAGGTTCCTCAGCCTCCATTGAGTACCAAAGCCGGCTCGAAAAACATGACTGTGTCGTCGCCGGCGCCGGTTCCTTCTCGCTCGAGGCGTAATGGTCCCAAAAAGTAACGTATATACTAATTCTTCAAAAATTCCTATTTTTATGCTTCTAGAATTTTCCTTTGTTAGTGATAGATTTAATAGTTTTATCGTCATACCGTCTAGTAATAAATAAACAAAATCAATATTTGTTTGACAAAACTTGTCAATGTCACTGCTGTAATAATGTCAAACTGTCAGTGCGTCAATTGCATGTTTCATTATGGTTTTATTTTTATTAAATATTTAGCTTCATGTCCTTTTAGATTGTCAATATCATTGCTTATATGGAATAAATATTTTAAATAGCTTCTAGTACTCTTAGATTTGTGACAGTCAACCGGCAGGTTTCCAAGTTGTAGTACTATCTTTAGTAGTACTATTTTTAATATAAACATTTAGCTTACACTTATTTATATATACATTTTATTTTATCTATTCTCATATTATATTATTTAGTATGTCCGACGATGACTCATTTCTTTCAGCTTGTAGTTCCCTTGATTCTTTTTCTTCTTCTCTTGACGATTGTTTATCCATAAACAATTTCTTACTAAATGAATGTCAGCGATTCCATAATTGCCTTAACATCTGCCACGTTAATGCTCAAAGTGTTCCTCAACACCACTCGGAGTTGTTGGATATCTTTTCCGACACATTAATCCATGCTATATTAATCTCAGAAAGCTGGCTCAAACCCGAGCTTCTTTCTACCTCTTACAGCCTACCTGGATTTATCTTAATCCGAAATGACCGAATAGGTAAGAGAGCAGGGGGTGTTGCTATTTTTCTTCGAAGTGACATTCCCTTTAAAATACTATCCTCTTCTCCATCCCTCTACAGCGGGACTCCGGAAAGTTTGGTCCTCGAGGTGGACGTCAAGGGGGTTAAGGCTGTTCTTGGAGTGGTTTACTGCCCACCTGCCATAAACTATTTTTCGCATCTAGAAACCCTCTTCGATACTTTTTCCTCAGAGTATAAGCATCACATAATCATGGGGGATTTTAACACTGATCTAACAAAGACTACTCCTAGGTCTCGTGGGCTGAGGTCGATCCTTGATTCTTCGAACCTTTCACTTCTCCCACTAAATCCGACCCATTGTAATGTTGGATCCGATGATTCTTGGCTCGACCTCATGCTCGTGTCTTCCCTAGATCTTGTCGTTAATCACGGACAGGTCGCGGCTCCTGGTTTGTCAAGGCACGACTTGATCTACTTATCGTATAAAATCAAGCCTCCTAAGCGGCGACCCGCATTCGTATATATTCGGAACTTTGCGAGGATAGACAAGGTCAAACTTAACAGTGATGCTCAATCCATTGACTGGACCAACGTGTATCAATCGACTTCCATTGATGACAAAGTGAAAAACTTGAACAAGTCTGTCCTTGAACTTTTAGATTCACATGCGCCTTTGAGGGCAGTCCGTGTCAGGCGTCCACCGGCTCCTTGGATCACTCAGGGGGTCCGAATGGCCATGAGGCGTCGAAATAGGGCTTTCTGCAGGTATAAGAGGGATCGTTGCGAGGAGAACTGGGGATTGTACAGGATAGCGAGGAATCGGTGTAATCAGATGGTGAGAGCTGCCAAACGCCGATACATTTTTGATAATGTTCAAAATTCTTCACAGGCTGATATATGGAAGTTCTTGAAAACTTTGGGTGTTTGTAAGACGTCATCCAGTGTTTTGCCTCCGAACCTTTCACTTAATAGTCTTAACCTTCATTTTGCTACATCGTCTGGTTTGGCTGATGCTGTTAAACTCCAAACCATTTCTGAAATAACTTCCAAGCCTATGTCACTCCCTGATACTTTCTCATTTAGTCCTGTGACTGAACTCGAGATTCGACGAGTTTTTGCATCGGTCAAGTCCAGGGCGGTGGGCTGTGACGGGGTGGGCCGTACCATGATTTCCTTAATTACCGACCACTTCCTCCCTATTTTCACTCACATAATTAACTTTTCATTATTTTACGGTGTATTCCCCTCAATCTGGCAAAAAGCACATATTATTCCACTTCCTAAAATCCCTAACCCCTATCTGGTCAAAGATTTCAGACCCATTTCGATTCTCCCTTACCAATCAAAGATCCTCGAAGCAGTTGTTCATAAGCAAATCTCTTCCTACATCTCAAAACACAAACTACTGTCTCCTTTCCAATCTGGTTTTCGGCCCGGCCATAGCACTTCTACCGCCTTGCTGAAAGTCACTGAGGATGCGAGGTATGGTATGGGGGACTCGAGGTTAACTGTGTTGGTTTTAATTGACTTCTCCAACGCTTTCAATACGGTCGACCACGATGTCCTCCTAGCTATATTAACTCAGTCTGGATTCTCGTTGTCGTCTCGGGAGTGGTTTTCGGCTTATCTTCGTGGTCGCCAGCAGGCGGTTCGCATTGGTCAGGAACACTCTGACTGGTGCGGGCTGACGGCTGGTGTACCGCAAGGCGGTATACTATCTCCTCTGTTGTTTTCTTTATTCATAAATTCTATCACTAGTCGTCTCACGTGCTCTTATCATCTGTATGCCGATGACTTGCAACTGTATGCTCAGGCTTGTGCTGCCGACTTGCGGATCTGTATTCAGCATCTTAATGCCAACTTGCTCAATATAGAAGAGTGGTCTAAGAAGTATGGGGTCACCGTTAATGCTGATAAGTGTCAGGCCATTGTGTTGGGTAGTTCCTCTTATTTAAACCGTTTGAATATAATCACCTCGAACCAATAATATACAATAAAGTTGTCATACCGTTGTCTCCTTACGTAAAGAATTTGGGCCTATACCTGGATGGTAGCCTCAGCTGGAACCATCAGGTTGCGCAGGTTGGTAGGAGAGTTACTGCTACGCTGCGATCCCTCTATAGATTTAAAAACTTTCTGCCCCCAAATACAAAACAGTTACTGGTCCGGTCCCTTGTGCTTCCTGTTATCGATTATGCTGATGTTTGTTACTCTGACCTATCCCAAGACCTTCTGAACAAATTGGATCGAATGCTCAATAACTGTATCCGTTTTATCTTCGGTCTTCGTAAATACGACCACATTTCTTCTTTTCGCGATCAGCTAAAATGGCTTCCTATCCGTGAGAGAAGATCTCTTAGATCCCTCTGCATGCTTTTCGCTATTCTGAATGATCCTTGTGCTCCTGAATACCTAAAGTCTTGCTTCCAGGTTCTGGGCAGTTCTCACAGCCGTAATCTCCGTTCTGCTGAAAATCTGCTTCTTGAGATTCCGTCCCACCGAACATCCTTCATTTCTAACTCTTTCACAGTTAGTGTAATTAAGTTATGGAACGCACTACCGCTTAACATAAAAAAGGCTCCAAATAAGATCACTTTCAAACGCGATGTTCACGATTTCTTTTTAAAGTCACTACAACGCTGAGTCTAGGTCTATTATTATTATATATGTATTATTATAGAATTTATTTATTTAGTATATATATATACATATATGAGCATGCATATATATACCTATATATTTATGTTGTATTTATATTGTAGTGTACATTTTAAATATTTTTTGTACCTATCTATATTTATTAAAGTCTATTTATGTTATTTGTTTCTTATAATTACACATGCCTATTTTTTCGCCGTTTTTCAATTTAACCCTAAGGTTGACTGGGAGAGAATGCCATATGGCATTAATGTCCGCCTTATGTACCATTACTTGATTCTGTGTACATTAAAGAAAAAAAAAAAAAAAAAATGTTATGTTGTTGTTAAATCGTAATTGCACTAATAATATAAATATGAAAGTTTTTTTGTTTGGATGTTTGTCCGTTAATCATGCTGATACTACTGAACGGATTTTGATAAAATTTGGTATACAAGCAGGGTATGAGCTGACTTTGGTAAAAGGACTTTTTATCTCTAGTAAATGCTCCCATGGGATAAAACAGGTATTATATTCTACGCGGACAAAGTAGCTGGCAACAGTTAGTATAATAATTTATTTATAGTACTACGCATTTATGATATTTTGGAGTATAGTAAATTAAGTAGGAAGTTAGTAAATAAATTTTGAATATATCTGAGGTGTTACCGGATTTCTATTTTAAACTTTTATAATAAAGGAGATAAATAATACAGTGTTTTTAATTTCAGGTTTCTTTATCGTTTAATGTCTTTTCTTCGTTCTGATTTGAATAAAAGAATATAGTGAAATAAGCAAACTGAGCTTAGATTTACTATGGCCATATATAAGAACTGTTATGAGACAATTTAAATATATTTTACCCAAAATATCACGGTGAGTATCATACCCTAAGTTTGTAAACTTATTTACATTCCATTGAATGTTATTGCTCGATTTCGTACAATATATTTTCATGGCCCCATAAAAAGAAAGCAATGGACTGCGAAAGTTTTGAGAGATTCTGAGTAACATATTTTTGGATTTACATAGTAGGTATTCATTTTCATAAGCCGGTAAACGAGCAGACGGATCACCTGATGGTAAGCAATCGGTGTCGCCCATGGACACCTGGAACACCAGAGGCGTTACAAGTGCGTGGACGGCCTTTTGCGGATTAGGAATTTGAAGAAATTTGGGGATTCAGGGAATATTGTAGAAAGGGGGGGGGGGCGAGTATTTTGGCCTCCGGTAACCGGTATACGACGAAATACAACTCAAGTGTTGGTTTGAGCTCGTTTTCTGTGAGGCCGTGGTATCACTTTGGTCGAGCCGGCCCATTTGTGTAGAAGCATAGCTCTCCCGCACTTAAATAAATGTAAATAAATAGAATATGTTTATTTATTTATTTAAGCTAAGAATACTAGGGAGCATAGTATGTTGGAGGCGCGGACCAATGTCGCCGAACATATACGGTGACAACGCGCAACTTATGTTCACAATGACATTGATGTTGCCAGATATGTCGGTCAAAGTCCAGCAACGTCCAGCAACGCTGGTGACACATGTCGCAGGACATTATTTGTTCCCTACTGTATTCTGTTTAAACTTAGCCCTACTCGTTGAAGTAAAGCACATAAATAAGACGCAAATTACCAAACCATAACACAGTTTTAAATGCCCCACCATACTCCTAATATCATACAGAATTTAGCATAATAAAATCCCATATAACAGTGGAATTCTCTCCATATTTAATGTTCTTATTATTACGAACGTTTTATCATCCCATTATTACCCTCTACACGCAATAATACTTCTAATGCTGCCATTATTATTAAAATTAACCGTAGGAACAATTTCTTACATCTGCTGTAATATTAGCATGTACACATCAAGCAATACATAACCAGTCCATCATGATCTCGGTTTGTATAACCTTTACATTTATTCCACGGTCAGCTTATACTGGATTATGATAGCTTGATGTGCAGTCGTGTCTTATTGGTACCAGTAATGGAAAATTCATTGTGAATGTTATATTAGGAAATTCTATATATACATTCTTGTATTAATTGTCTTGAATTAATAGCTTACCTTAAGTATTATAAGGGAATACGGGTAACATAAATAAGTTATCGTGGTGTTAGGGGATAATTTTGTCTAAGATTTTAGTTTGAAATGTAATTTGTAGTAAGTGGATCCCATTAATTGACTCTGTATCATCATTATATGGTTGCAGTCAACCAAATTGTCTACCAGTGTAGAGAATGACATCTAGCATTTAGTCAATCAAAGTGTACGTCCATGTGTGTAGTGTCCATACATAAATAATTTCTTCAAATTCATTTCCTAATAACAATAAAAACGTTTATTAGCGCTTCATAGAATTAACACAGTGAAGCCCAAACTACTAACTAAACCTACAATTCTATTCCAATCGAAACAATTTTTTTGCAGAAATATTTTCTAATTCTGGATGTTAAAACTGACCACGATTCAGTTGTGAAAAGGCGGAGTAAAAAGAACATACAGCAACTTAATGGAAAACCGAAAAGGCATCCTTTCAGCGATCAAGCTCATTCACTCTTCGAGTGCACGTTAATCCAAGATTAAATAGTTTTTCTAGACCCAACGAGACAAGTTTCAACACATTTCCTTCTTTACTTTATATTTTATTTGAAAGAAGACTTCGTAGTACTAAACAACTTTTACTTAAAGTTTTTTATTGAAGTATCTAATGACATCTTTTCTTGTATGTTTTGTGGGAATCTTCTGTTTATATTTTAAAATTTTAATTATAATAATATTTT
The DNA here is from genome assembly GCA_902850265.1 of Spodoptera littoralis. Taxonomy (NCBI): domain Eukaryota; kingdom Metazoa; phylum Arthropoda; class Insecta; order Lepidoptera; family Noctuidae; genus Spodoptera; species Spodoptera littoralis. The sequence continues at coordinate 2,856,972 of LR824536.2, read as the reverse complement.
GTGTTGCATTAAAAATGTATTAAATATTACTAAGTCCATTATTTTAGATTTTTAATAATATTGTGTGCTGCAATAAAAATGTAGATATTAAATATTATTATGTTCTTCATTTAGGAAGAATAATATTACACATTTAGGAACATATAGGAAGATACATACATCTACATACTAAAAGTTAAAAGTTATTATTAGACCAAAAAGGCACTTTTGAACGTCAAACAAAAAAAAAATTAAGTTTCAGTCTGCCTGTCACTCCTCTAGTTAGAAGCTATTTGCTTGTTTCAAACTCTTTTTTTAAACTTTTTTAACAGATTCCTGTTAAAAAATGTGTTGATTTCTGTTCAAAGCTATTTGATGGTGACGAATGAGCAAGGAACTCCAAAGATTTTAAAAAGGGTCCATAATTTTAACTTGTACCTAACTTATTTGTGTGGTTCACAATACCCACATTTCTTAGTTAATAGTTTTGTTGGTTCTATTATGTGAAAACTATTAACACCAATATTAGGATGAATCAACTATGTATGGATAAAAAAAAACCTTTTTTATGTAATAGCGATAAATTTATGTGTTATGGTAGTAGGAACCAGTATAGAAAATTTTGTGGTTACCTATAATTAAATTGGTTTTAAACTCTTGATAATGTAGTGAAGAAAATATACCCAGTTTTTAGAACTTCAACAGTAGTAGCCTGCAATATAATAGGACTTAAAACGAACTCGTCAGTAAGAAATTGAACTATTTTATCCGAAACACGACAGCTTGTCAATAAAAAGCATGATATAATGTTATGCAACATTAACTTCGTAAAATAGTTTGACAAATGGGGGCTTATCCATATTTCGGCGGCAAATTCGATAAGGTTTTCGCAACACGAAATTTGATTTTGATGGCCACGAGACCGAGTGTAGTCTTCGTTGACTCCTAACATTGATGAGTAAACTAATTATTGGAAAGTAAAGTTTAAACCATTGAAGTATAATAGGAGTTTTATGTGATTTTCTGTATGAGTATTAAGTAGTATTAAGTGTGGGAGAGCCATGCTTCGGCACGAATGGGCCGGCTCGAAAGGAGTGATACCACGGCCTCACAGTTAAAAATAATGTTTAAATAGAAGATACTTATATGAGTACTTCGTGATTATAGTCGTTAGTAAATTCTAATAGAACGATATTATTTTTTTTTTAAATGATAGGAATACATAGTATTACATATTTTAAAGCTTCCATATACAATATACACCACATCATCACTTCAACAGCCTATAAATGCCGACTGCTGATCAAACCCACTTGTCACTCGGAGAAGGTTCGATCATTAATCACCACGCTTGCTCTATGCAGCTTGGCGATTTCAAACGTATAATAAGTAATTATAAGCCCGATTTCCTTTTGATGTTTTCCTTCACCATTTATCAGTGGTGTCTAAATAATCTTAGAAACAACAACATAATCGAATATCATTTCATTTTATTTCAAACTAGCGACGCTCCGGCTTCGCACGGGTACAATATGCATGTGTTATGCATATAAACCTTCCGACTTACTCTACTACTACAATCTATTAAAAAAAACCACATCAAAATCCGTTGTCTAGTTTTAAAGATCTAACCAAAATCAAAAAATTTATTCTTATAGTCATAATACTAACAGAGAATATAACAAACAGGTAAATTTCATACAAAAGGAAAAGAGGAAGCATACTGAAGTCGAATGTACCATATAATTTAATATAATACCCGTGAAACCCGTGTATGCTTACACGGACGGAAGTCTAAATAAAACCCGAGTTAAATATTTGATATATAAACCATTCCGTTACTGAAAAGGTTTAACCTTATAGTTGTAGAGGGTTGCTCGTTTCAGTGTAGTTTTTGGTATAAGTAATATTGTTAGTGCAGCAGGCAAAATTTTAACCTAATTTCGGCTACAGAATCTGGTTAAAAGAACTTTGACACGAACTTTTGACGGAGGGACGAATTTAGGTAACCAATTTGGTCCATTTTATATTAATCTCAATTAGTAGTTGCGTTCATGCAAAATAAACTGTATACTGTTGGTTGTAAACTTGTCAAAAACAATTGGGTATAATCAAGATTAATCAGGAATGTTGAAGTTAATATCCCTATATCGTGCAGCTGTAGCCAAATGCCATTTAGAACTTGTTTACTTGTAGAGTAGAAAACTGAATTAATATATGGGATTGACGTTAATTTCGACACTTTTCAGTGCCATCCCCATACATTTAGTTTTCTACTCTCTCTGTAGACAAGCGCTAAAGTGGCGTTTGGTTAAAGGCACAGTCTTTTTTTTAAGGGGGGAAAATCATCGAGTGACTGCTCCCACCTGGGTGAGGCGGGAGGGAGTGTCAGACTCTTACTGACTAAAAACCACCCCGTTCCTTCTCCTGCACGGCGAGCCTAGCCCCGGTTACCCGTTAGGTTCTCCGCGACAAAGGCGCAGTCTAGTCTAATCAACAAAGTCTTGGTATTATAATACGTCGAAAACAATATTTAACAGTTTTACAACAAAATAACTAAGATATTATTAACCGCGACTACATCATACTACATTGGTATCAAACTGCAAATTACCAGGTACTGACGTCAACATCATCAGACACGTTATCTCAAGGAGTCCTTCGATCCAGAAATAAATATACAACCTTTTTACACAAACACATTATCGAAGATTGAAATTGCGACATAAGACATCGGATTGACCGTAAAAATTTAGTATCAACGGTTTCAATAAAACGTGTTTACGAGAATCTCCATATAAAATGATCAAAAGACTTTGTATACGTTATAAAACAAAATAAAATTCACACGTGGTTTCTGTATCCAAGTAATTTATCGCTACAATTGGAACAACAATGGTTGGTCAACACGCCGCAGACAAATTGTATGTACTAGCATAGATCTATGTAGTTACCAACGTTTTTCATTTTAAATAAAACTGGTCACGTACGTTTTATATTAAAATATGCACATATTTATGTGTTCGTGTTGTTTCCATAAATTATGTATTGTGTAGAGTAAACTTCGAACTTATTTGTGTAAGCAATCTGCGTCTGATTTATTTTGTCAACACCTCTATTCGGCTGATAAAATAATATTAACTGTCACGGGTGCGAAGCAATGATTTTATCTGAATGTATTGCTGTATATATATTTGTAAATCGACATTTTCATGAACTCAGTTATTTAAAAAAAAAATTGTGAGTAACTAAAGATCGTTTACGTATTTTTTATGAAATAAGCCGGTAAACGGTCTACCCGTTTACCGGCTTATTTCACCAATGGCCGATTGCCTACCATCACCTGACGGTAAGCAATCGGCGTCGCCCATGGACACCCGCAACACCAGAGGCGTTACGAGTGCGTTATTCTTCGTGGACGAAGTTGCGGGCAACAGCTAGTTATGTACCTATAACTAAACTACCAAAACAATACTATTGTATACCTATTCTATCTTATTTCCTGAGAACCTGAAACGTTTCACGAATATTTTTCAATTAAAATTCTTCATAACAAGATGCGATCAAATTTTAATAAGCAGGTAATTTAGTAATTTAGATTACGTCTTAATTAGCAAAGTTGTTTTATTAATTTTAAGAGACTGTTAATTGTTTTCATAAATCCTATTAAAGTTGATATCGTGCGAAGTTATTTTCATTACAACATTAATGAAAGCTATTATTATTTACGAAATAAGTGTTATAAGAGTATCTACACAGGGTGATTTTCAATTGGACCACAATTTCGTATGGTGATATAGAACGGATCAATTTCAACATTTTTGTCAAAGAAAAGGATAGATGAAATTGAAAGGTTATTATTATATTTAATTTTTAGTGTTAATTTCGAAATGACACCCATGGTAACTCTAAAACTGAAAAAACAAAAAAGTCGCATGAGAAGCGGGCGTCTTAAACCTCAGGGTCACCACGACATACCTATGTGGCACAAATGTGCCTGGCATGTGGCAATAGGCTCACGCCTTATTACATGGAACTCATAACATAAAATAGTGAAAACTGTGTGTTACACTGTACAATAGCATTAAGTGCCGTAATGTGCACCTCTGCCTACTCCTTCGGGGATAAAAGACATGAAGTTATGAAGTAATGTAAAAATAGGTCATATCGGTATTTAACGTTATGCAACTCAATAAGTACTCGTAACTGCTCAATTACCCAGTTAGCTAATGCACTAATCCTTATTTTTGCAATTGAATACTAAAGAGGGAAGCCTTGCAAGTGGAGATAATCTTTTCACAACTTTTCACTTGACTTCACTGTTAACTACTAAAGTGGGGTTATGGACGTTCATATTTAAATGATATACCTAACACAGTGTCGCGGAGAACCTAACGGGTTACCGGGTCTCCGGCTCGATGTGCAGGAGATGGAACGGGGTGGTTTTTAGTCAGTAATAGTCTGACACTCCCTCCCGCCTCACCTAGGCGGGAGCAGTCATTCTATGATTTCCCCCATTAAAAAAAAAATACCTAACACAGTCATTCATGACATTACACAAAGTCAGTTTCTTTGTTAAACTACGACCTAGAAAATACATATACAGGTTCAACAATTCATAAAATTTAAGTGTAGAAGAGACATGCTTCGGCACGAATGGGCCAGGTTGACCAGAGAGATACCACGGGCTCACAGAAAACCGAAGTGAAACAATGCTTGCGTTGTGTTTCGTCGTGAGGTTACCGGAGGCCCAATCCCTCCCCCCCCCCTCCTCAGTCTTCATCATCATCATCATCAACAGCCTATAAATGCCCACTGCTGAGCAAAGCCTCTTCTCACACGGAGAAGGTTAGAGCATTAATCAGTCTTCACAATCCCCGAATCCCTCACAATCCTCAAATTCCCAATTCCCAAAAGGCCGGTAACGCACCTCTGGTGTTCCAGGTGTCCATGGGCGATGCTGATTGCTTAACATCAGGGGATCCGTCTGGTCTGCTAGTTTATCGGCTTACCCCATAAAAAACCAGTATCGTTCAGGTATCATTAAAGTTGTTCGCAAAAGGAAACTTTCTAGTTCAGTCCGTCAGTAACATACATAGCAGATTTAATTTTGTGAACCTTTAATACCAGTATGGTTATAAATAAATATAAAAACATGACACAAATCAACAAGTAGCAAATCCCTTTTTGATATATTTCCCACATAAAATTTGTAATCAACATTTTGAACAAACAAGCTTTATAACATAAATCAACAGTATTTTCCTGAAACCGATCAAACGAGAAAAAATACTGTTTTTATAGAAAAAGCAGGTAAAAAATCGTTTTCACTTTCCGTTTTTTAAACATTGATTTTAACAACGTTGTGGTCAGACGCGATTAGGTTTGTCTAACAAAAAATAATAAAATTCCCGTCGAGCTTGGGAAAAATCGACTGTGGGTTGGTAGGGAATAAGGTTGAAAATCGTTAGTTGTAAAGTTTTCAACATGAACACCTTTGTCACGCGTGGCCTGTGGTACTTTATCTCATTTTGCTGAAGCTTAAATTTTTCACGCTCTAATAAGCCACCGTGTAACTTGGTGGAACACGCTATAACATTGATGGTGTGAAAGATATAATAACCTTTTCATACTTGTGTACAGACTATAGAGCCTAATATTGTTCAACCCTATAGGTATGTATGTTATATGTTATTATATAAACCTAGATTATATATGTTATTACATATAATAAAAAAGAGTAGATTTATATTAAAACTCATTAATTTTTATTTTTGAAAGTATTTCAATAATAAACTCTAAATGAATTCTCACAAAGTTGTGTTTTCACCTACGTAAAGGTCCACCTATTATATCAAAGGTCCCTTTGTACCGAATTCCTGGGATAGTTCTATGTATAACAATTATTATAAATATACGTATGGGGTGTTTAAATCAAAGAAGACACGTTTTGCCTACATCAAATAATACTACAACAATTTAATGGATAATATCGACATTAATATCGTCACATTAACTTCATCATCATCATCATCAACAGCCTATAAATGCCCACTGCTGAGCAAAGCCTCTTCTCACACGGAGAAGGTTTGAGCATTAATCACCACGCTTGCTCAATGCGGGTTGGCGATTTCAAACTTATAATTAGAAATTATAAGTCCAGGTTTCCTCACGATGTTTTTCCTTCACCGTTTGTCAGTGGTGTCTAAATAATCTTAGAAAGTACATATAACTCGGAAAAAGTCACATCGGTACTTGCTGTTGATAGGTTTCGAACCCGCACCCTCATGCATGAGAAGTGGGCGTCTTAAACCTCCGGGCTACCACGACATTAACTTATTGTTGTAGAATTCTTCAGCTCCTCTGAATCGCACTCACAACACAGAAGAAATAACAAGAATTTTCTCGATTTCATTAAACCATTCATTGAACACCAATCAAATGAATAGAAACAATAAAATAAATATTTAAATTCAGAACATGCCTCCTAAATTAAAAAGAAGGTCAAACAAAATGAGACCCAATGACCGAGACATATTTTCGTCCAAAAAATTTGTGAGACGAGGGAATCGTATTGTTCGAAGTCCAATGGCAGGTCACATTGTGAACGGCAGTCCATTTACAAATTGGAAGCGTCGACCGCAGCCGTGTGTGGTGCACACGAAATTGCAGCAGAAAATTCGCATTGTAATTAAAGTTAAAATGAAAGTGACAATAATCGCTTTATTTTCGTTGAATAGAATAAAAAAAGTGACGATAACAATGTCTATTTGTGTGTTTAAAAGTTGTTTGACTGCCTCGTTGGCCGAGTGATCGTAAGTGCGACTGCCGGGCAAGGGGTCTCGGGTTCGATTCCCGGGTCGGGCAAAGTATTACTGGGTTTTTAAAAATTCTCAGTAGTAGCACGGAGTCTGGAATTGTGCCCAGTATATGGCAATAGGCTCACCCCCTATTACATGGGACTCGTAACATAAATAGTGAAAAGTGGGTGTTACATTGTACAGTGGCATAATGTGCACCTCTGCTTACCCCTTCGGGGATAAAAGGCGTGATGTTATGTTTAAAAGTTATTTCTTGTTTTTATTAAAACCATTGACTAAGATATAAAAGTCATTGATGAAGAAAGATAAGTTAAACATCCTTGTTTATCAAGGTTTGAGTTCTAGGAAGGCGAAATAATAATATAGTATGTTTTCCAGTTTCTGAATTCATAATTTTTTGCCAGTCTGTATTTCCTGAACGGTATATAACCTGGGTGTCTTCAAGGCCCGAGTGAGTTGCCTATGGGATGACATGCCCCATCGTAAACCGCATCATCGCTTACCACCAGGCTAGATAGTGGTGAAACGTCAGCCCATCAAAAATAAATAATAATAATAATAAAGTCAGGCATTTTTAATACTTGCAATGCAACTCACTAATATATATGAACCAGTAAAAATATTATTCTAACATCAGAACTTTCTCAAACATTAAATATGATTTGACCTTCTGTTTTTACCACACGGTGAACAACATTCGAAAATTCATCAAAACTTTAGAACAATTTTAGCAAACGTAAACCACTCTACAGTATATTGAGTTTTGGTATAAACAGATAAAGGTATAACAGAGTTTGTGTGACGAAATCAAATATTTCCGAGAAATTCAGATCATTAAAGGTAAATTAATTTCAGGAGTAATGTTAATATACCTACTGCTTCGGAATTATTTTGGATCACGCGCTAAGTATTGTCCGTTCGATTGAGTAGTATAGACTACAAACTACCTACAAACTCGCATTTGTTATATTGAGATGGTATTTATAAAAAAATATAAGTGTTGTTTTTTCTATAAATATTGTGACCATTTCTGCGGTGAGTATAGAAACGTACCATATTACATTACATAACATCATCCCCCTATAACACGGAGTAGGCCTCTGCCTACCTCTTCGGGGATAAAGGGCGTACACATTACGACATTTAATGCCACTGTACAATGTACTACCCACTTTCCACTATTTATGTTATAAGTCCCATGTAATAGGGGGTGAGCCTATTGCCATATACTAGGCACAATTCCAGACTCCGTGCTACAAGTGAGTTTTTTTAAATAAAAACCCATAACACTTTGCGCGACCCAGGAATCGAACCCGAAACCAATTGCCCAGTAGTCGCACTTGCGACCACTCAACAAACGAGATAGTTCATATATAGGTGGAGACATGTACCATATATATAGATTCAAAACTAAAAACTAATCTTTTCTAATAATTTCTACAGCCACAGTTATTAAACAAAACACATTTATTCCAGTCGTTTATGTAGTTTAAAACGTCAGCGTCACACCGACTGCATCATCGTATCGCTGCCAGCGACGACGCGACGGCGGTAATTGCTAACCTCCGGTATGGCTAATGATGTCCTTAATTAAAACGTAAAATGATCTGCAAAAAATCTGGGATTGAGATGGCCGCTTTAATTGACTGTGACTTATTTAGTAAATGTTGTAGCTATGGATGAAGCTTTGATCTTCAAAATGTTTTGATGTTCAAATAGGTATACAAAGTATTCTTGCCAAAATTGGAAGTTTTTCCATACCTACTTTACCCATTCAATTTCAATTATCGAGTGATAAAACACGAAATAAACTAAATTTATGTTTAACTGGCATAAAAATATTAATAACAGCGCTATCAGTACGCTGCGCGATGTCGCCTCGACCACGCACGCTGCTTATAAGGAAGAGCCCCTCCGTAACTTGAAACTAGTAAAGCTTTTCTCAGTAAATTTTCGTAAGTGAACTGAGGCCTTCGCGTTCGGCGCACTGATTGGCCGGAGCCATTGAACCAACCAATCAGAGCGCCGAACGCGTACTCGTTACGATTACTTTAAACGTAAAACAAACTCGTACTAAGGCCTCGGTTATCTTTAGTTAATTCACTATGTCTCATGATAATTAACAAAAAGCCTTCTTAAAATATCAGCATTAATACTTAAACCACTTCCCTCTATATACCTACTAAGTTTTCGTATTAGTTTCTTCCACTTCATAAACTAAAGAAAGGCCCAACTACAGCTTCAATAAAAGGAAGGCAACCATCTTCATTCTAAACGGCCATGTTACGCATTTCAGCTTTTAGTATTTTTTTCAGGATATCCTTTACTCAGATAGGCAAGCTCTTATATGGGTTACGCTTTGAAGCGCTCGCTTAGTGCTGCTTACATTAATGCGTCGATTTTACTCCTATTTTATTGTTAGGTTAAGTTTCATTGCGAAGAAAACCGATTTAAAGCGCTGTTTTAGCTGTTTTTACGGTAGTTACTGTATCATGTTTATGTTTGCAACCGCTGAGCTGCGCTCGCGTAGTATATGAGAGTATATAAAAGTTTGTAGATGTCATAATTCCAGTCTACGAATGTTGATTTCAATGAGAATCGTTACGTTTGTATATAAACGTGAGATCTGCGAAGTCTGGTAACTTCGTCGTAAAAGATTGTACGCTTCGAAAAATACCGTCTCGTCTGTGCTAGATATTAAATAGAAATATTGAACAAGTATATTTTTACATGAAAAAAAGAACGTTTTATTGATTAACAAACAATTCAGTTGATTTGGGATAAGCATTCTTATTTTATTCGTACTTAATTACCTTCATTTCATAGACAATATCGAGCCAAATTTTGAACGATATAAATATTAGATAGGTACTCCAAATAATGCTTGTAATAATATTCATACATTTTAGACTATAACGAGGACGTCTATTGGATAGATGAAATAACAAACAACTCCCATTGGATAAAATCTCAAGGCTTAAGACAGACTTGGATGCATTGAAACAGATCTAGTACATATGTTAATGTGAAGCATACATTTCATGCATAAATATAATATTCGAACAGTAGAAGTAAGTACTCTCATGAGCATTTTATCTAGGCCAAAGAATCTCGAAGAAAATTGTGAAATGGACTGAACAGTTGTTCTAAGAGCATAGTAATATAGCAGACAATAACATTCTGTTTGATTTCTTGTTATTTAAATGTTACCGAAACACTTTTAAAGACACGAAAATTAGAGGTACCCAAAACACGTAGGTAATGCAAGCCATAGACTGGATTGGAGTATATTTTCTTCCGCAATAAAAAAAAAATCTTGTTAAAAGACAGTCCCTACTGAGATCAATCTATTAAGGAGAAATTCAAAACTAATCAGGGTAAAACTTACAGCTTAATAAAATCTAGATCACACTTCAAGGTCATGATTTCACTCACATATAAAATTACGACTCTAAAATAGTATTAACCGCAGATGTCAGTCTCTACTTACTCACCCATAGTACATTAGAAATTATCCAAATTATTCAAGTTCGTGAAACTTGGTCCATTTGTGTCAGAGTACGGAGCGACTTCGATGTGTAAGTAACTTAATATCAAACAGCTGACAGCTGCTTAGATATCTGGTGTATAGGAAGATGGAATAGTCTGTCATGTGGAATAATTATGAATGAATGGGATTCAGGTTGTATTATGATAGATAACTGATTGAATTGTGATTGAATTAATGTTTCAGAAACTATTTCTTTCTGAAAGGAGTTATGAGCTAGTTTGGGTTAGCATTGCCTCATTAGATTTAAAAAAAAACTTTGTTTCGCACTATAATTTTCTTCTATGTCTTGGAAGCGTTTACAAACATACAAGTTCACATATACATGACACCCAGACCCGAAACAACAATTTGTGGAACACTCAAAGAGTTGCTCCGTGCGAGAATCAAACCCAGCCACTGCGCCAACTGTGCAGTCCATAAAATAAAATGAACAATACCACCGCAAACGCCAACACTAGTCAGTAGGTAGCGCGACATCGCCGTGACCGTGCACGCTGCTCATGATGAAGAGCCCCTCTATGACTCGTAATTAGTAGAGCTTTTTTGTTAAATATAACTGTTTATTAACAATCGAATAGTAAATTCATTGCTATTGCTAATTCAATTATTAACCAACCACATTATCGCAATAAAATTGTTACCCTCAAATAAAACATTTCATCACCTAAGGACGCCCATCACCAAACCCAACTACATCTGTAAACATAAACGGTGCAAACACATCACATAAATAACGCATTTTCATTAATTCCGAAAGCACTTAATTATTTAAGATAATGAGACGTACGGGAGTGACCTTTTCCAACACCAATGAGATTTCTTCCAATTGGCTAAAAGGTCCGGTCAAGGATGATCCTTCAGCTGAACCCGAAATGAATGAGATTCGTTGAGATGGGAAAGCAATTGAAGAATGGCTAATGCTGTTTAGTCTGGCGATATAAATAAAAATGGCGGCGCGATGAAATTGCTGAGGGAGAGAGATTCGTCGCTAAAAGTTCATCGACTATTTAGGTGGTTTATATTTTATGGTGTTCATTTTCTATAAGTATGTAGAGACTTTTGGTATTTTTTTTATATATACGTTGCTCTTCATTAGGATTTTCTCCTGTGTCGTGGGTGCCTTTACAAACATACAAGTTCACATACACAATGACACTCAGACCCGAAACAACAATTTGTGGATCACACAAAGTGTTGTTCCGTTCGGGAATTGAACCCACGACACATTGCACGGTAGCCGGTTGCCCAGCCAACGCACTAACTGTGCAGTCAATAAATGAAAATAAATGGATTTAATACCCTTTATGGAGTTTTATGATTTATTAATGCATAAGCATGCCATTTCAATTGAAGTTACATTAAAGAAGGCAATTACATAAAATTACAGCAACAAGAGTCTGTGGCTATATATAAAAGTTTATTGCCATTACTTATGAACGGAAAGGGACACGAAAAAAGAAAACGAGGCACGCACAGTTTTATCAATAGATCATTTACTTAGTCACCAATACTTTCCAACCGCCTACAAGTATGAAACAAGAAAGGCAGTTAGTTCCAGCTGTCGTCTTTTCAATAGCCAATAGGATCCGTATTATCCACATTAAAGGTACCCTCATCTCATTTGAATATTTCCAAAGAAAGTATATTTTTCGTACTCCTATGTAACTTCAAGAAAATCTGTGTTGTATTCTATTAACATATTTATAATCAAATGGTTTTCTAGAGCAGTGAGCCTACTAGAGGCTGTGGTTGAATGATCAGATGAATAAGCGGAATTCCCTTGCATAGGTAGAGCTGTTTAACGTGTATACTGCTTTTATTTTCTCGTGAATAGCATTCACTTGGATAGCAGACAAAGTGCATTTTGAGGCATATTTCTGGCAGTTCAAAGTATTACTGGGTTTTTAAAAATCTCAGTGGTAGCACGGAGTCTGGAAATGTGGTATATGGCAATAGGCTCACCCCCTATTAGGTACATGGGAATCATAACATAAATAGTGAAAAGTGGGCGTTACATTGTACAGTGGCATTAAGTGCCGAAATGTACACCTCTGCCTAGCCCTTCGGGGATAAAAAGGCGTGATGTTATTTTATGTTTCTGGCACTATAGTTTATACAGTATAATACAATTATAAGACAAAAAAATATAATTTCATTGAAATATTTTTCAAATTAATTGCACTTTGTTTACACTTATATTTATTCTTATTTTCATAGGTACATCGATAGCTCAAAGTTATAGATTAAATCATTTATTCTATTCATTTACAAATAGCAGAAACTGTCTCAAACGATACCAAAGGCTAAGTTTTACTATTATCATACTGAATAGTGTACTTGAACAACAATCTTGTATTCAGATTGGCGGCCAAGTCGGGATCATGGCATTCGTCCAACAATCATCTTTAGCCAAACAAATAGCTTGCGGGCTTATGTTAAAGATATAGACATAAATTGTGTATAATACTTTGATAAATGCCGTCCCATCATATATAAAAAAGTCGGAATTGGTATGTATAAAATTTCACAAAAAATTTGTTGCAAATATTTTAAAGTGTGGGAGAGCTATGCTTCGACACGAATGGGCCGGCTCAACCGGAGTGATACCACGGGCTTACAGAAGAACGACGTGAAATAACGCTTGCGTTATGTTTCGTCATGTTAGTAAGGCTACCGGAGGCCCAATTATTATTACCCCTTCCCCAATCCCTAAATCCCTAATAATCCTCAAATTCCTAATCTCAAAAGCCTGGTAACGTACTTGTAAGGCCTCTGGTGTTTTTAGGTGTCCATGGGCGACGCCGATTGCTTACCATCAGATGATCCGTCGTAAAATTCGTACTTATACCATAAAAAAATAATCCAAAAAATATATCACTAGAACGTTTTCTAAATAATTGTCCAAAACATATCACTTAAATTCTATGAATGACTAATAAAAATTCTAAACGATTTCAAAAAAGCGTTTACCGAAATAACTGGCTCACTTTTTAATTTTTCGTATCAAAGTTCAAACTTCGTTCGAAAATGGAAAAAATCACGAAGTTTTCTATTTCACCCAGCGCTTTCATTGAGCGGGCACCGAAAATAAACGAGCGCAACCGGATTTGGAGCAGCTGCAACTGAAAACGAGGTTCCCATTTTATCTACACTAAAAAGATTAGCAATTAGTTTATTGGTACTTTAGTACAAACGAGGACAGGTGTGCTCACTTTGTTGGTTGTTATGATAAGTGAAAGATTCTTGTCTCCTTTATATTTTTACCAGATGTAAAATATAAAACACGAAGGTCCCAGAATTGTTTTTACATAATATATGCATTCTTCTTTTTTCTTTCTTTCTTACTAATAAAAACAAAAATTATGCTTTTACTATGTTTATTTCAGTGCATTAAGATACTAATGCACTAAAGTATAACCACTTTAATACTATTGCTGTCCAATCCAATCGAACAGAGTTGTAGCGGCGGAAAAGGAGCATCTGTAGCACCATCCGCACGCGAGATCCTTCACAAAGAACACGCTTCCTCTTTCGCTATCTAATTTCATTGAGATCCAAAGCCAGCAAGCCATGAATAGAAGAATTTTCAATAGCCCTGACATTTCACATAAGTGTACATATATTCTAAGAGCTTTAATATCTCAAGAACCTTACTTTCCCCACTTCATTTTATAAAAACCGCCAACTACTACAAACTGAACTCAAGCGTGGAGCTTTAAAAGATACTGGAAAACATTTGCCAATGCAAAATCTGCTTTAGATAGGAGCAACGAAGTCGTTATTTTGCTTGATGAAAAATGTGTGTACAGATTTTACAACGAAGCTGAAGACGTTAGAAATGCAACGTAGCGTGGAGTTAGGGAGCGTGAAATCTGTAGAAAATACACCGGCGCTGTGTTCCAGTGATACAACGTGAGGAAAGAAGTCGTGATTGTCATAACAAAGGTATGAAATACATTGTATGGGATTAACTGTAAACATTATTCTGATATTAAAAGAAACGCAGTAAGAACTACATTGCACATAAAATAATAATGAACTTCCCAGTTTACTAACAAAACACAATGACTTTATTTATTAATGGTGAGCACTATAACGATGATGAAAGACCAGATGATGATGAGATCACACTAATAATATCTATTAATAATATTATTAATATCTATTGATAATATCTATTAATAATATTAGTTACTAAAAATTAACAAAAAATTGTCTATAACTAAACTTTATATTATAACTTACGTGAGACATACTTAAATTAATTATAATGTTTTTGGCTTACTCACGTAATTATTTAACGAGGAACTCGACTAGTTTCAAGTCATGCTAAAGGCACATAATATATTCATGAGCAGCATTCCGCGACTCTCCATATGGTAACTGACGCGGTGCTACTGACAGTAGCATTGCTAGAAATAAGTCGAGTTCGTTGTCAAATAATTACGTGAGTGAGCCAAAAAATGTAATAATTAATTTACAACTAAACTTACCAGCAAGTGTAACCAACTGCCATTTAGCGCTTGTCTACAAGTAGAATAGAAAACCAAACTATATGGAAGTATGTACGTTAATTTTTTATTCTCTCTGTAGACAAGCGCTAAAGTGGCGTTTGGCTAAAGGCACAGATTTGAAAAAGTCACAATTCTTAGCCATACGAGTAATTATCCAAAATAACTCCACTTCAGGTAACAATGCTAAATCAAGATACTGAAATTGACTGTAGCAGTAATGAGAAAAGGTCCCCGGAGGATCAAAAGGACAATCATAATACCTACTTTCTTTGTGACACGGGGCCAAATGGAGCACAAGAGTCTTACGCAATGACACATTACAAAAGTAATCCTTAGGGCATTAAGTTACGAGCGAATTTTCAAACAAAGATTTTTTCGACATTCAGCGATGGATTTTCGTCATTTTCTCTATTGAAAGTTAGAAAAGGTGATGAGTGGTGTTTTTAAGATAGTAGTAAAATGCAGCACATTGATAGCGTAGTACATCGCTTGGTTTAATTTGTTTGGTATCTAAAAAAAGTAATGCGACATTTGTGGCTGTGTTTGCTTAACTAAGATTTCAAGTTAGTAACGATTTAAATCTATATAGTATAGCTAATTTTGATCTTGAAATGTTTGGTGACGTCCAGGGCAGGTTTAAAGAGCGAGAAAATTCTTTTGAGGAAGTACGAAGTTTTTTCGGGTCAACTAGTCACTACATAGTATAAAATAAAGTCGCTATCCGCTTCATATCATCTTCATATAATCTCACTACTAAATATAATGCAAGCGTTGTTTCACGCCTGTATATAGCTCTTCTAAGTTCCAATTTCAAAATAACAGCACACAAAATACCCGACACTGGGCTGGGGTGGGGACGGCTAGTGTACGTATACAATCATCTATTACAGTATAAATACACAAATAATACGTTTCATTTGAATAGGGCAAAAACCTCCAAAACTCAAGAATATAATTTATTGAACCCGTAACCTTTCAGCTTGCTAATTAACTGTAAATAAAACTTATTCTCTGTATCTTTCAAATATCATAAGCCTCATTTGCGTAGATCTCCAAAAAAATGTAAATAAAAACATAACATTTACATAGTAGGCCGATAGACATACAGTTTTTATGCCCGTCGTCGGCTAAAATTTGATATTTTTCAACGTCAAAGCAAAAACGTGAAGTCATAAATTTTGTGGTAATCGATAGACTGGTTACGGCGTCACCGGAGCAAGATTTGCAAATGTATCCACTGAGAGGGTTAACTTCTGGGAAATATATTTGATAGAAATGGAAAATTCATAACTAAAGAGTAAGAAGGTATGTTAATAGTGTTTACTGAGCCTAATAATTTTATTAGCCCCTTACAAAACATTGTGGTTGAAGCTTTGATCATATTTAGAATAACCGTGTCTAACTAATAATTAGCAAAACTGTGGAATGATCTGTCGTCGGCGGCCGAACTGATACGACCTTCAAACCTTCAAGAAAAGAGCGTATTCCTTTTTAAAAGGCCGGCAACGCACCTGTGACTCTTCTGGTGTTGCTGATCGCTAACCATCAGCTGATCCGTCTGCTCGTTTGCATCCTATACCCTAAAAAATAACCTGCACTTTCTTAATAATACCAGAACTCGGTTAAGTTCTTGACCAAATTCAGAGTTTCACTCGTCACTAACGAATTAAACTATAAACCAAATAGAAAGACATACAGAAACTAAAGAATAAAAAAGTTTGTTGCATTTTCTTGACAATATATTTGTACATAAATAAATGAACTGTTTTTCTTAGCGTTGCACGGGTACTTTCCAGTAAACATAAAAGTCATAAACTCCGGTATCCCGTGAAGTTATAAAACCTGTAAATTAATAGATAAACTTTAAAGAAACGAAACTAAAAACGTTTGCTAATAAATATTGAAGTTTTTATGACAAACTTCTTTCGACAACACCCATAAAATGTTGTGCCAAGTTTTTTAAAGTTTATAAAGTATATTTTATATTTTTCCGTTTTCCAGTCGCGTGACGTTCTAAGTTTGCTGCGAAGAGACGATCGTAACTCATCGTTAGGAACGTTTACTTCTATAAAGTACGATTGAGCCAAGAAATACGGATTCAGGTAGCATTGCTTGCACCTAAGTTGTTACTAAGCTTAGCTGAAACGAAATAGTCTAACAAAAAATTAAATCAAATCACGAACAGTTTTTTTCTGACCTGATCAAAACGAACCTTAGTATGTCTCACGATAGTTATTAACATAACATAACATCACGCCTTTTATCCCCGAAGGGGTTTTCAGAGGTGCACACAGAAGTAACACCCACTTTTCACTATTTATGTTATGAGTCCCATGTAATAGGGGGTGAGCCTATTGCCATATACCGGGCACATTTCCAGACTCCGTGCTACTACTGAGATTTTTAAAAAACCTAGTAATACTTTGCCTGACCCGGGAATCGAACCCCCTTGCCCGGCAGTCGCACTTGCGACCACTCGGCCAACGAGGCAGAAGGCAGTTATTATAGGAACCCAATCTGGTCGTGTTTATGTCTACCCTCAGAACAAAAAGTAGAAATGCAGCCAAAACATTTTTGGTCCCAACCTAAAATTTAGATATACGTTTATAGCGTCAAAGATTTATCTCAGTTTTGTGGTTATCCTAAGAAGTGCACTTACTTGTACCGCGCTGACCAGGAGTGACGTCAGGAAAGACAGAAACAGATCATTAGGAAGAAAGTGGTTGGATTTTAAGGAAGATTAATGACTTCAGTTTGTTTTATACAAGTTTTTGTGAGTAGGGCTAAAAGCCGTAAGTAGCTACCTACTACAATTTTTTTAATTGATTCACAATTACACCCTTTTCATATTGTTACTTATAAGTTACGAAGTATTAAGTGTATTATTTTTTCGTAGCTATAATATATTTTCATTCAACGTGACAATGCTGCCAGTCTTTTTGGCATCCTACCTCACGATAGCGATGGGGGATTTTTTTTTTTGATGCCTTGCCTTGAAGGCTAAGGTGACGTTTTCATTATTTTTTAAGTGGTATATATTTATTCACACTTAAGTTATTTAAGTTTATTTTTTTAGGAATAAAATTTCATACATATCATCACGTCTTTTATTCCCAAAGGGGTAGGCAGTGGTGCACATTATGCCACTGTACAATTTAACACCCACTTTTCACTATTTATGTTATGAGTCCCATATAATAGATGGTGAGCCTATTGCCATATACCGGGCACAATTCCAGACTCCGTTCTACTACTGAGACTTTTTAAAAACCCCAGTATTACTTTGCCCGACCTGAGAATCGAACCCGAGATCCCTCGCACTCGGCCAACGAGGCAGTCTATAAATTTCGTAGCTTAAATAAATCCATTTTTACAAAATCTTTTTCTTTGTCAAAACCAGAGTCTGGCTTATTAGCAATTTGTATTCCTTAGACTCCGAACCTTACAATAAAAAAGGTTTACACCCATTGCAGATGAAACCATCCTTTCAAACTTGATGAGCTTTGTCTCAGGACATGACAGACGCATTTAACATAACCAGCGTTTCCCAGATAAAATTTTCTCTTCCCACAAAATGAAAAATGGGAAAATTATTCGGCATCCTGAGAATTGTCGCGACAAATCGAGCGAAATAGTGTAAATTCTCGTTTGAGAGCACTAATAAACATTTTATGGGTTCATTTCTAAATTCTGAGTCCATAGCAAATTGTGTTTACACCGGTAAACGGGTCAAGGCACTGGAAGCACGGCGATTAC
This sequence comes from Spodoptera littoralis, assembly GCA_902850265.1. Taxonomy (NCBI): domain Eukaryota; kingdom Metazoa; phylum Arthropoda; class Insecta; order Lepidoptera; family Noctuidae; genus Spodoptera; species Spodoptera littoralis. The sequence continues at coordinate 2,838,352 of LR824536.2, read as the reverse complement.
AGTAATGTGCTGTTTTTGTGTCGTTAAAATAGCGTGTTATGTTACAAATTGGATGGTTACCAGCTCCGTTTACAAGGTGCCAACGATTTTGGTTATATTTAATCCTAATTGGGGTCTGTCTGGTAAAAATATCATGAAAATGATATTCAAGAAAATTGGGCACGCCGAAATTGACTAAATCTGGACAAACAAGACATGATCTTTATATTACCTATCGTGAGACATACTAAATTAACTATAAATCGGGGTTACTCAGTGGGTAAATATACTGAGAAAAGCTCTACTAGTTTCGAACCACAGAGGGGTTCTTCCTCATGAGCAGCGTGCGCGGTCACGGCAGCGCGCAGCCTAGCTCTCTACTAGTTCGAAACTAATAGAGCTTTTCTCAGTATATTCACGTGAGTAACCCGCGATTTTTGGTTAATAAACAAGACATGATTCTGAAAAGTAGATATAATGTAAATTTTGGATACTCGTTTCATTCGAGTCTTTATGAAAAACATAAGTATTTCATTTTCATACCACACATTATTGTATAAAATAAATAAGTCATTGGGTTAACAAATAGAAGAATTTATACTGATAAACAGTAAAAAATTGTGAAGGTATTTCATAATATGACACCCATATAAATTACACCATCTGGGCTCGTATTTATTAAAAAAAAAGGATCCTACACCATCTAATCTTAAAATGAATAAAGATGATTAATAAGAAAATTAATAGCAACAATAAATCAATCCTCGTTTCAAGCATTTGTTTAATCCCAGCCATTGTCTATAGGAAATTGCATGGAGATCGGAAATACCTGTAATATTTTGTTATAATAATTGAAACATTAAAGTATAGAAAATACTTTCTTTATTCTTATTTATTTTTGTTACTCAAAATTTGTTATCTTGCAAATATTTAAATCTTGTTAAGGGAACTTTTTTTATGGCATAAGCTGGTAAACCTGGTGGTATCATGTATCATGTAATCACCTGATGGTAAGCCATCGGCGTTGCCCATGGACACCTGGAACACCAGAGGCGTTACAAGTGCGTTACCGGCTTTGTGGGGATTAGGAGTTTGAAGATCGTTTGGGATTCAGGGATTGGGGAGATTGGGGAAGGGGAGGATAATTGGACCTCCGGTAACCTCACTCACACGACGAAACACAACGCAAGCATTGCTTCACGTCGGTATTCTGTGAGGCCGTGGTATCACTCCGGTCGAGCCGGCCCATTCGTGCCGAAGCATGGCTCTCTCACACTTGTTATATATTGATATAAGGGAATAGAAAATTGTCACCATATTGACAGTACACTGCCTCGTTGGCCGAGTGATCGCAATTGCGACTGCCGGGCAAGGGGTCTCGGGTTCGATTCCCGGGTCGGGCAAAGTATTACTGGGTTTTTAAAAAAATCTCAGTAGTAGCACGGAGTCTGGAACTGTGCCCGGTATATGGCAATAGGCTCACCCCCTATTACATGGGACTCATAACATAAATAGTGAAAAGTGGGTGTTACATTGTACAGTGGTATAATGTGCACCTCTGCCTACCCCTTCGAGGATAAAAGGCGTGATGTTATGTTATGTTATGTATTGACAGTACAACGGTATTTCTGTATATTACTTACTGCAAGAATAGTTTGCAATTACATAACATTTATAAATAGCAAAACCTTCCTAACTATTACAATCCGCATTTTTATAGAGACTGCATCAAAGCCTGCTGTTTGAGAGACGTATTCTACAATATTAATTACAATGTTTGTGCTTTGAGTGCGTGACCTTTATGAGCACTGTTGTTGATAAGTTCGTAATTACACATTTTCGTCCTAAACAGTATCCGATTCCAATTTTATATTATTTAATTTTAGTTTTTTAACCTCTCGCGCGCCTCTCGTACACACGGGTAAATGCGCGTTCTCGTACACACGGGTAAATATTTTAATAGAAAAGCGAATTAACTATTCTCTTCAATCAAGTAAAGAACGGGTTGCAAATTTGAAAATATACGTCACAGAAAAAATATCCAATCGGTGCGCATTTTTTGTACACCCGTGTGTACAATTGCGCGATGGGTACTCAACTCTCTCGTATACCCGTGTCTACGAGAAACACGCGAGTCTGTTTAAAATATAATTAAAGAATTTTGCATCCAATTCACATTTACGCGACATATTTCACTCACCATTAATTTAAATTGTTCCAATTTCGAGAACAACAACGAACTACAATTGTCATTAAAACTTTAAGTACTGGGACCCTATCATCCAATAAAGGTTTATCCTTAAAATCACCATTTTGTAGGAAACTGCCAGTTTCACACATACCTTAAAACTCATCAGATCTGGGTCAACCCAAATTTTACATAAATCCCGGATATCGGATAGAACTTGAAACAACCAGTCTATGAATCCCTGTCTCATTCGAATGGATGAATGGACTGAAGCAATTTGTATTTCGAATTTTATGTATATTGAAATTTCTTCATTTGTTTCTTCTTGTTCCGAAATCTTACTTTCATATTCTTTGTATCTGTTGTTTGTAATTTGCATATTTTGCTAATCATTAATTGTTATATTTGAGATCGTTTATGCAGTCGTAATTCGTCGTTCAGAGTATGATTGAGATTTTTTGGTTAGAAATGGTGCGACCATTTGGCTAATGAAACAGTCCAATGCGACTGCTGGGCAAGGTGTCTCGGGTTCGATTCCCAGGCCGGGCAAAGTATTACTGCATTTTTCAGTAGTAGAACGGAGTTTGGAAATGTGACCAGTATATGACAATAGGCTCCCCCTTAGGACATGGGATTCATAACATAAAATGTGTAGACTGGGTGTTAGATTGTAGATACAGTGGCATTAAGTGCCGTAATGTGCACCTCTGCCTACCCCTTAGGGGATAAAAAGGCGTGATGTAATGTCATGTTAAATAATTGGAGTAATAATCAATATCGAACATTACATCTTAGAATTTAGCTTAACATTGCTCAATAAATTAAAAAATAATAATTTAGTGACCTTGACATTCCAAACAATGAGAAAACCGTGCGAACAGTATTACCTAAAAAAGGTTTACAAATCACAGAGAAGATCTTTCTCGAAAAATTCTTGTTTATTTTGTTCTATGTTATAAATTTTCTTTTTCCTATTTTACTGACATTGCAGAAAATCCCACTGTGATTTTTAATAAACTTTTACGATCTGGAAATGCTGTTCCAGTGACAAGACATTTACATCACTTTCAATACAGCAGGGTAGCATACAATAACCAGTGTAAGCTAACCCATCATTGTATGGAAAACCTACGTTACGCAAGATCTTCTTGTATTAGTAAGGAATAGTTTGATGTGCTGTCTGTACAAAGCGTAAATTTCTTCAAGACCCCAATTCGTTTCTCAAGGAGGACTACGTGGAACGTAATAGATTTTACTTGATGAGGTAATAAACAAAGATCCCAAAATAACGGTAGTACACAATGATTTTAGACTCTGTAAAATCAAAGATAAAGTCGATAATGCAGTACAGAAAGTAATAAAGAAGTGTGTTGGTACTAGAATATGCGATGTGAATGAAGTAATAATTTCAAATCGTAAAGAAAAATTGCTTTTAAAAAGTAGTATCTTTATTTTCAAGAATGTAAAAAAGTTATTAGTCGAAGTCACAGTATTTTAGCTTGTTATTTTAATAATTGAAGTCATAAAAAATAAAAATAATAAAATAAAAACGTTTATTAGCATTTCATAGAATTAACACAGTGAAGCCCTGGCTCTTGTACTAGGTATCCCTGTGTCATAAGAGCCAAGTCTCTAGCTCAAGCCTAAGTCATGAAAGTAACTACGGAAATCGACCATTTAAAAAAAGATACCTATGTGCTTCTGTTACCAATAGTTAATACGTCAACTTCTAACCTTTACCAAAAGGTAAAACTTTAAGCATATCTATCAGAAACTTCATCATTCCAGTTCACACTTCCCACGTCTGCTCTAAGCCGATTATAAACATTGTTTTGTTTATATTTACCGAGGATTCCGCTTAAACCCTCGAAATATCAACTCGAAATTCCAATACAACTTCCATAATGATAGTTTACGCTCTATTGCGTGACTTTATTGCTTTTGTCACAACTAAAGAACCTATTGAAACAGCTACGTCCCTAGATTACATAAATTCCTTTGTAAAGCTCGCAATAGTTATCGTGTCCTCTCTTTTGTATTGCTCATTTTTATCTTTTTTGAGTGATATTTCAGGGTTTTTGTGTCTTAAATACTCAAGGTCATTTGTTCTTTTGGTTCGTTGGAACCATTTATTCCATTATCTGGTTTTGTCTGTTAGATGTTGCTCTGTAAATTGTTTCCTTTGCTGTGTATTTTTTTACTGCTCAAGTATCTTGTTGATTGGGCTGTACCGTCAATGCCGTCTAGAATCAACAAGAAGCTTACAGTTTACAGGTTTCTTTGGTGGGAAATACTGAAGGCTTGTTTTTGGAAATTTCTCTTAATATACCTATAGATATATTAGAGCAAACGTGTTATGCCGGAATACTGAAACGTTACTCAATTTTAAGTCGTGCTCAAATATCGTGTCATCTCTGTCATTTTACAAAGAATTTGTGGAGACAGAACTATACTTAAGCGCGACTTAAAATTGATTAGCGTTTGAGTATTCCAACATTAGTCATTTAAATCACATCATCCATGAAGGCTATTTGATACTTTTTTTTATTTTGACATAATAAAAACAGTTTTCAAGCACGAACCAACCCTAACCCGTTCCTCTTTGTCAACTTTTACATTTCTAGATCAAGTTGTGAGTAAGTTTCGAAGTGTGACGCGGAAGTTAACCAGTAGCTTAGTGGGATTTGTAGAGTTCATGTTTTCATCGTATTCTGTAGTGACGTTAGATATTTTAGGTGCCGTTTGTCGTTGTAGGCATTAAATTTAATGTTGTTTAAACTATTCAGTAAGTAACAGTTCTGCTGGACAGTGTATTATTATTTTTTATTACTTTTGTATGTATGTAACGTAATTTCGCTTATTATCAAAACATTACATAAATGACCTATGCAATCTTAAGCTGGAACACGGCACAATCGTGTCATACGCTGACGACACCGCTCTACTTTTTTCTGCTGACTCGATAACTGAGGTCTACAGACTTGCGCAGCACGGATTTAATAATGTAAATAATTGGCTTCGGTGTAACTCACTAACATTAAATACAGATAAGACACACTTCATCAAATTTGCTATTCGGAAGGAAAACCCAGTATCTACATTAGCCTTGTATGCCCATCACTGTAACATTCCTGACCAATGTATGTGCCCTTTTATCAATCAGAGTAGTAATGTAAAATATTTGGGTGTAATATTAGATGAAACTCTTTCTTTTAAACGGCATCTGAGCGTTTTAAACAGTAGATTGCGTAAGCTCATATTTGTGTTCAAAAAGCTGCGTTATATTGCTGACCCAAAAATAATCAGACAGGTATATTTCTCCTTGTGCCAATCAATATTGACCTACTGTATTACCTCTTGGGGTGGTACGGATAAGACTCTACTGCTTTCCACTGAAAGAGCCCAAAGAGCGATTCTCAAGGTGTCTACTGGCCGATCTTTTCTTTACCCTACTAACCTTCTATATAGTTCTTGTAAAGTACTAACAGTCCGCCAGCTTTTTATTATGAGCACGGTACTAAAACAGCATGCGGCTTTTCCATACAATCCTGAGATAACCAAAAAAAGGCGAAGAGATATTGTTTGCCCAACCAAAAGTACAAAGCACGCTTTTATTACCAAATTGTTTGTATTTCTTGGACCACTCCTATACAATAGACTAAATGCAACCTTATGGATTTACCCCCATAGCATCCGTAACTGTAAGAAAATTCTAAAGGAAGCCCTTCAAGACATGTCCTATGAAGACACAGAGAAGTTATTATTAGTTCCTAAATAATACTTAACGTAAGCTCCTAATCTCTAATTTATATACTACATACATACTCTTATATACATATTAAGCATAGAATTTAAGTATTACTTTATATCAGTATGCATAACTAAATATTGTCATAATTTACCTTAACTTATAAGCATTTAAGTACTAATGATTATATAACAATGTCTATTACTATTACCTAACCTCGCCTGAAACACAGGATGTCCTAGTTCAGGCACCTTATATTGTGAACTTTATATAGCTGTAAGCAATACTGTACATTTCTAGACTATTTTGTTTGAAAATAAATTTTTATTTATTTTATTTTATTCACATAATTTGCAATTGCATATATTCTTTTATTTAGTGTGTGTTGGTTGCATAAAGCTTAGTCACAGCTTGGTGAAAACCATGTTATAACAGTTACTTTGCCTCAAAGTAGATTTTATTGAAAATTCGCTTGACAAAATCTGAGCACAATTTCATTTCAAAGTTACGAAACGACGCAACATCATAAGTATATTAACAAATATATATAGTATCTCTGTTTAAACCACCTATTTTACTTCATTACTGGTTAACGATATGATGGAGTTATCAAATTATCTTGCCTTAAGGAAAAGAAGATAGACCAGCGCAATAATGTTTTCTATTTTCAACTACCAGAAGCCAAGATGAACTTTCGACATTAAAGCAACCCTACATGGCTAATATATTTTCAATAACAATGGATTGCTTATTGTTCATAAAACCAGGAAGAAGATGGATGTTATCTCAATTTTGATTTATGCATGTGTGTGTTCCTTGAGTTACTCAGAAAACGAGAAGTAATGATTTGAAAACACGAAGGGTCGTTTCGAAGAAATAATTAAAATGAAGTTTACCCCAAGGCTTCGTCCTCGGCACAGTTAAAAAAACTTTATGAAAAATTCCTGATGAAAATAAGATGATTGTCCTTCTTTTGTGTGAGTAGGTGAGCAGAGTATTTAACGACTTCGATAAAACGCATGACTTGTTCTTTGATATGTTTGAAGTCTATGTATATGGTGTGCTAAGATAATAGCAGTTTCTTATATTCAATAACTTTTATCACTACTATCACTTACTCCGTTCGGAAACGTTAGCCATGAATTTTCAGTTTATGTTAAATAAATATGAATAATAATAGCGATAGATTTACCAAATAAATTTTCATAAGGACCAAAATTCCTTTCAATGCACCACGCTACTGTCTTCCGAGATTCAATTTCCTCAAGAAAATTGCTTTAACTAAATTCTATTATTAGGTTGGCAGGTAGGGTCTCATTGGAATTATGAACACAACAGAGGGAGGAATAATTGTCAAAAATTATTCAAGTGTTACTTAACCCCCGAAGGACACCTTTCACTCCACCATCGTGCCACTCAGCCATGATTTGCTTAAGCACTTTGAAGACGATAGCGATAGGTTCATCTATTTGGACAATTTTGAGAAATCATTTCATTTTGAGTCTATTATTTATTTCATTTATGAAATACGAGGGAAACGAGCAGATGGATCACTTGGAAAGCGATCAGCGCCGCCCATGGACACCAGGAACACCAGAGGATTTACTAAGTGTTCATTGCAATTTGTTTAAATTGTTTTTGGACTGCCTCGTTGGCCGATCGCAAGTGCGACTGCCGGACAAGAGGTCTCGGGTTCGATTCCCGGGTCGTGCAAAGTATTACTAGGTTTTTAAAAATCTCAGTAGTAGCACAGAGCCTGGGAATGTGCCCGGTATATGGCAATAGGCTCACCCCCTATTACATGGGACTCATAACATAAATATTGAAAAGTGGGTGTTACATTGTACAGTGGCATTTAAGTAGCGAAATGTGCACCTCTGCCTACCCCTTCGGGGATAAAAAGGCGTGATGTTGTGTTATGTTTAAGTTGTCGTACTGTAGGTACTGACATCAGTTTCGTATTAATTCCCTGTTTAGTACTTGACCCCATCTTTGGAATTTTCAATCTGACTTTTTATCATCATCATCATCAACAGCCGGAAGACGTCCACTGCTGGACAAAGGCCCCCCCCTTAGCCCTCCACGTCGAACGACAACTCGCCACCCGCATCCACTGGCTCCCCGCAACTCTGGCGATGTCGTCGGTCGACCTAGCGGGAGGTCTGCCCACGCTTCGTCTTCCGGTCCGTGGTCTCCACTCAAGGACTTTCCTGGCCCATCTGCCGTCAGTCCTTCGAGCGACGTGGCCTGCCCATTGCCACTTCAGTCTGCAGATTTTGCGAGCTATGTCGGTAACTCTTGTTCTTTGGCGAATCTCCATATTTCGGACTTTGTCGCGCAAAGAAACCCCGAGCATAGCTCTTTCCATCGCACGCTGAGCGACTTTGAGCTTCTCCAGAAGGCCAGAGGTCAGGGACCACGTCTCGGTACCATACGTCATCACCGGCAACACACACTGGTTGAACATCCTGGTCTTTAGGCACTGAGGGATTTTCGATGAGAAGATTTCGCGTAACTTCCCGAACGCTGCCCATCCAAGTTGGATTCTTCGGGCGACCTCTTTGTCGAAATTGGACCTACCTAGCTGTATAATCTGCCCTAAGTATGTGTAGTGGTCTACAACTTCGAGGATATCGTTCCCAACGATGACCGGTACAGGTGCAACATGGACGTTTGACATGATTTTGGTCTTGTCCATGTTCATTTTAAGACCCACCTGTTGGGAGACGACATCGAGGTCCCTGAGCATGGTGTTTAAATCCTCCAGCGACTCCGCCATGATGACTACATCATCGGCGAAGCGGAGGTGTGTGATGTATTCGCCATTGATATTGATGCCCAGTCCACTCCAGTTTAAAAGCTTGAAAACGTCCTCCAATGCGTTGGTGAACAGTTTCGGAGAAATCACGTCTCCCTGTCTCACGCCTTTCTGCAATTGGATCTGACTTTTTATGTGTGTTCTAAATTTTCAAAATAGCTTTAGAACTAAAAAAAATAGTCATAATTGAAATATTCACACGTGCTCAGTCTCTATGATCTGTAGCTCAAAGTATAATTTTAGCATACTACATTATAATCCATAATCTGACACCAAAACAAAACTTCGAACAATTTATCTTCTATTCCACTTTAAGATAACTTCTCAAACACGTACCATTGCGTAACACCCAGCTGTAGTGTGACAATATTTATCAGGACTTCATAAATTTCAACAAAGTTTCTACACAACGAGACGAGACTACGAGGGACTGTTACAGAACGGAGTTTATTTTAATCAAATTATATAGAGAACCACGTGTGCACTGTTTTATGTAAGTAATTGTAGTCTGCGAAGTATATTTACTGCGTGTTTTAATTTAGAATACAATGACAATGTGTAACTTTAAATTGTTTTTGCTCTGAAATAAATTACTTTGAATATTTTTTGGTTTACAGAGTATGGTCGTCGGTGATTTCAGATTTCATTTTCATTGTGTATGAAAATTGTAATTACTACTTTGACTTTAGGAGGTACCTACCTACTAGTACAACAAACAAAAAATACTTACTATTATTATTTAATGTTTTTATAATCTCACGTGAATATACTGAGAAAAGCTCTACTAGTTTCGAACCACAGAGGGGTTCTTCCTCATGGGCAGCGTGTGCGGTCGCGGCGACGTCGCGCAGCCTACTGTGGTTCGAAATTAGTAGAGCTTTTCTCAGTATATTCACGTGAGTAACTCGCGATTTTTAGTTTATTATTATTTTATGCTCAAACGCGCAAAAGTGTCGAGTATGGCATCTATTTATAACAAAACTATTTTAAAAATCTTTTCCACAAACTAAGAACTAAACAACAATAACAAAACACGATCAGATTCCTAATTCAAACTTTAAAAAGTTGCCATGGAATCGTAAAGAAAATAAACGCTTAAAACCTCTTTGCGAAGCGGTCGAAGCTAAAATTAAAAAGTTAAATGCTTAGACAAGCGGTGAATAATAAATGTTGTAAGCTACATAAATAAGTTTGTCTTACGGTAGTTACTTGGAGCCCATCCAATGCATCTTAATACCTTATTGATTTTGACAAGCGAATCGAGCGGGCTAAGTCGAATTTGTGATTCTCTTGAGCTTATGTAAAATATTGTGTAGAAAGTAATTTATATAGATAATATTGTGGTGAATCACAGGTCTGCTATTGATAATTCCTCACGTATTATGTATGATTACTGAACAAAAATCCTAAATACTTGCATACCAGATTTCCTATCTGTGGATAATATATTATTAATAACTATTTTAAATCATCAACATAATCATGTGTAACATTCTAAGCTACTTCAAAATAATCCTACATAAAACATAACTAATATCTACATTCTACAATCCAATCGATGCTATAATGCAAAACACATTCTCATAAAATTCGACCATAAAACCAACACGATAACGTCCAAAATATCTCGTATGGTATAACGAGTGTTGGTTTATTAGCTCAATCGAAGTAAATACGCCACATAGTAACGTATCTTCTAATTTATTTAAGCACATTCACATTACATTTGTACGGAACATCAGGAACTACGGCGAACGAGTTGCTTCAATTGTGAAATATGGTGCTCTAGAGAATTGGAATTACACACTGATATGTGTGAAGTAGGTATACCTTATTTCAGAAAATATGGATGGAAAGATTCATCTCGTCTTACGTAACTTATGTTAGTGACAATTATCTACTACAAAATCACTTTTATTATTCTCCAAGCGAAAGGAATCATTTTATCTTTTTTTTTTTTTGAAGAATGACATTATATATATTTTTTTATTCTCGTTTATTTTATTTTTAGGGGGTTTTTGTCCATATGGATACGTCTACCGTACTTTATCTTATTAAATATACTCTATGTAAATGAAAGTGAATCATTAACAAGGTATGACATATCAGAAAAATTATGTCACCCTCACCAGTTCACTCAACCCCTTTGCAATCTTCGTTTTAATTATTAAATAATATATTGTCTTGATAAGTCACTTTTATTCGGTTAATGATATTATATAGAAATGGATTTTTAAACAAGCTCGCAAACATTTATTCTTTAAAATCATTCCACTAACAATTATATAAAAAAATGATACGGTTTAAAATAAGAAGACATGAAACGTTTCATTACCTAATAATACTAAAAAATAGAAGAAAATTAAAACCAGTAAAAACTTCGATTGTGAAAATTTCCGAACGCACCTGCGCTCGACAGAAATTAGTGAAGTTCTACCATGGCCATTTTTCAACTGAAAATATATATAGAAAAATGAATCTCCGATCAGTTTCACAATCCATTGAGCTGAATAATAAAACTACGGCGCGGCATAGTCGAACAGAGCCATCGATTTATAGCATCATGTATGAAAAAATCGTGTTCTATCATTTGGGTAATGGGTTAAGGTGCTTGTTCGATAGTGGTATGATAAATGGTTCATAGTAAGCGTAAAATAATGATTTGTGTGTGTGAAAAAATGTGTTTGAAATAAATATTCTGTTATTTTTTTGGCATAATTCGGTAAACGAATAGACGGATCACCTGATGGTAAGCAATCGGCATCGCCCATAGACACCTGGAACACCAGAAGCTTTACATGTGCGTTACCGGCTTTTTGGGGATTACGAGTTTGAGGATCGTTGGGGATTCAGGGATTGGGAAGATTGAAGAAGGGGAGGGTAATTGGGCCTCTGGTAACCTCACTCATACGACGAAACACAACGCAAGCGTTGCTTCACGTCGGTTTTCTGTGAGGCCGTGGTATCACTCCGGTCGAGCCGGCCCATTCGTGCCGAAGCATGGCTCTCCCACACTTGAATTTGTTATTTAAAATTATTGTAAAGATAAATCGTGATGACAGTTTTTTCTGTTTTACTACTGCTGCTAAAGTAATGTAATGCTACCGGTAGTTTGATCACTATTTTGGGAATTACGCACTCATGTGTAGGTACAATGTGGTTGTAAATAATAATTTCGTGTTGACTATTGAGTTAATATTTTAGAATGTTTTTCTTTACTTACCTATAAAAAAACACTAAATATATAAATACGTTGATATTTATTTAAATAAAGCGGTATGATAATTAAAACTATTCTGTTTTTAAATAAAATATCGTGAGACATACTAAATTAACTAAAAATCGCGGGGCAGCGTAGGCTGCATGACAATGCCGCGACCGCTCAAGCTGCTCGTGAGGAAGAACCCCACTGTGGCTCGAAACTAGTAGAGCTTTTCTAAGTATTTTTACGTGAGTAACTCGCGATTTTCAGTTAAAATTGTTCTAATAATTTTTGATACAAATAATTTCAAAGTTCATTTTTCAGATAATATCTGTACAAAAAAATGTACCTTATCGTTGTCCAGGATAACTTGACAGCCACGTGTCTGACCACTGACCAGCATACGATCTCTCGGTGTCAGAGGTATCAGATATTTGCAAATTGATTTACCGCCCGCAGCAGCCCTGAGGCGAGCATCGATTTTATGCCCTACTTCACCTCCACTTAATGAACTTTGCAATACAACGGATAATAAAAAACAATGCCTTTATGCCTAGGTTAAGCCATGTTGTGCAATATTAGCATACTTCATGGCGAAACTTCATTAATTTGTTACTTTTTAAAACGATATTTACAGAGTTGATTCCAAAAGTTCTGTAACGATTTTTCTCTAAAAGTGAAATGGAAGTAATTCCCTGTCAATACAAATAAAATATACACTATTGGCTAATTTTCAATCATAACTAATGCCATCTCAAATAATATTGAACTATCATAAAGTAAAATCCTTACTAATATTATAAATCGGAAAGTGAGTTTGTTTGTTTGTTCCACTTTCACGTCGTAACTACTAAACCGATTGCTTTGATTTTTTGCAGACTTAAAGTTAAAAGTCCGGATTAAATAATAGGGTACTTTTTAACCCGGAAAAATTTTATATTCCCGAGGAAAAACAAAAGTATTGGTATAGATGGCGTTGTGTGTATTGGTATATGTAACATAGGCTACTTTTTATCCTTTTGTGACGCGAGCGAAGCCGCGGGTAAAAGCTAGTCAGTAAATATATCTATCCTATATTCTATTTACAGACTACTTATTTACCGAACTGAAAATGTCTCCTAGGATTTTCGCGCTAAATAGTAAGTACTAGCAAAAAAATGGAAGTCTAACTATATTATAGTATTTATCTTTGTCTACTCCTATCCAGACATGATGTAATGTTATGCAATCATTATTATCTTCTTTCAAAATATTTACTCTCCGTATTGATCGCAAATATTGGGCAATAGCGAAACTTGAGTACCGCTTGTCCGTCTGAGTTTTCGTTGATTGATTACTTTTCCCCTGCAAGATAGGTCGAACTATAAGCGTGGTAGTGACATCACTGCGGTATAAAATATCAAACGTTTTTTTTTAACAAGATTTTTAGGATAAATATACATAATAGACATACAGACTGCCTCTTTGGAAGAATGGTCGCAAGTGTGACTCCCGGGCAAATTATAATAGGGTTTTTTAAAAAAAAACTCAGTAGTAGCACAGGATCTAGAATAGTGACCGGTATATGGCAATAGGTACACCCCCTATTACACGGGACTCATAACATAAATAGTGTAAAGTGGGTGTTACATTGTACAGTGGCATTAAGTTCCGTAATGTGCCGTGATGTTATGTTATTATGTTATACACAAAACGTAGCTTTGTTCCTTTGATGTGTCCTGGAGGACCAGAATGCGCATGGGTATAGCACTCTCCTTCTTTTCTTTAAACGTACTTTAGTTATCTTTTCAAGATATTGAAAAACTAAAATAGTATCAAGCTTTACTTTATTGCAAATTCATTTACCGTAACTTTCACAAAATGTTGAACATCAAATAAATTCAAAATAGAAAACAGAATATAACTGACACCTCGTATTCGCTTTTCAAAGCTCAGTAAAACGAGCTAACGTTCTCTTGAACACCAATCGCAGTGCAATATCCGACATCTTATGTACCCGAGTTCTCCCGGAACTAGCCGATGACGCCCGAAGGTAACATACAAAGATTTGTTGGGTCGGAATAATCGGAAATATTGCGTTTATAAGCTTAGTTACCTTCTTGTTTGAGTGTGGTTTACATTGTGTTTATAGAAATTAATCTTTATGTTTAAGATATAAGTCACTCTATTGTCTGTCTTGTACCCTTTTTTTTTTTTTTTTGAGGGGGGAAAATCATCCAATGACTTCTCCCGCCTGGGTGAGGCGGGAGGGAGTGTCAGACTCTTACTGACTAAAAACCACCCCGTTCCTACACCTGCACTTCGAACCGGAGCCCCGGCAACCCGTTAAGTCTTCCGCGGCTCCGTATCGGCATCAGCCTTGTTAGGCCCCATCTGTGGTGGTCTGATGGCTCCTTGAGGTGCGCGCGGAACGCGACGCGCCGTACGCACGGGCCTGGTTCTGGTCGGGCGGCGAGTCACCCATGCTCGCCGTCCGCAGACCCGTGCTTACGGTGGCCGGAGATCGTCTCGCGATCCCCGACGCCCGGAGTGTCTCTCGCGACGGCCGGGTCGTGAGGAGGTTCGTTCCCTCACGCGCTCCGCCTCCTCCTTAGCTAGCATGACTGCTTCGCAGAAGGAGGAGACGGCATCCCAGTCCCCCTCGCTCCGTACCATGGTCTGAACCAGAGCCGGACGCGAGAGGTCGCCGTCGCCGATCACATTCCTGAGGACACGGCGGTGCTCAGTCCACGCAGGACACACCGCCACCGTATGCTCCACCGTGTCCTCCGGGCGATCCTCGCAGTGATGACACCCGGGCGTTTCCTCCCGCCCAATCCGAAACAGGAACCTACCGAAACTTCCGTGTCCGGTAAGCACCTGCGTCAGGCGGTAGGTGAGGACGCCGTAGCGTCTCTCAAGCCACTCCTCAAAGAGGGGACTTACCGCTGCAATGACAGCGAGCCCAGCCTTCGGTTGCGACAGTCGTTGCTGCCATTCCGCCATGAGATCACGCCGGAGCTCATCCCGCCACGCATTAATCTGGCGCGGCAGCGGAGTTTCGCCCCGGCGACGTGCCTCCGCGCGCAAACAAAACACGCGCGCGAGCACCTTCGCCTCCAGATCCCACGGCGGTAATCCGGCAAGGAGGTTCGCCGCCTCCCCGGAGATCGTGCGATATCCGCGTATCAATCGGATCGCCATGACCCTCTGTGATGTGAGCAGCGCCCGAGCGGGCCGCCGCATCAGGTTCGGCGCCCACACAGGGGCGCCGTAGAGGGCCATGGACCGCACGACCCCGGCGTATAACCTCCGGCAGGAGGCGTTTGGCCCCCCGAGGTTGGGTAGGAGGCGCTTAAGCGCCGCCCCCGTCCTTTCCAACTTAGGAGCCAAACGTCGGAAATGCTCCACGAAGTTCCACCGACTGTCGAGGACGAGTCCTAGATACTTCATCGTCGTCTCGACGCCGATGGTAACTCCTCCCGCCGTTAATTGGGACTCACCCGGAGGTGGCGCGTTCCCGCGGCCATGAAAACACATGGCTTCGGATTTGTGGAGCGCCACCTCGAGTCCCAGTTGCCGGATTCTTTCAACGACTGTCGTAACCGCTCTCGCCGTTAAATTAGCCGCCGCCTGATGCGACCTCCCGTGTGCTAACACTAGTGTGTCGTCAGCGTAACAGACCACGCTGACGTTGTTCGGGAGGTCGGTGCGCAGCACCCAGTCATAGCCGATGTTCCACAGGAGCGGCCCCAAAACCGAACCCTGTGGAACACCGCGCGACGTCTCTCGCCGGTTCCACTCACCTCGGTGACCGGGGTAAATGACGGACCGTTCCGTCAGGTATGCCTCGATTACACGACGGAGATAGGTGGGCACCCGATGATATCGAAGTGCCTCCAAAATGCAGCTCCAGGGCAGGGAGTTGAAGGCATTGGCGATGTCCAAGGACACCGCCACTACGACCTTACCTCTGGACACTGCAGTCCCCGTCGTGAGGTCTCTTACACGCATGATGGCGTCCACCGTGGAACGCCCTCTGCGAAAGCCGAACTGGCCGTCCGACAGGTCCGGCCCAACATCCGACAGGTGCGCGACGAGGCGGTTCGAAATGATCCTTTCGAAAACTTTTCCCACCTCGTCGAGCAACACGATGGGCCGGTACGCGGACGGAGAGTCCGCAGGGCGCCCCGGCTTCTTCACTAGGACCAATTTACCCGCCTTCCACAATAGCGGGAACTGGCCCCTCTCCAAGCATGCGCTGTAGAGACCAATTAATCGAGGCTCGAGAGCCTCCGAGGCCAGGACCCACGCCTTGCCGTGCAGTCCGTCGGGTCCCGGGGCGGTGTTTTTGGCGCCCATCCGGCGCACCGCCGCTCTCAACTCGGCCTCGGTCACCTCCGAAACTGTGTCGTCGTCGTCTTCGCTGTGGCCCACATAGGGCACCGCAGGGGGCGGAGTCATGGACGGAGGGGTGAAACCCCTCTGTAGTCGGGGGAACAAGGTGCCGACCACCTCCTCCACTACCTCTGGCCGGAGACTCTGAGTCAGCGGGGGAGCCCATGTGCGGAGCTTATCCCGCACCATCCGATAGGGGCGTCCCCACGGGTCTCTGTTCAGAGTCTCCAAGAACTCCTGGAGGGCATTCTCTTTGGCCCGCCGTATCTCCGCTTTCAGGGCGGCCTTCGCCGCCTTGTACCCCTCGTACAACTCCGCCTCTCTGACCTCTGCGTCCTGAGGACGGATGCGAAGCCTGCGGTGCCTGGTGTACCGGCGTCGCGCAGCAGTGCATGCACTGCGTAGAGCAGCCAGCTCTTGCGACCACCAGTACGTCTGGCGCTTGCGCTGACCTGGCCGGACCCGGGGCATCGCCACGTCACAGATTCTGGACATGGCGTCCTGGAGCCACCTCGCCTCCTCATCGATGTCGGCAGGCCTGTCCGGTGGTATCACCCAGGCCTGCACGATTGCGGCTTCAAGGAATAGCTCCCGGTCCAGCTGTCTCAGCGCCCAACGCGGGCCACATGGGGCCTGTCTGACAGCGGGTCCGCGGATCGGTGGAGACGTTAAACCGGATATAGTGGTCGGAGTACGTTTCCACCTCTCCATGACGCGCAGTCAACAACCGGGTGACAGAGCAGGGCTAGCGAACGAAATGTCCACCACCGATCGCCCTGCATCGCACGCCACGTGGGGACAGAACCCCGGTTCAGGACGACTAGGCCTGCCTCAAGGGCCCAGTCTTCCACCATCCTACCCCGAACGTCAGTAAACCGGGAACCCCAAGCCAAGTTCTTGGCATTGAAGTCCCCGAGGACGAGCACGGGGAGGGAACGGAACCCGACAACGACGGCGACCAACTCCCTCAGGGAGTTGTGGAACTCGGCGAGAGTTCGGTTCGGAGAGAAATACACGCCCACCACAGCGATCTCTCCGAACCGTGCTGCGACACAACCCCGGCCTCTCTGAACGGCCTCGAGAGTCGGGGTTCCGGCGGCGGCTGACGAGATGATGGTCACCGAGCCGTCCAAGTCTGCCACCCAGTGATCCCTGGGCGGGACAAAATACGGCTCGGAGACCACAGCGACATTTATTGACCACTGCGCCATGCTCTGAAGCAGGAGATCCTGAGCGGCGGCGCAGTGGTTGATGTTCGCCTGAAGGAGGCGGAATGGAGCTATTATTGGCAATCCATCCCAGCCTCTTCCCTGACGGCATTACAGCCAGTGGTGGCCGCGGCGACGGTAGCAGTGGCGACTGCAGCGGCGGCGGCGGGACTGACGGGGGCAGCGGAGGGCCTACTCTTGCCCCTGGATTTGGCAGGAGGGGAGCAGGCCTTGCTCCCGACCCGGTGATTGGCCGGCTTACCAACCGCCGCACATGCGTGACAGTGCAGCGGGGCAGAGCACGAGCCGGCTCTGTGACCGGGCTGACCGCAACGGAAGCAGCAGTCACTGCGGTCAACCTCCGAGGTGCACCTAGCGCTCACGTGGTCACCTACGTGGCAGCGGTAGCACCTTATAGGTCGGACCTCGAGCAGTTTGACCTGCGCCGAGACCCAGCCTACCAGGAGCCTTCGACCCTCCTTTATTTTCTTGGCCGCTGAGACGGGGCAGCTCACTACAACCGTTCGCAACCCCGAATTATCTGCACGGATGGTGCCGGCCTTAACTTGCTCGGCAGGACACTCACCCGTCCTGGCCACCGCGGCCACGACCTCCTCCTCCGTCACGGAGTCGTCCAGGCCCATTATACGTAACTCCAGGCACTTGGTTGGCCTTGACACGCGAGCCTCGTCTGCACCAAGGCACACTCTGAGCCTTTCGGCTAGAGCGTCAGCGGTTGGACCGCTGGTCGCGCCGGGGACCTCTAGTAAACGGGCTCCAGTCGCCGTCACTTTCAAAGAGAACCCGTTAGGGGCCCCGTACTCCGCGGGAGTTACCGCCCGCTTCAGTTTGGCGAGGATGTCGCCATATGTCACGCCTCTTTTGACCGCGTCCGGCTGTAGAGTTATCACTACAGCCGCGGTTTTAGGGACGACAAGCATTGCCGCAGCGCGCTTTTCCTTGCGCCGCTGCCGCTGCCTCTGCCGCTGCTCCTTTTTTCGGCGCTTTCGCCCTTGCTTGGCGACCCTCCTCGCCTCTCTTGTACCCTTGGGATTACAATAATTTATAATATGTTTATGACGGCATTATTGCACTGCACGTGTGCTCTATTCTATACTATCTACGGTGTATGAGGAAAAAATGAAATGTATTTTAACCGAAAATGTCGAAATTACTAAAATAATTCACTAAACATTTATAAATAAATGAATGTGTGAATAAAAACCAAATTATCTGACATACGTTGTATAGAGATTTGCACACTATGTGAACGAGCATATTATACATACTACTTAACACTACAACCAACTTATTACTTTAATAGTTTGTTTATAGTAGAAACAACCTCATTTGTTAACAATTTAAGAAAAAAATACTTTTAATATTTTTTAAAGTACTCATTTATTATATCGATTATAGGTAAATAAATGTAATAATAAACATAACATTACGGCTTTTAACCCTGAAGGTTTTTTTTAAGGGGGGAAAATCATCGAATGACTGCTCCCCCCTGCGTGAGGCGAGAGGGAGTGTCAGACTCTTACTGACTAATAGTCACCCCGTTTGTTCTCCTGCACATCGAGCCGGAGCTCCGGTAGCCCGTTAGGTTCTCTGCGAGTAGCCCTGAAGGGGTAGGCAGAGGTGCACATTACGGCACTTAATGCCACTGTACAATGCAACACCCACTTTTCTCTAAATTATGTTATGCGTCCCATGTAATAGAGGGTGAGCCTATTGATAAAATGAACTGAATAGAACCTTGTTCTTTACAAATAGTTGTTAAATTTCGAGGTATTACAAACATTGGATTCACCGAAATGTTACCACTAGCCTTCTTAAAGTCTTTACAGACCATTTACACGTTGACATTTTGCCAGATTAAAGTCGGCTCAACATGTCGGCCGGGCAAACACCCGATTATATTCCGGACATAAACTAAGGCGCAACTTGGAAGCCGGTGCGGACACGATGTCGAGACAACGAAAGCCGGAGGTGACAGAGCCTAGAAACGCTTCTGTAGTGTTCACGACAATCACAGAACGGTCCCACTAAGTGATTTGAGTTTCTTAAGTGATTTTCGATACCTATTCATGATCTTTTTTTTTAAGGGGGTAAATAATCGAATGACTGGCCCCGCCTGGGTGAGGTGGGAGGGAGTGTCAGACTCTAACTGACTAAAAACCACCCCGTTCCTTCTCCTGCACGGCATGCCGGAGCCCCGGTTACCCGTTAGGTTCTCCGCGACTCCGAATCGGCATCGGCCCTATTAGGCCCCATCTGTGGTCGTCTAATGGCTCTTTGAGGCGCGCGCGGAACGCGACGGGTAATTAAAATATAGTAGGTATATGTATAGAACACATATAAAACACTAAGGAGTCGAGAGAACGGTAAGCATTGAAAGGAAACTTAAAAATAATTATTCTATATACTACGTTTAAAAAGAACCGAATTTACCCCCTCTTTTTTGAAGTTGATTCATTACATACCATAACATCACGCCTTTTTATCCCCAAAGGGGTAGGCAGAGGTGCACACAGAAGAAACAACCACTTTTCACTATTTATGTTATGAGTCCCATGTAATAGGAGGTGAGCCTATTGCCATATACCGGGCACAATTACAGATTCCGTGCTACTACTGAGATTTTTAAAACTCAGTCATACTTTGCCCGACCCGAGAATAGAACCCGAGACTCCTTGCCCGACAGTCGCACTTGCGACCACTCTGCCAACGAGGCAGTCTTAATAGGTCAATCGGAACAATCATAGTTAACACTCCACCTAAACCGAAATGAAATTGCATTACTCAAGACACAACCACATTTCATTTGGAAAAGAAACACAGTCTCAAAGTCTAAAATTTTAGAAATTGAAGCCAAAGTGGGTTGCATATTAGACAGGGCTTTTAAAATCCAACAGGACTCGCTAAAAGGGCTCTTGTGGGTCGTTATTCAAATTGTGAGCGTCAATATGGCGACGAGAGGCATCGATACTACAAATTAAACATGGAATACTATTGTTTGTGAGAATATAACATAACATAACATCAAGCCTTTTTATCCCCGAAGGGGTAGGCAGAGGTGCATATTTCGGCACTTAATGTCATTGTACAATGTAACACCCACTTTTCACTATTTATGGTATGAGTCCCATGTAGTAGGGTGTGAGCCTATTGCCATATACCGAGCACATTTCCAGATTCCGTCCTACAACTGAGATTTTTAAAAATTCAGTAATACTTTGCCCGACCCGGGAATCGAACCCGAGACCAATCGGCCAACGAGACAGTTTATGAGAATATGAGTTCAGTATTCTAAACACGAGTAGTGTAAACATAGGGATTGGTTCCGTTCTGTCTGTAAACAAATATATGTCGCCTTCATCAAAAAAAATAAACAGAGACGCGCAACTAAACTTTTGACCCGTATTCCCTAAGCGTCAGAGTGTTGTATTGCATGTAAGCGGAAATTTTTGTATAATAATATGGTGTGTACGATAGATACTTAGATTATCTCGAAAAACTGTTTCTTTATTTGAATCACCTATAGTTTTAAAAAAAATTAGCAATATTTGAGGTTCCAAAGTAAATTAGCTGGAGAAATGTTTTACTTATATAAACATGGATTTTATCGACATCCCAATGATAAGGCTTACTCATTTTAATTAAAAATGAGTTGTGAATTATAACAAAAGACATCAGTTTAACGTCCGTCTTTGAATGAGAAAATGTACCTATGTATTATTTTCCACTTAAACGAATCGAAATTTTTACATATAACATCACGCCTTTAACCCCGAAGGGGTAGGCAGAGGTGCACATCATACCACTGTACAATGTAACACCCACTTATCACTATTTATGTTATGAGTTCCATGTAACAGGGGGAGAGCCTATTGCCATATACCGGGCACAATTCCATATATTCAAATATAATAAGTCGAAATTTATATAAGCAAAGTTTTCTACCTTTAAAAGACATGTAAGTACCTAATCATAGTTTCTAATGGCTGGCAACCACAATGCCAATCAAATGTAATCAGAGAGATTGTCTAACCATTACCGATTCCGTCTGCTGTGGTCATTCGGTCAGAATGATGACAGGTCATTTAATATTAACTGTCGACGTAAGTGATTAAGAGCCTTTACCTAATTTTGGTAATGGATTACCACTGCAGATTTGTGGTTTATAGACTAATTAGAGTTCAATTTTTAAGATTATATGTTGTGGAGTTAGTCAAATTGAACAGGGTGACCTTTACCTACTTAATTATTTTAAAATGATTAAAAGTATTTTATATTTATTGACTTTTTTACTAAGTTAAGAATGGGCCGGCTCGACCGGAGAATTACCACGGCCACACAGAAAACTGACGTGAAGCAACGCTTTCGTTGTATTTCTTCATGTGAGTGAGGTTACCGGAGGCCCAATCACCCTCCCCTTCCCCAATCTCCCCAATTCATGAATCCCAACGATCCTCAAACTCCTAATCCCCAAAAGGCCGGTAACACAGCTGTAATGCCTCTGGTGTTCCAGGTGTCCATGGCAACGCCGATTGCTTATCATCCGTCTGCACGTTTACCGACTTATGCCATAAAAGAAAAGTACATAGATTCTAATTTAAGTCAAATCTTTAGGTATAAGATTTTTTAAAGAAGTACACAGTTACTTGATTTAGCACGCTCAAATACAAGAACAGCTTCACAGAAACACATAATATGTCTTGTACGACATATAACAGGATAAAATAATTGGACATGAGAAAAGGACAAACTCCCTGGAGGGATCAGGGTGATTGTTCTTCAATTGTTAATATGGAATCTGTTTCTTAAAAGCAGCAAAAGATTGATGATCCGACGAAGGTACGAAGATATGGGTCAAATGAATACCAGTCTCGTCTGAAGTAGAATTTGGAAAATAATACTGTGACAATTTCCTTTTCCTGGTAATGTAACTGTTTGTATGTTTTACTTTAATGTCTTACTAATTTTTTATTGTGATGATGATGACGCTTTTGTGACGTCATAATGCAAATATTGGAATTAAAACTTTTTTTTAATCTATTTTATTTTAGGGGCTTTTAACCAATAGGCTACGTCAGCCCCATCGTAGCCCAAACCTATCTATCTAAAACATTTTAAATTAACTAAAAATTAATTAGAAATATCAAATACCAGTGGGTCATCACTTTTGCTCTTCATTACAATTGACAGTGCTGCATTTTTTTTTCTTTTTTAAAAACGTTGCATTGCATTGCTTGTCATGGAAATCACACCACAGGTATAGTGTAACTGGATGGTCCATCAGCTTAGTGAGGGAAGATAGAAAGGTAGACAGATAGTGTATTTGTATCGTCTGTCTCCTTAAAGTATGAGAATTAGGTATAAATATTGTCTACTGTGTGAAAATTTTATTGTTATTTAATTATATGGATAAAGGTTACCGCCAGAACTTAGCTAAACTTTTTAGTACCTAACAAATTTTACTTATAATATTTACCTATATTAAATTCTGTGAGAGAGCCATGCTTCGGCACGAATGGGTCGGCTCGACCAGAGTGATACCACGGCCTCACAGAAAACCGACGTGACGCTTGCGTTGTGTTTGGTCGTGTGAGTGAGGTTACCAGACGCCCCATTATGCCCCCTCCCTCTTTCCCAATCTCTGAATCCACAAAAATCTTCAAATTACTAATCCCCAAAAGGCCGATAACACACTTGTGAGGCCTCTGGTGTTCCAGGTGTCCATGGGCGATGTCCACTATCTATGTATAGATATGTCCATTATCAGGTGATGCAAGCTTATCCCATAAAAGTATTATTTATTTCTATAACGTTTATTATTTTTATGGACGTTTTGCGTTAATTCGACAAAAATACTTCACTTACATAGCAACACGTGGAAAGGCTTTCCAACTTTTGCCAATAAACAACTTTCTTACTTGTACAACATCTGTCTATGGGAAACAAATGGCTTTATGTTAAAAATAGACATTAAAAAGTTAGCCTAATAATAGTAGAAACGGCAATTAAATTAAAGAACTTTGAACCTTAATTTATTTAATGTTTGAATACCAAAGCTTTTTAACTAAATTTCTCTCTGGAACTTTGTTGAAGTTTACAGCTAGTTCAATTTAAGGAAATTTAACTTCCACTTAATCAGAAAACTCGGTTTTATAAGTTAAATGTTTAATCGTACAGGTTTGGTACAATGTAGGGAGATTTCCTTCGATCTACTTGAAAAAAGATGTACTTAAACAAATTTTGTAATCTATTTACGAATTGAAAAACGTACTTTAATTATTATTAATGACGCTAATAATTAACTAGCATTATCTCCATCAAAACAACCCAGGATGTTTAAGAAAAACAATCGAAACAAAACAAAAAACAAACTCCATTCTATTTTTAAAATCCGTGCAAAACAAAGTACCAACAAAATGAATCCATTGCAGTCGTATATTTCCACAAAAGCTACCTCAAGGAAACAGATTAAAAATTACTTATGCAAACGTATCTCTCACTGAAACACTACAAACAATTTACTCATTCTCTTTGCCCAGTGACGTCACAGTACTGTAAACAATGTTGTGACGTCACAGCGCTCCATGACAGATGTAGACAGTATATTACCTTTATGGAGTGCACAAGGATACTCTTCATTCTCTTGTACTGACACACCTCTTGAGGTCGTTTAAGTCCCTCTCCTAGGGAGGAATTTTGATTTGAATTTCTTATGAGCGTGTATTTTATTTGTAGGAGTACATACCTGAAACAAAAGCATAATTTGTTTAGTAAAATTATAAAATAGAGTGTAACAACAGCTTTAGAGACAGCTGTAAACTTGTTTTGTTAATAAATATTGGGCAGTCATCAACTACGTTTTGTTTTGGAATAGGATGCAAATTGCGCAGACAGATCACGTGAAGGTAAGCGATCAGTACTGCCCATGGATACACGCAATGCCAGATGAGCCACAGGTGCATTGCCAGCCTTTGTTTCTCGCAAAAGGTCCATTAAAACATACGGTAAAATGGGGTGAATAGACATAAGAGAGGTGAATCGGTACTATGAAGAATTTCTCAATATCTATTCACCCCTATTCTGTCTCTATTCACCTCTCGATCCCTATCCACCCCATTTTACGGTACTATCACTACATAGTATAAAACAAAGTCGCTATCCACCGTCTGTCTATCCCTATGTATGCTTAAATCTTTAAAACTACGCAACGGATTTTGATGCGTTTTTTTTAAAGATAGAGTGATTCTTAAGGAAGATTTATATGTATAATACACGCATATTGCACCCGTGCGAAGCCGGGGCGAATCGCTAGTAATTTATAAATTCTTGGTATCTCAAGACTGTGAGAGAAACCTTAATGCTACTAATACACAAGTAATCCTTACTAATAATATTATAGATCTGAAAGTAAGTTTGTTTGTTTGTTTGTTCCACCTTCACGCCGTAACTACTCAACCGATTGCTTTGAATTTTTGCAAACGTAAAGTTAGAAGTCCGGATTAAACAATAGAGTACTTTTTAACCCAGAAAAAATTGATATTCCCGAGGAAAAACAAAAGTATTGGTATAGATGGCGCTGTGTGTATTGGTATATGTCACATAGGCTACATTTTATTCTTTTGTGAAGCCGTGGGTAAAAGCTAGTAAGAAATAAGTTCAACCAAATTTGAATGTAAATCTTATTATGAGCTTCGCGGAAATGAGTTCCGGTACTGGCACGGCAATTTACTGCCGACCGTCATTAAAAGAACTGCAAGATCCTTTTAGTATCCATATCTCTTAAATGGTTTAATTTTAAAAGTATTCGTAAAGACTTATGAAGACTGACAGTGTACTGTAAGCTTGGACATTGATATGATATTTTGACGTGATTTAGTTTAATATAATTGTTGTGTTAATCTAACCCTTTTAGTAAATATAAGATGTGGCTAGAGTTATAAAAACTTTGTAATTACATATTTACTTTTTTTAGGCCAAAAAAAATCTTAATAAAATATCATGAAACATACTAATTTAGCTAAAAAGCGCGGGTTACTACTTACTCACGTGAATATACTAAAAGCTCTACTAGTTTCGAGCCACAGAGGGGTTCTTCTTCTCTGATGTTTAAAGGCCTATAGGCTGCGCGACGATTTTTAGTTAACCTCGATAAAATTCGAGATTTAATTAACCTTTTTGGAAATCCACTTTCATAACCCTCCATGATACCTTAACACGCCTTAGTCTCTGAGTATGCTATAAAGACGGTTTTTGCATACACACAAAAAGATTTAAAACAAAACCTTAAAACATTCCAACTAGCTCCTCTTTTCTCAGTAGCAACAATTTAACAAGATCGCAAAATCCTTGTTACGCCAAATTTACACCTTTTGTACTATAATTACAAAGGATCTTAAAATATACATTTACAGTTCATTATACTTGTACCTTTGTGAATTATTAACAGTTTCATGTATGCTCGATACAATTTCAGTCCTATTGTTTATGTTGTGAATACGAATTGTATTGTATCTCGTTACAGGTTGACCTTTGTGAAAATAAACTAGTTACAGCTACTTTTTTGGGGTCTGTTAAAGCATTTTCATTCTTCTTCATTCTGTTAAAGCACTGCTTCTTAAAGCAACGCTTTAACAGCTTCTTCTTCTTTTGGTGTTGCCAACCGCTGTAAGCGTTAAATCCAAGAAACACACTTTGACAAAATATTATTAAAGAAGTCATTGGGGGAAGCCTATGTTCAGCAGTTGACATCCTGTGCCTGGTACAATGATGATGATAAAGTATTATTATCAATGTTCATGTATCTCTGTTATAACACACGCTGTTTATCCCCAAAGCACATTACAGCATCTAATGCCTCAATGTAACACCTACTTTTCACTATTTATGTTATGATCCCCATATAATTTATCATTGGGAGTGAGTCTAGTGACATATACCGGGCACAATTTCAGACACCGTGCTACTACTGAGAATTATTTTAAAAATCCCAGTAATACTATACCCGCCCCTTTGCCCGGCAGTCACAGTTGCGACCACGCGGCCAACGTATATCTATTATGACTTTATTTTTTTAATGTGACAAGAAATAAGAGAATGAAATAAAAAATCTGTTAGCACTTTCTACACCTAACTTCAGACTGACTAAGCTACGGTAAATTTACACTAGAGTGAGTCACTGCTTGTCTAACGCCAGGCTTCATGTAACCAAACCTAGTCTATTAACAAGAATCAATTACGGAACACAGACTTCTGGGCTGCCACAGCCAGCCAAGCTGTTCACATAACATATACGTAGTAAGACTGTATGATGTGCTTCTCCAATTTTCGAAAAATCATACGTAAGTAGTATGTACTTGGCTCAATGAAGACATTAGACCCAAGACCGCTTACATACAAGTAGTGCCAAAGAGGCAGTTGAGGCAAACCAATGAAATATTATAATACAGATAAAGCAAGAATGTAAATGAAATATTATAATACAGATACCTAAAGCAAGAATGAAAATGAATGCTATATTATGTCCACCTCCACAAAAGTATTCATGATTAGAAGAAAGAATCAACATCAGGCTCGACCGGAGTGATACCACGGCCTCATAGAAAACCGACGTGAAGCAACGCTTGCGTTGTATTTCGTCGTGTGAGTGAGGTTACCGGAGGCCCAATTACCCTCCCCTTTCCCAATCTCCCCAATCCCTGAATCCCCAACGATCCTCAAACTCCTAATCCCCAAAAGGCCGCTAACGCACTTGTAACGCCTCTGGTATTCCAGGTGTTCATGGACGACGCCGAATGCTTACCATCAGGTGATCCATCTGCTCGTATACCGGCTTACGCCAAAAAAAACAACAAAAAAAACATCATCATATAGGTATATAGGTAACCTATAATTGGCCACTGCTGACCAAAGGCCTCTCACCCGGAGAAGGTTTGAGCATTAATCGCCACGCTTGCTCAATGCAGATTGGCAATTTCAAACTTATAATTAGAAATTACAAACCCAGGTTCCTCACGATGTTTTCCTTCACCGTTTGTCAGTGGTGGTCTTAATAATCTTAGAAAGTACATATAACTCGGAAAATGTCACTTTGGTACTTGCTGTTGGTAAGTTTCGATTCCGCATTCTCATGCATGAGAGGTGGGCGTCTTAAATCTCCGAGCCACCACGACTTGTTGAAGAATCAAACTACAATAAAATTCCGTCAACTGTAAACAAGTTAATTTAAAAGACATAAAAACTGACAATAGTACAACTCCAAAGGCCGCAACCTTGTTCCTAAGGTCTATAAACCCCCGAACAACCAACAAATTAGTACAAAAAAATCAAAACACGAGCTTGAAATAGAAACATGTTCCCTCCAGGCTGTTTATGTTCGCCGCAGTTATTAATTCTTTCTTTTTAATGTGATCATCCCTTGAAGGCACGAAGAGGGTTAAGTTATTTGCTAACGGCTATTTGAGGGTTACTCTTTGTTTGTTTTTGACTTTAAATTGTATTGACTTACGACTTTGCCCGTATTTAAGTAGAAATACAAAGGAATAATGTGCGTGTTCACGTTCGTGTTTAGATTTAATTCATGGGTGCGTTTGTAATACAAATCTCCAAGATGGCAATCGAATGTTTGTAGAATATTTGATTTAGTCTACGGTCATGTCATTTATACTTTATTCTATAGGGTAATGGGATTGAAGAAAAAAAATGCAAGTTTTTAATTTATTATACAACCTAAAAACAAAAATATTTGAGGGAATTTACTTTTTCATTGGATTAACGAAGACAGTTTCATAAAATGATACATTACACTTTTAAATCTGTTGTTATCAAAATGTTTACAATAGACAAACAACTACACAATCTCCCAATATTCGAGCAAAGTTGTATAATAACTCCAAAACTCCGCGATATGTTTTAAACCACGACGACAGTCTAAAATTAGCCCAACATTTTTGCTTGACAATGGGTCAAAAAGTAAAGTACCGTCGGCTGAGTTTCCACAAACATACGTGCCGTCAGTGGATGACAAAAGCGCACTCCAGGCTTGCTGCATCATTAGCAAAGACTAGAGCAACTTCACTAATTGGGGAGACCCTCAGCCGAACACCGCAGGCCTTTGAGTTTCTAGTTCGATTTGTGGTCAGATAAATTAGAAAAAAGAATTCGAAGTTTATGTAGGTTTGGTTGTTTTGATAATAATCAGCCTTGGCCAACTTCATTCCAGGTCCAGCACCTTGCTTTCTACGTATTAGGCTTTGCCATGATCTTCCCGAAAGTTTAAGGTGCCCGCTTCTCATGCCTGAGGGTGCGGGTTCAAGACCAACCAACCTACTTTTTCCGAGTCATATGTACTTTCTTAAATTATTTACACACACGATGAAGGTAAATATCGTGAGTAAACCTGGGCTTACAATTATAAGTTTGAAATCGCCAACCCGCATTGAGCAAGCGTGGTGAGTGATGCTAAAACCTCCTCTATGTGAGAAGAGGTTTTGATCAGCAGTGCGCATTTATAGGCTGTTGATGGCACAAATCCTAAATCATTAATAGGAATTGGATACTCGCCATCTAGTCAAATTCAATACTTTTTTCGATAGTTTTCTATGAATTTTGTACGATTGTGTCTTGTGACTACGTTTTTTAGCATCAAACTGCATACTAATTTCTTAAAAATTTGCTAGTTAATGAAAGTGCGATTACTTTTTAATATTTTATTGTATTGAACAGTCGAAATAATATATTTTTGATTAAGGAAAGTACCCAATTGTATAAATGGTTTTCCTATATTGACATGATATTTTCGTAGTAACATGTTCAGTGAAATTATGTTTATGTTAGTTGCTAATTTTAGAACTAGTTCAAAGCCCACCTTTTGTTAATTCCCTTTCATCGTGCATAATACCTAAGAAAGGGTTACGTCATCTTTCCGCTTAGAAACCATTTAAGTAATTGGTTTACGTGAGTACCTACACGATGCAATCGCTTAATTGCCTATTACCTTTTGTGTTTAATCACTATAGCCATCTGACTGTTTTCTGATAACATCATTACATACTGTAAAGCTACAATGTGTTTTGCAAAGATAAGATTTCTTCGGCTAGGTAAAAGAAAATGGAGGGTCGCTTGGCATTTTTTGGTTCTATTTAAAATGGGAGAATTTGTTTTTATTTTAGAGATTCAATACCTATTTAGATTGCTGTAGATGCGTTGTGTAGATGGGTATTTGTACAAAATTATTATAACCCTAATTATATTTTATAAACCACATTCTATAGTAAAAGCTACACAATAGATATACGCTCTATTGAATCTTCTTTGAAATGACTTCAAACGAGACAACAATATCCATATCCGTAGAGGTATCTAATTCAACTGCATCGCTGGATCTTCTAGTCTAGATTATATTACGTCATATTGTTCATAGGGGAAATATTAAGTGCGACTATACATTGTAGGTACATAGACTGCCTCGTTGGCCGAGTGGTCATCAAGTAAGTCACTAAACAAACTCAAGAAATCCGGAAAAATATACAAGGCACTTAAAATATTCACTGAATACTACATAGTACATAGTTTTAGCCATAAATACTTGGGGTACAAATAAAGGCAGTTACCAATACCGAATGGCCCTTTCAAGCCATCAATGACGCGAGCACCGAACGAAATTTCGTAATGAAATTCCAAGTAGATTCATAAACCCGTTCCAGGGACCCTCTACTTTTATCTTGACGGTCGGGAGACGCAAGAAATTTCATTCTTCTCCAAGTAAAATAAAATGTCTTATTTCATTCCTTTTTTTCGCAAAATTTTTCCTGCTTTAGATTGTGCAAGTAAGGGAGTAAACAGTGCCTAGATTCTACAGTGCATAATTTGACCTTTGGAAACTAAGTCTACATTATTGTATACTTCGAATATCTCTTCTTTATTGTGCATAAATATTAAAATACAAAGTAGTATTGTCAAAGAAGGGCTAATTTATAAAGCATATGGGAAGTAACAATAATTATAACTAAACTGTATTACTGAACTCTACTGCCTCGTTGGCCGAGTGGTTGCAAGTGCGACTGCCGGTCAAGGGGTCTTGGATTCGATTCCCGTGTCGGACAAAGTATTACTTGGTTTTTTAAAAATTCTCAGTAGTAGCACGGAGCCTGGAATTGCACTCGGTATATTACTATAGGTTCACTACCTATTACATGGGACTCATAACATAAATAGTGAAAAGTGGGTGTTACATAGTACAATAGTATAATGTGCACCTCTGCCTACCCCGTCGGGGATAAAAGGCGTGATGTTATGTTATGTATTACTAAACATAACCTGCTGTAAAATTTCGGTTTAGCATAAAAAGATGAGCAGATTTTATTTATTCTATTAAAAATGTTACAGACATCAAACAGTACATAAAAATAAACTCTTCATTTAATATGGCAAACATTTAAACATTTCAAATGAAAAAATGTTCATTTAAAATGTCCATGTCGACTGCTCTCGCAATAATATTTTGAGCGTCTCGTTTACGAGTTTAAAAGTGTCAACCGCAGCCGTGTCGAAATCCCTCTCAAATATCATTGCACTTTAAATTATAATGGTGAAGTTGAATAATACGTAATTCTTTAAACTGTCAAACACCGAGCGGACACCGGTAACCGCAACCTATTGTTCTTTAATTGTGTCTATAATGACGGTACTCAACGAGTTAAATCATATTTAGGTTGATTACATTTTAATTAGCTGAATTAATCATTGTTTGGGTCGCTCTAACCTTTTCAACTTGTTTGGGATTATTTCTTAGGAGTTGATTTTTTATAACATGTGGTTTTTATGATGCTAATATTTTGACAAATAAATAAAATGGTAGCTGCAATTCAGATTACATTTCCCAATTAAGAGTTAAGAGTTAAGAGTCATAGACACGCCTTTTTATCCCCGAAGGGTAAGGCAGAGGTGCAAATTTCGGCACTTAATGCCACTGTACAACCCACTTTTATTTATGTTATGAGTCCCATGTAATAGGGGGTAAGCCTATTGCCCTATACCGGGCACATTTCCAGACTCCGTGCTATTACTGTCATTTTTAAAACCCTGTAATATTTTGTCCGACCCGGAAATCGAACCCGAGACCCCTTGCCCGGCTTGGATAATCGAGCACAAACATACATAAATACACTCAGGTTCAACTGAGATACTCCTTTAAAAATAATAATGGTGTTGTTTAATATGATGACTATGCACTTCTAACAGTCTTAAAATAAATAATATGAATTGGGATAATGACAGGGTACGAAAATTCAAATTATAATTAGTCCGTAAGTAAGGAAATTAAAAAAATATTAGTAACGTATTTTTTTACATTTTCGTATATTAAAACAATACTTAGATAAAACGAATCAAAGTTTAGTCATTTCTACGTATAAAATGTACATAGAAGTGACGTCACGCGACATTCCAAATCAATATAATAATATCGTCGAAAGTATTCGTTTCTGTAAGAAAACAAAAATTACGTGTCTCATGTTTTAAAATAATCTAGCTGACGGTCATTAAAATAAAAATTAGGCATCTTTTTTTTTTTTTTTTTTTTAAGGGGGGAAAATCATCGAATGACTGCCCCGCCTGGGTGAGGCGGAGGGAGTGTCAGACTCTTACTGACTAAAAACCACCCCGTTCCTTCTCCTGCACGTCGAGCCGGAGCCCCGGTTACCCGTTAGGTTCTCCGCGACTCCGAATCGGCATCGGCCCTATTGGGCCCCATCTGTGGTGGTCTGATGGCTCTTTGAGGCGCGCGCGGAACGCGACGCGCCGTACGCTCGGGTCTGTTTCTGGTCGGACGGGGAGCCACCCATGCTCGCCGTCCGCAGGCCCGCGCTTACGGTGGCCGGAGATCGTCCCGCGATCCCCGACGCCCGGTGTGTCCTTCGCGATGGCTGGGTTGCGAGGAGGCAGCGCTTCGCTGCCTCACGCGTCCCGCCTCCTCCTTAGCTAGCATGACTGCTTCGCAAAAGGAGGAGACGGCATCCCAATCCCCCTCGCTCCGCATCATGGCCTGCACTAGGCCCGGACGCGAGAGGTCGCCATCGCCGATCACTTCCCTGAGGGCACGGCGGTGCTCAGCCCACGAGGGCATTCTCCCACGTGTGTTCCACCGTGTCCTCAGGGCGGTCCTCGCAGTGATGACACCCGGGCGTTTCCTCCCGCCCCATCAGACACAGGTACCTCCCGAAACTGCCATGTCCGGTGAGGACCTGCGTCAGGCGGTAGGTGAGGACGCCGTAGCGTCTCTCAAGCCACTCCTCAAAGAGGGGACTTACCGCTGCGATGGCAGCGAGCCCAGCCCTCGGTTGCGACAGTCGTTGCTGCCATTCCGCCATGAGATCGCGCCGGAGCTCATCCCGCCACGCACTTATCTGGCGCGGCAGCGGAGTTTCGCCCCGGCGACGTGCCTCCGCGCGCATGCTGTGCACGCGCGCGAGCACCTTCGCCTCCAGATCCCACGGCGGTAATCCGGCAAGGAGGTTCGCCGACTCCCCAGAGATCGTGCGGTATCCGCGGATCATTCGGATCGCCATGACCCTCTGTGCCATGAGCAGCGTCCGAGCGGACGCCGCAACAGTTAGGCGCCCAAACAGGGGCGCCGTAGAGGGCCATGGACCGCACGACCCCGGCGTATAACCTCCGGCAGGAGGCGTTTGGCCCCCCGAGGTTGGGGAGGATGCGTTTAAACGCAGCCCCCGTCCTCTCCAACTTTGGAGCCAAACGTCGGAAGTGTCTATGAAGTTCCACCGACTGTCGAGGACGAGTCCTAGGTACTTCATCGTCGTCTCGACGCCGATGGTAACTCCTCCCGCCGTTATTTGGGACCCACCCGGAGGTGGCGCGTTCCCGCGGCCATGAAAACACATGGCCTCGGACTTGTGGAGCGCCACCTCGAGTCCCAACTGCCGGATTCTCTCAACGACTGTCGCAACCGCTGTCGCCATTAAGTCGGCCGCCGCCTGGTGTGACCTCCCGTGCGCTAGCACCAGCGTGTCGTCGGCGTAGCATATAGTGCTAACGCCGTTCGGGAGGTCGGTGCGCAGCACCCAGTCATAGCCGATGTTCCACAGGAGCGGCCCCAGAACCGAACCCTGTGGAACACCGCGTGACATCTCTCGCCGGTTCCACTCGCCCCGGTGACCGGGGTAGCTGACGGACCTGTCCGTCAGGTAAGCCTCGATTACACGACGGAGGTAGGTAGGCACCCGATGATATCGGAGTGCCTCCAAGATGCAGCTCCAGGGCAGGGAGTTGAAGGCGTTGGCGATGTCCAGAGACACCGCCACTACGACCTTACCCCTGGACACTGCAGTCCCCGTCGTGAGGTCTCTAACGCGCATGATGGCGTCCACCGTGGAGCGCCCTCTGCGGAAGCCGAACTGGCCGTCCGACAAGTCCGGCCCAATGTCCGTCAGGTGCGCGACGAGGCGGTTCGAAATGATTCTTTCGAAGACTTTCCCCACCTCGTCGAGCAACACTATGGGCCGGTACGCGGACGGAGAGTCCGCAGGGCGCCCCGTCTTCCGCACGAGGACCAGTTTTCCCGCTTTCCAGAGAAGCGGGAACTGGCCTCTCTCCAGACATGCGCTGTAGAGACCAATCAATCGAGGCCCGAGAGCCTCTGAGGCCAGGACCCATGCCTTGCCATGCAGGCCGTCGGGTCCCGGGGCGGTGTTCTTGGCGCCCATCCGGCGCACCGCCGCTCTCAATTCTGCCTCGGTCACCTCTGGGACGATGTCGTCGTCGTCGTCGCTGTAGCCCGCGTCGGGCACCGCAGGGGGCGGAGTCATATACGGAGGGGTGAACCCCTCCACAGTCGAGGGAACAGGGTGCCAATCACCTCCTCCAAGACTTCTGGCCGGAGACTCTGGTGAGCGGGGGAGCCCAGCGCGAGCTTGTCGCGTACCATCCGGTACGGGCGTCCCCACGGATCTCTGTCAGAGTCCCCAGCATCTCTCGGCGGGCCTCCTCCTTGGCCCGCAATATCTCCACCTTGAGGAGGGCCTTGGCCGCCCTGTATCCCTCGTACAACTCCGCCTCTCTCGCCTCCGCATTAGGAGGACGGATGCGGCGCCTGCGGTGCCTAGTGTACTGGCGTCGCGCAGCAGTGCACGCCTTGCGTAGAGCTGCTAGCTCTTGCGACCACCAGTACACCTGGCGCTTTGTTGCCTCGACCGGATCCGGGGCATCGCCACGTCACAGATCCTGGACATGGCGTCCTGGAGCCACTTGGCCTCATCGTCTATGTCGGCAGGCCTGACCGGTGGTATCACCCAGGCCTGCACGATGGCGGCTTCCAGGAGCAGCTCCCGGTCCAGCTGTTTCAGCGCCCAACGCGGGCCACATGGGGCCTGTCTGACCGGCGGGTCTGCGGACTCGGCGGAGACGTCGAACCGGATATACCGGTGGTCGGAGTACGTCTCCACCTCCTCCATGACGCGCCAGCCAACAATACGCGGTGACAGAGCAGGGCTGGCGAACGATATGTCCACCACCGACTCGCCCTGCATCCGCACACACGTGGGGACAGAACCCCGGTTCAGGACGACTAGGCCTGTCTCAAGGGCCCAGTCTTCCACCATCCTACCCCGGACGTCGGTGAACCGGGAACCCCAAGCCAAGTTTTTGGCGTTGAAGTCCCCGAGGACGAGCACGGGGAGGGAACGGAACCCGACGACGACAGTGACCAACTCCCTCAAGGAGTTGTGGAACTCGGCGAGAGTTCGGTTCGGAGAGAAGTACACGCCCACCACAGCGAGCTCTCCGAACCGTGCTGCGACACAACCCCGGCCTCTTTGAGCAGCCTCAAGAGTCGGGGTACCGGCGGCGGCCGACGAGATGATGGTCACCGAGCCGTCCAGGTCCGCCACCCAGTGATCCCTGGGCAGGACAAAATACGGCTCGGAGACCACGGCGACATTGATCGACCACTGCGCCATGCTCTGGAGCAGGAGATCCTGAGCAGCGGCGCAGTGGTTGATGTTCGCCTGGAGGAGGCGGAATGGGCCACTATTGACAGTCCATTCCGACCCCTCAGTGGCGGCAGCGGCGACTGCGGTGGCAGTGGCGGCGGCGGCGGCGGAAACGGCAGGGGCGGCGGAGGGCCTACCTTTGCCCTTTTTAGCAGGAGGGGAGCAGCCCTTGCTCCCGACCCGGTGATTGGCCGGCTTGCCAGCCGCTGCACATGCGTTGCAGTGCAGCGGGGCGTTGCACGAGCCGGCCTTGTGACCGGGCCGACCGCAGCGGAAGCAACAGTCGCTGCGGTCCACCTCCGAGGTGCATTTGACACTCACGTGCTCCCCCACGTGACAGCGGTAGCACCTCAGAGGCCGGGTCTCGAGCAGCTTGACCTGCGCCGAGACCCATCCCACTAAGAGCCTTTTGCCCTCCTTTAATGTTTTGGCCGCTGTGACGGGGCAGCTCACCACCACCGTGCGCAGCCCCGAGTTGTCCGGACGTATGGTGCCCACCCTGACCTGGTCAGCAGGGCACCCTCCCGTCCTGGCCACAGCGGCCACCACCTCACTCTCCGTGACGGAGTCGTCCAGGCCCAAAATCCTGACATCCAGGCATTTGGTGGGCCTGGACACGCGGGCCTCGTCCGCACCGAGGCACGCCCTAAGCCTCTCGGCCAGGGCGTCGGCCGATGGGCCGCTGGTCGCGCCGGGGACCTCCAAAAGACGGGCTCCGGTAGCGGTCACCTTGACCGCGAACCCGTCCGGGGCCCCGAACTCCGCAGGAGTCACCGCCCCCTTTAATTTGGCGAGGACGTCGCCATATGTGACGCCCCTATTGACCGCTTCAGGCTGTAGGGTGATGACCACAGCCGCGGTCTTAGGGGCGAGGAGCAGGCAGCAGCGCGTTTCTCCCTGCGCTGCTGCTGCCGTCGTTGCCGCTGCGCCTTTTTTCGGCGCTTCCGGCCCTCCTTGGCGACTCTCCTCGCCTCGCCGGCGATTTGCCATCCGCCGCCATCCTCTGCTTGCGGGGCGGGTTCCGCCGCCGCCGCCGCAACCCAGCCTGCCGGGCCGGAGTGCCCCCCTCTTTTTGCGCCCAGCGGGCGCAGGCGCAGGCGCCGTCGGCGCAGCCGGGGTCTGCGCCGGCGGGGGCGCCGAGGCCCTCGCTGGGGCAGCCGGTCGCGCCTTTGCCGGCGGTTGGGAGCTGCGGCTAGCCTGACCCGAGGTCGAAGGCTTGGCCGCAGCGGCCGCGTACGACCGCGGGACCGCGGGGGCGACCTGACTCGTCGCGAGCGGGGGCCGCAAGAGCCTACCCTCCAGCACGTCGAAACGTCGCTGGAAGGCAGCCATCTCCGCCCGCAGCAGTCCGACTACGTCGGCCTCCGCCGGGGGCTGGGGGCGACTGCCGCGAGCAGCGGCGAGCTCGGCCCTGGCCGTCCGCAGCTCGGCCTCCAGAGCCGCGTTAGAGGCCGCCAAGCGCGCCAGCTCTCGCCGCATCTCGGCCAGCTCAGAGCGCACGTTTCCCGCAGTGGGCACCGCACGTTGCTCCAAGGCCGCCTCCGTAATGGGCCGCCGCCGCCTTGAGGAGGCGGAGCCTAACCGGCTGGGATTTCCCCATCGCCAGCTTGTAGAGCTCCGCCGTAATGGCCTGTTCGAGGCCCCCGGAGCAGCTCTCGCTCTCAGAGCCGCGCTCGCCCTCCGACATCTCCACGCCGGACATCTCGGCCGCAGAGGACTCCGAACGGGCAGCGCTTGAGAGAGCCCTGCCCTCCGCGGCCAGCTGCTCGGCTGACTCCGCGCAGGCAGCTGGTGCCGGTTTCCGGCGACCGCTGCCCTTGCCGCCCCTACCCCGCGCTGCCGTGGGGACCTTGGGGGGAGGCGCCTCCTGAGCGCCGGAGGACGGGGACAAACTGTCCTCCTCCAGCCTGGGGCGTTTGAACGTCCCCGTCGCGCGGCGGCGTGAGCCTTTCGAGCTCACGCTCAGCCGCTCCGCCAATGTTGTGTCGGACTCTGAGTCCGACCCCCTCCGACTAGACTCCCGTGTGTGGGGCCTGCTGGACGAGTCCAGCGCCTCACCACGAGTCCCGGAGCCACTTGGGCTCCCTTCTCCTGCTACTGCAGGCGAGCCAAGCTCACCCGCACTCTCCTCCTCCAAATGTGGTTTTTTTTTGTTTTGACTTTCTCCATAAAGTTCCCACGAGTATGGGGGAAATATTCGGTCCACCCAGGCAGTGCCCCCTGTACCTGGGTAAGTGTTAATTTGTTTCCCAACTAGAGGTTCCACTGGTCCCCTAGCTGGGGGTGCGCTCGCGACTGACACTACTCCTCAGCCATGCATACTCTCGCCGCGCACCAGAACTTAGTATTAGAGGAATTTTTTATAGAGGTTATCTTCCTCGCGGCCCGGGCGACCAAGCCAAGACCCTCGTCCCGTTCAGAGTCACAAAACATGACCGTGACCTCCTTACGGATTACGATATCGACGGCTGCAATCGGGGACAGCTTGTGTCCCGATGCTGCTCGCTGGCAGGGTGAGTGCACAACGAGCACCGCCTTGCCCCTCCGCCACGCTCTCTGCTAAGTCAGAGAGACGGCGGAGAAACGCCCCACGGAAGCGCGGGCCATGAGCACACAGCCCGCCGCCTCCAGAACCCTATCGGGTTCGCCCGCCCAGTCCAGAAGTCTGCTGCGGGCGACAGTCACTCCAACCCTATCACCCCCGCTAGGGAGACTGTCGCCCGCACCCAGGGTGCACCACGGGGAGGTCTTTTGGCACCGCACCCCAAATTAGGCATCTACCCTATTGTGATACAAAAATAACCATCCACAATCGTCCCGTTTCCACAAAAATTCGCGTTAAAACTTTACCGTTCACCCATTGAAATAGTAATTAAAAATAATGACAACAGACGCCTACCCACAATTGTTTCCCAGAGATTCGCGTTAATTAAACTCAATCCCTTTATGGCAATTAAATCCAGAACATATTGATCCACTTGATCTCACCTGAGATATTATGACGTCACAATACTAGTCATACAACAGCCCATGTTCTAGTGCTGCATTATAAAGTTGTGGCAAATATAGACATATGGATGTTGCTTAGAATGCCTCGTTGGCCGAGTGGTGTATCCGAATACTTGGTGAAGTTTAATTTCTTTAAGTTTAATTTCTTTTCTTTTTTAAATGTTTAATTTTGTTACAACCAAGGTTCTTAAAGTCTTTAATTTTGTTCACTAAAATAAGAATGTTTATTTCGTTAGTAGTAGTTTCTTTTTTAGTAACTAAAACTCTATTGTTCTCGTTCATTTTTGTATTTATAGTTTTTTTTTTTTTATCACTTAAGTAATTAAATGTTGGTTAACCTATAATTGGCGACTGTATAAGCCTAAATACTTAATGTTAGGTACTTTCATATCACTTAATGCTATGTATACAGAAGCTGTTGGTATACCTATTTGAATAAATAAATAATGTAAGATGTCGATCGAATGATACCGAACGGACGGAATGAAAGAGTATGATTGAGATTGACAGAACATGGCGGACAGTTGATGAGCGAAGACGTTGCTCTATTTAATGATTTTTTTTTAAATACATAGTTTATTTTAATTTTATTTTATTTAACTGAGACCCCTAGACCCTACATAAATATAATTTAGCCAAACTAAGGAAGTTGAAGAAAAGGCGGACATAATATAATTTAGCAATTATTGAACCACCAAAATGTCAGTGGTATATTTATGTGTGCGTGTACTTGCAACACCATAATGAATGAAGTGTAATGACGGGCAATGTCACGCGACAGATGTCCTTCGTGCCAATGTGTGTGTATTCTGCGTGTAAGTCTATAGTAGCGAGGTGCCACAATTGTTGTTTCAAGAGACTACGACCGCTTTTTTTTACCTTGAGCCAAGCTAAGTAATAAGGCGTAAATGAGTCCATTTTTTTTATGGCATAAGCCGGTAAATGGTCAGACGGATTGTAGTGTAGTGATCTAAGAATGTATTAGTCGTAATCTAGACTTCATCTATTAAACACGTGTATCCTAATTAATTATTGTTTCCTTTACACCCGACACCTCATGGCGACCCTGCCAGAGGCGCGACTCGGGTACGCGCGATTATTTACATTCCGTTGCCCATAAAAGGAACCAGTATTAGGAACTCTCCAAGTAAGCTGTAGAAAGTTTCAAGGATGACGAATAGTCGACAATTATTGTTCATCGCGGCGCCTGTTTACGGGGCGTTACACCGGTTTCACAGTCAAACACCGAATTTTTTAATTTACAATAATGGGGAAGACCATTTCTAAGGAAGAGCTGATAGTGATCGCACAAAATGCTGGCAGATCGAATAATGCTGATATTACCCAGTTTATGAGCCATGCAAGTACTACGAGTATAATACTTCTTATGATTGTGGCCATGTTTATTTGTGGAGGTGCTTGCTACGTACTGCTGATACTATATAGAAAGTGTCAAAGACATCTTATGCGGCAGGAGATATTACGACATTCTCTACGTCGAGGAACGACTAGGGCGAGAGGTGCTCAATACCGCTGAAGTTTCATACAAGGTTGGCGAAGTGTAAATGTAGTGTTGTGCGCGAGTATGGTGAAATCGATTGCTCATAAATGAGTACAAGTGAATTGTGTTTGTGCAAGATTAGGAAAAGTTTTTCTGATACAGTCGATATCAATAATATAAACTTTTACTCTCGTTAAAGACAATAAGTTACTAGTGTAAGACTGTTACGCCTGGTTTATTATTATGTTCGCGTTGCAATAATATTGAAGTGCATTTCCATTTGTGTAATTTAAAAGGTAATGGCCCATCGTCTTAAAGACATTTATGAAAATTTAAAAGTATAAAGGAGTATTTAACTAAGTTAGGGCCAAGTCGTAGAACTCAAAACATTATCGAGAAAAAACTGAATGAGACTAATATTATACATGATAATTTTTTAATTGTGAAATCAAATTTAGATAAACAAATTAAAAGGAAGGACTTTACGAGCAGTGATTTAGAGACAATTCAGAACCTATGTACGGATATTAGTAGTTTATATGCTCGTATAATACAACTTTGCTGTAGTGACACGCAAAAGAAAATTGTCAAAATGGAAAAATTCCAATTAAAAACGGCGGTAGCTCTATTACCTGTAATGAATTCTGACGAAAAAATTACAAAGAGTCTCATTTCGGCAATTGAACTTTATTCCTCTATGATAGAAAAGGATGACGAACAGTTGTTAATTAATTTTGTATTGAAGACCCGTCTTTCCGATAGTGCGAAACTACGTTTACAACAAAGTTATTCCTCCTGTGATGAACTACTTAAAGAAATGCGTTTACATTTATTAACTAAAAAATCTAGTAATGCTGTTCACGCAGAAATGGTTAATTGTGAACAGAAACTAAGTAGCATTGATGAATTCGGAAAGAAAATAGAACAACTGTTCGTTGACCTAACTATTGCTCAGGCCGATGGCAATACACAAGCTTTTGCCATTCTAAAATCGGTCAACGAAAAGTTAGCTATTAATAGATTTATAAATGGTTTACGTAACAAAAATTTATGTGTGATCTTAGCAGCACGAAATTATACTACTCTTAAAGACGTCATACGTGCGGCAAAAGACGAAGAACAAATAGGTAAAGGCATTGCGAATTCAACGGAAGGCGAAATAATGATGGTTAACAACGAAAAACCTGTGAGTCAAATACACAGAGCCGTTTTTTCAGAAATTCATCGTATTATCACGGGAGAGGCACCCGGGGAAACTATCAGCGAGCTCCCCGAGGCTATTACAATCAAGGGTGGCAGCGACAGTCAGGTAATAATAACAACCGTGGTCGTAGTACATACAGGGGCAGAGAGGAAGATACCAAAATCGAGGTATGTACCCTTTAAATGCAGATCTTTTAGAAGTTAATGAAATATCTACTAAAGACGATATTCAATCCTCTACTGCGGAAAACAATACGAATATGTTTTTCGTGCCTAATTTACTGTCATGTGAATTTAGTAATTATGTCAAAATCCCCTATAACAACGTAACTTATAATTGGTTATAGATTCTGGTGCCAGTATATCAGCCGTAAAAAGCGAGACAGTTGCTCAATGGAATTTACCCATCCATAAACAAAATATTATCATAAATGGTATTGGGGTCGTATAAAGTCAGAAGGATATGTGTGCTTAAAACTATTTTTAAAAGACAATATATTTGAGCATAATTTTTATGTTATTAAAAATCTACCATGTTTCGCTGAAGGTATATTAGGCCAAGATTTTCTTACTAAGCATAGATGTATCTTAAATTATGAACTTAATACCTTAACTATACTCGAAAATACATCCTTACCATTACATTTGGGCCAATTAAATCACAATATTCCTTTAAAGGTACCACCAAGATGTGAAAAAGTTTTTTACATTAATACTACCGCAGTTGAAGATTGTGTAGTAATCCCAGAGGAGTTAGGTGAAGGAATATATTTAGCTGGTGGTATTGGAAAACCAGTAGATGGTAAAATTCCAATTCAAATTCTAAATACTAGTGAACAAGAAATATCTTTGAATTATTTTGATCCTAAATTAGAAAAGCTACGTGATTATGAGATATGTAACTTTGAAAGGTCTACAATAACAGTAGATAGGGTAAAAATGTTATTAAATCAACTAAAATTAGATCATTTAAATGACGAGGAAAAATCTTCAATACTTAATATATGCGCTAAATTTTCAGACGTTTTTCATATTTCTGGCGACAAATTAGAGGTTGCCAATATCAAAGAGCAAAATACGGTTGAAACAGGGTACGTACCCTATATATACTAAGCCTTATCGTTTACCGTTCTCACAGCGAGAGGAGTTAGATCGACAAATAAGCGATATGTTAAAGGATGAAATTATTGAACCATGTAGCAGTGAATGGGCTAGTCCGATTTTACTGGTCCCAAAAAAGGAGAATACGGATGGCTCTAAGAAAATGAGACTTGTTATAGATTTTCGCAAACTTAATAATTGTATTTTAGACGACAAATTTCCTCTGCCCAATATCACTGATATTCTTGACGCACTATCAGGATCAATCTATTTTAGCCATCTTGACCTTTATAAGGTTATTTTCAATTGGGACTAACAAAAGAAAGTAGACCATGCACGGCATTCGTAACCCCTTCAGGACAATACCAAATGACTAGACTTCCCATGGGTTTGAAAACAAGTCCGAGTTCTTTTTCAAGGGCCATGACAGTGGCAATGTCTGGTCTGCATCATGAACAATGTCTTGTCTATCTAGATGACTTAATTTGTTTTGGACGCAGTTTGGCTTCACATAACAAAAATCTCATTGACATAATGCTTACATTACGAAAAGTAAATCTTAAGTTGAATCCAGGCAAATGTGATTTTCTAAAAAAAGAAATTTTATATTTGGGCCACGTTATATCCGCTGAAGGTTTAAAACCAGACCCGTCTAAAGTGTATGTATTACAAAATTATCCAGTTCCAAAATCTTGCGACGAGGTCAAAAAGTTTGTCGCCTTTGCAAATTACTATCGCAAATTTATACCCGATTTTGCGCTATTAGCCTGTCCATTGAATAATCTTTGTCGCAAAAATGTAACTTTTAAGTGGTCTGAAGAATGTAAAAACTCTTTTTTGGCACTAAAGG
This sequence comes from Spodoptera littoralis, assembly GCA_902850265.1. NCBI lineage: Eukaryota > Metazoa > Arthropoda > Insecta > Lepidoptera > Noctuidae > Spodoptera > Spodoptera littoralis. The sequence goes on along the minus strand of LR824536.2, from coordinate 2,795,145 downwards.
AAAAATTGACATCATCTCCATTACTGCAGTACCCCATTTTCGATAAAAATAATGTTTTCCTTCTAAAAACGGATGCTTCTGGCTATGCAATAGGGTCTATTTATGTAATGGTGATGGTAGACCAATCGCTTATGCAAGCCGTACTTTAAATAAAGCCGAAAAGAACTACCCAGTTATTGAAAAAGAACTTTTAGCTATTGTATGGTCAGTAAATACTTTCGTCCTTATTTGTTTGGTCGGAAATTCAAAATACAAACAGATCATCGTCCTTTGATATATTTATTTGGTATGAAAGAGCCTAGTAGTAGACTTATGAAATTTCGACTTGTACTTGAAGAATATGACTTTGATATAGAATTTGTAAGAGGGAAGGATAATGCGGCAGCGGATGCACTATCTCGTATAATTATAACGTCTGACGAGCTAAAAACTATTAACAATGATTGTATAACAGTTATGACGCGATCTAAAGCAAAATCAATTTTAAAAAGTAACAATAATGACCACAAAGTGGATAAGAGCGCGACAAACGAATTGTCACCAAGTCAGCCGAATATAGTTGAAATACTCAAAAAGACTGACAACGACGTTGAAATTACACTTATAGATAAAATGACTCTAAATAAGATGAAAATGAGAAAAAGTTATTATAAATCAAATAATGAGGTTTTTTATTACGTTCCTACAGATTTAACTATTTATGTTAATCCAAATTCTTTATTAACATTGACGCGAGGCGAATTGTTAAAAGAATTGGAATATTTTTGTAAAGAATATCGAATTATTGAACTTGTGATAAGGAAAAATCAACAAAATAAAAAATTAATTGAAATTATTGTCGGAGAAATAAGTAACAATGACAAATGGAAGGGACCTAGAATTTGTGTAATAAACGACGTAAATAGAATAGAAAATAAAGACACTAGGAGGATTATTATTAATGATTTTCACTTATTGCCGACAAGCGGCCATGCAGGGATAAGGAGAACATTAAACAATATAAAAAAGTACTATTACTGGCCAGGTATGGAAAAAGATGTATTGGACTTTATAAATAAATGTGATGCGTGTCAGAGAAATAAATATTTCAGACATATTAAGGAACCACTTTCAATTACAACAACGTCATCTAGTTCCTTTGATAAAATATTTTTGGATGTAGTAGGTCCTTTAGAAAAAGACGATGACGGTTATGCTTACATTCTAACAATGCAATGTGAGTTAACCAAATACTTAATTGCTGCCCCTATGACATCGAAGTCTGCCGAGAGTGTGGCGAGAGCATTTGTGCAGCATTTTATACTAAGGTATGGTATACCCAAAACTATTGCATCAGATAAAGGGGCAGAGTTTATATCATCCACAATGAAAGAGGTAAGCAAGCTTTTAAATATAGAACAGAGATTTGCTGCTGCGTATCACCACCAGAGTATTGGCGCCCTTGAAATGCACACAAAAGTTTAGGGAATTATCTCAGAATTCATTGCAGAAATAATTCAAGGTCGTGGAGTCATTGGCTACCATACTGGCAATTTTCTTATAATAAACAGTACATTCAGAAACTAAGTATACTCCTTATGAGCTTGTTTTTGGTCATGTGTGTACTTTACCTAATAGTCTAACTTCAGATGTTAATAAACTGTATAATTTCGATAGTTATCCCTTGGAACTAAAATTCAGATTACAAAGAGCTCATCAAGATGCTAAAAATAATTTAATTGCAAGTAAACAACATAGGAAATTATTGTATGATAAAAATATCAACCCAGTTATCTACAAAAAGGAAGATCTTGTGTTATTGAAAAATGAAAATTGTTCTAAATTAGATAATTTGTACTCTGGACCTTATACTGTTGTAGAGGATATAGCGCCGAATGTAAAAATCGAGAAAAATTCAAAGCAAATTGTGGTTCATAAAAATAGAACCAGACCGTATTATTGTTAAAGTATATACTTTCATTACTATAGTGTATAATGTATTGATGTAGTCGACTGTACTTTGTAAGAACTTCCTTAATATGGTATGGTATGTGTGAGGTATTGTATTGTTATTATAATAAAGATCATGTATCATTTTAGAGATTATTATGAAATGTAATCAATCATCTTATGTTATGCATTCCTATGTCTTATAATCATTAAAATATAATTAATATATAACATAAAAAAAAGAACAAAAAAAAAAAAATAATTGTATAACCATTTTTTTATTTTTTTATTTTGCGGGGAAGGTGTAGTGTAGTGATCTAAGAATGTATTAGTCGTAATCTAGACTTCATCTATTAAACACGTGTATCCTAATTAATTATTGTTTCCTTTACACCCGACACCTCAGGATGACCTGATGGTAAGTACCTAATCGGCGTCGCCCATTGTCACTTGGAACACCAGAGGCGTTACAAGTGCTTTACCGGCTTTTTGGGGATTAGGAGTTTGAGGATCGTTGGGGATTCAGGGATTGGGGAGATCGGGGAAGGGGAGGGTAATTGGGCCTCCGGTAACCTTACTCACACGACGAAACACAACGCAAGTGGTGCTTCACGTTGGTTTTCTGTGAGGCCATGGTATCACTCCGGTCGAGTCGGCCCATTCGTGCCGAAGCATTACTCTCCCACACTTCTATCTATCGACATAGGTAATCATTTATCTTCTACATAGTTATTAATTAATATCTAGGTATTTACCACATTACACACACCCACACACACACACATACACATTTCTATACAAAAGTAAGAATAGATATACAGAAAAAAACAATAAGCGAAGTGGTACTTACGATATTAATGCGTTAAAACTCTTATCTCGAACAAAGATTAAAACAACGTATAAAATATGGCAAGCAATCGTTTAAATTGAAGAAAAATATTTTAAACTATGAACATTTATATCCAGAATAGCTGATAGCAATTGAGAAATTGATGTAATAGTCTTTTCTAGTCTTGGCACTTTTTCTACGTTAATTCCAATTTATTTGTGATTGACATTAAACTTATTGCCGTCGTCAACGAATCTATTCGAGTGTTAAATAGATCCTTGAAAATAAAAAAGAAATCAAGCGGCAATCTGACAAACGGCTTTTATTTAAAATTCATGTCTGGTAAACGATTTTTTCAGGCGAGTCTCTGATTAAATGATTTTATTTCCATATAATAGGTAACTATTGTGTACTTTTTTGCATTATTTTGTTATTCATCTTCAATATACCATCAACATACCATCAAAATTAGGTAAATATGTACATGCATTTCAATGAATAGACGGCCTCGTTGGCCTAGTAGTCGCAAGTGCGACTGCCGGGCAAGGGGTTTCGGGTTCGATTCTCGGGTCGGACAAAGTATTACTGGTTTTTTTTTTAATCTTAGTAGTAGCACGGATTCTGGAATTATGCCCGGTATATGGCAATAGGCTCACCCCCTATTACATGGGGCTCATAACATAAGTAGTGAAAAGTGGGTCTTACTTCTGTGTGTACCTCTGCCTGCATGTAATGATATGTACATTTAAAATTAAAAAAAATGATTTTGTTCCCAAATCAGTATTTGCGAAAATAATCTTTCGTAGATGTTTTATAACTTGTCACTAAATCAAAATCAAACCAGAGAGAATTCATAACAAAATAGATATTCAAAAAAGGAAACAAAAATGCGAAATTGTTTCGCATGCCAGTGGCAACTGACCCACAATGTAAAGCCACATTGTGGATGTGCCACAAAAGACATTTTTACTCCGTTTAGAAGCCCGCGGTTAATTACCACACGGTCCATACAAGTTTAATGAGTCGACCTGCACTAATTAGAATTCCCCTACTCAGAAATATTACGTTTTTGCATGATATCACTTGAGCTATTATTCTTTTGCACATTGTTAGTCATTTGGAATAATTTTGGGAGACTTGAGACCTTTAAATTTACTAGTGAAATGAAAATTAATTATCCGTTATTAACCCTGAACATTTATGGAGTAGTGGGCCACACTGATGTATGTATTCCATCTATGATAATGTTGTGATTTACTGGATATTATCATCGCCTATACGGTGGTCTACCCAAATAACCAAGAAGCTCGAGATACTTATGAATATTGCAATGCATCAAGCAACGGAACGAGATAAGTGGTGACATCTAGTGAGTAAAATCAAAGGGCGCCACGATTTGTAGTAAGCGAATTGACTAAGAAGATGATCACTAAATTCTGATGTATAATTTTTTTTATGGAATCAGTGGCAAACGAACAGACGCATCACCTAATGGTAAGCAATCAGCGCCACCCATGACCTTAACACATTAAACGCCGTGGGGGTCACCGGTGACCGACGCTAGTGGAGGATTTGCCTTCATCAGTTTTCTATTGACTGTCAAAGGCTTAAAACAAAGGTAGTAAGTAGGTCGTATCGGTTCGGAAATACCGCCAACAACAGCATGATGATGACCAAAATTCACGTTTTGTTAGGTTTTAATTCATTCCTCGTCTATAACAGAAACGTTTTATTTTCCAAAGAGAGACACTAACAAACTTATATTTATTTATTTATTTAATGGGGTTTGACTGTAACAGTATGAAATGTCACCCAATCCACTCTTACCTATCGATGGGCGATTTATTCAACAAAAATATCTCAAACATAAGGAAATAAAAAGAAATACTCGACAAACATTAATCATGGACCCTAGGACACGGAAGACCCAATCTTAAGAGTTCCACTTGAAGTAGGTGGTTCATTGTTTTCTTTGGTTTTAACCAAATTGTTTTCGTCATGAAAATTCAATTGCGGAGATTTGTTTTGTGTAGGAGGCTCCAGTTTGGGTGGCTATGAATTGAATTGAAAAATTGCGCCGAATTTCTATCAGGTCGTGGGTAGATTGGCTTTATTGAGGCTGTATTTGAAAGCGATGTGTTGCGACATGCTTTACAAATGTTGGCTGGTTATCGAGGGTATTGCTTTAGAATCTTTTTTTATTTCTATATGTGAACTATGTTATATACAGTTTATGAACTTAATACTGACAGTCTTGTAAAAGTTCCCCAGTGATATTGATGCGGACGAATTCTTTGACGCCTGATTGATGGTATTTTTTTTTAAGATTTCTCTTTCTTTTCTTTTATTCGCTGTTTTAGTTTTAGTTATTTTTAAGTTGTCTATATTATTTCCTAATCATGTTATTTAAGTTCCACAAATTTAATTTCCATAAATATTAAAAAAAATGGCAAAGAACACTTGTTCATTATAAACTAGAACAATACGTGATATTTTTTACATCTCTGAAAAATAAATAAACTAAAGAGTATAATAATATTGATTTACCGCATGAGTTATGATTTGATGCATTAAATAATACCTCTCTATTTAAAATTAACAATGTGCTAGTACATCAGCTGACTGCAGAATTCCACTCTCGATGTCAACCGGCGACCTACTTTACCGTACCCAAGTACCCATTCAAATATTTCGCATTTAATTCAAACAAACTTTTGATTTATTTTGTGCCCTTATCTTAATTGTTTAGAGTCTATTTTACATTTTCTGTTATCAGTAATCTTATATTTTCGACCCCGTTTCCTGATTCACTCTCATTCTTTATTATTTTTATTTAAGATACCCTGTCCTATTGGTACGACGACGGAACACAAACATTTTTGTTTTGATTCTCGAGTCAATGCAATGTATTTCTGGATTTGTTCCATCGTAGGCCTCATCATCGCTTATTTCTAGGCGAGATAGTGGCTAAACGTAGGCCCATCAAATATTAAAAAAATGTAAATACCTACACCTATTACCAACAAGACAGTCACAGTCCACTCCTAAATGTCAAAGAATACTTTTCTGAAAACCACATCCACATCGGCATAGCAAATCACGAGATAATCGTTCACGTTTGTGCATACATATTTTTTTTATGAGGGGAAAATCATCGAATGACTGCTCCCGCCTGGGTGAGGCGGAAGGGAGTGTCAGACTCTTACTGACTAAAAACCACCCCGTTCCTACTCCTGCACTTCGAGCCGGAGCCCCGGTTACCCGTTAGGTTCTCCGCGACAATTTTTGTTGTTCTCCTTTAATTAGCAGATTTGGAGGTTATTATTCTTAAGAGTGTTAAATAAATAAAGAAAGGATCGAGTCAGTCCCAACACAAGTATTGTATAATAACTTACTGGGACTGCCTCAATGTTAGACAGATAGTGTAATTCTTAAGATAATAAAGAATTTTGATTTTTTTTGAATTTGACAAACATAAATACAAACATAATTTTTTTAAAGTTGGTTATATAGAGAAAGCAGAAAAATAATTAATTTAACAAACATTTCTAATTAATGAAATGTTCAAGTATATTACAGGAATCTTTGACAGGCGACCGGAAGTATTAAAATGTCGAGTAACTCACGCTATAACTAACGAGTAAGTACCAACTAATTGGCAATACAAAATTTTTATATAAAATTAACAAAATATTTGCTGGTGTTAACATTTTTGATTTAATAACTGAGTTAAACTTATAAATGAGTTTATAATCGAAATCATGGTTCGTTTACGTAATATTGAATTCAATTTATGTAGTGTTATTTTATATTCGATGATATGTGAAGTGTCGGAGAGCCATGCTTCGGCGCGAAGGGGCCAGCTCAACCGGAGTAATATCTCGGCCTCATAGAAAACCGACGTGAAACAACGCTTGCGTTATGATTCGTAGTGTGAGTGAGGTTACCGGTTACAATCCTCAACTTCCTAATCTCAAAAGGCTGGTAACGCACTTGTAACGCCTATGGTGTTCAAGGTATCCATGGGGGATGCCGATCGCTTACCATCAGCCTGCTCGTTTACCGGTTTATCTTTAAAAAATATATATGTAGGAATAATAATACATCATTGTAATGATCAGGCATGTATTGTGCTTATCTGTATAGGAAACCAAAGACGTATTGTATTTAAGAATTTATGTATGTATATGGTACGCTGTTGTCAATCAGACATTTTATTTACTTGCAATTGCATAATATTATGACGGTACTCATATTCCTTAATTATTCGAATTTTAACCGTATCCATGGTGACGTAAAAGATTGAAATGCGATAAATGTAACACTTTAAGCAATAAACAAATGACTACAAATGGAAAAAATCTATGTTTTTAAAATAAAATTAATTTGAAATTAGAACTCTTAATGCCGGAATACTGATACGTTACTTAATTTTAAGTCGTGCTCAAATATTGTGCCATTTCTGTCATTTTATAAAGAATTTGTGGAGATAGAACTATACTTAAGCACGACTTAAAATTGAGTAGCGTTTCAGTATTCCGACTTATGCCAAGCAAAACTTATTTTGATTTGAAATGGCCAGTACTTATTCATAGGTAAAGACCTTATTATATAGGTACATCATTTTTCTTGAGTAGTAACCATTTTTACCCCGAGATACGTGTACATTAGATCTAATGACTAGAACCTACAGTTATTCGCTTGAATGGTTCCATATATATAGATAGATGCACTGCACTAATGGGACCAAAGATTGCATCGCTTAGAGTGGCATAACGACGCTTCGACGAATGACGTCACCATCCTATGTGGAAATAAATGCAGATGATGCGTTTTCTCATTTTATGATATTTTTTTAATAATTTACAGGGAGTTTAGACAGAAAGTTACTGTAAGACAAACTTATAGTGTTTATTATGGCATTAAGTTTAATAGTAAATGGTTTCTAAGTTGTCTTTTAATTTTAAATAAATCATTTATATTATATATTATATATTATAAGACTGCCTCGTTGGCCGAGTTGTCGCAAGTGCGACTGCCGGGCAAGGGTTCTCGGGTTCGAATCTCGGGTCGGGCAAAGTATTATTGGGTTTCTCAGTAGTAACTGACACAGAGTCTATAAATGTGCCCGGTATATGGCAATAGGCTCACCCCCTATTACACGGGACTCATAATATAAAAAGTGAAAAGTGGGTGTTACATTGTATAGTGGCATTAAGGGCCGAAATGTTTACCTCTGCCTACCACTCCGGGGATAAAAAGGCGTGATGTTATGTTATGTCATTTATATTTTCTCCTCTTCAACAAATAAAGTTCTTTTTGGAAAATATGGTACATAAAAGAATGGGTAGGTTTACTAAACACCCTTGGCGTTTACTTCTTCAAAAGAAAACATGATTAAACATGTGTTACATCGTCCTTTGGTTACATACATATTTACGCAAATGTATGTAAGATCCCACGAACCCCGGGTTTGCGTTCACCCCTAATGACAAAATTAACAAAAATAGCCAACGAAAATAACACCTGTTTCCAAGATGGCGACCGTCAAGGGCCAAACGAGCCTCATAATTTAATATTTTAAAAGCGTTTCAAACCTTTCGGACCCATATTTTTATAGCGACCATAAAGAAACACATGGTTCGCCAGATATAATGTTTATACAGCATGTCCCAAGTGAGACAATGCTTTTGAAAATATTCCAGGCTGAATAAGTGATGGAGGACGTAGACATCTGTTGTCATCTGTGTATGTAAAACACAGACGTATTCTCTGAAGAAACGAACAAAGGAAACATATTTGTACTCTCTTGTTACATTTTGTTGTTGGTATTATACCCATGGAATGTATAATTAAAGAATATGATACACGAAACACGGTCTATTAAATATATTGCATGATTCATAATAGGGTAGATTCTTAATTTTTATTTTAATGTCCGTCTGGTAGATTATTTTAAATCATTAGACACGTATTTTTTATTTTCTTACAGAAACGAATACTTTCGACGGTATGTTGATTTGAAATGTCGCGTGACGTCACTTCTATGTACATTTTTTACGTACAAATGACGTTTTAGCCCCCACTCCTAAACTTTGATTCGTTTTACCTAAGTATTTTTTTATTATCTAACTTACGGACTAATTAAATTTTTAATTTTCATACCCTGTCATCATCCCAATTCTGTCGTCGAGGAAGCAAAATAATACATTCTTTGGAAACAACACTAACTATTTTATTTCAAAATAAACCTTATACTAATAGTTCATCTAGAATCGAAGCCGAAGAAGAAGCATCGAGCGAGACGTCAAACACATGAACGGATGTCGATCTGAACATAATTGAAATATCAGTTTCTTTGATATATCATATCGTAAAGAAAACAAATGGAGCTGTGATAAGGTCTCTTTGTGATCTAGACTAGATTTTAACAGACAAAAATTCAATAGCATATTGATCACAGAAAAGATCTAAGATAAAAAATTAAGAATTTATCTATTCCAATGATAATAATTATGTTTGAAATAATTAGGTTCGCCAGCAATAATTTCACAATTCTCACGTATTTACTTAAGATTAGAAGGCGAAAATCGCTCGAATGAACTGCTATCCAGTTTCACTGTCACGGAGTACCTAACGGGTAACCGGGGAAGGAACGGGGTGGTTTTTAGTCAGTAAGAGTCTGACACTCCCTCCCGCCTCACCCAGGCGGGAGCAGTCATTCGATGATTTTCCCCCCTTAAAAAAAGAATCCAGTTTCACTGAGACAAAACGTAGCAGCAGATGTCACGAGTCACGTTCCACGTGATAAAAGATAAAGAGATATTTTATTTCGCAAATATGGGTACATATCATGGTAGTGCATAATAAAAAATACAGAAACAGCCATATTTTGCCAATTATAAGGCATGCAAAAGTTTTACACATTTTACAATTCAAGACAATAATTCTAAATAATGTCATTCAATTTATAAATAATTCCAATAATTTATCAGTCAACAATATAATTAATGTCACAATTTCTAATAATGATTAAAAAAAAAAAAACAAAATATAAAACGGTCAAACAATTTCTTTCTCCAATAAAAAATCTGCAATACTATAATAAACCTTGTCGAGTAAAAAACTCCTCAGTCTTTTTTTAAATAATGACACATTATATTCCTTCCAACAGCTTGGTATTTTATTATATAACCGGTGCCATGCAGCAAACTCCTTGCGCATCAGAGCTGTTTTAGCCCTGGGGACACATAGACTACTATTATCACGCCTATTTCGCGGAAATACGTCAGCCATTCGTGCGAAGCGCCCCGAGTTTAATTTTACAAACACTGCCATTTCCAAAATATACAAACATGGTAGAGTCAACAGTTTATATTGCTTAAAATATGGCACGCAGCTATCTGTACTTTTCAATCTAAAAATAGACCGAATGCATCTTTTTTGAGCCTTAAATGCAGTTTCTTTTTCTGTAGAGTTGCCCCAAAAGATAACTCCGTATCGCAGATGGCACTCAACTATACCATAATACGCAGTTAGGCATGCGTCCAAGTTAGCCATAGCTGACAAGGTATATAGAGCATATGCAGATGTACTTAATTTCTTGCAGAGTACCTCAATGTGTTGTTTCCAGCTAAGCTTTTTGTCTATTTCAAGCCCTAGAAATTTTGTACTAACTACCTCGTTAACTTTCTTATCATCATATTTCACATTGAGATTGACACGTGCAAGATAATTTCACATCTCTTAAGTTTTGTAGAAAGAATTTAATTAATTAGTGTCATTTCTGATAGCCCCATGAAACTTACAAGCAATTATCAAAATATAATAGGTCAGGGATGGCAACCGATGGCGAACCATTGGCACGCGTGCCGTTGATGGCACGGAACACAACATTTTGGGCACGACAGTGACTACAAAACTGATGAATGATCAGAAATCTACAACGCATTTGTGGTGTCTCGAATATTGCAGGTGTACTCAGACTGCAGTGACAGCTTACCAGGCCAACTGTATACTTTATTGCTACAGATTGACAGTACCTAAATAGTACACGTATAACCGTAAAACATTTTCTTCAAAGTAATTAGCACGTGAATGTGTAAAGGTTCGCCTTCCCTGTAATAGGTAATAATTTACTTTCATATTCAATTAAATAGGTACTTTAAACTGCTATCGAGTTCAATAACAGTATTAGACACATGAAGCCTTAAATGATGACCTTACGTTAACATACGTCAATAGATCGTTGGTGCTTCCAATTTGTGTCAAAAAAGTTTCGATAGCATACAATTAATATACGATTGTTATCGTAATCATTTGTGCTTGCATTATTTGCTATCACGGTAGGGGGCTAATTCTGTTCAAATTTCATAGAAAATGCTTTTGACAGCGATACGAATTCTTTCCCGATAGTTTTTGTGCTTAGCACTCAATTGCCATTTTCAATTGTAACATAACATAACATATAGGCAGAGGTGCACATTATACTACTGTACAATGCAACACCCACTTTTCATTATTTATGTTATGAGTCCCATGTAATAGGATAAAACAGGAATCATACTCTACGCAGACTATTAGAACTTTGTTACCTGTCATAGACCATAGTTGTAGAAAAAAAAAAGTCAATGGTTTGTTCTAGGGCCTTTAGCCAAACGCCACTTCAGCGCTTGTCAACAGAGCGAGTAGAAATCAAAATGTATGGGGATGACACTGACAAGTGTCAAAATTTACGTCAATTCCATATAATTTGGTTTTCTATTCTACACGTAGACAAACGCTAAATAGCAATTGACTACAGCTGCTGTATTCGGTATAGACCACATATTTTACTCAAAATTATAATCTTTTCTAATCTATTTATTGTTTGAGTTTTCTGTCATAATCCAATACGTTATGGGCCCGAAGTCGCGAGCAACACCTAGTTTGATATAAAATTATCACAAAGCCACGAAGAAATTTAACAATGGCAAATAGCAAAAAGATCTCTCCACGTAGTATCATTAAGCTTGTGCACTTAGGTCATAAAACCTATTAACTATAGCGTAACGAGCTACGAGAACATTATACGTATTAAAACTTGCTCAGTTAATTAGTGTCAGTGGAAATATGGTGGCATTATGACGTGCAACGTGCAGCTGATTGGTAGACGATAAATTTAATTTATAGTTAGATAGTACTTTTGAGTATTTTCTTTTATTGATGTTTGGTTGTCTTTTTTGTCAAAAACGTTACATGATTACTCAGTTTTAATGTCGATAATATTGAAAATTTTATAATTTATTTTAATTAAACAGTTTTTTAATTGCTATACTTTCATTTTTTTACTCACACTAGGATTTTCTCCTGCGTCGTGAGTGCGTTTACAAACATACAATATCACATACACATGGCACCCAGACCCAGAACAACAATCAGTGGATCACACAAAGAGATGTTCCGTTCGGGAATCGAACCCGCGACACGTTGCGCGGCAGCCAGTTGCCCAGCCACCGCGCCAACCGTGCAGTCAAAATCAAAACCGAATTTTACTAAGTGACTTTACCAAACTGAACTCAACATTAAAAAAATCATACTGTAGGCCTAATAGTCTATTAGCCATATGGTGTATAGGAAATGTAATATTCCAATCATTCATTTCAATTGAAGTACAATTTCCCGGTACTTTGATATATCCATTTCCATTTTGAAACCTGATATGATTGGTAATCGTGCGATTAGCGGTATAGCGAATAAATATACATATGTTTATGTTACGTAATTTAAATGATGATGTTCATATTTGGAACGTTTTATAGTAATGTATAGTTTAAGTTAATTTAGATATTTGTCGAGTGCGTGACGTCACGTCACACGTCACTCGCTGTGCACACACATGATTATGAGCCCCACTCGTGGCTTGAAAATGATCGGGAAACCACGAAAGTGAAGAAACCGTACAATTATAATTAATTTTGAATTTCTCCTAGTAGATGAATATTATATGTGGTTATGACTATGACAAAACCCGAAAAATATTCTGTTTGACTTAATTCTAACTGCAAACCGATCGTTATTAATATGCGCTTAGAGTACAAAGTCAGGTATCACAAACAGACTGCCTGCAATGTTCAATGAATTATTCGGTTGTGTGTATTTGCATGCCACACCAACTTCTTTCTATTCTGTCTATGTATAAATCCTAGACAACAGGTGATACACTTAAAATAATAATTATTCTTAACGACTGACAGAGCAGTGAAAAATTTTTAAGTCAAAATAATTTGAAAACTTTTAACAGTTTGGTAATAAATAAAATTTTTTAAACATAAAAACAAATTAAAACAATTTAGAGAGAGAGAGAGAGAGAGATATAAAACTGAAAGGTCTGTTAATACGTTTACAATGCAACCGATTCCGTACAGTCGACCTTTCAATCTGAGTGACATCTAATCTTGGCGTGTCGAAGTGCAAAGCCTACGGAAGCCAATATTTACTTTCCTGCAGACTACATGCCTCTGAGTCTGCACCATTGACTCTGACTGACAGAATGTGTGTTCTTGTCTTGCTAGCTATAGTCGTATAAGCGATTTCATGATTACTTAAGAATTAATCGTTAATGGTTCTTATTGGTTTTTATGGAGTACATACATCCGTTAAATTTGAAAACAGAGCTTTGTCTAGTGCATTTTCTAAGATTTTTACTTTTATTTAATTACTCTTTTATAGTAAGTGCAACTACTGATCATTTTAGCGACGTTGATTACATACGTCAATTAACTAAAAATCGCGGGTTATTCACGTGAATATACTGAGATAAGCTCTACTAGTTTCGAACCACAGAGGGGTTCTTTGTCCTGAGCAGCGTGCACGGTCGCGGCGACGTCGCGCAGCTCGCGATTTTAGTTAATTAACATTTTGTGTATCTGACCCGCGGATCTACGCGAGACACATTGTATTTTCAATTGTGTCTCTTATCTGTGCATTTATGCGGTAAAATTCTCATTGCCAGACAAAATCTAGAATTGTAATTCGCCATGATTTGCTTCCTCCTAATTACAAAATGACACTACCGTTGGAAAAAGTAAAATAATATGTATTTTCAAGGGATAAAATTAGACATGTATATTTACCTATATATAATCCTGCTATAAAGCCTAATAATAAATGTATCTTAGTAAAATATGAAATGCGCATAAAACATATCCAGAATTTGAAAAAAGTACGCAGCACAACGTCGCTTTGCAGTAGCCGCAATGCGCTTGAAAATTTAACGTAAATTACGTTGTTCGATTTGAACAGAGATTATTGAATGTAGTATGATAATATTACAGGGTGGGTTAGTAATCCACCACTAAATAGTAGATAGCATAACATAACATCACGCCTTTTATCTCCGAAGGGGTAGGCAGAGGTGCACATTACGGCACTTAATGCCACTGTACAATGTAACACCCACTTTTCACTATTTATGTTATGAGTCCCATGTAATAGGGGTGAGCCTGCCATATACGGGGCACATTTCCAGACTCCGTGCTACTACTTAGATTATTTTTAAAAAACTTAGTAATTCTTTGCCGACCAGGAAATTATACTCAAGATCCCTTACACGGCGCACTTGCGACCACTCGGCCAATGAAGCCGTCTTTATAACTAGATAATATTTTAGTTGACTGGTGTATGGTAATCCAGGACATGTAAGAAATTAATTATGCGTGCATTCCCTCATCGGTAAGGTACCCACCGGTTGTCAAGGACAATTCATAGAAGGTCGCGTGCGTCACACATAAGAAATTCCAATTTTAATAAAAAGGTTTCATAACATTTTTAAATATATGTAGATAACCTTTTTTTTATTTTTTTTTTTTTTGAGGGGGAAAATCATCCAATGACTTCTCCCGCCTGGGTGAGGCGGGAGGGAGTGTCAGACTCTTACTGACTAAAAACCACCCCGTTCCTACACCTGCACTTCGAACCGGAGCCCCGGCAACCCGTTAAGTCTTCCGCGGCTATATGTAGATAACCTGCGTGTGCTATAGAATATTTCCGAGAATAACCTTAACCTTCATATTTCTAATAAGACCTCTAAATATAACATTTTAGAGTAAAAAAAACTATCAAAAGACTGCCTCGATGGCCGGTGTGGTCGTGCCAAGCAAGGGGTCTCGGGTTCGATTCCCGTGTCAGGCAAAGTAATACTGGGTTTTTAAGAAAAAAATCTCAGTAGTAGCACATAGTCTGGAAATGTGCCTGGTATATGGCAAAAGGCTCACCCCCTATTACATGGGACTCATAACATAAATAGTGAAAAGTGGGTGTTATTTCTGTGTGCACCACTGCCTAACCTTTCGGGGATAAAAGGCGTAATGTTATGTTATGTTATAAAAATACATCATGACCTAACACATTAGTCGAGAGAACCTGTCGAAAGATATAAAACTGTCCCAAAAGGTTATATTTTTTCGTTTAATCCTCAAGTGGGTAATATTTTACTAGGGTATTATCATTTAGATGAATGAGGGCTGGTCCATCCTTGAAATATGTCTGACCTTTGAGTAACTGCCTACCTAAGATTTTTGAAGGAAATAAATTACATTTTAATTACAGTCTAATGTTAGATTAGACTTTGACTTTGACTTTGACATGGCTTGTTAGAATTTGGTGTAGATATTTTTATAATAATACATAATGTCACGCTTTTTATCCTCGAAGGAGAATGCAGAGAAAATTGTAAAACAGTGGCGGGTACAATTTACAATTTAAAAAACATGCTTTATAATGGGATTTTACATTTGACACGTGTTTTATTTTGTACTCAATTGAAACCTAAGAGTCGTAGCTACAATGTATTTAAATAAACGCGAAAAACTTTTTTTTTAGTTTTCATACTTTTTACAATCTCTATCGTGAGATATACTAAATTAACTAAAAACGCGAGTTACTCACGTGAATATACTGAGAAAAGCTCTACTAGTTTCGAACCACAGAGGGGTTCTTCCTCATGAGCAGCGTGCGCGGTCGCGGCGACGTCGCACAGCTCACACTGTGAGTGAGCTTAGTAGAGCTTTTCTCAGTATAATCACGTGAGTAACCTGCGTTTTTAGTCAATTTGGTATGTCTCACGATAGTTATTATAAAAAGCATAAAAACTAAAAAAAATATTTAAATACATTGTAACTACGACTCGTAGTTTTGAATTGAGTACAAAATAAAACACGTGCTAAATGTAAAAACCATTATAAAGCGTGTTTTTAAATTGTAAATTGTACCCGCCACTGTTTTACAATTTTAAATTGGTGTAAGTTACCGGATTTCACGTAAGCTGTCCGCTGAATCTCATTTTGAAATTCAGCCCAGTCCTCTCAAAGCGGCAATGAATGAATTTTAATATCGGGCCGTATACCTGCAGAAATTTTCATTTTGTCCCGCTCCCTCATTTCGGATTCTCCAAAGGCTCGATAGTCCACAATTCTATTATCTTGTGTAAGAAAATTTTATTAGATTTTTTATGCTATTGTCATACTATCGAACTCGTTTCCTTTGCAAATTGGCAATTGAATATCATTTTTGAAAACTGAATACATTTATTTTTCTTCTGATAAAAGTTTTTAACTCGCTTAACAAACCCAATTCGAAAACAACTTGATTTCGTCAAAGTTAAAGTTCAAAATTGTTTGTTATACTTTATGAAATCGAAGGGATTAAATAATTAAATTAACGCTTACCGATTGTGAATTAATTTAAATCCGGAATTAACCAGATTCTGGCAACGGGCAAAAATGGAATTCCCAAGCGACGATTATATGGGTCATTGAACTTTGGTGTTGTAATAAAATACAATAAATTAACAAACAACGATGGCCTTGCTTGACTTCATTGTTATGATATTAACACAAAAGCTTTTATACTAATATCAACAAAATTCCCCCTCGTCGTGCCTCGTTAGCCGAGTGGTCGCAAGTGCGATTGCCGGGCGAGGGGTATCGGGTTCGATTCCCGGGTCCAGCGAAGTACTACTGAGCTTTTAAAAAAAATCTCAGTAGTAACACGGAGTCTGGAAATGTGCCCGGTATATGGCAATAAGCTCACCCCCTATTACATGGGACTCATAACATAAATAGTGAAAAGTGGGTGTTACTTCTGTGTGCACCTCTGCCTACCGCTTCGGGGATAAAAGGCGTGATGTTATATTTATATATTAACGAAATTAACAAGAGCTAGACTCTACACTCTCCTACATAACTTATAGAAGATTTGGATACGTTGTGCAAAGTCCTATATAGCAATATAAGCCAACATTGCCTTACGTGTTCAGTTTAGCAATACAGACAATACTATCACGATGCCACTGGTACTCAACACTATGTGGCTAGTGTGGTTACGTCTACAAGGCAACCTATCATCTCACTACATTGTGTCACAGAGAATGGACCGTTGGACACAAAATACGAGTAAAAGTTAGAGGGATTAATATTTTATTAAGTATTGGTGTCAAAACAAAAATTAATTCACACTATTGTAATTTATATGGCATAGGGCTGATCATTTATATATTATAGGGCTGATTTATATGGCATAGGGCTGATCATTTATATATTATTATGGCATAGGGCTGATTTTTCAATCATCAGTTAATTCTTAATTGAGGAATAACTTTGAATATTTGACAATTCTTCCATACTAAAAAACTGTCAAGTGTCAATTTTATTCTATAGTTAAAAGTTAACTGATGAATGAAAAAACGACCCTTGGTGTCATTTACACTATTATTATATTTACACTATTTGAATGAAGGTCGATTTGGAGAGGGTGGAGGAAATAATACACTGTACTGAAATATTAATCACGTTTAATATATCCACAAATTGTTGTTTCGGGTCTGGGTGTCATTGTGTATGTGAACTTGTATGTTTGTAAACGCACCCACGACACAGGAGAAAATCCTAATGTGGGGCAACGTTTTTTCAAAAAAAAAAAAATATCAATTACTATGCTTGCTGCTCACACTCGTGTTACTAAATCGTTTGTTGTAAGTCGGTTGCAACTTTGTGTAGTGAGATTCTAGAGATCCCTATGTATTTTAATACCAGCATATTCTCAACCACATCTCAATGTAGTTGAGAACATGTTGCATACCATAAGTTCTACCTGTATAGCATAACATAACATAACATAACATCACGCCTTTTATCCCCGAAGGGGTAGGCAGAGGTGCACATTATACCACTGTACAATGTAACACCCACTTTTCACTATTTATGTTATGAGTCCCATGTAATAGGGGGTGAGCCTATTGCCATATACCGGGCACAATTCCAGACTCCGTGCTACTACTGAGATTTTTTTTAAAAACCCAGTAATACTTTGCCCGACCCGGGAATCGAACCCGAGACCCCTTGCCCGGCAATCGCACTTGCGACCACTCGGCCAGCGAGGCAGTCTACCTATATAGCTTGAGATGAATTATATTATTAAAAAATGTTCATAGCGCTACGATCCCGTTAACGCCCCGAACACTATTAACATAAATGTCATGATGACTACTGGTATTATTATCAAGGTTCTAGACCGACATAAACTTTTGCCTTGGCGTACCACAATACCTAAATCAAGTGCATACTTAACTAAAATTTATTCTTAGACATAAATCTCAACTTTATTACCCCTTCTAATTAAAATAGACTAGGTACACAAGGAGTCCTCAGATCGAGATAACAAAATCTCTAATCATAATTTAAGCCTATCAGAATAATGTACCCGTAAAACTAGATTGGGGTCATCAACCACACTGGATGTGTCACGAACATAAGTACAATCAGACACAGATATTATAGAAAAGTTATGAAATATTACAAAATGACCATGTTGATTAGAAATTTTAGATCAGATGTTTCATTGTGTGTACTTTATAATTAGTCATAATTTTGTAGAACTGCAGGCGAACGTGTCATTTAGAAATGATGGAAGCACTAAAATGTCAGCGGGTTATTTATATGTGCGTGTCTAATGGGTTCCCACGTTACCAGACAAGAAAATTACAGATGTCCTTCGTGTCAATGTGTGTATGAGAGGGCGCGCTGGGCCCGCAGACTTGAATAGCCAGTAGCAGCGTGACAGTCGCCGCGTCGCGGGTCGCGAAATGCTGCTCATGAATATGAGCCTCTATCATGGCTTGAAACTAGTCGAGTTTCTCGTCAAATTATTTCGTGAGTAAGCCGAAAACATAATAATTTACTTAAATATTTTTTGTTGTAAGCTAAATATATTCTTTATTCAACAACTAGACTACACAGTAAGTAGTTACTCTAAACGTAGTCCTTTTAGAAAAAGGTCACAATATGATTTTACAAGTTTATAAGACAAACGTGAGGTCCAAAAATGTGACACTCGTCGAGTTTAGTCATTGACTGTACAAGGACTAGTATAAATTTGGGTCTCTAGTCACGTAAGCGCACTCGCCTTTTTGCGACTAAGTGGACCCTACCATAACCATCTGGTACTAGTTATGACGGCAATTTTATGAAGATCTTAAATGGTTCACTGCTGAACCATCGGGTGATTAAATTCAGCAGAAAAAGAAGATTAATTAGTAAGCTATGTTCAATTTAGTTAGAAACCCTTTTTCATTAAAGTAACAAATATTTTTACTATGTTGATTAAAAGAAATAAAAATATCGTAAACTGAATATTAAAACTAAATATTGAAAATAAGGTCAGTGACAGCGTTAGACATTTCATTGTTAGATCGACATGGTTCATCATCATCATCATCATCAGCCTGTATTCGTCCACTGCTGGACATAGTCCTCTCCTATGGCACGCCACTGGTTATGGTTTTGGACACACACGACATGGTTATGGACATATTTTAACAATATTTGAGTTTTTTTTCTCATTTATTACTAACTAGCGATTCACCCTGGCTTCGCATACATGCAATATACGTGCGTGTACTTGTACATATTATAAATATAAACCTTCCTATAGAATCACTCTATCCATTAAAAAACCGCATGAAAATCGCTTGCGTACTTTTAAAGATCTAAGCATACATAGAGACAGACAGACGGCGAATAGTGACTCTGTTTTACGTGTATAACATCATAACATCACGCCTTTTATCCCCGAAGGGGTAGGCAGAGGTGAACATCATGCCACTGTTTAATGTAACACCCACTTTTCACTATTTATGTTATGAGTCCCATGTAATAGGGGGTGAGCCTATTGCCATATACCGGGCACAATTCCAGACTCCGTGCTACTACTGAGATTTTTTTTGAAAAACCTATGTGTATACTATGTAGTGAATAACACATTTAAAACTATAAAATGTGGGGTCTGAGTGTACATAGTATATTTAAAAATATTTCTAAACGCCTGGTCGATATCTCTCGTGACCAGTCTCTGTTCCTCGGTCAGAGATTGAGCATTACCATATTATAACGTGGCAATGCTGCTAGCCTTCTGGATACTGTCCCAGTTCACATATTTGACACTCTTTGTAAATATGTAGTTATTTTTAGTTTTCTTTTATCTTCTTTGTATTTTTAAGTTAAATGTATTTCATGGATATGTTGATTAGTTTAATTTCAAAAGTCATTAGTCATTTGTTTAAATGAATGTTAAATTCCATTCATTTCCTTTCAATACAAACTTTAGTGTTTAGCTACTTACTATAAATCATATTTTCATTTCTTTATTTCTAATTAGCTTTAATAGAAAAAGTTTTTCACAAATTCTGTGTAAGCCAACTTTGAGGTACCTAATATTATTTATTTAAAAATCATGAATGGCTTAATATATTCTAAAGGACCTGCTGAAGGCATGAATGACCCTGAAACTACACAACTTTTCTTTTCAGATATTCATAAAAGTGTTATTCCACGACATCTGGACAAAAAAGTTGGAGGAATCGGCATAAATTTTGGCAAGCCGCTCCATTTACCAAAAACTTTCTATTCTCTGTTGCAAAAAATTATCTATCACGGGCCTCCGTCATTTTCTGCGTGAAAAATTGGTGGATTTGAATCATTTATCATTTTAAGACTAATGGAACAAATGAAGATGATTCGATTTTAATTCCGATCTAAATGTGTTTGTTCAGGAAAACCAACAAAGACTGATGGGAAATCATTTGTATACCTATTTTTTTTTTTTGCTTTGTCTTTTATTAAACGGGTCTTATAACAGGCGTAAAGTTAGACAACCGTTGCTTTATTTTGATGAATTAGAAGTTATTTATTAGGTTATTAACTCCAACTAGTACAAAACTAAAGAAAGTTTATAAAACATTCACATTTTCAATTTAAACATAATAGGGTAGATGCCTAATTTTTATTTTAATATCCGTTTGGTAGATTATTTTAAATCACTAGACACGTATTTTTATATTCTTACAGAAACGAATACTTTCGACGAATCTACTTTTTGGAATGAGCACCTAGCTTCACCTAGTTTCACTGACGGACTGACTGACAGACTATTTGCATTTGTTGACGTTTCAAAAGTACCAAACTATGGTTTAGTTGAAATAAATGCTTTGAGTTTTTGACTTTTGCCTTTTGACTTTTTGACGATATGTTAATTTGAAATATCGCGTGACGTCACTTCTATGTACATTTTATACGTAGAAATGACGTTTTAGCCCCCACTCCTAAACTTTGATTCATTTTATCTAAGTATTATTTTATTATACAACAAAATAAAACTGCCTCGTTGGCCGAGTTGTCGCAAGTGCGACTGCCAGGCAAGGGGTCTCGGGTTCGATTCCCGGGTCGGGCAAAGTATTACTGGGTTTTTTAAAAATCTCAGTAGTAGCACGGAGTCTGGAAATGTGCCCGGTATATGGCAATAGGCTCACCCCCTATTACATGGGACTCATAACATAAATAGTGAAAAGTGGGTGTTACTTCTATGTGCACCTCTGCCTACCCCTTCGGGGATAAAAGGCGTGATGTTATGTATGTATGTATGTATGTAACAAAATAAAAAATACGTGTCTAATATTTTTTCATTACCTAACTTACGGACTAATTAGATTTTTAATTTGTATACCCTATCATCATCCCAATTAAAACAACAAAGAATCCTTATAACTATGCACGATCACAGCCAGTCAACCCTAACCAAAGCTATGTGTCCATACCAAACTTCACAAAATAGGTTATCAAAATTGATCTATTAACCAAACAGGAGGATCATCCATTTCATCCCTCCGGACTGCCCTCCGATATATATTTTAACATGAAAAAACCACATTATAAACTCTTAAAGCCTTTTACATCGAAATAGATTATTCGTGATTTCGTGTTAAATTGATTTTATTTTTTAGCTCTATGTGTTATTGGGCCTTCAGATTGTAAGAGAAAAATCATTTTGTAATTAATTTGTAACAAACCATACATGACTGCTACCGGGTAAGGGGTTTCGGGTTCGATTCCTGGGCAGGCAAAGTATTACAGGGTTTTTCAAAAAAATCTGAGATGTCCATGGAATCCGGAAATGTGCCCGGTATATGGCAATAGGCTCATCCCCTATTACCTACAACATAAATAGTGAAAATTGGGTGTTATATTGTACAGTAGCATTAATTGCCGTACCTAATAGGCACCTCTGCTCCATATACGACGATTATTACGATTATTCTTTGACTTTTAATATTTTTTTTAATGGGCATGATGTGACCATACGATCGACATAGGGTTAAGTGACCAGCAGCAGACCGCTGCATAGTTTGAAGCCTGCAACAAGGATGTCTAGTCTGAAACTTCCATAGAAGTCCCAATTATCCATTACACAACAAAAATTAGTACTAAAAGCAAATAAAAGAAACAATACCTAAGTTTTTATAAAACCTTGCCTCACACTAGGATTTTTTCCTGTGTCGTGGGTGCGTTTACAAACATACACTATCACATACACATAACACCCAGACCCGAAACAACAATTTGTGGATCACACAAAGAGTTGTTCTGAGCGGAAATCGAACCCGCTACACGTTGCGCGGCAGCAGGTTACCGAACCACCGCGCCAATCGTGCAGTCTTGCAGCAAATGTAAACAAAACTTGAGTACTTTATAGTGAATGTGATAAATGCGTCCTTATGTCACCGTTCTCAAGCATTACATCGTTCTGCATGTATTACGTAGTGTTTAGCTTGCCACGCCATTTATTCCCAACGAGATTTATTGCGCTATAAATTTTAAACGTGTGTTTAATTCTTTCAAGCGTGTTTTGAATGCATGCTTGAAAAATGATGCGTATGGTATTTATCAGCAGTTGTTTTGGATGCCCTGTCTCATTGTCTTCATTAATTTGTCTTATCTCTCATTAAATTATTCAATTGTAATTAAAGATGTAAACATAATAATATACTTCGTCGTATATATCGTCTTAATGAAGTAAATTTATTTTTTCTGAATATTAAAGATAAGATATAATATTTTGGTTACATAAGGTATCAGTACAAAATATTATGAATAAGTGTAGGAGAGTCATGCTTGCGCACGAATGGGCCGGCTCGACCGGAGTGATACCACGGCCTCACAGAAAACCGATATGAAACAACGCTTGCGTTGTGTTTCATCGTGTGAGTGAGGTTACCGGAGGCCCAATTACACCCTCCCTAGTCTCCCGAATCACCGAATCCTTCACAATCCTCAAATACTCAATTCCCAAAAGGCCAGTAACACACTTGTAACGCCTTGGTGTTTTGGGTGTCCATTGCTTACCATCAGGTTATCCGTCAGCTCGTTTACCGGCTTATGCTATAAGAAAAAATAAAAATAAAATAAGCCCGATGATATAAATACCAGCACTCTTAACCTACTTGAGCCTTCACCGACTGTCCTCAAAAAGTCACTTAGGTACTTATAAGACAAAGAGACTCAAGAATTCTTATCACATAATATCATAACACAAAACGGGTCACGTAGAAGTCATTTACTCTAAGTTCCCAGAAGAGATAAAAGGGAGAAGTTTCGTCATTTCCTCTGAAACTGAAAGTTGATACAAGATTTGTATATTTTGTTGTAAGTTTGTTTCGTTCGTTACAATTATTGTTATTTTAAAAAAATCGTGGTAGCTCGGAGGTTTATGACGCCCGCTTCTCATGCGGGTTTCTTCTCGGGTTTGAAACCTACTAACAGCAAATGTCAATGTAGCTTTTCCGAGTTATATGTAGCTTCTAAGATTATTTAGACACCACTGAAGAGAAAGGGTGAAGAAAAACATCGTGAGAAAACCTAAGCTTAAAATTTCTAATTATAAGTTTCAAA
The DNA here is from genome assembly GCA_902850265.1 of Spodoptera littoralis. Classification (NCBI taxonomy): domain Eukaryota; kingdom Metazoa; phylum Arthropoda; class Insecta; order Lepidoptera; family Noctuidae; genus Spodoptera; species Spodoptera littoralis. Next base: position 2,771,130 of record LR824536.2, on the reverse strand, counting down.
TTGCCAACCCATATTGACCAAGCGTGGTGATTTATGTTCAAACCATCTCTATGAATGGGACCCGGAACTCTCATCGCAACGGGACCCATGTCGGTCCTGGGACCTATTTCGTTTCTGGGACCTGCCACCCAACTACCTCCTAGGTCTACCTACATACCTAAGGCCTCGTAGCCTTGGGTCAGCATTGGCCACTTATAGGCTGTTGTTGATGATGATGATGATTTTAATGATAATTGTTATTTCAGAATGCTAATATCTAAGCTTGATTCAATGTACAGCTTCGCTAAAGAAGATCTTAAGTGTCAAGTACTGGATGAAAATCTTATAGCCTCTGTGGAAGCTGATCCATTTTTATAAATAATATAATCAGGTATCAAAGAAGGACACGAGGACAGGTTTAAGACGCAGTAACCTTCGTAACAGGGAGTAAGTAACCCTTTGTGAACGGAACCTTAAAAAGGGTGTGGTTGAATAAGCAATCAGGCACCGATGTTCCAATAAATGAAAAATCGATACTTATTGAACCAAAATATATTGAATACACACACAGTCACCCTGGAGAAACGAAGACCTTCCTAAATAATATCTTGTGTCTACATAAATCCCTTTTTTTACATAACAAATCTGTTTCGTAAACGCGTTACTCGAGTCAGTCACAAATATCCATGTTAAGTTCTTTTTTCCTAGACTTTTCCACGAACATTTAGGTTGAGGTCGACACTGAATCTTAACTAGATTTTTGTGAATTGACTGACATCTGTTCTTTACAACTAGATGGTAAAATATATTATTTCCTAAAACATACAATAAATGGGCCACAAACACATAGGCCTTTTTCAATGGTCTCTAAGGGACAGAGGTGTCGATAGACATTACCTGGAAGAAGTCTAAATATTCACCAATATGAATTACTAAAGAGTAATACCTAGTGGGTCCCATATGTGAGACATTACGTAGGTTTTCAATACCGGGTATTGTAATAAATCTTAAAGCGCCTAACATACATATATATATTTGTATTATTAAATAAAAAGAAAGTAAAAGAAAACAACAAAAATTATACCCTTAATTTAGGCGTCAAAGTATTCGTCCGCATCACTATCACAGGGGAAAGTTCCCAGAGACTGGCAGCATTGCCACGTTGAATGGCAATGCTTATTTTCTGTCCGAAGAAGAAGCCAGCCCTCTGGTCACGTGTATTAGTATAAAACAAAGTCGCTATACGCCGTCTGTCTGTCCCTATGCTTAGATCTTTAAAACTACACAACGGATGGTGATGCGGTTTTTTAATAGATAGAGTGTTTCTTAAGGAGTGTTTATATGTATACTACATGCATATTTCAACCGTGCGAAGCCGGGGCCAGTCGCTAGCTTTATTACAATTATAAATTTCAAGAAAAAAATGGCGTATTTCCATTATTTATTTATTTATTTATTAACACTTCTGTATAACAAACATACGATGGCGGACTTAATGCCGGGTGGCATTCTCTAACAGTCACCACATAGCTTGAAGATTTTCCCACGGACTGTTATCATCAGTAGTTCTGAACTGTCAAGTTATAGCTACCTCTATCACGCCAGTAGCGACCTATCAAGCTACTACAGAACACTTTATAACCCCTTATTTTAGTGTTGTACAATGAAGTTCTTATTTTGTAATTTTGATGACTAAGCTAAGGCAGAAGCGTCAATTACTAGCACTTAATAATATTACTCGGAGAGAACAGTGACAAATTGCTGGCCGGGCCATCGATCATCTCAAAGAATATTCAAAGATTCATCTTACAGATTGCTTGATTTTTACATTGTTCTCAACATTATGCGTAGTCAATCGTGGAAGAAAAAATTTGTAAACAACTGCCAGTAATTAGGAAAAACAACTCCGTATTTATGTTTTGTTTTACAAAATAACAATGGACTTTGTTGTTATATTGTTTGCGCAAAGGAAATTCACTCTTAAGACCGGATGGTTTAAAAGTTTAATTTAATCTAGCAAATCTAATAATTACAAAGCCACTCCCGGAATTATCATGTTTGGTTGCTGAACTCTTCAAATTATTTTTATTATGTTTAAAGAGTGATAAAGGCTATCTTACTTTGATCACGCGAAAAAAGCCGGGGAAGTCCTGCAGTATTTAATAAAAATGTGATTTTGAATGTGTATAAGTGAATTAAAGAATATATGCATTCTTAAGTTAATTCACCAATACCTATCATTACTTTTATTAACAAATCGATACACAGTTTCTATAAAAACCTACATTCATTGGAAAACTGATATATAGGTAAAACAATTTCTACGTTATTACCAAGAGTGGCGAGAGAAAAGCCAACACTTGGAAATTAGCATTTCCATCCAGTGTAGTACTAGAGCAAATATTTGCGCCTCACTAGAGCCGAGTGGAAGATATTTTCTTTTCTATAAAGTCCCTTAAGCTAACAGGAAAGTGTCAAGGAATGTTTTAATACTGGAAAATTAGTTTTATATGAATAAAGAGTGTTAATAGATGAGAGTGTTGATGACTGTTGATGAAGCGAAAGAGGTATGTAGGTAGGAATGGTAATAATTGGCGTTCCATAGTCTCTGCCTATCACGGCAGAGACAGGCGTGAAGTCATGTATGTATGTAGTAGATGATAATTCATTAGGAAGTGGTGGCAGATTACGTCATTATTAAGTATAAGATGTGATGACGTCAAATGTGCTGTAAAAACAGTTTCTATGGCAACGTAGATCTCATTTATATTTTCAAAATAAACAAAAGGAAGACTATAAACATTTACATTTTTGTAAAATCTTAAAACAACAAACAAAAGAATAGATAAAAAAACAGGTTTTTGTTTATTTTGAATAAGTACAATTTTTTATTCTTGTTAATATGAAATTTTATCCAATAGTAATATTTTTACCAGATGTAATCTTAGTACCTTATTATAAACATAACCTTGGATAATGTCAAAAATAATTGGTTAGTAAATCCCTACTATTTAATTATGTTAATGTAAAAAGTATTTTAGAATTAAGAATTTTAATGTTTTTACAGATTTTTATTACGACTCTATGCAAATGAAAATAGTTAGAAATAAAGGTACCGCTGCTTACATTTTTAATTAAAATTTCATCCGCACAACTTTTTTATTTTTAAATTAATTTATTCAGGTGTCACTGTCTTGTGGTGAAAGGGGTTGCAGCGTTCAACTGCAGACAAGAAATCCAATTATGCCAGTTTTATGAATAGCGTCTCATAGCATGTTTTTTTTTTGTTTTTGACACAAAAAACATTACCACATAAATTTTAGGTGCGTTTATAAACGTATAATCGCACATACACATTGCACCCAGATTTGGAATAAAAACTGCAAGTAAATTAGATAAGTAGGTACATATTATACTTCTTTATTATATCTGTGTTACAATGCAATACACCTTTTTGTAAAATACTATAATATATTTTATAATGGATGTTTAACCTTTTTTAGTTTTTGTTTGCAACCAAAATATAAATTAGAAACAATAGCAATCAATTGGTATCAAAAAGTTATACCCCTCGCTCGATAGATGGCGTTGGGATCGATATATATCGCGCTATGGTTTTGTTACATGAATTTGATAAGCCAACATTGACCAATTACAAATAAGTGAGCATTTATCGAACCAGGAGATCAGTATCATAATTATATCAGTATGATAGTATCATACCAGTATCAGATGAACACAACAGTTTAATTATAGTAGTTCTATTTTGAACCCTTTTAGTGTTACCGCTAAATCACTTATTGTAAAACTCGGCAATAGTTAGTACTCGTTTATAAGTAAATCAAAAAGTACAAACATGCCAACAAAATATAACCTTGTAAGTTTTAGGGACAAGCCCGCTACAACCTCTCAAAACCGCTGCAACTCCTGTAAGCCAGGATCTACAGTAGATACAACCATGAAAACACCAGAACACTGAAGTCCGGCGCGTCCCAGGGACATGAATAACTATCTTGGTTCCCGCAACATAATGAATCATAAGAGGAGAAAAAAAAAACTATAGTTTCCACTTCCCTCGGTGAATTACTGCAGGAGACAGAGTGAATTAAGCCTAAAGGAACAAAGAAGAGACTGTACAACTGGGTGAAGCCCAGTCGCCAAGCACCACGGAAACCTATATAACCTTGTATCTCAATTTTTATCAACAGTTTCTATTTTTATATATTACTATGACTGCCTCGTTGGCCGAGAGGTTGCAAGTGCGACTGCCGGGCAAGGGGTCTCGGGTTCGATTCCTGGGTCGGGCAAAGTATTACTGGGTTTTTTAAAAATTCTCAGTAGTAGCACGGAGTCTGGCCCGGTATATGGCAATAGGCTCACCCCCTATGTATGTTATGTTGCATGGGACTCGTAACATAAATAGTGAAAAGTGGGTGTTACATTGTGCAGTGGCATAATGTGCACCTCTGCCTACCCCTTCGGGAATAAAAGGCGTGATGTTATGTTATGTTTCTATTTTTATCAAGCGACAAACGCGATGAAAACAACAATATCTTTATCGGACAGCACGTATTTTCCTAATGTCAATCATTTAGGAATGCTCCGTCGATATTCGACATTTGACATGTCGTTATTCGTGTATCCTCGTATAATGTAACTGGAATCGATTCCCGACTGTAACGATATTTCCCTCGTATTCTGGACAAATAGTTCGGTGGATAGCAGATGTTGGAATACAGTTTGTAGGTATTACTTTTGGACATAAAAATAAATAGTAAACAAAATTACTAAAGTGTGACGTCATTATTACCTATTTTGTTCTGATGTGATAATTCTGTGTAGATTTGTTATTTTTGTCCTATTGTGTATGAATGCAATATTTTCTCGCTACTACCGAAAGAGAACCATTTAAGTGACGAAAAATAAACAGAATTATTTTTAGTACATTTTTACCCTTATTTATTTTCATTTACCTCATTGGCTAAGCGGTCGCAAGTGCTACTGCCGGGCAAGGGCTCTCGGGTTCGATTCCCGGGTTGGGTAAAGTACTGAGATTTTTCTTAAAACCCAGTAGGTTTAAAAAAATCTCAGCAGTAGCACGTACTCTGGAAGTAGAACTGTGCCCGATATATGACAATAGACCCCTATTACATGGGACTCATAACAAAAATAGTGAAAAGCGGGTGTTACATTGTACAGTGGCATTAAGCGCCGTAATGTGCACCTCTGCCTATAAAATGATAAAAGGCATGATATTATGTTATGTTATGTTTATTTTCATTTGTGTTAAGTCATTAGCATAAAATAACTTAAATTATTATTTAAATGCAAAAACATAGCAAGATGAAATAATTTCAAATTATACTCTTTGACGCTTTGCCACAACCGCTTATCTTTCCAAACAATTATAATTAAATGAATAATCATTAAACACAACCACTTAAAGGACAAATTTAATGACAACATAGAATAAAGGGGTCGCCCTAATCAATTATATTGAATAAACTATGGCTGTACAACAAAGGTTAATTGGATACAATATTTACAAGCAAAATATTGCTATCTCAAAATAATTACCTATTCAGGTACTTTGCATAGCGCCATCATTAATCAGACGGTTGGGGCACCAGGTACCTAATTGATGATCAGATACGAAATGGAATTTTCGACAGCTGTCCAATGGTACAATTGGAATTGGGTGTTTTATGAAATATGTAGGAGGTATGTGTGGAAAATACATTTTGTAGAACGTGTAGGAAGTGAATATAGTATTTTTTTAAGGGGGAAAATCATCGAATGCATGCTGCCGCCTGGGTGAAGCGTAAGGGAGTGTCAGACTCTTACTGATTAAAAACCACCCCGTTCCTTCCCCTGCACGTCGAGCCGGAGCCCCGGTAACCCATTAGGTTCTCCGCGACAAGTGAATATGGTATACGTTGTGTAAGAGGGCAGAGGCCTATGTCCAGCAGTGAATAGAAATATAGTGATGAAACATAATGTTAACTAATTAAGAGTGACCAAAAAGATACCGAGCAATGGCCTGCAGCATTCCATAAATACATCGGTGACCTAACTACGATCCCCAAGTCGCCGCGTCGCGGGTCGCGAAATGCTGCTCATGAATATGAGCCCCTAGCATGGCTTAAAACTAGTCGTAGTTCCTCGTCAAATTATTACGTGAGTAAGTCGAAAACATAATAACATAACATAACATCACGCCTTTTATCCCCGAAGGGGTAGGCAGAGGTGCACATTATACCACTGTACAATGTAACACCCACTTTTCACTATTTATGTTATGAGTCCCATATAATAGGGGGTGAGCCTATTGCCATATACCGGGCACTATTCCAGACTCCATGCTACTACTGAGAATGTTTAAAAACCCAGTAATACTTTGCCCGACCCGGGAATCGAACCCGAGACCCCTTGCCCCGCAGTCGCACTTACGACCACTCGGCCAAAGAAAGAAAGAAGAAAGAAAGAAAGAAAAACCATTTATTTTTGCGCAAAACACACATAACATAACCAAAAATAAAATTAAATAAAACAAAAGCTAAAATATAAAATGAAGTGAAGTCTTGTCCATGGTCCACAGACTTATTCTTTACTGAAATTATAGAATACTTAATATCTAACATTATCTGTGGACCATAGACAAGAAACACCCTACTTAAGTACTTACTTCATGCATGAGTATATTATTATATAAAAGTTTAATTATATAAAACAAAACGCATCAATTATAGGTACTTGATGCTATCCTTGCCCCAATATTGTGCGTCATGTATGCGTGCGCAAAAACAGGATATGCTCAGCAATTTCTACGACTTAAACCTCGAGAGGTTAGCGTCGCAGCGCTGATTTTCAGCACATCCCTGGGTGACGTAATGGCGTCCCGCCAGCTTCACTATTCGCCAGCGATCATGAATGCAATGCAACGAATGACGTGAGTGCAGACCATGATTCACTTAACTTGTATATGTACTGACGTGAATTGTTACTATAAAGCAGTAGTGTACCGTGTGTGAGTGTAATATGAAGTGTGTGTCCTGTATTTACAGCAAGTAGCCGGCATAACCTGTAAAATACAGATATACCTATATTGAACATAAATGATGGGGGAGGCTGCAGCCACGAACGAACCTGTTGGATACCTGTGCCTCACCATGTTGGAAGGCCGCGACCCTTGAGGTGAGTAGTGAATTGTGTGTGTTATGTATGTAAGTAGTGTGTGTAATTTATGTACATTTTTGTGTGTTTAACAGAAAATTCTTCAACTGTTTTAGGAAGTGTTTTTTGGTTTTCAGGTCTCGCATTGGTGGTGGCAGGTTGTTCCAACAGTGAGTCGCAGCATATTTGAAGCTCCCCCTGAAGGCCGCCGTTCTGTGCTGAGGGATGGATAGTGGATTTGTAGTTGAGCGTATGTGGTTTATTGAACTGTTCTGTCTCCACTGTAATTTTTCATACAGGTACCGTGGCTTTTGAGTAGTAATAACTCCAAACAATAGGCCTGCCATGTGCAAACGTCTCCGAGCTTCCATTTTTAAAATATTGTTTTGATTCGCAAAAGGGGTGACATGGCTTCTTCGTGGTATGTCCACACAGTATCTTATGCAAGCATTTTGAACACGCTGCACCAATCTTTTTGTTTTTGCTAGTAAGCATGGACCATAAGCTGTATCGCAGTAGTTCAGTCTTGATAGGACCAGACTGTCCACAAGTTGTTTGCGCAGAGCTACACTCAAGTATTTCCTGAAGCAGTATAGAGTTTTTAGTCTATAAAAACAGTTCCTTGTACTATTTAATATGTGCTTCTCAAAGTGTAGCTCTGGATCCATAGTGAGACCCAAATTGGTCGCTGCATTTACCATTTCTATATTTTCATTGTTAATTGTAACTACTGGCCCAGCAGACAGCATAACACTGATTGTCCTCTTGCTACCCAAGACCATATATTTAGATTTTACAGGATTCAGTACCAGGCAGTTGTCCTCAGACCAAGTAACCACGTTTTGCAAATCAGCATTAATATTCTGTACAGCCATCGAGACGTCTGTAGGTCTACAAGACATGTATAGCTGAATATCATCCGCATACATATGGTACTTGCAATGTTTGATTGAGTCTACAATATCGGCACTGTACAGAATGTACAGAAGCGGTCCTAAAATTGAGCCTTGAGGCACGCCGCGCGCGACAGGGAGTGGAAGAGACGACACGACCGTTCCGTCCTCTTTACGGATTTCAACAAGTTGGGATCTATTGTTTAGGTAGCTTCCAAACCACTTTATTGTTTCCATCGCGAATCCATAGTAAGTCATCTTGGAAAGCAGTAAAGTGGTGTTTATCGAGTCAAAGGCCCGGGAAAAATCAAGGAGCACCAATATCGTCCCCTCACCCCCATCACGAGCCTCCAGTATGTTGCCTATAACATCAGCCAGCGCCGTTGCAGTCCCACGACATTTTCTAAAACCCGATTGCATCTCGGGCAATATGTTGTTATCCTCCAGATATTTGATTGTCTGATTATATACCACCCTCTCCAAAACTTTTGACAGACACGGCAGTATACTGATGGGGCGAAGGTCCTTGAAGGAGTTTGGATTGCTGTTTTTTGGTATTGGCCGCACAATAGCACACTTCCATGCCTCAGGGAATGTGTTGGTTTTTATTGATGTATTGACTATGGCCGTGATAATCTGAAGCGTGTGTGGTAGTGTCAATTTCAGCATATCCAAACCAAGTCCATCAGTGCCTGTTGCATTTGTTCCAAGATCCTGCAATGCTCTCAGAACATCCGTCTGGCTGACGCTCCTGAGCACGAACTGAGATTCATTAGCACTGAATCTGTTGAACTCAAAGAATGTCAGCCGAGACATCGAGACACTACACGATCCCGGAACAACAAGAAAGGTTCCATTAATGCTGTTCGGGTCATCAAAGTGACCCGGAAGCCCGCAGTCGCCTTCGCCTTCGCAGCCGAAAACATAATAATTTAAATAATAAGTCATTTAAGTACAAATAATTTTACAGCTTCAGTATTAACTCGTATATCCATATACCATAACTCGTATATAAGCGGTCATATGTTATAGACCTTATTTCCGCTGTTTAGAGACTACTTTTGTATGAACTAATTTAGGGGTTGATTTTCAACAGGTTAAGAATTATACATAATTGGGACATATTACATATTGCAATGCTACTGATAGGTACTAACTAAGCTGTATGCTTGTATCTTGGGGAATAATTCAATTATTGACCAACTGCACTTGACTTGACTGCACGGTTGGTGCGGTGGCTGGGCAACCGGCTGTCGTGCAACGTGTCGCGGGTTCGATTCCCGCACGGAACAACACTTTGTGTGATCCATAAATTGTTGTTACGGGTCTGGGTGTCATTGTGTATGTGATCTTGTATGTGTGTAAACGCACCCACGACACAGGAAATAATCCTAGTGTGGGGCAACGTTTTTAAAAAAAGAAAAAAAAAGAAAAGACTGAGGCATTCTTTTCCAAAAATACACTAACAAAATAGCATTAGATTCAGCTAAGCCAACAATAGATAACAGCACTTCATTTATTTGGTCCGAAACAATGCAATATGGAGGACGTCCAACAAAGTGGAATATTCAGTTACTACGTGCCAAAGCTAAAACCCTTTGAGCAATCAAGGTTCGGTGAAACGCTTAAAAAATACAACTTTTATTTTGTCTATTTGACAAATTACTATATTTGAATACGTTGAATACTATGAATATAGTAGAAGGTATCAATAATTAGTATATATTTGTTGATTGGTCAACAGACGGTATATAGGTCTTAGATTAAGTTAAATTGGGACTGGATCTTTATGTAGAGAAATCTGCAAACTTGGGGATAATTATAATAACGACTTACTTAATACCTAATTAGTATACATGCATAACATCACGCTTTTTATACCCAAAGGGGTAGGCAGAGGTGTACATTATGCCACTGTATAATTTAACACCCACTTTTCACTATTTATGTTATGAGTCCTATGTAATAGGGGGTGAGCTTATTGTCATATACCAGGCAAAAATCCACACTTCGTGTTACTGGGATTTTTTTTAAAAACCCAGTAATAGGTTCTTTTTCTTTTATAATTTCTTTATTATCATAAAAAGCATACAGTCATTATAAAGCAGACACGGTCAGTTTACAAGAAACATGATATAAATATGACCATGCAGGCTAACGCACCTATTTTAGGTCTTTATATTACATTCGTATAATACTCACAGTCTCCTTCTTTACAATGTAGGTACACAACACTATTACACAAGTTATTTAGTAAATCAACAATAACGCGTCTTTTGAACCAGACACACTTTTTTACACAATAATTTTCCACCAATATATGTAATTAACAGTTAATTACTAATAATAATAATACTATTATAAAGCAACATTGATATCAACGGCATCCGCAAGAAACTATCTCAGATACCCACCACATATGAAATATAATTTATTGCACCGGCGCAAGCGCGTCATCATTACTATCAGATTCGGCGAGTATGTAGTGATGCGGTAGACGGTATCGATTGTAAGTATCGACATACGGTAGTGTCGATAAACGTGATAACCCGATACTAGATATTAATTTATTTTTGTGATTTGTATTTGTGTATTTATAAAATGTTAATGTTACTTTATAAATAAATTTTTTTACTGTAGGAAATTTAATCTGCAGGTGAAGAGTTTTGAGATTCGTACAGAATGGAGTATTATATGCAATTTTTAAAGCTTTATTTTGCAAAACTTGCAATTTTTGCAAGTTGGTTTCGCAAGTGCTGCTCCAAACGGTGCAGCATAAGTGAAACATGGCCTAATCAGTGTTGTGTATATTTTAAGTTTAGTACTAGCGCTTAAATTACATTTCCTATTCAAAATAGAACCAAGAGCACCCATCGCCTTAAGTCCTTTTGCTTTCGCTTTTTCAACATGGAAAGTCCAGTCCAATTTGGTATCAAGATTAACACCAAGGTATTTAACTGTTCTAGACCATGGTATACGATGTTCGTTGATAACTAAAGTACGATCAGGAAGTTTACGTTTTCTCGAAAACATAATTGCTTCAGTTTTGGAACTGTTCAACTTTAGTTTCCATCTAGTGAAGTAGTCAGCCAGCAATTCAATGGACAGTTGAAGCCTGCTTATAATTAGGTTTTCATCATTAGATGAGGTGTACGATGCAGTGTCGTCAGCAAAGCACGCTAAACTGGTTCGAGGTTGTTTAGGTATGTCGTATAAATACGCCAAAAATAATAGTGGTCCTAAAACGGAACCCTGGGGAACTCCAGCAGGGATTTGTAAGGACTCAGATTGAGTTGAGCCAATGTGCACTGACATTTTACGATCAGAGAGGTAGGACTGGATGAGTTTAATTAGTTTAACAGGTACCCCACACAACAAAAGCTTATGAAATAAACCATTATGCCAAACCGTGTCGAATGCTTTTTCAACGTCTAATAGCACCATGCCAGTTGATTGTTTCAAGTTCAGATTATGCGAAATGTGTTCACTAACGCGAGCAAGTTGTTGTATTGTAGAATGTGAATTTCGAAAACCAAACTGCTCAGGAATAAACTGACACTCTAGATGGGTCATCAGACGCTCATAGATAATGCGCTCGAAGAGCTTAGCAAGTGACGGTAACAAGCTAATCGGGCGGTAATTAACAGCAAACGAATGGTCTTTCCCTGGTTTGGGCAGGGCAATTACTTTAGCTGACTTCCAATAACTAGGAAAGTAATGTAGTTTCAAGCACGCGTTAAACAGTTTAGTCAGGAGAGATATTAGCCAGTAATAGGTACTTTGCCCGACCCACCAAACGAACCCGAAAACCCTTGCCCAGCAGTTACATTTGCGACTACTCTAATAAACATTGTCGATTTATATGCCTTTATGAAGATTTTCCATAGGTATTCTGCATTTACATATTATGACTTCTAGTTTGAATATCTTTCAACCTCACTTCTCTAAAACCATAATTTAATTTGTCAAACTAGTCCACTAAACTTTACAGAACCAAATTTTCAATATCCTAAATGGGTAAGATAACAAGAGGTTCCTCAGGAGTAACTTAGTGAACATTGATTGATCTTTGTATCCTAAACCAACAGTTAGTTGACCATTTAACATGCATTCTCATTATTAAAGATAGTATCGTGGTCATCAATCATTTATTGGTTAAACCATTGATCAATTGACGGGTTAAATATTTGGGTATATTTTAGTGCCGTTGACAAAATTTTGTGGGACGAGGAGTAGAAATTATTATGTGTAATTTATTAAATAATTGATTTGACAAAATATTCATTTAGGGTAGATCCCTAATTTTTATTTCAATGTCCGTCTGGTAGATTATTTTAAATCATTAGACACGTTTATTTTATTTTCTTACAGAAACGAATACTTTCGACGATATATTGATTTGAAATGTCGCGTGACGTCACTTCTATGTACATTTTATACGTAGAAATGACGTTTTAGCCCACACTACTAAACTTTGATTCGTTTTATCTAAGTATTGTTTTATTATACGACAAAATAAAAAAAATACTTGTCTAATATTTTTTCATTACCTAACTTACGGACTAATTAGATTTTAAATTTTCATACCCTGACATCATCACAATTGTAATGGTCTTTGAAATTTCTGGGTTAATTTTTATCAAATGGAATCCTCATGGCATTGCCCCCTCGTGGGACGACGAGAGGGGGGGGGGCGTGACGGAGTCTTACCGCGGTGTTCCTCCATTGCCTGAAACCTACCGCTATGTTTGCAGCAGGCCCCAAATGCAGTCGGTTTATGGGTAATACCACAATATTAATCATGATGGTTACAAACGGAAAATGTAACAGCTATACATATTTAATAGGGACAAATGTGTAAGTAAAATATTCAATTTGTTTTTAAAATGCAACCCACATCATCGAATAAATTAATATCAAGTGTGGGAGAGCCATGCTTCGGTACGAATGGGCCGGCTCGACCGGAGTGATACCACGGCTTCACAGAAAACCGACGTGAAGCAACGCTTGCGTTGTGTTTCGTCGTGTGAGTGAGGTTACCGGAGGCCCTATTACCCTCCCCTTCCCCAATCTCCCCAATTCCTGAGTCCTCAACGATCCTCAAACTCCTAATCCCCAAAAGGCCCGTAACGCACTTGTAACGCCTCTGGTGTTCCAGGTGTCCATGGGCGACGCCGATTGCTTACCATCAGGTGATCCGTCTGCTCGTTTACTGGCTTATGCCATAAAAAATACCGATTCTATAAAATTGAAAAGTAATACCTATTTTGCTTTTTGATAACGAAGGGAAAATGTTATTGCTATTATTACTACAAAAACACAATGAGATGAAAATTTAACAAATTAATGAATTCGTGAACTGAGTAAGGGGTGGTCTAGTTGTTTTTGAACAAACTAGATTTTAGAGCTCAAAATAGCTCATAATTTATTTGCATCACAAAATGGAGATCTCAGTGAAGACTGTTTTGAATTCCAATTTTCTTATTGTCATTATGAGAGCGATGTTTATTTAAACAACAACAAATACTTACTTAATGTTTATTAGACTTTCGGTTGAAATTACCGTGACCAGTTCTTGAATCTACATAACATAACATCACGCCTTTTATACCCGGAGAGGTAGGCAGAGGTGCACATTACTGCACTTACTGCCATTGTACAATTTAACACGTACTTTTCACTATTTATCTTATGATTCCCATGTAATAGTAAACTTAAGAGATTTTTTTAAAAACCCAGTAATATTTGCCCGACCCGAGAATCGAACCCGAGACCCTTAGCCCGGCAGGTGCACTTGCGACTACGGCCAACGAGGCAGTTTTTAAATCTCTAGGTACAAATTAAGCGTACTATGTATTATTGAAGTCAACAACAGCAATATTCGTATCATAATTAAAATTGAAAGCAAATTGCACCGTTTATTTTTATACCTCCGTGTCCCTGCAATATTAATAAAAATCCTAGAGGAATTATGCAAATGGCCTCTATCTGCCGCTCGGAATTTCATCATAAAAATAAGTGCTAATAAAAATATTTATTGCTTTCACACACATCATTTGGAAATTCCTTTTCGCAGATTCCATTCATATTAAATTTCTATAGATGTTTCTAAAATATAACGACTCGTCACAAATACGTCGTGAGTCTAATACTAGTCTTTTGGACTATCCTTGCAAGGCTAGTCCTATTTTAGAGTCCTTTTTCAATCTGTTTGAGAATACATAAACATATAAGAATGTAGTGAATACAAAATAAATATTTTATAACAACACTTTTTAAGGTTTTGATCAGTATAAATAATGTCTAACTCTGGAATATTCTCCAAAACACCAATCAGCACCCTTCTTAGCCCCCAGTCGTATATTCACAAACAACTGTTGATGTATAGAAAAACACAGATCCTGAATAGGTACAAAGATTACATATCCTAGCAAATTTACAGAAAAATACTTATCGCCCCTTAATTGGGTAGTTGACAGGGTAAGAAAATAAAAAATCTAAACAGTCCGTCAGTTAGATAAAGAAAAAAACATATATACGGTCGAATTAAGAACTTCCTCCTTTTTTGAAGTCGGTAAAGAAATATTAGACACGTGTTTTTTTATTTGCTTGTATAAAGTTATAATACTTAGATAAAACGTATTTAACTCGTTGAGTACCGTAATTATAGACACAATTAAAGAACAATAGGTTGCGGTCACCGGTGACCGCTTGGTGTTTGACAGTTTAAGTTTAGGAGTGGGAAGTCGCTACGTCACACGTCACAACTCGTGACGTCACACAATATTTCAAATCAATATAACGTCGAAAGTATTTAATTTTGTGAGAAAAGAAAAAATACGTATCTATTTTTTTAGCATTATCTAACAAACAGACATTAAAAAAAGAATAGGAAGCTACCCTATTTTACGCTGTAGTAACTCAATCACTTCATAGGTGTCGATTACTAAAATATGTACAGAGTATAAAATGTCATCAACATAGACTAAATTACCAGTATTATCAGTAGTACAATCTTGGAAGTTTAGATTGTTTGTGCAGCTGTAGTCTTGGGGTACGCGATAAGGGTGATACCATTAACTTCTGACGGTTAGACGTGTTTGTAATGACGCTGGCTTTTGAGGTATTTGCTGCATTTATCACAGCTGTTCTTCATTATTGTTTAATATTTTCTTGTATTTCTTTCATCTTTCCATGTGCAATTTATTTACGTTTCGTTAGAACACGTTTCTTGATATCAAGAAAAGTGTGAGATATATTTTTATGCAAACACAATTTGGTGAGTCGGAAAATAAAGGAAGAGTTTTATACCAAAAGGTAGGCACATTATGCCACTGTACAATGTAACACCCACTTTTTACTATTTATGTTATGAGTCTCATGTAATAGGGAGTAAGCCTATTGCCATATACCGGGCACAATTCCAGACTCCGTGCTACTACTGAGAATTTTTTAAAAACCCAGTAATACATTGCCCGGCAGTCGCACTTGCGACTACTCGGCCAACGAGGCAGTATACAAAATATTTAATATAGAATAAAATAATATTGAATGTATACTGTAACTTTTACTGTAAATAAAGACTATAATAATTTATACATACCTCAACGAAATTGCAAGAAAAGTAATATCGCATTCTTAATTTGAAGTGATGCGGAATGGCAATTCAAAATGCACTTTCAACTTCTACAACGTATCGTATACTTGTTAATAAAACATCCTTCATTTCATACAAAATGCTTGCTTTCATACTTTCACATATACAAGAGCGTAACATGCTATATATTTCTATTTTAAACTGACCTCATTTAATGTAGACGTTACCTTAAGTTGGAGTTCAGTTTATACTGGACATGTGTAGGGTAATGTTCTGTTGTCTATTCATAAGTACAAACTTTGGTCTGGTTTGTAAAAGTTTTATGTAACAATTTTGCAGTGGTGTATTGTATTAGTTATATGTTCTACTAGTATTTTGAGGTTGAATAGGAATTTGTTTGGGTTGTCAAAATGACCCTTTCGTTCGTGTAGTAACAGGGTAGACGAATAATTTATACTTTAATGTCCGTCTGGTAAACAAATACTTATACCTACTACATAAATACTACAATATATATATTATATAAAAATAGAAAACGTTGTCAGAATAGTTTCCTCAATTGTTTTGAGTCTGCCAATGCTTAAGTAAATGCTCACGGACATTTTATACTAAGAAATTACGTTTTAGCCCCCACTCTTAAACTTTGTTTCTTTTTATCTAAGTATTGATTTATTATACGACAAAATAAAAAATATGTATCTATAATTTTTCATCATTAAAATTTAATCCATAAGTTATTATACTAATGGACTAAATTTTATATTTTTAATTTTCATACCCTGTCATCATCCCCATTATACATCTTTTAATGTTTCCAATGCTAAATCTTTTTTTATTATTCTATAACTGCATCTGATATATTTTAAAAGCAACAAAACTCAATCCTCTAAGGTTAGAGGTACAATCTTTGTTGATCTTCAAAAACAAACCGTATTATTTGTACAGGAAAGCTCTATTTGCACAAACAATTTCACACTATGATTCGATATTCTACAGAGACGATCCAATTGGGTTCCTTGTTGATATAACAATAGTAGCACGAAGAAATGGGGGTAGGCAGTGATGCAGGTCAGTATAAGTGTTGTTACCTGATCGAGAGCCACTCACGAACGAGTATTGGACTTCTATTTTAGTTTCACGCTATTTCAGGAAAGAGCGCTAACCTGAATGGAAAATCTTTACTTGTATAATATTGGAAGGTGTCTAGAAAATTTTTGTTTTACATCATCTTATCGTGGCCTCATCAAATGCCGTGGTGGCCCGGAGATTTAAGACGCCTTCTTCTCATGCATGAGGATGCGGGTTCGAAATCTACCAACGGCAAGAACCAATGTGACTTTTTCCGAGTTATACGTACTTTCTAATATCTAGACACCACTGACAAACGGTGAAGGAAAACATCGTGAGGAAACCTGGGCTTATAATTTCTAATTATAAGTTTATAATCGCCAACCCCCATTGAGCAAGCGTGGTGATTAATGCTCCAACCTTCTCCGTGTGAGAAGAGGCTTTGCTCAGCAGTGGCACTTATAGGCTGTTGATAACCTCATCTTGAATTATTTTCAATTAAGTAAAGGAATTAGTACGTAAGCAATATAGTGTGTTTAGATACACTATGGAAACTTAACCTTTATAATAGTAAATTTTGTTGATACTGTCTCTTCTGAACCTCATATGACATGATCAGTACACTGCTATACTATAGGTAATTGACTCTTCTGCAAGAGGATTTGCCATTATCTCGACGCAAGTAAGCAACTAGGTTGAAAGTCTAGCTTAAAAGGTTCACGTCTATCAGAGAGCTATGCCATAAAAGTCCTATTAAACTGTTGAAATATCTGAAAGATCATCCCCTAAATTTGTTCATACAAAAGTAGTCTCTAAACATTGGAAATTAGGTCTATAATGTGAAGAGAGCGAAGAGAGTGGAGAGTGGTCACCGGTGACCGCTTGGGGATATATGGGTTTAAAGAGTGGTCAAATATGTAAAACATTATCGCTTTCCACCAAGCGAGATAGTGGTCAAACGTAAGCCCATCAAATATAGAGATATATTAAAAAAATATGTAGTCCCTTGTTCACCTCTTACCGCAGAAGAGATAGGTAAACGTATCCGACTCTAACGTCACCACAGGTTATATATTGTTAACTAACCTCATACATTGTTACCTAATATAACCAGCCAACAATATAATTACTAACAAGCTTCTAGCCCCGTACTAAAACAACAGTTTATTGATATTTATAGACTAACTAATTGCTGTAGTCCACAAGGCAGTTGGTAGTATTCCCAACTATTATTATGTCTTGTTATTACTTGGAGTGAATGACACATTGAAGGCAAAGGCATATGTTAGGGTGGTGTTTAATTTATTGACCAATTTTGTCTTTATACATTCATAATAGCTAATATCAATAAGAACTTATTATATATAAGTGTGGAAGAGCCATGCTTCGGCACGAATGGGCCGGCTCGACCAGAGTGATACCACAGCCGAGCCGAGAAAACCGACGTGAAGCAACGCTTGCGTTGTATTTCGTCGTGTGAGTGAGGTTACCGGAGGCCCAATTACCCTCCCCTTCCCCAATCTCCCGGTTACATGTGCGTTACCGGCGTTTTGGGGTTAGGAATTTGAAGATCGTTGGGGATTTAGGGATTGGGGGGGGAGGGTAATTGGACCTCCTGTAACCACACTCACACGACGAAACACAACGCGAGCGTTGTTTCACGTCAGTCTTCTGTGAGGCCGTGGTAATACTCCGGTCGTGCCGGCCCATTCATGCTAAAAGACATAATTAATCAACCTGGAAATAAATTCGAAGAGTCCGTCGTGCTTGTTACCAATCGATGAACGATAGTATCATGAACAATATTTGTATGGCACAATTTATTTACACCTACCTACATTCAATATTAACAAGTTGTAAATGAGAAGCTAATTAATTAAAGGTCAATTTATAAATAAATGGTCAAAATAAAAACAGCTTTTTTATCAGTTCAGTGCCTCAGATAACTTTGGTCAACAACATTTAGGTTATGTTATTAAATTAATTATAAAAATAATTGTTCCCAGATCACTTAAAAGTATTATTGGGTAGTTTGATTTGCAAAATACGGGATTTTGAAATACTCCCAGGATTTATTACACTTATACAGCAAGAAGCGTATCACAATAATATTGTATTTAATTACGTGAGTACATTAAAAATATTTTTCACATTAAGTCATGTCACATATCGTTGAGTGCTGATCTAAAGACCAAATTGGAAGTGTTGGTCCTTCGATCCGACGATTGCGATAGCGTCAATTTTATATCAAAGGACTTCACAATTCTTTATTTGTGCAATCCTTAATAATATCACAATATATTCTACTTTCAAAGTAACAAACCAAAGTTATAAAGTGTCTTATCAGGCAACAGTATTGTCTCAACGGCCTACAAAATATCCTTGTACGCAGATACTCGACCCAGTATCCAAGGTCATCTATTTTTTCTTCCATATTTCAACACCCAACTTAAAATGTGTCCCATAAAAACATCTTTGGCAGAAGTTTTTTATTTATCAGATCTTGCAAGAAGGCAATATTGTCGCAACTGGCCGTAAACGCGGCTGGGACGTGAAATGGGACAATAGGACCAAGTTTGTAGGTAAAGAAAGGTTACTATGTTAGCGAGTGAGGGTTGATATGATGAATTGAATTATTGTTATTGTTATGAACATCGATTGTCGATGGAGGTCCATTATAATGATTGTTTGAAGTGAGGTTTTACTTCACTAGATACATCAATTCATAAATCTCTTTTGATCTTACTTCATAGTAATATTTGTGTGTAGAAAAATTATTGTATCTGTCAAATTGTTGTATTTAAATCAAAGTTATGAAATATCTCATTTTAAAACAAGGTCAGTCTGTTTCGTATCTCATGGAAGCTAAAATCGCTAAGTTCATAGTAAAGCCTAGATTCAAAGCTTTCTGCTCACGAATGTGTTTGATGAATTTCGCAAATAGTACGTAAGTAATATATCTTTGAATCTGCAGAATATTGTTTCAGAACATATTAATATCAAACTGTTGATATTGCTTCAATAACGTTCTTCTTATACTATCAAATAGCTTCACTTTTAAATTTATATTGTTGACGTTTAAAAGTGCCTTCGAGATCTAATTATTATTTTTTTAAACAGAACAGACTTCTCATAATATGTTAATTGTAAGCAATTAATCTACCAGAACTCACATTATCCACATAACCCGAAAAATAAAACCTAAGTACCTGATTGTCCAATTAAAACCTGGAAGCAATATTATAAATACTCCACAAAATAATAATTATACAAAATACTTTACAAGTACCATTTTATTCTTACGTTTGAATTTGAATTGCCAAGCCTGTTAGTGGGTTTAAACACGATCCATACATACGTCTCGGTGTTCCACGAAACGTATTGTAGTCGAATTACATGAGACTTTATTGAAATCCTAATAAAGTTTAGAATGTGTGGCTAGACACTGGAGATTTATTTGAAAGAAAATCCGGTACGACAAGAACGAGAAGAGATATAGTGAATAACTGTTATTTTCGGTTTCCAGCCGTGAGGTAGGATATTAGCCAGTTGAGCTCTCTGCTTGCCGTGGTTGAAATATTCCAAGTACTGAATATTCTTGCCTTAGAGAATCAAATGGATCCCAAACTCATAGCCTTCGATCAGGATAACATCGAGTCTACTCAGCCTCGAGGGAAAGACAAAATTTTAGGTACTAAGTACATGTTCCATGTACATGTATGATTCAGATCCTTAAAAAATATTGTGTAAAAATCGCTATTGTAGCCACTGACACTAACAAAATAATACTAGTAACTATAGCTACTTTTGTTCTAGTATTATAATACTAGGACAAAAATCACACAAATAACGCAAGAGGGAATGAGTAAATTGCTTTCGTTGTACTCCTTAATTATCTACAAAATACCTTTGATAATTAAAATAGACTAAGAACAATTATTTACAGTTGAATGTCACAGCAAACGTTCTGAGCAGAAAATAGGTCGTAGGCACTATAAATAGTATTCACTCTGAGCAGAACAATGCTAGTGATCATTATAAACTGAACCACAACCAGATTAAACAATTAAATAAACAATGCTCTATTTGTAAAGAAAATTGAAACTAGGAATCACAAACACCTTTCTTTTTACATTTACTTTATTTTTCCTTTCTGATCTCAAAGGTCCCAAAGCAGACATTGGGACTGAGATAGAGCAATTTTAGTAAAGCTCTTGAACTGGCGAGGCACGATACTGTTTCGATGCAGCCATTAAAATGTACAAACACGATTCCACTACCAACGTCGATCGCAAAATAGTTCATATTTAAAGTATACTGTCGACTTAGAGCCTTTGTAACAAAGGGAATAGCAAATTAATTGGTAAATGGATCTATGTTCTGTGTGTCAACAAAGTATGCTAGTACAGGAAACGCTATGATAATTTACTTTGACATTCATTCGTTTCCTACAGTTAATCGCTTTAGAGCGTCCAGGGTATTCAGTTCGTATAGGGTAAACGATGGAAAACTTTTCATTAATAGAATAAAGGGAAGGTAAAAATAAATACATTAACTTCGGTCACAAATCTATAAACATTTTATTTACAAACGAAGTCAGGTGGTAATTTAGTACAAGTAGCGGCCGTAGGGGTAGTGGGATCCGTAGCTGATAGCTCCGAACTTGGCGAAACCGTAGGGAGAGGCGTAAGAGATAGGAGCAGCGATAGCAGGAGCGGCGTAAGAGATGGCGGGAGCGGCGTAGGAGATGGCGGGAGCGGCGGCGATGAGAGCGGGGTCCTTGCGTACGACAGCGTTGAAGCCATTAGCACCAGCGGCGTAGTCTACAGTCCGGCGGGTGCCGTCAGACTCCAGCAGAGAGTACTGGCCAGCAACGTTGTTGTCCACGCGGTTCTCGATCTGGTGCTTGAAGTCACCGGTGTAGGGGTCCGCCACGCTGTACGCGAAGCTGGACAGGTCGCTGGCGTTGGCGACCGCCATCAAAGCGAGGAGTGCGACGAACTGAAATTAATACATCAACAATATAAGAGCGAACTAACTAGAGAATATCGAGAAATTATAGATAAATCAGTTCATCAATCTAATCTGTAATAGGATTTGCATCTATAGAAAATTTAAAAGCATTGAACGGAATTCAATGTAGCAGGTAAAACGCTCGCTTTTTAATATCTTCGTGGCTAATCATGAATAATAAATTTGAAATTATTACCGAAGCTATTTATAAAGAAACTCGATGATTGAAAGCTTTTAAAAATTACGATTTATCCTTTGGAAAGTAAAATCAAAGACTTATTTACCTTCACGAACATTTTGCTGTATTGTTGTTGTGACTACGTCTGACACAAAACTGATGCTGATTCTTCTGGTATTCCCTGTTTATATATTAAATGTATAATCCAGTTTTGTAGAATCAGGAACTCAATGTCCAAAACAAGGTGCTCTTGAATTGATTATGGATTGAATAAGATTGTCTCATTACTCTTGACAGGCGCACTTTCGTTCGCAAATAACAAGACCTTGAATTTTAAAGTTTAAGTGAAGTATGTACTTATGTAGTTTACGTTACTATATTTAGCGTCATGTTTTATATTTTTTATTAATATTGCTGTGACATAATTATATTATCCTCGTTTTTATCTCTGTTAAGCTTAAAACTTGTTATGAGCTAAAAATAAACTGCACTGTTATTCAGTGTAGTTTTAATCAATTTTATAATGAGAGAAGTTATCAAAACTCGCATTCTTTATACTATAGTTAAGAAAATATTAATTTATACTTGATAAGTATCCTGTACCCTCTCATGCCATTGCAGCGGTAAGTCCCCTCTTTGAGGAGTGGCTTGAGAGACGCTACGGCGTCCTCACCTACCGCCTGACGCAGGTCCTCACCGGACATGGAAGTTTCGGGAGGTACCTGTGTCTGATGGGGCGGGAGGAAACGCCCGGGTGTCATCACTGCGAGGACCGCCCTGAGGACACGGTGGAACACACAGTGGGAGAATGCCCTGCGTGGGCTGAGCACCGCCGTGCCCTCAGGGAAGTGATCGGCGATGGCGACCTCTCGCGTCCGGGCCTAGTGCAGGCCATGATGCGGAGCGAGGGGGACTGGGATGCCGTCTCCTCCTTTTGCGAAGCAGTCATGCTAGCTAAGGAGGAGGCGGGACGCGTGAGGCAGCGAAGCGCTGCCTCCTCGCAACCCAGCCATCGCGAAGGACACACCGGGCGTCGGGGATCGCGGGACGATCTCCGGCCACCGTAAGCGCGGGCCTGCGGACGGCGAGCATGGGTGGCTCCCCGTCCGACCAGAAACAGACCCGAGCGTACGGCGCGTCGCGTTCCGCGCGCGCCTCAAAGAGCCATCAGACCACCACAGAGGCCCCCCAATAGGGCCGATGCCGATTCGGAGTCGCGGAGAACCTAACGGGTAACCGGGGCTCCGGCTCGACGTGCAGGAGAAGGAACGGGGTGGTTTTTAGTCAGTAAGAGTCTGACACTCCCTTCCGCCTCACCCAGGCGGGAGCAGTCATTCGATGATTTTCCCCCCCTTAAAAAAAAATAAAAAAAACCCTCTCATTATTTTCAAGAAAAGTACCTACAACGATTAAAGATGTATGTATCTATAATAATTATTCATTTTATAGCATCTGTTGAGCTCAACCTGTTAACGTAAATAATTAATTACCTATTGAAAATGTAATTTCCAACAACTTGAACTTGTTCACTATTTGTAATATCAACCTAATTGACATTACAAATGAATAATTTGAAACTATACATACATAGGTTAGTACTTTCTGCCTGAAATGTCCACTGTCACGTGTAGGTACTATCATCGATCACTCTCAATTTAGGCACTAGAAACAAATACTCAATGCGTATCATTCATCATGGTTGACACACTATATTGAGCTGGAAAGACTGGACAGTGGGTGCAATTAAAATAATGGTCCAGGTAGAATAGCTCTATGTTTGGAATCCAATGTTTTTTAGACATAAGTGTGGGAGAGCCATGCTTCGGCACGAATGGGCCGGCTCGACCGGAGTGATACCACGGCCTCACAGAAAACCGACGTGAAGCAAAGCTTGCGTTGTATTTCGTCGTGTGAGTCAGGTTACCGGAGGCCCAATTACCCTCCCCTTCCCCAATCTCCGCAATTCCTGAATCCCCAACGATCCTCAAACTCCTAATCCTCAAAAGGCCGGTAACGTACTTGCAACGCCTCTGGTGTTCCAGGTGTCCATGGGCGACGCCGATTGCTTACCATCAGGTGATCCGTCTGCAAGTTTACCGGCTTATGCCATAAAAAAACCTAAAAAGTGCTAAATTTATGATCTCAAAATATCTGTGATAGCACGATTGGGGCCATGTCTGGGCAACTGGGTGTCGCGCAAGGTGTCGCGGGTTTGATTCCCGCACGGAGCAACTCTTGGCGTGATCCACAAATTGTTGTTCCGGGTCTGTGTGTGGATTTGTATGTTTGTAAACGCAACCACGACACAGAAGAAAATCCTAGTGTGGGGCAAGGTTTTTTAAAAATAAGTTAATATTTGTGTTATTCAACAAGATGTTGAGTCTGTAAGTTAAGAGAAATATGCCAGTATTCCATAACTAAGAAGACTTTTAAAGCGGTATTTTAATAGTGGTATACTATTTTAAAACTAGACATTTTGTTCAGATAAATCTGTATATTCAACAAAGGTATATGTCCAGTTCTACCTAGATCTAGACAGAAATTCTTTTATAAAATCCCCATCTACGAACAGCAATTCTGGTTGCCGTAAACATTTATGAGGCGATCTTAGCGCAGCTATCATAAATATACGTTAGAATAGACCGTGGTTAAGGGTAAAGTGTTTCGTTTCGGACTAGACAGAATCATAGTACCTATATGTGCTAACTGCATGTGTGTCGTGGCGTAATAAACGGTTTTTCTTTCTTTCTTTCTATTGTTGGTATGTTACTACTACATTGTTTGTTATATTTTAATGCTGAGTGTATGATTAAGAAAATTGTGTTTAAATTTGGATTCTGTAATTTCGGTAGTTTGAGATCTATGTTTATTGCGATGCCATTGCAAGAATTTGATTCATAAAGTAAAAGATTTATTTAGTATTTAATTTTCAGTAGTAGCACGGAGTCTGGAACTGTGCCCGATATATGGCAATAGGCTCACCCCCTATTACATGGGAATCATAACATAAATAGTGAAAAGTGGGTGTTACATTGTACAGTGGTATAATGTGCACCTCTGCCTACCCCTTCGAGGATAAAAAGCGTGATGTTATGTTATGATGCCTATAGTTTATTTTAGTCATAAATGAACTTCGATGCAACGATCACAGAAGCGTAGTCAGCAAGCAATTTGTTATGCCAAAATTGTCGGTCAGACGGGAAGCGCTGTAGAAGCGCCTAGTCTATTTGTTATAGCAACTACTTTGATAGCAACATTTACTGCTAGTTGTAACAGACAAGGGAGTTGTATCGAGTTGTTTTTGCGGAATGAGTTTGTGTTTGAAATTCGGAGGTGTGTGTTGTCATCGTGTCGCTGTTGCAATGCAACTACAGAGCGACATGTTAATGTTGTTTGTATGTTATGTAAGTTGTGAAGTTGGTATCTATACGACTACGTATTTGCAGAATGCTGCAGTAGATGCTTTCTATTTTAAGTTAAACTTCGACATACTTCTGTGTGGTTGGTTGTATTTTGGACAACGTAGATTCAGAGTATTTTCTAAAAACCCGGTAATACTTTGCTCGACGCGGCAATCGTGCCCAAGACATCTTGCCCCTATTTTGAGTATCGTGTAAAAGGCATACAAAGCAGTGTCATGTATACGTGATACTAGATAAATATATGAATAAATAAATAAATAAATAAATCATTTATTCAAAAAATATAAACAGAAATTTCGTATGTCTTAATTCTATATTCTTATTGCTATGTTATGCCATGTGCCTGAACTAGGTTTGAAACCTGTACCTCAGGCAATAAAAATCGCTTAGCATAGAGAACTTAAGGTCTAATTAACAATAATTATATAATCATTCTTATATTAAATTATTTGATTACTCAAATTATACCCATATATATATATAGAAATGTATACCTAATCACTTAATAAATTAACTTGTTTCTAATTTTATTTACATACAGTCAGCAAAAATTCGGTCTGGTCATAAGTCAGTTGTTGCAAATATGTGCTGACACGTTTTTTGCATTGATAGCAATTCAAGTTGTAAATACAAAGTTGCTTATTTAGCCTGTTATATAAGTAGGGTCCTAGAAAACTATAGAATTTATTACTGTACATAAATTTTGAGGTCGAGTGCGAACTGCAAACTATATCATTTCGTCTCTTCTTTACAGTGTTGGTATCATAAGGGATCTGCGTGTGTTGCTTCAATATTACTTGCGTTATGTATAGTTGCCTTACAGTTAGTACCTTACAGGATTTGTATAGTTGTTCTGTGGGGAACAGGAAAGGATAGGAGTGTGCTACTTTTAATATTGCTCTCTGTGCTCGTTCCAAAGACAGCATAGAGGTTTTAGGTACACCACCCCATGAGGTAATACAATAAGTGATAATGGACTGACATAGTGCCATGTACACTTGAGTTATTAATTTAGTATCGGCAATTTTTCGCAATATTTTAAATACAAACATCAGTTTGCGTACTCTGGATACCAAACTCTCAATGTGTAGCCGGAAAGAGAGTGTGTCATCAATAATGATGCCTAGATATTTTATGTGACGAGTTTTGAGGATTTTAGGACATTCACAGGAGTATGTCGAGAGGGCATTACATTTATGCACTGTAAGTTCAGTGTTAGTAGTGTTAGTTTGATTATTACGCATGGAAAAGAGCAAGTACTTTGTTTTGTCAACATTTAGTGTTAGTAAATTGTAGTTTAGCCAGTTATTTACAGAATTAAATTCCCTCTGAGCGTTCTCATAGAGTTCTGTGATTGTTTTTGCGGTAAAAATAAGCGCTGTGTCGTCTGCATATGATATTATTTTTCCGTTTTGTATGTTTACATTACAGAGATCATTAATATAGATAAGGAAAAGGGTTGGGGCGAGAATACTACCTTGTGGTAATCCAAAACCATGGTTCCCTCGGTCTTCACTTGTGGTCGTATCAATTCGAACACATTGAGAGCGATCATTTAGATAGTTTGTTAGTAGTGTTAGTTGTGTGCCCCTTATGCCTATTGCTTCCAATTTATGTAAAAGAAGAGGAATAGAATGTAGCATGACTGTGCAATAAAACAATAACTCTCAGTAACTTGGACTTGAAGTCTTTTTTCTCTCTTTGACATCGAAATCGTTTTGATCACAGTCAATATTGGTGAAGAAATACGATACTCGTACAAAGTGGTCCATGGCAAAACAAAGGCCACCCCATCTGTTACCTTAAGTGCCATCCCCGACGCTTCGGTGGGGGATTATTATGGAGACGGTACTTAAGAAGCCACTTTAGAATTGATTTATAACTTGATTTAACCTTCAAAATATGACTGTATCT
Source organism: Spodoptera littoralis (assembly GCA_902850265.1). Lineage (NCBI taxonomy): Eukaryota > Metazoa > Arthropoda > Insecta > Lepidoptera > Noctuidae > Spodoptera > Spodoptera littoralis. The sequence continues at coordinate 2,743,893 of LR824536.2, read as the reverse complement.
ATTGTGGGTCTTATGTTCAATTGGGTACTTGCATTAATCAAAAATAATTTTTACGACTGTTTAATACAATAAAATATAAAAAATAATCACACTTTCAGTTCTATGTACTGAGAACTTAAGTAATACTCAGAAATTTTCAAAATACTATACAAAAGATAGTACGTAGTAGCAAGTTTTATAAGTCCACGTCTGTTGAAGTAATAACGAGATAAAAACTCTGGAGGTAGGCATTTTAATCTCACGTTTTCGGACTTAATAAAGTTTAAGACATACAAAGTGCTGTGCTGTTATATTTGTCACGGACTCCACTTTTTGTACTTATTAAATTTTTCTTCTACACGCAGAGGTATGAAATTTTGAAGTTATTTTGTGCCTGGAACTCTTTAAGTCTGTTGTTTTAAGTTTACATTGCTTTTTAGGTTTTCTTTTATAGATACGTTTGCCTCACACTAGGATTCCTGCAGCTGTAGCCAAATGCCATTTAGCGCTAGTCTACATGTAGAATAGAAAACTAAATTATATGGAATAGACGTAAATTTTGACACTTGTCAGTGTCATCTCCATACATTTTGATGTCTACTCTCTCTGTAGACAAGCGGTAAAGCGGCGTTTGGCTAAAGGCCCTGTGTCGTGGGTGCGTTTACAAACATACAAGTTCACATAAGTACAAATGACACCCAGACCCGGAACAACAATTTGTCAAACATAGAAAAAGTCGCACGTTGCGGGAATCACACCCGCGACACGTTGCGCGGCAACCGTTTGTCCAGCCACCGCACCAACCATGCCGTTTGCCTTTTCATATTCTAGAACAGAGCTGTCCAAACTACACTCGCGGGCTTATTAAATTTCTTACAAAAGCTGGAGGTCCAGAAAAATGTTTTCATTTGTATAAAGACGTTTAACATTGTATTCTTTACTCACAGACAAAACTTGTAGACAAATCATACACTGAATTTTATTATTGTTGTTGCACATAACATTAAGATGTTGAGTTTAAAACGTATGTCGCACGCTACATGAAAACAAATTGCGGGCCTTTGTTTGGACAGCCCTGTTCTAGAATGTTTAAGTTTATAGTTCCATAGGTACCTACAGTAGTTTATAGTAACCGTGGAGGTGCCGGAGCAGGTCTCTTCTAGAGGACCCGGTGCCTCCATTCAGGTGTTGAGGGTGGCCACCGGGGTGGTTTTAGTGAGGTAAAAATCCCACACTCCCTAGTCTTTTATCCCCAAAAAGGCTGGGCGCCTTTTGAAGGCTTCCCCCGTCATCAAAAAAAAAAGGTACCTACAGTAAATTTTTATTGAAATTAGGTTTGTATAATACCTAAATATCGTGAGATTTACTAAATTAATTAGAAATAGTAGTTTACTCGCTTTGTTAACTGAGGTATTTGCTCATGAAGAAGACTCCCGTTATAACTTGTAACTAGTAGAGCTTGTCTTAGTTACATTCGTGAATAAGCCTATATAGTTGCCTTATACATGTCTTACTTACCTACCATTATGGAATTTTCTTTACGATCATATAAATCTTAGAATAAACTCAACCTACCTAAACCATTTTACAATTCCCAATGGAATTTCGCATTGAAATTACTCGAAATTCAAATCTAAAGATTTTGGCATAGTGCCCAAAATAAGTTATTTTAAAACGATCAATAAAATATCTAGGTACTAGCCAGATGTAGAACCTCGATACGTTTCTCAGTTTCATTACTAGACTCTTGGAAAGTTCTCAAACACAGCTGCAAGGGAAATTCGATAAAAGTGTATGGGTATTGAAAGTATTAAGTATAGTTTTTGCATGAAAGAAAAATTGATTTCGTTTAGCAAGAATAACAAACGTTTAGTTTCTTTTGATTTAATAAATCACACCATAGATTGCGAAATTATCTGCAGTATTTATTCAATTTGTGACGTATAAAGAATATTTTAAAATTACCAATCGACCTATTATAACTTACAGAAAACTATTTAAACAATAATTTAATTAACTTTTTTAAAAACAATTTTAAACTTTTAAACAGTTCTTTAAACCTGTAGGTATACATTCTTTCATTTCTACCCTTTTAAAAGAAGTTCTTTATTTAAAAGTATCCAACGGATTATTCATCTGATTTTCATTAACATTTTGAATTCCATTAAAATAAGCACTCTTCCGCTCTCAATAAATATTCAGTCCAATTTTAAATGCAAAAAGGTTTTAAATCGGCTGGACAGTTGTTTATCTTATAGTAATACATACATAAATGAGTGACAGTTATTACGGTCAAATATTATTTACCTTAAGTATGTCAGACATTTACTGAAATAAAATTCATTTCATTATTGGGCATTTTTTAATTTTACAATTTTATATTTTAATCATTCGTCATTTATTCCTGCTCGTTGGCCGAAAAGTCGCAAGTGCGACTGCCAGTAAGGGATCACAGGGTCGATTCAGTCAGGCAAAGTAGTAATGGGTTTTTAAAAAAATCTCAGTAGCAGCACGGAGTCTAGAATTGTGCCCGGTATATGGCAATAGGCTCACCCCCTATCACACGGGTATCATAACATAAACAGTGAAAAGTGGGTTACATTGTACAGTGGCATTCAGTGCCGTAATGTCCACCTCTGCCTACCGCTTCGGGGATTAAAGGTGATGTTATGTTATGTTATGTCCCATTGTTGACATATACTTACTTCTAAACTTAAATTTCCCATTTTATTGGGGGTTCGCCATAATCCCCATAGTAGACATTTCGAGATGTAACAATAACATAAATAGTGAAAAGTGGGTGTTACTTCTGTGTGCACCTCTGCCTACCCCTTCGGGGATAAAAGGCGTGATGTTATGTTAGACAGTTCGAGAATCGTAGTAAAAATAATCTTCTGTTTGTCTTTCGGTTGCTGATAGCATTTCATGGACACCTCCCGATGCCATCTGGTTTGACGTTTATTTATAAATAGTCATAGTTCTTTCAAGCTTACGTATTTATTATTTCCTATGAATAATTCCAACCAATTTATATCTCTAAACAATTACCCAAAGAGCTTAGTGATAAGCTTAGAATTTACTTCAAGATCAACATCAACTTAGTATCTTAGTAGGTAAACCTTAAACAATCATTGCTCTTTCAATAAATGTACTTTAATACAATGTAAGAGAGTCTATTATTATCTTGATACGAAATTCTGAAGGGCCCGCATTAAAGTCATATAACAAAGCCAGCTAATGGGTCATATAATGAAAATTCGATTAAAACATTATAGCTACTCTCAGCAACAATAACTTTGAGCTATTTATAACAAAAGCTAATCTTGTTCCTTTGACATAAGTTTGAGAATGGCTTGGACAAGATGTTTCGGTTAGGAACTGAATTGTTAACAAGTTGGAAACTTCCTAGCCGAATATTACGTAGGTGTTATTTTAGATGATGGTAATGTCAGTTTTGAAGAATTATCTTCTATATTTAGAACTTGGTTCCAAGTAGAGCAAGCAATGGCAAATATCCAGCAAAGTTGCAAACCTATACTAATACATATTATAAAGAGGAAAGATTTGTACCTATTTTTATATGTTTGTAATGAATAGGCTCAAAAAGTATTGGGCCGATTTAAAAAATTCTTTCACCAATAGAATGCTACATTCTTCCAATTTGACATAGGCTACATTTCATTTTGAAAAAAATAGGGACCCTTGGTAAAATTTGAACAATGTAACTGAAGGTGTAGAAAAATGAGTCTTAAAATGTCTTTCGTCGAATGCGCTGCCAAAACTATTAGCGATAGAACAAAATAATATTGAAGAACATCATAATCTCTACAAAAAACTTCGCGGGAGCATATGTCCAACTATTGTAGTTATGTCACTACAACAATCCAAAAATTTATAATTGTCTACCCCGTGCAAAGCCGGGATGGGCTTCTAGTTCATAATTAATCTAAACTCAATGTAACTAATAAATAACATAAATAGTCATTTTTTCAGTCCAAAATATGCATTTATTTTATTTTAAACGACTGCCTCGTTGGCCGGTCGCAAGTGCAACAGCGAATCGAATCCAAGACCCCTAGCCCGGCGGCAAGGGGTCTCGGGTTCAATTGCCGTGTCGGGCAAAGTATAACTGTTTTTTTTTAATTCTCAGTAGTAGCACTGAGTCTGGAATTATGTCCGGTATATGGCAATAGGCTCACCCCCTATTACATGGAACTCATAACATAAATGGTGAAAAGTGAGTGTTCCATTATACAGTGGCCTAATGTGCACCTCTGCCTACTCCTTTGGGGATAAAATGCGTGATCCTATGTTTATATTAAATGTTTCATGCACAATCATACACAAGGTGAACTTAATGCCGTGGGCATTTATAATAAGGTTTTATCATACCAATAGTATTTTAGTATAAACTCATGTTTATCATGTCTACCGGGATTTACCTACAATTTTATCAAAAACGTTTACAATACCAAAGCATATTTAAGCAATCCCCCTTTGAACTTTATTTTAAGTGACTTTAATCCACGAAAACCTTTAACCCAAGGAGGTTAAATACTGCAATTTCCAAGAACTACCCGTTTATAGACCATATTTCTAAACATTAGCGTCCTGTTGGTTAACTCTTTAATTAAATAGGTGAACCAGAGGATGGGAGGGATCGTAAACTTTAGAGTGACTACACAATTTCCTCTTAAATGGACTTTGGCGCGTTGAAATCCTGCTTATACCTTCTATAAAATATGACATTGTCTCTAATATAGTGAACGATGTTATGTTTACACCTGATGTTAAGATTAAGTACTTGATTGTTTTCGAAAACACGTAGGTACATACCATGATCGTCTGAACCTCGAACATAGATGACCCGAAACATTTATTTTACGACTAGCTACTTCCGCGCGGTTTCACTCGCGCTGCTCGGCGCCTATTAATCGTAGCGTGACATTTTATAGCCTGTAGCCTTTCTCGATAAATGGGCTATTCAACACAGAAAGAATTTGTCAAATCGGACCAGTAGTTTCGGAGATTAGCGCGTTCAAACAAACAAACAAACAAAAAAACAAACTTTTCAGCTTTATAATATTAAACTGTCAAACATCAAGCGGTCACCGGTGACCGTAACCTATTGTTCTTTAATTGTGTCTATAAATACGGTACTCGACGAGTTACGTATACATTTAAGGGAAAATTCAAATATTATTTTGTTAATACGTGCAAAAAAGTGAGAGAAGCCATGGTTACAAATTAATATAAGATCATATCATAACTAAGGACCCCTCACAAAGTTTTAAGGGTGGAAACTTCGTTAAAGGAACTGAAGGAACTGTAAAAACATCTTTGTCGAGTTGTTTCTTCGCAACATTTTCAGATAACGAGTTCCAGTTATCTATTTTTAACTGTTTATCGGAATCCTGAATATTCGTCTTTTCTCTCGTTGTTCCAAGTTCAGTTGGGAATTCGTGCCCCGAATTTCCAGCATTTTCTGTATAAAGATTTCGAGTTGACTTATTATGAATTTCGACTAGAAAAAGTAAAGAAAGTGACAGTAAGATTCTTCTACTAGATCATCATAAGCCACTGCTGACCATAGGTCTCTTTTCACACAGATAAGATTTGAGCATTAATCACTAAGCTAGCTCAATGCGGGTTGGCAATTTCAAACTTATGATTAGAAATTATAAGCTTATTAGATTTTCTCACGATATTGTCCTTCACCGGTTGTCAGTGGTGTCTCAATAATCTTAGCAAGGCTAAGCTTAGCTGTTGCTAGGCTTCGAACCCGCACCCTCTTGCATGAGGAGCGGGTGTCTTTCATCCTCCAGGCCACTACGAAACTCGACTTATACTATATGATTATAGCCAATTAACTTCGGTTTAACAAACTATAATACAGTTAACTAAGTGGAACTTTATATTGTATAGAAACATCGAAGATTACTTTAGTTTTCTAAAAATTCTAAATTCGGTGCACCACAAGCAATTCTCTATCAATACTTCATAACATCATCTTCGACTACATATGTAAGTAGTTGATAAAAATTGCACTCATGCCGCTAAATTTCTTGAAAGCTAGCTCGAGAGTGCCCTGCAATTTTTATACCCTGCACCGAAATGTACTTTGGAAGGAATTGTGCCGAATAAATGGGTTCAGTAATAATAGAAACTTAAAACAAATGCTAGAATAAGAATTTACTTTGCTACAAACAACATGGGAGTAAGGATTTCAAAAGTTTATTGTTGTTTGTGTAAATAAATAAAGACAAGCCTGGTACTTGCTTGAAGCAAAATGAGATTGTGTAGTGAGACGAGAAGCACAGATTTATGCCTACTGAGCATAACATTAGAGTTGCATTTTATTTATACAATTTAACATTGAAGCTAAGTTATTGAGGTCTACTTTGTTGTAAAAACTTATAGTGCCAATAATATACAACGTATTTATTTTAAATGACATAATCTTTTGGAAAAATTTTCCTCCAAATTTTTATAAAAACAACCTTTCAAGCATAATAGCTAACATTTTCCTCCTGCCAATAAAAATGGCAAAAACACACAAAAAGGAATTCAACTGCTACACGAAAAAGAAAACTGAAAAAAAGTAATTAAATAACCATTATAAAGAAACGTCCAAAAAACCAAAGACATCAAACGTCGGGGTTTTCAAGCAAAACAGCTGAAACGGAATATCCGGATCCGAAAGGTATCCGTAGATAAGAGGGGAAACCGGACGGATAAGGTTTGAGGGTACCAGAACATTCTGAGAGCACAGCTTTCGCAAAAACGGGTGTCCTGTTCAAACAATCGGACGCTACCTCTAGGGTCGGAATTACAACCGCCACGTCCAATGCTGGGTCTAAGGTTGTTTATTATTTCGCGGACTTCACTCGAGTGTTTAAATTAGTGAAAATGTTTTGTAAAACGGGTTTAACATGTGTCCCTGCTTAATTAAATAGGTGTTCATGCAAAAAGCTGACCCTTTTAGTCATAATCACAAGGTGAGTAATAATTTTGGCTTTCTATTAAACGAAGTTCGTATTGTTGTCGGAGGTTTTAGACACCCGCTTCTCATTTATGAGGGTGCTGGTTCGAAACCTACCAACCGCTTGCAGTTGGTACTTGTACCAATGTAAACTTTTCCGAGTCATTATGTACTTTCTAACATTATCTAGACATCGTGAGGAAACCTAAGCTTATACTTATGATAATTTTCTAATTATTTAAAGAGCAAGCGTGGTGAATAATGCTCAAACCTTCTCCGTGTCAAAAGAGGCCTTTGGTCAACCATAGCCACTTATAGGCTGTTACTGATGATGATGATGATGCATTGTTGTTTACGATACTTACTATTATATTCTTCAAAGTCAATTAAATGAAATAATTGTCTGACCTAAAGTGGCATCTACCATTCCTATTAATCAATATTGAAAAGATGCATTCCGACCATAATGCCTATAAATAATTTATAAGTCATATCGACGTCGAGGCTGATTTCTCCGAGGAATGCCACAAGGGACTCGCTGTGTACAGACTAACTGTCTAGTTTCCAAAATATTATCCAAGTATAAGTTATAATTTGATTGTCTATAGTTATACTTTTAGTAGTCTGGATTAATCTTTTCGATGTGTTGTGAGGAATTATATTTGACATGGATAGTTATCAGTATAACATACTATGGATACATCTCAATAAAATTGGAAGCAAGGACCACATTAATACCTCAAGGACCATATTAATGATATCTCATATATAATTTCTTTTGTTTTTTTTAAAAAAAAACGTTGCCCCATTCTAGGCTATTCTCCTGAGCCGTAGGTGACACCCAGACCAGAAACAACAATTTGTGGATTACACAAAGAGTTTCTCCGTGCGAGAATTGAACCCGGCACCCAATTGCCCAGTCACCGCGCCAACCGTGCAGTCAAGTTTATCAGGATTATACTATATATTACTAGATTAAGTAAAAAAATTCTGAAATCGACATAATTGAATAAAAGTACTGACTGAACATCAAATGCAAACGGTAATAACGTGAGCTATTTTCAACATTCCAACCAGTTGGATCTGTGAACGAATTTAAAGTTGGTAACAAAAGAACCTTTGAACGAGTGGTATGATTTTGATTGCAAGATTCAAAAAGTTTTCTTTAGTTTCAAGGGCAAAGTTAGAGATTTTCACAAAAAATCTGGCTTTGTATTATCTCTATTGAAGTGATGATAAAACCGACAAAGTTTTCCTTAGAACCGACAGTTTTGGTTTGACTAGTTTAAACAGATGCATGTCTCATGAGTGCAGATGTGTGTAAGAACTATGGACCAACGTAAGGAGTAAAAATCGTAGAAGGTATAACAAAGCATAATTGTAATTTCTATAAAAATAAACATGTTAAAGTCAACATAACATGTCTTGTTGCAATCAGTAGCATACATCTATTTGTGTTTTATCTTCACGACATATTCATTTAGTTTTCATTTTTATAACTGTTCTCGTTGGCCGAGTTGTCGCAAGGACAGCCGGGCAATTATCCGACCAGCCAGTCTCGGGTTGGATTCCCGGGTCGGGCAAAGTATTACTGGGTTTAAAAAAAATTCTCAGTCGTAGCACGGAGCAAGGAATTGTGCCCGGTATATGACAATAGGCTCACACCCTATTACATTGGACTCATAACATAAATAGTGAAAAATGGGTGTTACATTCGTACGGTGGCATAATGTGCACCCCTGCTTACCCGCTCGAGGATAGAAGACGTGATGTTATGTAATGTCTTTTAATAACTTTCAATTTTATCATCCTATTTCTCCTTCGAGCACTTCTATTAATATAAACTCTATCTACAAATAACGATCACCTCGTTATTTCTCTCTTAGCAACTCCTCAGCAAGTCAAAGTTAGTTCAGTCTTGATAAATCAAGTTATGTTGCCAACTAAACAGATTTCTGTTTTATCTGACTCCAGTTCAAACTATCCGAAGTACTCTAGTTTCATTAAGATTGATTGATTTATTAGATTCTATTAAAACTATAAACTTAATGGTACTTTAGATAAAGTAACAACATAACGTCAAAAATTAAACCTATATTTAGAATCCTTTACTAAAGAAGTGAAGTGAAGCCATATTTATTTATTTATTTATTTATTTAATGCACTTACTACTACCATTACAGATACATTCCAATACGATAGTGTAGCCATCAGTCTTACCACATCATTTAGTAATTACTTATTATCTAATTATAATTAAAATAAAAACTTAACACTTATACATACCTATATACTAATACAATAAAGTTTCCCATACAAATTTAACTGTTTAATTAATTTGATTTATTTATTTATAACATCATCAAAGGATTAAACATTGATTAAGTCAATTAACTAGAACACAGTTGCATATACAGCACTGTTAAATTTGGAAAGAAAATTTAAGTGTCATGCTTCGGCTCGACAGGAGTGATACCACGGCCTCACGGATGACTGACGTGAAACAACGCTTGCGTTGTGTGAGTGTGGTGACCGTAGGCCCTTTTCCAATCTCTGAATCCCCAATAACCCTCAAATTCTTAATTCCTATTGGAATTATGTGTATTGGTGTTCTAGGTGTATGGTGTATTCACCTCACATCGCCTATGGGGGCGACGCAGATTGATTACCATCAGATGACCCGCCTATTCGTTTACCGGTTTATCCCATTAAAAAAAAAAGAAAAATCAGTAACACATTTTATTATAAAACAGCCTCAGATCAAAGGACCATATCCAAAATTTCAATTCACAAAAAAAAACGTTACACCGACAGACAAATGAAGCTAAAGGAAAATTATCTTCGGGTTCATTTGTCCATTCATCATTTTAATTTCACCTGACCGCAATAACACAACTGGCGACCCATATACCAGCAGTAAAAGTTTGACGACGCAACAGTACATAAAGTAGGGTTTAGTGGCAATTAGTCGATAGTTCATCAGCACAAGTAATAAAGTAAGTTCTAAGACTAGCGTTGTAAGTGACGGGCGGTGAATACTTGGGTGTTTCTTTTGAAAAACTCGTTTCTGTTTCAGTGTGGTGTATCACTACATAGTATAAAACAAAGTCGCTATCCGCCGTCTGTCTGTCCCTATGTATGCTTATATCTTTAAAACTACGCAACGGATTTTGATGCGGTTTTTTTAATAGATAGAGCAATTCTTTAAATCGGTTTTTATGTATAATACATGTATATTGTACCCGAGTGAAGCCAGGGCGGGTCGCTAGTACTAAATTAAGGACTTTGAATGAATTATGAAACGCTGTTTTAAAATTTAACTTGTCTTTCCTACTAATTATTGTTAAAAATGAGATTTTTTGTCCAAAACGTTTTTTTTTCCAATTTAAAAACGATTGTTGTATCTTCTATATTTTATATGTATAGTAAAACTTATTAGACCTCCTAAATTATTGTAATAAGAATCGAAAATCTAATATCTAAGTTTTCTTTCTAAAAACAACACTGAAAAGGCATTGTATAAAATATTACCCATCATCGATCTTACTGCTACTAATGCAATATTGCAATCTGAGACCGAAGGAAATCACCTGATTTATTTACGCTCCTCGAAGCAAAATCACGTTGTACCTTAATGGCATCTCGTTGGAGCATGAAACAGTATCAACTTACCTTTGTACTAAATATACAGTAATATTATTTGCTCAAATGCAACCTAATATTGTGCACTAAGCGCTTACTATGCTAGCCTAACTAGCTACCATAGCATATCTGGCTATGGTACTTATAGCATAATTTAAGAGAAGTTACAGTTCATAGGAATTAAAAAAATATATCCAAATAACCTATAGGTATTCTGTATATTATTTAGGGTTACTCAGCATATAAGCAAAAACTTACGATCTTAATAAGGACCCACATGTTTGTGGGGTTTTTTGGACAACCCCTTCGGCCAGTTGAGAAGATTTTACTGGATGCTAAAAGTAGGGGTTTGGATCAGTATAGTTACCTATGTAGAGAAGTTTTTGTCAAACATCAGCGGTAATAAGCGACCGCGATAAGCTGATGTGATCATCAATGACGAATAACCCTTATAATTTTCACGCTATAAGTTTAGTGCATAGCGCAACCCTATTGACAATGCTTTTCCATAAAACGTGCACATTTCTAGACGCCATAAAATACCTCTTACACATACATAAAAATATTATGCGACAGCGTTTAACCACACTTGTGTACTACATAAGTACGTAAATAAAAAAGTATAATAAATGGAAATAGCATTTCCACTGACAGGATATTTAAATTCGTTCCACATTTATCGTGATTCTGATAAACAAAATTGTTTTGCCACAAACATGGTTCGCGTGAGATTGTCAAATTGTGTACTTGCTGTACTAAAATAAAATATTATTTACCTTTTTACCCGACAATGTATGAATCTAGATTATTATTTTCGTTTATGGATTGCAGTTACGGGTTTTTGTAGCATGCAAGAATGCGGCGTCGCCGCGACCGCGCACGCTACTCACGAGGAAGAACCCCTCTGTGGCTCGAAACTAGTAGAGCTTTTCTCAGTATATTCAGAGTAACCCGCGATTTTAGTTAATTTTGTATGTCTCACGATACTTATTATAAAAACATGCAAGAATACGTTACTATTTTAGCTGCAGATTGATGATAGTAATCATGAACAAGTTTCATTTTTTATTGGATAAGCCGGTAAACGAGCAGGCGGATCACCTGATGGTAAGCAATTGGCGTCGCCCATGAACACCTGGAACACCAGAGGCATTACAAGTGCGTTACCGTTCTTTTGGGGCTTAGGAACTTGAGGGATGTTTAGGATTCAGGGATTGGGGAGATTGGGAAGGAGAGGGGGTAGTTGGGCCTCCGGTAACCTCACTTATACGACGAAACACAACGCAAGCGTTGTTTTGCTTTTTTGTGAGGCCGTGGTATCGCTCCGGTCGAGCCGGCCTATTCGTGCCTAAGCATGGTTCTCCCACACTCGGACCTACAAGTATTACAAGTGAAATATGAGTTGATTAGTCACATTTTTATCACAAACATTTTACTATACATATTATATTAATTTAATAAAAGACTAGAACCGATTTGTTACTTTCTCAATTATCGCATGTCTGTATACCAAACTACGTTTTTACTGAACCAACATTTTGAAATTTTAGAGATTGTTTCATTGTATTATCAACAATATTGTTACAAAACTGGTAACATGTTTAGTGCACAAATCTTTCCTAATATCATTTTTCTGTTTAACCAAGTTTCGCTATGGACCCCTAACCTTATAACTTAGGCCAACATATCGATACATAAGGCAGCATTCTTAATACACTTTGTCACGAAAACTCGCACCTCTATTGCCAACACGTGGGAAAGCTATAAACATGTGGAATACCAAAATTACATAATTATACTTGGAAAATATAGCTCGGAACATGTTTTTCTACATAAAATAAAATATTGTATAAGATCCTATCGTGTTTTGCGTTTTGAGTATTACAATAAGTTTATTTCTATAAATACCTATATAATATATATGAGGACTTTATATATAACTATAAAACTGCCTCGTTGGCCGAGTGGTTGCTAGTGCGACTGCCAGGCAAGGGGTCTCGGGTTCGATTACCGGGTCGGGCAAAGTATAAATGAGTTTTAAAAAAATTCTCAATGGTAGCAAAGAGTCTGGAATTGCGCCTGGTATATGACAATAGGTTCACCTCCTATTACATGGGACTCATAACATAAAATAGTGAAAAGTGGGTGTTACGTGGTACAGTGGCATTAAGTGCCTTAGGTATTGTGCACCTTTGCCTACCACTTCGGGGAAGAAAGGCGTGATGTTATGTTATGTTATGTATTTCTATAAATTTCACGAGCATTACAAACTCTTGTCGAAAACCTTGCGGATTTATTAACTCGTCGAGTACCGTATTTATAGACACAATTAAAGAACAATAGGTTGCGGTCACCGGTGACCGCTTGGTGTTTGATAGTTTAATACAAAACTGTAGCATTTTGTTACCTAGTTCTACTTTTACTAAAATACTGACTAAAATGAAGGAAGCTTTATAATGCACTAAGGTCTTTATGAAAACTTTAAGTAAAAGATGGACTTACCTACATTTTTGCTGAACTTAGGAATCTCGATTTAGTACGACCATTGCATTATTTCTCTATTCATATTAAATAAGAGGTTAAGAAAGTCTATTTTTCTGCAAAAAAGACATTCATTAACGTGGTCAGCGAAACAATGTAACCAAGAATTATATTGTGAACCTGTTTGAAAAAGAGTAACCTATGGAGTATCTTGCTGGGCTCGCTGCCATTGCAGCGGTAAGTCCCCTCTTTGAGGAGTGGCTTGAGAGACGCTACGGCGTCCTCACCTACCGCCTGACGCAGGTCCTCACCGGACATGGAAGTTTCGGGAGGTACCTGTGTCTGATGGGGCGGGAGGAAACGCCCGGGTGTCATCACTGCGAGGACCGCCCTGAGGACACGGTGGAACACACTGTTGCGGAATGCCCTGCGTGGGCTGAGCACCGCCGTGCCCTCAGGGAAGTGATCGGCGATGGAGACCTCTCGCGTCCGGGCCTAGTTCAGGCCATGATGCGGAGCGAGGGGGACTGGGATGCCGTCTCCTCCTTTTGCGAAGCAGTCATGCTGGCTAAGGAGGAGGCGGGACGCGCGAGGCAGCGAAGCGCTGCCTCCTCGCAACCCAGCCATCGCGAAGGACACACCGGGCGTCGGGGATCGCGGGACGATCTCCGGCCACCGTAAGCGCGGGCCTGCGGACGGCGAGCATGGGTGGCTCCCCGTCCGACCAGAAACAGACCCGAGCGTACGGCGCGTCGCGTTCCGCGCGCGCCTCAAAGAGCCATCAGACCACCACAGATGGGGCCCAATAGGGCCGATGCCGATTCGGAGTCGCGGAGAACCTAACGGGTAACCGGGGCTCCGGCTCGACGTGCAGGAGAAGGAACGGGGTGGTTTTTAGTCAGTAAGAGTCTGACACTCCCTTCCGCCTCACCCAGGCGGGAGTAGTCATTCGATGATTTTCCCCCTTAAAAAAAAAAAAAAAAAAAAAATGGAGTATCTTGCTCGTTCTTCTCCATAGGAATCTACACCTTGGAACGAGCAAATAACTTCACTAGAGGACTGACCGACAGACATTTTTGTAATAATACAATATTTTCTTTTGACGTTCCTAAGTGCCTTCCTGATCTAATTGAAATAAATGACTTTGACTTTGATGTTGATATACCAAATTTTCGTAAAATCACTCAAAAGTAGATAATCTTTCTTCCTATCGCCAGAAAGCTAAGTCAAAAATGTCATTCAAGTGACGTACTGGTTGATCAAAGTTATGGTTTCTATTCAATTGTCTATAGAACCTTCTGGAATGAGGGCCCGACCCTCTAGATTAGGTGTTAACCTTTAATCTCTGAAAGAGACGCTCCTATCAGGTCGTTAGGGACGGAATTTGGTCCTTGGGTACAATGGCAAGACCTTTGTAGTCGACCTGTATATTAGATATAACTAGTGTCCTTAGTGAACTTAGTGTTGAATAGGTACCTATACTCAAAATCATTACTACTATAATAATACAATACCAAGATAAAATTAAGTATTTATTTATTGTGGAAAAGTCAAACTATAGTCTTTGATACTGTTTGTTTTATTTAATTTTTTCAACTACTTACAATTTTTTCCTTTTAAGTTCTAGCCGCCATTTTCTAACTGTCTTCTGACCTCACGCATTCTCCTTCACACATTCGCTTTCTCTTATTTACTTTGTTTTTTAATCACTATAACACCCTGTCTTTTCATCCTACATTTCGTGTCAAAGGACCAACAGGATTATTAAAAAACAAAGACATTATGTCAATTATTACATAAGATAACATCACGCCTTTTTATCCCCGAAGGGGTAGGCAGAGGTGCACATTTCGGCACTTAACGCCACTGTACAATATAACACCCACTTTTCACTATTTATGTTATGAGTCCCATGTAATAGGGGGTGAGCCTATTGCCATATATACCGGGCACATTTTTCCAGACTCCGTGCTACTACTGAGATTTTTAAAAACCCAGTAATACTTTGCCCGACCCGGGAATCGAACCCGAGACCCCTTGCCCGGCAGTCGCACTTGCGACCACTCGGCCAATGAGGCAGTCAATTATTAGAGTCATAATAAAGACAAATAAATTAATATTTTTTAGTTTAATACAAGGAGACACACAAGTTAAACAAAGTCGGTTAAAGATAAATGCTTAATTAACTTTGGATCAAGTTACTTTAAAGTTTTAAGCACATGAGCACTACTGAAATTGAACAATTAGGCACTTTGGTAACTTGTAATTGAATTTAATTTGTACACTTGACGATAAAATTCGCTATTCATTCTCAAATTTAATTTATACTGTGGGCTGAAGGCGGGAAGTGGAATTCATTATGTAGTTTAATTCTATGTATAGATAAGTATTTGAAAAAGCAGTGGACGTCTTGTCACTATATAATTATAATGATGATGGAAATGTAGTAACATAACATTACGCCTTTTAACCCCGAAGGGGTAGGCAGAGATGCACATTACGGCGCTTAATGTCACTATACAATGTAACACACACTTTTCACTATTTATGTTATGAGTCTCATGTAATAGCGGGTGAGCCTATTACCATATACCGGGCACAGCCTCCGTGCTACTACTGATTTTTTTTAAAAACCTACTAATGCTTTGCCCGACCCGAATGAACAACCCGGACGAATGAAAAATTATATTGTATTGTGTATTACCATTTGTACCTAGATTAAACAACTGAAATGACCTACGTAATATTTGTTCCAATGTAGAGGTAGGTCTTAGAGTTACTTTTATTAAGAAAACTATTAGACCAAATTAAACTTAAAACGAAGATAGAATTATACCATTGTTTTAGAAGATTGGCTTAGATAAGGAACAAAATAAAATCTTTGCTGACTCTGAAACCGAATGTTTAAATGTTTTCCACTTCGATTCGATGCGGGAACAGCTTTGTTAATGTGAACTGGATTTAAGTTTTAAAAAGTATAATAATTCGATGTACAAAATATTATGTTTAGACTGAGATATTTTTGCATCATTTGTAGACTAAGTTTACATGGTAAACCACTTGAGTCAGCTGTACCGGTTTGAAATAATAAAATAAAATAATAGAGTCTTTCATTTCCTTCAGACAATTATTAAAAATTTGTACATAACATAACATCACGCCTTTTATCCCTGAAGGGGTAGGCCCACGTACACATTATGCCACTTTACAATGTAACACCCACTTTTCACTATTTATGTTATGAGTCCCATACAATATTTTGTTAGGATGAAAAGATATAACGCTTATTATATCTATGAGTTAGTAATGCCCGATTACTGAAACGTTACTCAATTTTAAGTCGCGCTTAAGTATAGTTCTGTCTCCACAAATTCTTTGTAAAATGACAGAGATGGCACGATATTTAAGCACGACTTAAATTGAGTAATGTTTCAGTATTCCGACATAAGTTGCTTATTTTTAAAGTTGAAATCTTTATTTAAATTATATTTATATGTTGAAAGTTGTTCTGTAGGAACCCCTCTGCAGGTAAAGGCCTCTTCCAAAATTAACTATTCTTCTCTAGATTGGGCCACCACACCGTTACCGGTTTAATTTCGTATAAAAATTTTAGTTCAACATTTTGACAATCCATATGCTTTTGAGCTTCTGGTGTTCACAAAAGACTGTTTTCAATATCTAAAAAAAATATACCAAACTCGAAATATCCTACTTTTTAGTCGGCTTACGTCGTTTTTACACATAGTCGTGTACAGAACCACTAAAGTAATGAGTAATGACACACATAATTTCGTGCCTTCACGAGGCTATAAAAGATTAATGATATGTAACATTGGATGATACTATGTACCTAGCTTCGAGTCTAGATTCTAACACAATGCCTAATATTAGGTGAATGGTTCAGAAAAACCTATCAAATCATTATTATACTATTTTACTAGGCTTTTATAGTAACGCCATTAATTTTAATGCCATTTATAACGTTTAATGAACGTTAAGGATTGTAATAAATTTTCATATAACATAGTGATATGAATTTTATTAGATAGTATAATATTTTTAGAGCTGTTCGTGGTTTAGTTTCGCAGTAAAAGGCTGGTAAAGGGTTGTGATCTGTTAATGATTGTTTAAGTGTTCTCTTAACTTAAGTGCTTGGTTTAGCAACTACAGTTTATGGGAGGCCTTTTAGAGTATTAAATATGGGTCATTAGTAGAATCATGCATATCCTCTTAGCATACAAGATAATGCTAAAACCAAGGGTTAGGTTTAACTCAAATGTCCTCAATTTGTGAAATACCTACTTCATACAAACCACGTGCCATGAAGTCTAAAGTAAATTTTTTTTTTTTATTTATTTGGGATAAAGAAAACAATATTACATTATTAACTAAAAATCGTGGGTTACTCACTTGAATATATTGAGAAAAGCTCTACTAGTTTCGAACCACAGAGGGGTTCTTCCTCATGAGCAGTGTGCGCGGTCGCTGCGATGTCGCGCAGCCTACTGTTTTTAGTTAATTTGGTATGTCTCATGATAGTTATTTTAAAAAATATTACACTATATGTAATAACCATCAGTAAAGTACATGAAACCAAATTAATGTAATACCCACGACCTTTTCCACATATTACCTTTTGAGACATAAGCTGTGATGCGGTGAAATAACAATATTTACTATTTATATTTAAAGAAACATGCAAAACAATCAGTTATATTAAGATACAAGATCCAAACTTCTCATCACATCAATGATTTTACCTCTAAAATAAATACCTAGAAAAGACAAAAGATCTTTAATTTATAGATCTCATTTGATCTACAATACTTAACATAAACAAAATACCAATCTTTATACCCATAAACAAAACATTATATTAATGTTATTATGCATATAAAATCCTAACTTCACAACCTCGATTATAGCCATCAAACATAGGACTACGTCGTCATACTATTGGCATATTTTATGCGAAAGACTAAAGTGTCGTAATAAAAATATCTCTAAGGCAGTCAGAGCAATCAATTTCAGAGGCACTAACAATTTTAGTAAGGCAGTTATGCAATTTAATGGTTGAGACAGATTGCCACAGCTTCTTACGGGATAGCATTACATTATGGATGGTAAAACATATACTTCTACGCTGTTTGACGGAGTTTACTAATTCAGAGCTTGTTCAGACTTGGATCTCAGGTGCCTTTCTTTAAGAGGACACGTGTCAGCTTTACTGGAATGTGACAAGGCCTTAAATAACTTATTCTTTGAAGCCTCTGCATCTAGTTTTAACATGTCAACGCATGGTTTATTTTGTAACATCTTGACTCTTATTTTATTTTGTACTAGCTTTTACCCGCGGCTTCGCTCGCGTCACAAAAGGATAAAAAGTAGCCTATGTGACATATACCAATACACACAGCGCCATCTATACCAATACTTTTATTTTCCCTCGGAAATATCACATTTTTCCGGGTTAAAAAGTATCCTATTATTTAATCCGCACTTCTAACTACTTAAAGCAATCGGTTTAGTAATTACGGCGTGAAAGTGGAACAAACAAACAAACTCACTTTCCGATTTATAATATTAGTAAGGATGAATCACTAGTACCTACCGGAAACTTTCATAAAGAAAATATATTGATCTATAATTAAGTAAACGCTACCAAGACGTGTGAAACTTAAAGCAATTAAAAAAAAACACATTGACATAAGTATAATCTGACTAATCTAGACATATGTTACCGTCTGCTACATGCAGTCGATACACCTAACTACCTACATACAGATTATATCAATTACATATCACTTAAGCTAACTGCACAAACATCATGACTGCAACTTGTCCACCAGCTGACAGCCATAGATAAAAAAGGCAAAAAGACTGACGGAAAATAACAAATATGTTTTTTTTATGGGATATACCGGTAAACGAGCAGACGGATCACCTGATGGTGAGCAATCGGCGTCGCCCATAGACACGAACATCAGAGGCGTTACAAGTGCGTTACCGGCCTTTTGGGATTAGGAATTTGAGGATTGTTGGGGATTCGGGAATTGGGAAAGGGGAGGAGGGGTAATTGGGCGTCCGGTAACCTCACTCACACGATGAAATACAACGCTTGCGTTGTTTCACGTCGGTCTTCTGTGGGGCCGTGGTATCACATGGTGGTATATGACATAAATGAGGATATCCTTACTAATATTATAAATCGGAAAGTGAGTTTGTTTGTTTGTTCCGCTTTCACGCTATAACTACTAAACCGATTGCTTTGAATTTCTGCAGACGTAAAGCAAGAAGTTCGGATTAAATAATAGGGTACTTTTTATCCCGGAAATATTTGATATTCCCGAGAGAAAACAAAAGTATTGGTATAGATGGCGCTGTGTGTATTGCTATATGACACATAGGCTACTTTTTATCCTTTTGTGACGCGAGCGAAGCCGCGGGTAAAAGCTAGTATATATATATATGTAACATAAGTATATACTAGGCCACGTTTGATGGTTACACACAGAACTAATATAATTTCTAGTTAATTAACTTTTATCTCCCTTTATGCATCATCAACTGGCGCCAGATAAATTAATGTGCATAGCTTAATTTTATGATCATGTGTTATCAAAATTAATGACCAGTTATTAACATTCGCATTGGATAACTTAATTACATGTCATTCATATGAATGTGAGGTTTCTCATTCAAATAATTAGTAGTAATGTAGATAAAGTATGTGCATTGCTGAATTTCAGTTTCAGATGAATTTTTATTTTTAAGGAGCGAAAATCATCGACTGACTGCTCCTGCCTGGGTGAGGCGGGAGGGAGTGTCAGACTCTTACTGACTAAAAACCACCCCGTTCTATCTCCTGCACGTCGAGGCGGAGCCCCGGTAACCCGTTAGGTTCTCCGCGACCAGATAACTGGTTAGAATAAAAATTCGATTTTAAAGTTATTAATAATAATAACTTTGTAACAACGATTATAATAACGTGTATAAACACGTGACGTACAGTGCCCTGTGGTATATACGACGCCCTTTTTATAAGTGTCCGATGATGTATTCTGTATGTACTCAGTTTATCATAAAATTTGTAATTTTTCTAAAAAGTTGAGTGTGGAGGTGCTGGGATTTGAACCCAGGACTTTCAGCATGCGAAGCAGACACTCTACCACTGAGTTACACCCCCTTATGTAATGAGGTTCAAATTGCAGACCGTAAAAGAAGAGGTTTTTGTTTAATAAAACATTGCCTCACATTAGAATTTTCTCATGTGTCGTGGGTGCGTTTACAAACATACAAGTTCATATACACAATATGACACCCAGACCCGGAACAACAATCTGTGGATCACACAAAGAGTTGTTCCGTGCGGGAATCAAAACCGCGACACGTCCGCGTCGCACGGCAGCCGGTTGTCCAGCCACCGCGCCAATCGTGCAGTCGTAGAATTTGTTATATCTTTTGATTAACATGAAATCGAAAATATTCTCCCCATGCACATGAAACTTTTCATATTAGAAGGAATTAAAAACACAAAGAGTTTAATATTAGTCTCAAAAAGTCCACACAAACTACCATTTCCATATAATCTGTATATGAAACTTAAGTCTTTCATAAATGTATGAACAGTCGCGACAATGCGTGGAAGCAAGTATACATCACATTTTATGTTCAAACTTCTATGAAATTAAGTTGCGTTCACAC
Organism: Spodoptera littoralis; assembly: GCA_902850265.1. Lineage (NCBI taxonomy): Eukaryota > Metazoa > Arthropoda > Insecta > Lepidoptera > Noctuidae > Spodoptera > Spodoptera littoralis. Next base: position 2,723,105 of record LR824536.2, on the reverse strand, counting down.
ACTGAGACCAATGTTAATATTAATATTACAATTGTACATTTTTTTTATGGGATAAGCCGGTAAACGAGCAGAAAGATCACCCAATGGTATGCAATTGTATTGTACTTAAATGTATAAAATGCCTTTTGAATTTTAGGATTGTTGGGGATGTTGGTATTGGAAAGATGGGGACCCCCCCCCCCCCAAACTCCGATTAATAAAAATATTAATTGGATTTTTGGGATGGGGATAATAACCCCCGGTAATTGGACCTCCGGTAACCTTACTCACACGACGGAACACAAAGCAAGTGCTGTTTTACGTCGTTTTTCTGTGTGGCCGTGGTACAACTCCGGTCGAGCCGGCCTATTCCTGCTGACGCATGGTTCTCCCACACTTAAGTTGGAAAATTAAAGAGATGGCGCGACATTTAAATACAATTTAAAATCAAGTACTCTTTCTGTTTTCGAACGTAAGACTCCAAATATCAAAAGTTAACCATCCCCAAGCATTCTCAAAGTTGAACTCAAGCGTACTCATAACAAGTTACCCTAAGATGTCTGAACACAGCTTTATATTAATGAAATAAGTTTGAACGTTAATTTTGTAGTATTCAAGGTGACTGACGCCTCGTGGTAGCTCGTTATATTTAATTAATTACGATATAAGCTCTTCTTGAAGTAACTAGCTTGAATTTTGTTGAAAATGTTTGTAGCGTAAGGAAGTTGTCGAGTGCATTGGTTTATACTCTTCGACACAATATGGCGTCGCGCTTTTTTTTAAGGGGGGAAAATCATCGAATGACTGCTCCCGCCTGGGTGAGGCGGAAGGGAGTGTCAGACTCTTACTGACTAAAAACCACCCCGTTCCTTCTCCTGCACGTCGAGCCGGAGCCCCGGTTACCCGTTAGGTTCTCCGCGAAAGTATCTATAGTAAAATAGTATCTATAATAAAATCACATATTCAAATTGAGTAGTTTTTCAGTATTCGGGCGTATGAGTAATACATATGTAGGATACATAAAATTGCATACATTCCAATCAGTTGATCCAGAAGTCATTACGGTTTTAGTAGTGGATATCTTGTGGTTGAATAAGTCTCATTCTTACCCTAAACATTACATAACATCGCCACGCCTTTTATCCCCGAAGGGGTAGGCAGAGGTGCACATTATACCACTGTACAATGTAACACCCACTTCTTACTATTTATGTTATGAGTCCCATGTAACATTGTCTCATTCTAACCATCATTCATTCTAATCATCATAATAATGAAAATCCATTCCAGAATTGCCCTGTTAAACATAAAGGAGCTCAAAGCTTAAATTACGTAGATAAACAATATTGAAACACAAATATCCAAACAATAATTTGTTCATTAATTGTCAACAATATCCATCATAATTATTAACAAAAGTTTCGGTAATCCAAACAGAAAAGTCATGAAAAGTAAACTGTAGACAATACTAACAACAAACAATAATAGTCTAACAATGTGATCTTTACAAGATTCCAAAAACTTCTAAAGACACAATCGCCACTTGAAATCGAAACGATTTCGTTCATAGTGTGTATGTGTATGTACAAATAATAAAAGTATTATTGTGTTTGTATTAAATTTTCGTGAGAGATACCCAATTAATTATTATGTTTTCAGGCTACTCACGTAATTATTTGACGAGGAACTTGACTAGTTTTAAGTCATTCTTGAGGATCATATTCAGCAGCGTAGCGCGCCAGCCTGCCAGAATGCTACTCATGAATATTAGTCTCTAGCGTGGCTCGAAGTGCAGGAGAAGGAACGGGGTGGTTTTTAGTCAGTAAGAGTCTGACACTCCCTGCTGCCTCACCCAGGCGGGAGCAGTCATTCGATGATATTCCTCCCTTAAAAAAAAGCATGGCTTGAAACTAGTCGAGTTCCTCATCAAACAGTTATGTGAGTAAGCCGAAAACATAATAATTAAACTGTCAAATACCAAGCGGTCACCGGTGACCGCGACCTATTGTTCTTTAATTGTGTCTATAAAACCGGTACTCGACGAGTTAATTAGCCATTAAAACATTTAAATGTTTCATTGGCTAATTGCATATTGAATGACCACTGTAACCTTATTAAAAAAGTATATTTTTCAACGTATTGTAATATTTATGTAGTAGGTATAAGTATTAGTTTAGCAGTATAATTAAAACTAAAATATTTACACCTTAAAAAATAATAATAATGAAAAAATAATAATAATGAAGTTTGTGTCTTGAAAAGATGCCTAGGTCAACTTAAGATTAATGATTTCCTGTTGTAGAAAAAACATGATTATGGACCGGAAACATACCTCATTCATAACTCCTTAACATAACATAACTCCTCTGGTACTTTTTTTTTTGAGGGGGAAAATCATCCAATGACTTCTCTCGGCGAGAGGGAGTGTCAGACTGTTACTGACTAAAACCACCTCGTTTCTACTCCTGCACTTCGAGTCAGAGCCTGGGCAACCCGTTAAGTCCTTCGCAGCTTCGTATCGGTCATCGGCCATACTGGGCCCCATCTGTGGTGGTCTGATAGCTCTTTGAGGTGCGCGCGGAAGGCGACGCGCCACGCGATCGCGATACGCACGGGTTTAGTTCTCCAAAAACTTGGCTAGGTCAAGTTCTGATGAATGAATTCCTGTTGTAGAAAGAACATAATTATGGACCGGAAACGTACTTAAAACTCCTCTGATACTGCGAGTATGATCTAAAATTCTGACATGTGAGGAGCTTTCGGTTCTGAGTACATGGAAAACTTGAGTGACCAAGATCAATGATGCCATTAAATTCGAGAGAAAGTAAAGAACGTAACTTGACTACAAAATATTTAATAAAATTTCAAATATTTGAAAGGAAGATGTGCGATTTATTCACGCCATCCAGGCGAGGTGACAATTCGGATGGGTTTAACATAGGTATCGCCCGCGGGCATCACATTTATTCATCAATCAATCAAGTATGCAAATGTAAAAGCCCATGAAAAATGAATGCAAAATGTTTTTATTGAATAAAGTTTTCAATCAGTTGGTGCCATTAGTTTTAAAAGAGAAAATGGTTATTGTTTTATTAGATTTCGTGTTGATAGAGGCAGTTTGTATTAAAATACAAAATACATATACATTTTGGTAGTTTGAATTCTGATCTAAATGTTACAAACATTTAAAACAATGTAGTATTATTTTTCCATTCAACACTTATTTACTTGTACAACAAATAATGGGGATGATGACAATGTATGAAAATTAAAAATTTAATTAGTGCATAAGTTAGGTAATATTAGTCACATATTTTTTTATTTTCTCGTATAATAAAACAATACTTAGATAAAACGAATCAAAGTTTAGGAGTGGGGGCTAAAACATCATTTCTTAGTATAAAATGTACAGAGAAGTGACGTAACGTGACATTTCAAATCAATATATCTTCGAAAGTATTTGTTTCCGTAAGGTAATAAAAAATACGTGTGTAATGATTTTTAAATAATCTACCAGACGGACTTTAAAATAAAGTCTTAAATTAATTAAATTTGTCAGAGTGATCCTACGAATATAGGATTTATATTTGTATAAAACCTGAAATAAAACATATAACTTGTGTGTTTCAACAAATTCCGTACACCCATAATTTTATGTACATACTAATTTAATCGTTCTGGTTTTGTTTAAAGTAAAGTCTAGCTCAGTTCTAAACGAATATTGATAGTGTTTAGAATTAATTGCTGTAATGGCTGAAATAGATTACCACAGCCCACGAATGATAGATTACAGAACTTGAGTAGATATTGAAACCAATTCCTTTAGTAATTGTTCCTAAAAGCTTTAATGTCTCGATTACCACGTCAATATTTTTATGTTCATTTCAACTAGGCTTTGATGAATTAAATGGTTTTATCTACCATTGAGTGGTTTTTTTAGGGGGATAAATCATCGAATGACTGATCCCGCCTAGGGTGAGGCGGGAGGGAGTGTCAGACTCTTACTGACTAAAAACCACCCCGTTTCTTCTCCTGCACGTCGAGCCGGAGCCCCGGTTACCCGTTAGGTTCCCATTGAGTGGTTAGGTTAACATCGATAAAAATACCCCTAGTGTTGAGTTTCGCTAGTTTGGTATGCTCATTCATTTAATATCCATTTACTATTAAACCAGTTTTATGTACTGCATAGCTTCAGTTACATTGCAATATCAGGATCCGAAATCAGTTTTGTAAGAAGTATTTTATTCATTGTATATTTGGATGGTTAAGTTGATATTTATGATAATTGCTTTTGTTTGATAATATAATAATTAATATACTTTTTATATCAAAGTAATTTAACTCATACATTATTACACTTAACACAACCTACAGACACTTTCAGTCCAAATTCTCACAGCTTATTACAATCTTCCAAATTCTTCACTACCACAAAAACGTAACAAAAATATACATATACTGTCGAAATATCGATACTTTTTATACCCGACTGATTCAGAATTCTACTTGAGATAAATGACGCAGAAATAGATACCTCCGAACAGTGGTTCTCAGATATATTTGAGCCGCGGCCCGTGACATAAATATTTGATTCGTACGTGCACGCCAGAGGTTCATATCTATTACTGGTTCATATCTGTAGGGTTAAACTTGTGAAAAAGGTATGTTAAGGTTTGTTTCTTATTGTTATTGTGTTGTTATTTTGTGTGACGTATCGTGGTGGCCCGGAGTTTTAAGAGGCCCGCTTCTCAGGCATGAGGGTGCGGGTTCGAAACCTACCAACGGCAAGTACCACTGTGACTTTTTCCGAGTTATATGTACTTTCTAAGATTATCTAGAGACAAACGGTAAACGAAAACATCGTGAGGAAAACTGGGCTAATAATTTCTAATAATTATAAGTCTGTAATCGCCAACCCGCATTGAGCAAGCGTGGTGATTAATGCTCAAACCTTCTTCGTGTACTCAGCAGTGGGCATTTATAGGCTGTTGATGGTGATGATGATGTTGTTATTTCTTGTTGGGTTTTCTCAAAGTCATCGTTCAAACAGCTCGCATGTTGGAAGTGCCGAGCAAGGGCTGTTGCAGTCCGAAAAGGATTGGGTATAAATAGCCATATGCCTGATTTCAGATTCAATATATGGTTTGCTTTCGATTGCATAGAACTCATAGCATAATTGGCAGGAAATTGATATTATACTTCAATTTGTATAATGAATAAAAAATCGTTGTAAAGTTTCACTTTAGGCATCATTCATACTTATGTATATATTACTTATTAATTTTTTTTCTTTAAAAGCGACGGACCTCTGCGTTTGCTTCGGCATTTCTTCTCAGAGTAGTCAGTTAGGAAAGGTCGTCTTCATCGTTCACTTAAAAAAATGACGTGTAAATGTGCTGTCTTATAGCCTATTTGCAAAAATAAATTCACTTCTAGAATCAAAGAACATGAGGTTATGCATACGAACATAACGATAAATGTAATCGTTGTATATTAAAAATGAACATAAAAGCAGATAGCCAATACCGAAAGTAGTTCAATATTAAATGTGTCACATGTTTGCGGTTACATGCAGTGGGCATACAATTAAAGTTCACATGATGTTTTGCATAATTATTAACGGATAACCGATTGCCGATAGAGGATTTGGCACTTTCATTAATTATAACAGTTTAGATGCTGGCAATTTTGGGTTTTAGTATGGATTAGGCATACTGGTTTCTAATATTGAAATGTCGGTAGAAATTTGCATTATCAGATTTCTTTAAGGAGGGAAAGTCAGCGAATGACTTCTCCCGCCTAGGTGAGGCAGAAGGGAGTGTCAAACTCTTACTGACTAAAAACCACCCCGTTTCTACTCTTGCACTTCGAGCCGGAGCCCCGGTAACTCGTTAGGTTCTCCGCGGCTTGCATTATCAGATTAAAATATGATTAAGTTGCATTGATATATTAATTTTTAAAGAACTTCTACGCATTATAATTGCATAGAATATAATAATCATTATTGTACATCTATTTGAGACACTATAACGAACTAGAAATTAAGAACAAAAGGACAAAAGGCGGCCTTATCGCTAAAGGCGATATCTACCAGGCAACTTTTGGGTGGAATGGTACATACAATACATAACATCACGCCTTTTATCCCCGAAGGGGTAGGCAGAAGTGCGCATTATACTACTGTACAATGTAACACCCACTTTTCACTATTTATGTTATGAGTCCCATGTAATAGGGGGTGAGCCTATTGCCATATACCGGGCACAGTTCCAGACTCCGTGCTACTACTGAGAATTATTTAAAAACCCAGTAATACTACGCCCGACCCGGGGATCGAACCCGAGACCCCTTGCCGGGCAGTCGCACTTGCGACCACTCGGCCAACGAGGCAGAGGCAGTAGAATGGTACTTATAGGATATCACCCAAAAAGGGTATTTTTGCCAGTTGTGTCATAATTTCATGCAACATGAATAATATTCCTAAAAGCAGAGAAATGGAGCAATTCAGAATTAAACCCTAGAAAGTAAAACTGATTGCATTTAAGGATTGCGGCAAATTATTTTTTTAGGACTGTGGAAAGAGAACACTGTTTACCCACTACGAATTACGGAAGGGGATGGAAGTAACCCGGTCGGTAATTTGTTATCAGTGCCAAGAAAAACATGCCAGGGCTGGTTTGCATCAAATGAAAAATCCGGTAACAGTTTTCCTACTTGGAATGACGACTACGTTTAATTTGTCTTACAGAAAAAGGGCGGTTTTTCTACGACTGCATAGGTACACACGGCGTCGTCGTCGTCGTGGTAGCCCGGAGGTTAAGACGCCCGCTTCTCATGCATAAGGGTGCGGGTACGAAACCTACCAACGGCAAGTACCAATGTGACTTTTTCCGAGTTATGTGTACTTTCTAAGATTATTTAGACACCACTGACAAACGGTGAAGGAAAAACCTCGTGAGGAAACCTGGACTTTATAATTTCTGATTATTGGTTTGAAATCGCCAACCCGCATTGAGCAAGCGTGGTGATTAATGCTCAAACCTTCTTCGTGTACTCAGGAGTGGGCATTTATAGGCTGTTGATGGTGATGATGATATTGTTATTTCTTGTTGGGTTTTCTCAAAGTCATCGTTCAAACAGCTCGCATGTTGGAAGTGCCGAGCAAGGGCTGTTGCAGTCCGAAAAGGATTGGGTATAAATAGCCATATGCCTGATTTCAGATTCAATATATGGTTTGATCTCGATTGCATAGAACTCATAGGGAGGAAATTGATATTATACTTCAATTTGTAGAATGAAAACTTTTTGAAAAGTTTCACTGTGGGCATCATTCATACTTATGCATTTATTACTTATTCATTTTTTTTTTACTTTAAAAGCGACGGACCTCTGTGTTTGCTTCGGAATTTATTCTCAAAGTAGTCAGTAAGGAAAGGTCGTCTTCATCGTTCGCTTAAAAAACTGACTTGTAAAAGTGCTGCCTTATAGCGTATTTGCAAAAATAAATTCACTTCTAGAATCAAAGAACATGAGGTTATGTATACGAACATAACGATAAATGTAATCGTTGTATATTAAAAATGAACATAAAAGCAGATAGCCAATACCGAAAGTAGTTCAATATTAAATGTGTCACATGTTTGCGGTTACATGCAGTGGGCATACAATTAAAGTTCACATGATGTTTTGCATAATTATTGACGGATAACCGATTGCCGATAGAGGATTTGGCACTTTCATTAATTATAACAGTTTGGAGTCTGACAATTTTGGGTTTCAGTGTGGATTAGGTATACTCGTTTCTAATATTGAAATGCCAGTAGAAATTTGCATTATCAGATTTTTTTAAGGAGGGAAAGTCATCGAATGTCTTCTCCCGCCTGGGTGAGGCGGGAGGGAGTGTCAAACTCTTATTGACTAAAAACCACCCCGTTCCTACTCCTGCACTTCGAGCCGGAGCCCCGGTAACCCGTTAGGTTCTCCGCGGCTTGCATTATCAGATTAAAATATGATTAAGTTGCATTGATATATTAATTTTTGAAGAACTTCTCCACATTATGGAATTATAATTGAATAGAATAGAATAATCATTATTGTACACCAATTTGAGACAGTATAACTAGCTATAAATTCAATAACAAAAGGACAAAAGGCGGCCTTATCGCTAAAAGCGATATCTACCAGACAACTTTTGGGTGGAATGGTACATAACATAACATAACATCACGCCTTTTATCCCCGAAGGGGTAGGGAGAAGTGCGCATTATACCACTGTACAATGTAACACCCACTTTTCACTATTTATGTTATGAGTCCCATGTAATTGGGGGTGAGCCTATTGCCATATACCGGGCACAGTTCCAGACTCCGTGCTACTACTGAGAATTATTTAAAAACCCAGTAATACTACGCCCGACCCGGGAATCGAACCCGAGACCCCTTGCCCGGCAGTCGCACTTGCGACCACTCGGCCAACGAGGCAGAGGCAGTAGAATGGTACTTATAGGAAATCACTCAAAAAGGGTATTTTTTGCCAGTTGTGTCATAATTTCATGCAACATGAATAATATTCCTAAAAGCAAATAAATGGAGCAATTCAGAATTAAACCCTAGAAAGTAAAACTGATTGCATTTAAGGAATGCGGCAAATTATTTTTTTAGGACTGTGGAAAGAGAACACTGTTTACCCACTACGAATTACGGAAGGGGATGGAAGTAACCCGGTCGGTAATTTGTTATCAGTGCCAAGAAAAACATGCCAGGGATGGTTTGCTTCAAATGAAAAATCCGGTAACAGTTTTCCTACTTGGAATGACGACTACGTTTAATCTGTCTTACAGAAAAAGGGCGGTTTTTCTACGACTGCATACGGCGTCGTCGTCGTCGTCGTGGTAGCCCGGAGGTTAAGACGCCCGCTTCTCATGCATAAGGGTGCGGGTTCGAAACCTACCAACGGCAAGTACTAATGTGACTTTTTCCGAGTTATGTGTACTTTCTAAGATTATTTAGACACCACTGACAAACGGTGACGGAAAAACCTCGTGAGGAAACCTGGACTTTATAATTTCTGATTATTGGTTTGAAAACGCCAACCCGCAATGAGGCAGCGTGGTGATTAATACTAAAACCTTCTCCGTGTGAGAGAGGCTTTGCTCAGCAGTGGGCATTTATAGGCTGTTGGTGATAGGTACACACGGCCCTTACCGACTCGTAGTCACACCAGATTATCACACCAGTATGACAAACAGGATTTTTTTTCTCGTTTGTCACACCACTTATTTTTCTACACCATTTATTCTTAACTAGTGCTGTCCTAGAGCTAAATTAAAAATCATCAAATTATCAAGTTTTTATTAAATTGATGCCTTTATTTAATTAAATGTGTAACATAAAGTAATAATAAACTAACTATGTATAGTAATAATATGTACAAACAGGTAGTAAAAAAAAACTCATAGGGCGTCAATTATTATAATTAAGTTTATGGCGAAAAGAGAAGTCAATTGGTTTGAAAAGTAAACTACATAAAAGAATCCATCCCTATCTATATCAATGGGAAAGGTGCCCAGAACGCTGGCAGCATTGCCACGTTGGATGGCAATGCTGATTCGTTGACAAAAGAAAAGCCCGGCCCTGTGGTCACGCGAAGAGTCGACGTTTACTGATATCTCGAACAACACGATGAGCGCATGTAATTTCCGATACGGTTATTATATTTGTGCCGCTGAGGGTTTCTGCACTTGCGGCAGCCGCCCCAGCACAACCTGCCGTAGTCAGAAGATGAGATGGCGAAGGGTATCGACACATGTTGCAAACCTTTAAATTAAATTAACTATCGAGTGTCCTCGAAATCTATCACTTTCGGGCATCCTCGATCACTTTCGAGCGTCCTCGATCACTTTCGAGCGTCCTCGATCACTTTCGAGCGTCCTCGAAATCTATCGGGCGTCCTCGATCACTTTCAAGTATCCTCGAAAACTATCGGGCGTCCTCGATCACTTTTGAGCGTCCTCGAAAACTATCGAGCGTCCTCGAAATCTATCGAGCGTCTTCGATCACTTTTGAGCGTCCTCGAAATCTATCGGGCGTCCTCGATCACTTTCGATCGTCCTCGAAATCTATCGAGCGTCCTCGATCAATTTCGAGTGTCCTCGATCACTTTCGAGTACCCTCGAAATCTATCGGGCATCCTCGATCACTTTCGAGCGTCCTCGATCACTTTCGAGCGCCCTCGAAATCTATCGAGCGTCCTCGATCACTTTTGAGCGTCCTCGAAAACTATCGAGCGTCCTCGAAATCAATCGAGCGTCCTCGATCATTTTCGAGTATCCTCTAAAACTATCGAGCGTCCTCGATCACTTTCGAGCGTCCTCGATCACCTTCGAGTATCCTCGAAAACTATCGAGCGTCCTCGATCATTAACTCAAGCATTGCATTTACAACCGGCCAGTACCTACTAGATAAGGTTGCATTATCATATGAACCACTGGACATCCACATAGAGCTTTAGTACCTATTTATTTAGACGGCCTCGTTGGCCGAGTGGTCGCAAGTGCGACGGGCAAGGGGTCTCGGATTCGATTCCAGGGTCGGGCAAAGTATTACTGGGTTTTTAAAAATCTCAGTAGTAGCACGGAGTCTGGACATGTGCCCGGTATATAGCAATAGGCTCACCCCCTATTACATGGGACTCATAATATAAATAGTGAACACAAGTTACATTGTATAGTGGCATTAAGTGCCGCAATGGGCACCTCTGCATACCCCTTTGGGATAAAAGGCGTGATGTTATGTTATGTTACCTATTTATTAATTAAAAGTAGAAAATATTAAAAACTCGCCAAAGAACGAAAGACGGCAAACGCCGATCGACTTTATTGGAATGTAAAGGTACTGCACTAGTAATTATCGTACATAGTGTAGAAAAATAAGTGGTGTGACAAACGAGAAAAAAAATCCTATTTGTCATACTGGTGTGATAATCTGGTGTGACTACGAGTCGGTAAGGCACACGGCTACACATCGAGCTTTACATAACCAGTATAAACTGAACGTTAATGTGCGGAAAGACGATGCGATGCCACACCAGGATAAACTGGTTTTGTATAGATTGATGTGTGGCCGTGTGTACATACGGACTCTTCTCTTAAAACGGTCTCCTAAGTAGGTATTAATTGCTTTGTCCAAATGAATATGTAATTCTCACACTCGTTAAAAAATTAAACTGCTATTATTTGTAGTTTCCCAGAGTCTTATTCTGTTGTGGTTTATCAGTAACTATAGTTCATTACTACTCACCTATTATCCCAATAAGTTAGCGTTTTCACCGACCTCAAACAAAGGAAGTTCTCAGTTGAACCTGTATGTATTTTTGTGCGCGGTTATCTCGAGATTGGCCCAACCGATTTTGATGAGGTTTTCAGAATAGGTTTTGTTACACTTAGGAGAAGGTTTTAATATGTTATTAATCAGACCTCAAAAAGACGGGGTTGGAGTCGGTATTTTAAGAACACAGATTATAATTATAAAAGAACTAGCTACTTCCACGCAGTTTCACCCGCTCTGCTCGGCTCCTATTAGTCGTAGCGTGATATTTTTATAGCCTATAGCCATGCTCAATAAATGCACTATCCAACACAAAGAGAATTATTCAAATCGGACCTGTAGTTCCGGAGATTAGCGCGTTCAAACAAACAAACAAGAAAACAAACTCTTCCGCTTAGTAGAAGTTGAAGTAGAAGATTATACACAAGTATGGTAATGGAATTAAGCTTATCAGACATTGACACAAAACACATGTTAATCTAGCACAATTTTCTTGTCGTCTATTGTTAGCATTTCCAAGTGGAATCTGTTCCAAGTTATCGGCCGATCTATTGATGTTGCCAACATTGCCACCACACAGATTGTTATTATAAAGGTCAAGATATAGTTTGTCAAAGCATTCTTTAGGAACACTGATCCACAGTATATGTTTCATTCTTATAAAACTTATTTTTTGTTATGTTTCACATTGGCTTTAACTCTTGTGTCATGGATTTGTTGCAAAAAAATTCACATACACATCTTAAAAACTAGAATTCAAAGAATAATTTGTAATGTGTTGTCCTTTGCAATATTTTTATTTTATTTATTTGGGAAAACAAACAGTGACGAGATGAAATGATGATGAAATTTTGTACGAGATTGTGAATTTTGACGTCACGTTTTTTTTTTATTTTTTAGAGTCAAACAGCAGACTTATTTCTTACAAATTTGCTGGTTAAATATTAAAATGAAGTTGATCATATAATCAATTAATGAAAATATGATTATTTTTTAATATTTTACTTTATTGAACAGTCGAAATAATTTATTTTTGATTAAGGAATCCAATTAACGAAACAGCCTATGCATATTGATAATTAGATAGCCTAGCCTAGCTAGCCTATCTAATCACGGGACGTCACACAAAATGTATTCATTTACCTTCTGTAAATAGAGTTCATTTTGCCTTTTAATGGAACATTGCAATGTAACCAGAAAATAGACCACAAGAATAATAGATACGGTACTAAATAAAAGGTATTTTGATAATGGCTCCGATGACCAGGAAGTTATGTGGGTAATCGATTATCATGGTGCGGACATGTGAAGCAGTAATGAAGGATATAAAGGAAGCCTTTGTGTGAATGTGGGTTACAGATATTTATGTGAAAAGGTGGAAAAATCAAAGAAACTATGTTTTTTTTTTTTATTATTATAGATTATTTCTCCACGGAGTCTAGGTCCGTGCCCTTGTCATACAGTTTTTTTATTATAATACATCTAGTCAATTTTTATAAAGTAAAGAGGGAACCTAGTTACATACTACAATTAACTACATCTATAATTATTAGCAAAAGTATAGGTTACATAATAATTAGGCACTATTTATTTATTTCTATTTCAAAGGCTTTATGAAACCAGCCCACCAACAAGATGGGAGAGCCGACCTGACCCAGCAGAAGGCACCCGTTCACGAGTATGACGTGTGTGTCAGCAATTGGTCCGGTCAACCTTTTTATTGGGAACGGAACAACCCAACACACAGCGCCACCGACTGTAGGACATTTATGTGTGCATGACGCCTCAACCCTTGCCACATGCCGATTGCCGATTCCAATAAAGCGTACAATAGTCCAAAGTCAATTGGTCATATTCTATTTCTACATGTTTCTGCACACTCATTTCCTCATGTTGCATTCGTTCCATCACAAGCAACACTCCCCGCCCAAGAGAGCACCCATGACTGCCGCGTCCCTGTGTTTGATGGCCATTTTCAGGTTGTAGTCCTTAATACCTTGCTCACCCTCATCAGCCGCCTTCCTGATTAGTTTAAGAAACTATGTTTGAATTGTGTGAACAAGAACTTTGCTCGTGTCTTGAATGAGAATTGGGAATGTTTGTAGTCCAATGTTCTACTCTTTTTGAGGGTGAAATTATCCAATGACTTTTCCTGCCTTGGGTGAGAGAGTATGAGAAGAGTGATGACTAAGAGTGACCAAAAACCACCCCCTTCCTATTCCTGCTTCAAGTCAGAACCCCGGGAACCCACAGGTTCAGAAATGTTCTGCTTTGCTAAATCAATTTTGTTATAGACATCTTTAAAATCTTAAATAATAAATAATACTACTTTATTTTATTTTTTATTTTATTCAAAGGAGTACGGCCACATCACAAACTACACAATAGTGACAAAATAAAGGTGTGATGCATGCGACAATAATGGCGTACATAGCATTTTCTAACAATTTACCTCATTGTCATGAAACATTCTAAAGAACTCCAATTATGATACTTTGGTTTCAAAAACGTACTAGAAGACTACAAATTTAATTACGTTCAACCATTCTTGTATCTTTTTCAAAAAAAAAACACAGGTGAAACAATTTTAAATTCACTTCGCAATACCAGCAAACAATTACGAGTAGTCAGCAGCACTTAATCCAAACGGATTCATTTCCAATTTGGCCTGGAACCTTCCACGGATGTGAAGCTCAAATTGATTGGGAGAAAGTAGTTTTTAATAAAATGCTGAGTAACGACCTAATTACTATGGATCAATTTGAATTAGGTTTGTTTTACCGTGAAATAAAAATTAAACATTGATTAGATCTGATTTATATTTTACCATTTTTATCATCTGTTAGCGAAGTATATTATGTATAGATTAAGTAATGGGAAATTATATGTGCGGCAACAAAAGTTTTCTTTAGCACCTGCAACCTAGCGTCTTTTTTTATATGTGAGCGACGAGTTAATAGAACAGCTTCAATTATATTAATTCATCATCTTTACTATTCCAACAAAATATCAAGAAACCAGCGTCAATTTACGAGCGTAAATTAATATGACTCCGAGCTACCGATAAATATATTTACTTCTGATTTGATAACTCAGCGACTAATGTTGACTGACTGCACAGCAATTTTGGGCACCCCGAAACATTTGGTTAGGTTAGGTTAGAACTGCGACCCTCACAAGGCGCGAGGCGAGCGAGCGTAGCGAGCGGTGCCGCGGTAGCGGCCGCCGAGCGTTATATCACTAACTGCTTTTCAAATCTTTTCATACCATTTAGCCGTTTATATTAAAAATATTAGTTTAAATGTTGCGTCATATTAACAGTAGCTTGTTTTACAATATATGGTCGCTTATAAACCATTTATTAGACGCTAAAAGTTTGTCGCTGACCTATTAATTCATTAGACAACTAAATATATTTGCAGACGAGAATGACATTTTAAAGAAGCTGCCTTAATTAGCACCCTTAAGTAATGTTACCTCATCAAGCATTAAAATAATATACCTATTTCTTATGTACGTATTTACGTAAAGAATTAACTGATGATTAAAAAATCGACCTAAAAGATGTTGTATTGAGCATGCTCAAGAATTAACTAAAATCGTGGGTTATTCACGTAAATATACTGACAAAGGCTCTACTATGTGAAAGGTTAATCCACATGAGCAGCGTGCGCGGTCGCGGCGATATCACGCAGCCTACCCCGCGCGCAGCAGTTAGGAAGAACCCCTCTGTGGTTCGAAACTTTTTAAGTATATTCACGTAACCGGCGATTTTTAGTTAATTTAATATGTCTCACGATAGTAATTATAAAAACATGCTCAAGAATGGTCAGAAATCGAACGCCTGTCGTTTTGCAAACATGCCTGAAATGAGCACGCTTATTTTAAGCAACATTTTTACACCGATGCTACTAAGTGACAAGTGTTTAATTGAAGCATGCTTTCCTGTTTGAAATTAGCACGTATGACAGTACCTTTAGGTTCATTTTTAATGACCGCTTCTTATAAGAAAAAACTTAAACCATTTCTTAAAGAAAACGTCCTTGAAAACTCCTAGCAGAATTGACCAACAGCTAAGCATCGTCCGTAAAAACCTAGCAATCAAGAGATGGAAAGAATATGGCCGTTCTATATAACTTAGCGGTATTATTTATGATGGAGGAACAATTCATAGTCTCCTATTGTCTTCAAAGTGTAGCGGACTATGTTTCCTGAGATAAAGCTACAGTTGTGTTTTCTCATTTACTAAGAATTGTTTGTTTGGTGTCAGAGCTTGGGTGCTTAGTTCGTGGGCATCGGTTTTTGGTTTTACGTTGGTTAGAAGATTTGGTTGAAAAATGAACAATAAATTGGATATTAATTACAAACTTTTGTGAAACATACTAAATTAACGATTATGAATATTATTAATATATATAATATAAATTATTAAAAATATAAGTAGCAGCGCGACATTCGCCGCGTCGCGGGTCGTGGAATGCTGCCCCTAGCGTGGCTTGAAGCCAGTCGAGTTCCTCGTCAAATAATTACATGAGTAAGCCGAAAAACATAACATAATCATAAAGTTTGAGAAAAAGATGTTTAATAAATGTGGTGAAATTATCAATACATAAAAATTAACGAAATGTAACTAATCATTATTTGGACCTACCTATAACAAATATAAAATCATTATCTTCTATTCACAAATGTAACGTTAATTATCCTATATTTTTTTGCAGATACAACAAAAAAAGGCAATAGTAATTGCATTTTCCGAATCAGTTGACACAAATGACCCATATTCGCCCTACACACACATCTTCAGGTAGGACACAATAGCGGTAATGATCCACGATCCGGTGCCACTGATGTGTGACTGATGGATTCAATTTATCTTAGTTCATGTCCTGAGAGTGTCCACCTACTGGATAGGTTAATTTCCGTCTCATGGGCCGCTTTTCTGTACTCTGCCTTATTTTGAGGTGCTTGTGTAAATCGTAATTAGGTTTTTAATATGTAGTACTTGTAAGTTAAAACATAGTTTGATACTCAGAAAGAGAAGGTGTAGGTGGCCATGTTGTAATAGGGCGGTTGTCTCAATAAAAAAAATACCAAAACATATCTTCTATATAAAAAATGTAAATTCTTTCGTTAGTCCCGCTAAAACTCGAGAATGGCTGGACCAATTTGGCTTATTCTGTTCTTGATTAACTTGTGGAATTCCAAATCGATTTCTACTACAGTAAAATGCATATGTTTATCGTGTGTATATTATTACACACGATAAACATACCAAAATACTATTTTTTATAATTTTTGTCTGTCTGCCTGCTAGAATGCCAGAATGGCTAGACCGATTTTGACGTGTAGCTGCTAACTCTTTCGTACATAGGAGTAACATAGGCTTTTTTATTTTGAAAAATTTAAACGAAAAAAACTTATAGCGGGCAACAGCTAGTAGGTATAGAAATAATTATGAATTTACTAACTAACAAAGTGCCTATACCTATTACCAACATGACATATATACATCACACCTTCTATCCCCGAAAGGGTAAGCAGAGGTGCCCATTATGGCACTTAATGCCACTGTACAATGTAACACCTATTTTTCACTATTTATGTTATGAGTCCCATGTAATAGGGGTCACCCCCTATTGCATGCCTATTGCGATAAACTGGGCAGAATTGCAGACCCTTTAAACACTCAGTATTTTTTAACCCGACCCGGTAGTCGAACCCGAGACCACTTGCCCGGCAGTCGCACTTGCGACCACTTAGCCAACGAAGCAGACCTATTACCACAATTCATTTAGGTATTACCTCTATGTAACTTCTTCTAGTAAACAAAACAAAACTATTGTCATACACAGGACACACCATCATATACAAACACTGCTTATAATGGAAAAACACAAGTAATATTAGCTATATTGTCTTGTATCTATTCAAAATAAAATAACTTCTAATTAAGTGAGGGAAATTGTATTGTATCTTCGCGTGAGACGTCACCTAAGTTAACTCAGACACAATAGTCCACATAATTACTGAAGGCCAGTAACGATGTCTTAATCTAAATTAAAGTGCTTCGTTTTCTTGGTAAATTATTATTATAAATACAAACTTTGAATTTCGGTTATGTCAATATTTTCCGAGCAATTTTGTAGTGTATTTTTGAAAATTGTAGTGTATTAAAATAGAACCAATCTTTTACAGGAAATAGGTCTAATTTTATTCGACTCATTGCTTCGTATTGGAGATTGTTAACTAAAAATCGCTAGTCTACCCAGGCTGCGTGACTTCACCGCGACCGCGCACGCTGCTCATGAAGAAGAGCCCTACAATGGCTCGAAACTAGTAGAGCTTTTCTCAGTTCACGTGAGTAACCCGCGATTTTTAGTTCATTTAGTATGTCTCACGATTGTTTGTCTCCAAATTTTTATATTTTCCTCAATTTGTTATGTTGTTTGAAACTACACTCGTAAAGATGAAAATTGACTGTATCAGATATGTCCTACATAACACCTATGAGATCATCTATATTTTATGTAAGAGTTACTTAGCTCCAGAGAGTACCTTAACAAATCCCCTAATTAGATTGTACTGCCTTGCCTACCTTGTATTTGTCATTTATAGTTTAGAAAGAAGCAAAAACATCATGGAGTGTCACTTAGCTTAGGGATTCTTTAAACTGTCAAAGGAGCGAGGACACCGGTGTCCGCATACTTATTGTTCTTTAATTGTGTCTATAATGACGGTACTCAAAGGGTTAAAATTCAAGAGTGTTTAGTGAAAACGTACACAAGTTCTTTATCTAATTTGTTTCATAATAACACAAATGAAAATGAAATTACACAAATGACTAGACTTGTCCACGTGGGGGAAGCCAAAAAAATTGTTAAGTCTGTCATTAGTTGCGGTCTGTGGTTTGTGTACCCCTGTGTGTTGATTACATTTACTTAACAGTTAATCACTCTTTCAACTAAATTATGACCAAAACTGTATAAACATAAAGTTTTACGCCCAATGGGCAGGACACAGCTGAGCTCAACCAAATTATGATAACAACTGTATTATGTATCTACCTGTGATCTACAATGAATAAATGAAATGAAATAATTTTTTTTTGAGCCCGCCAAAATCTCTCAAAACCGCTGCAATTTGCCAAGATCTACAGTAGATGCAACCATGAAAACACCAGAACACTGAAGTCCGGCGCGTCACATGGACTTGAATAACTGTCTTAAATCCTGCAACGAAATAAATCACAAGATATTAATAGAGGAGATGAATATTTTTTAACTTTTTAATTGAACCAACGAAACAATATAACCAATAATTATGTACCAGCGGTAGCAAAATGCCATTTAACGCTTGTCTACATGTAGAATAGAGAACTAAGTTATATGGAATTGACGTAAATTTTGACACTTTGTCAGTGTCATCCCCATACATTTAGTTTTCTAATCTCTCTGTAGACAAGCGCTAAAAGCGTTTGGCTAAAGGCTCTGATTGGAAAAGCGTAACCTATGGAGCTTCTTGCTTGTTCTTCTGCATCCATGTGGACAGTGTTGTGGGTTGCATTATTGCCCAAAATGTATCTTGTTTAAACTATATAGTTAGTAAGACTTTATAATGTAACTGTTTACTGTTCTCAAAAAAAAGATAGGAATCTGCACTTTGTAATAAGCAAATAGCTTCACTAGAGGATTGACCGAGAGACGGACATTTTGTTAATATTTCAATGTTTTGTTTTGACGTTCAAAGGTGCTTTTCTGGTGTAATGGAAATAAATTATTTTGATTTTGACTTTGACTTTGAATTTAGTTACCGCTTATTAAAAAAATATGCTATAATCTTAACAATACAGATACATATTTAATAGTTATCATAATAACACAATACTTAGAGATGGTGCATAATTAGATATTAAGATATATATCGTCAATTTACTTTGAAAATGTATGAAAACAAAATGAATTTTAACCAGTCCATATTCAGGTAGCAACGCTATACTAAAACGAAAGCATGTCAGTCTCCCAGACGGACACGGAGCTGATTCAATTGTTAAGGTGCCTTGCCTTGCCGTGCATTTGCCAACATTAGCACAAAATTTAAAACGTAGTAACTTTATATCGTGGAAATGGAAAAGAGTTTTTAGTTATTTTCTTTTTTTTAATGGAAGATGATGCATCTGTATGCAGTTTATTTATACATAGAAGACAACATTACAGTACTTCATTTTGGTAAGTTGATGATAAAATCTAAAAAGAAAACCGACTTTAGCCCCCGCGTTTTTTAAGTCGGTACTTTTATATACTAAAACCTTTTCCTAAGTGTAGCAAACACTTTCTTGAAAACCGCATCAAAATCGATTCAGCCAATCACGAAATAATCATGCACATACATTCAAACATATAGGACACACTAAAAACCTCCTTTAATAAAGTCGGTTTTTAAAAATAGGTATAATACCTATATCATCATACGTCAAATATACCTCTACAATATCAAAAGCGAAACTGACTGCCTCGTTGGCCGAGTGGTCGCAAGTGCGACTGCCGGGCAAGGGGTCTCTGGTTCGATTCCCGGGTCGGGTAAAGTATTATAGGGTTTTAAACAAAATCTCAGTAGTAGCACGGAGTCTGGAATTGTGCCCGGTATATGGCAATAGGCACACCCCCTGTTACATAGGACTCATAACATAAATAGTGAAAAGTGGGTGTTACATTGTACTAACACTGGCATAATGTGCACCTCTGCCTACCCTTTCGGGCATAAAAGGCGTGATGTTATGTTATGTAAAAGCGAAACTTTCATAATTAATAGAACTCAGTGGCTTATTACTGGGCCTGTGTCAAACAATGAAAAGACACAAACTAAACAGTGAAAACTCTCATATACTAGGCATCTAAGTAGAGCTACTTACAAATTATTCAAAATAAAAAAAAACTCAATATATGATTGGTAACTTATTGATTCAATTTGAAACATTAAACAACATTATTGAACGAACAAAAGATTTTGACATAACATCCAATATGCATCTTATATCATCACATCGTTCTCTATCTCCACAATATTTTGTGCAAGAGAACGCGAATCGATCTCGCAATAATATTATTGTACATCTATCGAAAACGAATTTACGATGTCAGTGATATCGGTATCATTGCATTTTTCATCTTCGATTTATGGCAGACAGCTCAAAATTGCTTGCAGTAGAATTATTGCAGATTTATTGGTGGTGTAAACGGGTTTAGTGACGGATAACATGTTGCAAAACGTCATTTCCGGATGGGATGTCTATAGGATTACTTACGTATTGTTTATAATTAAAGCGAGAATGGACTAAGTCGGCCTATTATATCCTGATATGGTCTGTTTCATGAACATTATGATGGATGAAGTCAGGTATTGTCTAATCAATTTTTATGGTCTTTTGAGACAGATGTAGTCATCATTTACAAAAAATACATTTTTGCGAATCAAATGTCCCTTATCACACTATTCCATTAACATCTTAACCTAATCCTAAACTAATTAATTCGGACACCATTAAAGTTGATTTTTATTACCTATTGATTTTTTTTATGGCTTAAGTCGGTAAACGAGCAGACGGATCACCTGATGGTAAGCAATCGGCGTTGCCCATGGACACCTGGAACACCAAAGGCGTTACAAATGCGTTACCGGCTTTTTGGGGATTAGGAGTTTGAGGATCGTTGGGGATTCAGGGATTGGGGAGATTGGGGAAAAGGAGGGCAATTGGGCCTCTGGTAACCTCACACACACGACGAAACACAACGCAAGCGTTGCTTCACGTCAATTTTCTGTGACGTCGTGGTATCACTCCGGACGAGCCGGCCCATTCGTGCCGAAGCATGGCTCTCCCACACTTGAACATTGATATCTAAACTCGAAACAAAACCTCATGTTCTACGATCATGTTTCCAAATATGAGACAAAAGGTAAATCCTATTACCAACAGACGGATTAAAACTAATAGAATCAATTAGCAAGCAATACCTAAACGACATAAACACAACAGATAATAAATGGCATGAACCAAAACTTTTTGAGTAAAATCCATGATCTATCAATATTTGTCTCTCAAATTTAATAATTCAAGGAATATCCAGACGTACAAACGAGGATTAATCCAAACCAAATTTATAACTGGAATCGGTACGATCCCACAGAAATGATACCCAATTAATCAAGTTATCATCAGATTAACTCTACTGAAACCCTTTTGTCTTGTTTAGTTTGAAACCCTTTCGTTGATAGGGTCGTATTATATTTGATAGTTATGAATAGTTATTAATCTTTAGTATTTGTCATGGTTTTGAGATGTGGCAGCCGGGATTGTAGTTTGAGTCTGAAGGTTACTTGGACTAAGGAACGTTATTATTTTTATATTTTAACTAGCTTTTACCCGCGGCTTCGCTCGCGTCACAAAAGGATAAAAAGCCAATGTGACATATACCAATACACACATCGCCATCTATACCAATACTTTTGTTTTCCCTCGGGAATATCACATTTTTCCGGGATAAAAAGTACCCTATTATTTAATCCGGACTTCTAACTATACGTCTGTAAAAATTCAAAGCAATCGGTTTAGTAGTTACGGCGTGAAAGCAGAACAAACAAACAAATAAACAAACTCGCTTTCCGATTTATAATATTAGTAAGGATTAAACATATTTACTTATTTTATTTATGTTTCATATCTTTACTTATACTGAGGCCGGGGACCATGGAACTGTGTGATACTGGCCATGGGTTCGTTTCTGACATGGAACACGATGCCATTTTATTTATTAAAAACAATGTAATAGTGACTAATTGGTTAGCACAGAGGCTGGGGAACGTGCTGCGACGCAATATGTCTGAGTTCGTTTCTGGTATAGAACACAGAATTTATCTTAACAGTACGAACAGACAAATACTAAAACCTTCACACACAGAACTATTACAAATCTAAACAAAATACATACATACATACATAATTTTACGCCTATCTCCCACGGATGTAGGCAGAGACTAAGGAACGCCAATTAAGGACTACGATTCTTACATACCTCTTTCGCTTCATTAACAGTCATCAATCTTTTCATGCATGCTCGTCGGTTAAAGGAATGCATGCTCATGCTCTTCTAAACAAAATCTCTACAAAAATAAGAAACAAGGACAACATAGTAAAATTAACCCTGTTAACGCTGTTATTATAAAATCAAGAACCATTCGGAATCCTTGTACAAACGAAGCCGATGCTGTTTAAACTTTAAAACGGCCTGAATCTAAATCTTTCGAGGACCCTCGAGTCCGCTTCATACTTTATTTGTATTTACAAAGTACTCGACGGGTGCATTATATAGAAGTCGGGCCGGAATTTTAAGGGTTACAGTTGGGACTTGACGAATTGCTGTGAAATGTATACTGAATGCTGAGTGAGGTTAATTCTACGTTTCTATTGTTATGACGACTTGTTATTATTAAAGTACTAGCTTCTGCCCGCGACTTCGTACGCGCACTCCTGTTTCCGTAGGATTTTCAGATTTTTTCTGTCTTAAGAACCTCCTCCTAATGATAACAATCTTACAACAAAAAAGAATTAGTGAAATCGGTCCAGCCATTCACGATATCGATATTCGTAATGTTTTATTGTTTAATTCGGCACTTGTGTCCTTTTACTGAACTTTGACGAACATTTTGCAAATCCAATATATTAATAATAATATAAGAAATCAATTACTTTTTATGTGTGATATAATCTAAGCTATATTTCATGGGGTTTCAAGTTCCTTTTTCTATAAGCAAATTACATTTTGTAACAATTGGGATGATGACAAGGTATGAAAATTAAAAATCGAATTAGTCCGTAAGTTAGATAATGAAAAAATATTAGAAACGTATATTTTTAATTTTGTCGTTAATAAAACAATAGGTACTTAGATGAAACGATGAATTTGTAGTGATAGAACTATACTTAAGCGCGACTTCAAATTGAGTGACGTTTGAGTATTTCAGCACCAGATAAGTATTTAGTTTCACTAAGTTTAAACTAACTGACTTATTAAAACATTACTTTGACCCTTTTGAAATATCATTAGCCTCTCAATTACCTGAATAATATATTACACTAGCTACTATCGCGCGGTTTCACACACTCTACTCAGCTCCTATTAGTTGTAGCGTGATGTTTTATAGCCTATAGCCATCCTCGATAAATGCGCTATCCATCAAAAAAATAATTATTCAAATAAGACTTGTAGTTACGGAGATTAGCGCGTTCAAACAAACAAACTCTTCCGCTTTATATTAAACACTATAACTTTACAATCACTTTAGGTCTTCCCAACCACAGAATGGGAGACAGCAGGTGGAGTTATAAAAAACCAAATTAAAGTCATTCTACCAACCCTCAGTGCTCAATGAACAATTTTACGAGGATTGGTTAGGTAACAGCCTAACAGCTCTCTGGATTAAGCGTTTTACAGGCCACCTTTATGCGAGTCCCACACTCCCACGTCAATCGTAAATGACATCCTATTACTTATAAAATGAGCTGACAAATCGTCAACTTTCAACCTGTAAATGTTGTAAAGAAGTTCGGTTCTATTTTGGGTAATAAACCTGTTCAGCCGAGCGTGTAAGGCTTGTCTAAGTACTGTATTAAAGGAGGTTATGTATGTACAATGTCTACTAATAAAGACTTGTCCTGCATGAGAGTGCGTGCCTTGTCTTTTTCATAAATAGTTAAAAAGGTAACAAACAAAACAAAATAGTATATTTCTACACCTAGCCTAAAACGTTAACGTGAAAGTAAGAAATTATTTTCTCATTTTTTTTTAAATACTAATAAGGTTTTATTTTATAATAATAAAAATCAAAATACTAACAAAAATATACCAATAAATCAAATACCATTTTGCTATTTTCCCTCAATCTATACAAACAAAATGTTGCAATAGATGACGGTACATTATTGTAGGTATGTCAACATGTCTATGATCCTACATACTCTTAAAGCCGATGCTTTTATCTCACTCTTAAGATATAAAGCAAGGAGCTATGTAGTCAATGGAGCGGCCTAAATTCATCTTTTGAAGCCCTAAGGACGGCAGTAGGCCAACCCCTACTGTACTTTTATATGTAAACCTTTCTACAACAACATAATTGCAGGATAAGTGCTAAGATATAGGGAATGAGATATTTATTAATAATTTGTGATATACAAGTGTAAAACATTGTAATATTTTCCACATCCATAGCAGGAATTTAATAACAGAAAATATTCACAAAGTTATTTAATTAAACGCAGGAAGTTTGAAATATACGCCTCCTCATAGAAGTATGGTTATTAATTGTACGTAATATTTTTTTTCTTTTAAAACTTGAATTTTCCTTTTCATGTACTACACTGACCTGGCATAGCTGAGTATCTCCTCATTCTTGAAACTGCAACCGATGCCGGCTCAGGACCTGAAGATCATCAGCAGACTACAGCCACGGAGACACACACACACCACTACACACCTGCGTCTGATAACAACACCAATCAATTACAAAAATATATGACAAACTTTTAAAGGGAAAAAAATAAATTAATCGGAAAAAAAATCTGGGATAGGAACAAAAAGGGATCCTCTGGGACTCTTCAAAAAATATTCAGAAACACTCGTTAAACATTTTTCCTCTCACAAAAATATTATTTTCAAATCGCGCGTAAGTTGTGCACGTGCGCGCTACTTTTCCCCACAACTCGGCAGCGGACCGTATCGTAGGCGATCGTCTGAGCTTCTGGGCGGGCGGGAAGGATAGGGCGGCCGGTACGCTGGGCGGCGGCGGCGGCGCCACGCGGCCGCCCTAGGCGCGCCCGATACCAGGCGATCAGAACACACGAGGAGATGCCAGAACACGTGCGTCGGGACGCACTGCGCATGCCCGGCTACTGTCAGGGAAAGCTCAAGAAAAGCTACGGGAAAGAACGGGACAGCGATACTCTAAAAATAGGGGTTGAAAAGAGATGGTTATAGAGCTAATTTTGGAAGCGCCAAGCAGTCTGAAAAGTTTGCTGAGATTTGTATGTGTGTGAATGTGTACTAGTGTAATTCGGTTCAGTAAGTTTCAGGTGAAAGTTATGTGTTCAAGTGTTCGTATAAACTGTGATAAAATAATAGCTTAAAAATATTCGGTTTGCCAAAATTTCTTGAAATAGGCACTTTGAAAACCACATAAGTTTTAAGAATAGATGTAAAATTTCCTTGTAATGTATAATCTCAATATGACTGTTTAACTAAGTAGGTTAGGTACCTAATATAAGTTTTGCGTTATTATAATGTATTGATTTACATAAAACACCATTGTGTACTATGCTAGAAGTCTTTTAAAATGAAAATTTGAAATGAATACTTAGGTATATTTTATTAAAAATGTACAACATTATTTTATGATGTAACAGTTTACCAAGTTTGAAGGCCTTCTGAAGGCTACGTGTATTGTATATAAAAAGATAACTAATAAATAATTAAAAAATAATATATAGGCATTATGAGTCCGTACATAATTCCATACGTTACCATTATAATTTCAACGTACGATTCTTTATAAAACTTAATCTTAATTTGACTTATTTCAAAGTTGAACACCTGAATAACTTCACAAGTAAGTATTTATTTATGTACTAACTTTCTCAAGTACGTACACTTGAACTCGAAAACGTCAGTAACAGGTGTCCAATAAGTCCTCACGCACACATCCGAAATTCCGTAACACGCAGCGACGTAAAACGAACATCCTTTAGATTTATACCATCCTGGTATTGTTAACCTTATTCCTGAAATTTCAAGGAAATCTGTGCCAAGGTCTCGGTTTCTATTATCATCGGTTGGTTTGTAGTAATTATGAGAAATTAATTATTTGATTTAATTGTACGATTAATCGTAATTATTTGTGAAATGAATTAAAATGTTTAATTTGAAATTGGTGGCCGTTGTGTTTTCAGATTATACTATTTTTTTAATAATTAGATAATTTTATAAAAATACTACAACTATTTTCGTAGGTTATATACATTTTTAATTAAAAAAGAAACAATATATAACCAAAAAAATCCGACGCAACAATATTACTCAACTTCCAATTCGTTCGACATAGTTTCCAATACAAATCCGCTTGAACGTAATCTGTCAAAGGCGTTCAGGCTTTGAAAAGCATTTCGTTTCAGCATTTTCAGGTTCACTTCAACATGACAACCGAGTGACAGTGACGGGCTCTCGTCCATTACGTCACGAAAGTCACTTCCAGCCCCGAAAGTACCAGGCGAACAGAACAGACGAGGAGTTTGAAATATCAGGTGCGAAAATAGAACGCGCTCCCACGTTAGACGAAAATAGTCCGCGTTTAGCCGCCGGATTTTAAATTTAGAATTATCGTTGCTTGATTAACTCGGTTCATTTTAGAATGTTAGTGGAATGGATTCGTAATTTGAATTCGTAAAATGTTTTTTTATTAAAAAATAAAAGTGCGTGTTTTCGGCCAGTTAGGTTTTTAATTTTATTGGTTAATGTTTTTGTACAAAAAGTAACCTAAAATATAATGTTTTAGAAGATTTACACTTTTAATATTAAAAATAATGAAATTGAAACAAAAAGTTTTAAGATAACAAGATGCCTGATTTTCCCGAGGCTTAAGCTTTTCCTCTGTCGTTAATGCCATCTATGAACGGACTTACAAAGTAAAGCATATCCTATGTCAATAGTTGGCAAACCACTCTTGTAATGACAAAATGAATTAGGAAATTAAAAATAATGACTTAAATATCATAAAAATTCAATCAAATATACCAGTAACACAAAATCAAAATAATTCTACTTTACAAGATTTGATACCAACGCCATCTATGATAGTTAGATGGAACTTTTATACTTGTCCCTAATTCAAACAGTAGCGGAACAATATTCTATACTGAATGGCGCTAGTGTAGTCGATTAAAAGCCAGTTACATTACTCATTGTGTGCAACAGCACGCACTGCGACTGCTGAAGAAGTTGTGTCGGGTTCGAGTTCTGAGTTCTTGAATCTCAATCTCATATATGAAAAAATAAAGTATTCAAAGTGTCTCAGATTTGATTAACCTATGGAGTTTCTTGCTTGTTCTTTTCCTTGCTTTCTAGTCTAAAGGAAATAAATGATTTTGACTTTTGAGTTTGAGTTTGACTTTGATTTTAATCGAGTTTTAGAAACTGTTATTGAGTTGTGCCCGGTGTTTAGCAATAAACCCTTTTTCTCATTTCTTAACCTTTTCATTTGTTTATCCTATACCTATATAAATGATTCGGAGTCGCGGAGAACCTAACGGGTAACCGGGGCTCCGGCTCGACGTGCAGGAGAAGAAACGGGGTGGTTTTTAGTCAGTAAGAGTCTGGCACTCCCTTCCGCCTCACCCAGGCGGGAGCAGTAATTCGATGATTTTCCCACCTTAAAAAAAAAATACCTATATAAATGACTTTGTACAATATACTGACATCATACCTAAATACTTAGGTACAGCACAAATAAGGCAGCAGGCAACAGGCACAACACACTCAATTAACTAAATAACAAAGTTATGGTAGACCGTATCACCGTCTGCCCTTTCCTTCGCGGAAGTGTTGCAAGGCCGAGTGCACACGAAATGTCACGCCCTCGTACACCTGTTGTGTGTACTATCCTTTTTGTGACGTTTACATTACTTAATGATGGGTTTTTCTTTGGTGTCTACTTCAGTATAAGGAAGGGAGTAATGGCGTTTTGATTGAAAATGTCGATCGGACTGGATTTGGCTTTGCACCTGCGGCCATATTGTTGTAGCTGAAGTTGTTTCTTAATGATTCAACGGGACTGCAATCCTATAGATTTTACACTCTGGCAATAATTAATTTGGCAGTCGTAATAAAAATTATGATAATATTTTATTTATCGTAGACAAGACAATGTTGATAGACAAATTATGTAAGCAATGATATGAAAGAGAAGAAATCATCAAAGAAATTACTGCTACGCGTCGCAGATTGTGGAATGCTGCTCATAAATATGAGCCTCTAGCATGGCTTGAAACTAGTCGAGTTCCTCGTCAAATAATTTCGTGAGTAAGCCGAAAAACATAATAATTACCTTCAAGCTACAATTTAAACTTAATGGGCGTGATGATTAGTAAATTAGGTAGGACATAATAATAATAATATCATTATTATCCATAATAAATTATAACATACATAATTATAATCCACGTCACCGATAAATATTTAAAGTCATAAGGTAACAAAATAATAAGTGTTAAAGCTAACCTTTAAAGGTTGAGTGATTTATTTCTTAGTTATTTGTAACAATTGAAGTTTAACATTTTGATCCTATATGGATTGGTCAAGTTAAGTCAATTTTGTATTTAATTATTTAAGATACATAGGTAACTAGATATTTAAAATGGTATGTATGAGTAATGGTTTCATAATAATTGTTGACTGCCTCATTGGCCGAATGGTCGCAAGTGCGACTGCCGGGCAGGGCGTCTCGGGTTCGATTTCCGGGTCAGCCAAAGTATTACTGAGATTTTTAAAAAGTAGTATTACGTAGCCTGGATTTGTGCCCGGTATATGGCAATAGGCTCACCTCCAATTACATGGGACTCATAACATAAATAGTGAAAAGTAGGTATCACATTGTACAGTGCCATAAAGTGCACCTATGCCTACCCCTTCGGAGACAAAAGGCGTGATGTTATGTATGTATTAATTGTTGCTGTGGCTCCTTAGGTCGCATGCCCATGTCGCTTCATTTTTCACCTTCAAAGTATCGAATTCATCACAAACTGACCAATATTTAGTCCATCATTAACACGTTAAACGCCATGGGGGTCATCGGTGACCGGCGTTAGCGGAGGATTTACCTTCAACAGTTTTTTATTGGCAGTCAAAGTCTTAAAACACAACCCTACAATTTACTGCCGCAGACTAAATCGATAAAATTCTAATTACTTCTACAATCTTTAAATGTCACTTGATTTTTAATTATTATTTTATTACTAAATAAATAACTTGATTCATAAATAACTAAGTGCTGGCAAAAAGTCTGAGTAATTAATTTCCTTAATTAAATACGTTAGTTTAATGGTTGTACACACGGCTACATATCGAGCTTTACATAACCAGTATAAACTGAACGTTAAATGTGCGGAAAGGTGATGCGACGCGATACCAGGATAAACTGGATTTGTATAGATTGATGTGTGGCCGTGTGTCCATGTGATTGAAAACGATGAACGACAATGTTATGTTATTGAGGGTTCAAATTGCGATATCATAAAGGTCTGAATTGTTGACTGTAAGTAGATAGGATGTAGATGGCATTTTCAATTTGATGCACTTTTTCTAAGGGGGTAAAATCATCGAATGGCTTCTCCCGTCTGGGTGAGGCGGGAGGGAGTGTCAAACTCTTACTGACTAAAAACCACCCCGTTCCTTCTCCTGCACGTCGAGCCCCAGTTACCCGTTAGGTTCTCCGCGACAATTTGATGCACTTATTACTAATTATAACATCACACCTTTTATACCCGAAAGGCAAGGCAGAAGTGCACATTACGGCACTTAATGCTACTGTACAATATGACACACACTTTCCACTATTTTTGTTAAATGTTATGAGTACCATGTAATAGGGGGTGAACCTATTGCCATACACTGGGCACAATTCCAGGGGCTCCATGCTACTACTAAGATTTCTTTTTTTAATACCCAGTAATACTTTGCCCGAACCGGGAATCGAGACCCCTTGCTCGGCAATCATACTTGCGACCACCCGGCCAAGGAGGCAGTTATAGCTTCTTCTACCATATACATACACTTGCGACCACTTGGGTGCACCTTATTTACTTACTTAATAAAAAAATGTATAAATCTTTGCCTAGAGACTATTTTTTTTTTATAACGCGATGGAAATCCTCATGGACTTCCCACGCCGTGGGGACGACGGGGGGTGTGCCGGACTCTTACCGGCTAAAACCACCGCGGTGTTCCTCCTCTGCCTGTGGCCGTGACCCGGGACGCCCTTGCGGATTCACCGCACCCGGCAGGCCTCGACCTACCACTAAATTGTGGCAGGTCCCACCACGTAGCAGCCCTCAAAAGCTGCGATTTCCTTCCTCGAGTGGCGCGCGTGAACACACCGCTAACGCCTACTCCCGCCCATACAGTGGACGACTGACTCCCCTAATCAGTCGCCCGCAGGTCTCGCCTATGGAGGTCGCAGATCAGTTATCGCCTCACGGCGTTGACGGCCGGCGCGTCTATGGCGGGAAGGGAGAGAGCTGGACGCCTCCCTCTCCCTTTCAGCCGCCTCCTTTGCCAACATGACACGTTCACAGAAGGAAGCGACTCCATCCCATGACAGAAGTAAGCGACTCCATCCCATGCACTCTCACTGTCAACCATAGCTCGCACTACGGTCGACAATGAGAGATCATTCCCTCCGAGCACTGTAATGAGTTCACGACGCAGCTCTGCCCATGTAGAGCACTCTTCGAGCGTATGCCGCGCCGTATCCTCCAAATTGTCATTACAGTGATGACACGCCGACGTCTGCTCCCGGCCTATACGACACAAGTACTTTCCGAAGCAGCCGTGTCCGGAAAGGACCTGTGTCAACCGGAAGCTTGGGGCACCATGCCCTCTGCTGATCCACGCCTCCATAACTGGACTTACCGCCGCTACTACGGCGTGCACTGCGCTAGGTTGCGCAAGTCGCATCTTCCACTCTGCCATTGTTTCACGACGTAGTTCTAAGCGTCGTGCCTCAAGAACTCATGGCGGATATCTCTCGCTGCCTAGAGACTATAATTTAACTTAACTTAAATTTATCTAAATAAATCTATAGTGGATTTAAAAAGTTATCATAGTCAAAAAATAATTGGATTAGTTGTGGTCAGTAAACAAAAAACCAATGCTATGTCATTCAAATTAAAGGGCAAATTCGTGTGAACCAGCTTGATAAATTGGGATCAGATGACAATCGATTGACATGAGTTTTTATTAGTGGGTATGGTATTGAGCGCTTAAAACCTTCTGTATTTTCTAAAAATGTATGACCTTCGTATTATCATAGATATCGAACAATACACATAGGTTTTGACTAACTCGAAGGATCAAATTAAACTGGTAGCTTTTGTCAGTTCTTGCCTAGGAATTTACCCTTTAAATTAATTATAATAATAATTATGCTAAATGCCATTCATATTTAATGTTCTAATTCCTGAAATTGTTTAATAGGTACCTACACATTTATCAACGTCTATTATGAATTGTCTTTGATTTAAACTGTCAAACACCAAGCGGTCACCGGTGACCGCGACCTATTGTTCTTTAATTGTGTCTATAAAACCGGTACTCGACGAGTTAAATAAAGCTTTATGATAATACGTTAGTCTTTGCTTAACTATTTACCACTGCTATGATTGTCATTAGTATGAACTGTAGATTTTAATCAACATTAACTATCTCCATCCAAAACTGATTTGTAATATAAAGAATCGTGTAAAATTTCTTAAAAACTGAGTAAATTCTAAAGATACCGCAACAACAATCATAATTGTATTAAAAACTACACATTAAAAAATCCACTCTAAAACAAACTGAGATTTAGATTAGGTATCAGTCTGCAGACCAAAAAAAAAGACAGATCTAATCTGACACAATTATCCACCATACAGGTCTGGCTTAAAACTAAAAAAAAGCTGCAATAAGACCTAAATTGACAATACAAGGATAAACCAAGACTTTGACCCACGACCGTATCGAACTTCTGAATCACCATGACCATTCTCTTCACGCAAATTATATAAATCTACAAAAAACAAGTAAAAATAGACTCTATTTACTAACCTTATTAGTTCGTGCAAAAATGTTTACTATAGAATAAAAAATAAATTGACAGAAAGTTAAGTTTCATAGTTTAATTGTTGCCTAAGATTTGGTGCTCAATTAGAAAGAGAAATTGAGAGCGAGTGAGAGGTAAATAGTTTACTATTCTAGAAAGTATAAAGTATACTGCTGTAGTATACTGATGTGTACCTACTGTATAGAAAACACGGTAGGTTGGTACTTTTTAATTCTTTTAATAATTAGGAATCTAAAATGTAACTAGATTGTGTCAGTCCAGTAATTTATTTTAAAACATTCACACGACACAAATACTTTAAACGATACATTGATTTGAAATATCGCGTGACGTCACTTCTAGGGACTTTTATACGTAGACATGACGTTTTAGCTCCCACTCCTAAGCTTTGATTCCTTTTATCTCAGAATTGTTGAATATGTGTCCAATATTTTTTTCATTATCTTATTGACAGAGTTTTAATTTAGATTTTTAATTTTTAAACCCATACACAACCCTATTATGATCACGTGACTGCTACTACCAGCGAGTGGTCCAGTACTTACACCAAGAGCAAAGATACTAATACAAAGAGAAATACTTGTTACCTTAATAAATCTATTCATACATACATAACATCACGCCTTTTATCCCCGAAGGCGTAGGTAGAGGTGCACATTACGGCGCTTAATGTCACTGTACAATCATGTAACACCCACTTTTCACTATTTATGTTATGAGTCCCATGTAATAGGGGGTGAGCCTATTGCCATATACCGGGCACATTTCCAGACTCCGTGCTACTACTGAGATTTTTATAAACCCAGTAATACTTTGCCCGACCCGGGAATCGAACCCGAGACCTCTTGCCCAGCAGTCGCACTTGCGCCCACTAGGCCAACGAGGCAGTCTAAATCTATTCCTTCTGTATTAATTTTACTGCGTGGTCTTAACAAACAAAGAGTCTGGGTACGATGTAACGGCCTTGGTAGCTGCGTGCGCGCAACGATTTCAATCTTATTCGACAAAGTACCGTCAGCAGGTATAAGAAAGTAACACTGTTTATTTATAGAAAACTATTTATTTTGTGATTAAAATAGAAGTGGACATAAAGTTTATTGTTTTTATTGTTGATACAGTATAAGTAATTGTGCCCTGAAAATGTTTACGTATGTATATGACAAAAGGTTCACTCCCTATTAAGTAAATGGTGATTCATTTCCTATGAGTACCTAGCCTAGCTTAGCTTCACTGACAGAGAGACGGACATGCGTAATTAGACACTTGTCTAATTAAAGATAAATTAAAATAAATGATTTAGCTTTGACTTTGACTTACCTGCCACTTAACCAGCAACGCAATTGTGACTCCTCTAGTACCCATTACTTCCTGAATGGTACTGATCACTGACCAACAGATGATGCGTCTGCTCATTTAGGTCCTGTCCCATAAAAATTATAGCTTCAGATCATAAAAGGCATGACATTATTCTATTGACTTGACCAAGATTAGTTTTTTTTTATGGCATAAGCCGGTAAACGAGCAGACGGATCACCTGATGCTAAGCAATCGGCGTCGCCCATGGACACCTGGAACACCAGAGGCGTTACAAGTGCGTTACCGGCCTTTTGGGGATTAGGAATTTGAGGATCGTTGGGGATTCAGGAATTGGGGAGATTGTGGAAGGGGAGGGTAATTGGGCCTTCGGTAACCTCACTCACACGACGAAACACAACGCAAGCGTTGCTTCACGTTGGTTTTCTGAGAGGCCGTGGTATCACTCCGGTCGAACCGGCCCATTCGTGCCGGAGCATGGCTCTCCCACACTTAAAAGGTAGGACGGTAGTTTACAGAGTAGATCTCAATTTTAAATCAATTTGATTAGTTTTATAGGTAAAGTGACAAAAAATAGAATGGTTCGACCATAACAATTTAATGGCTCCTGATAAATGTTCTTATTGAACGTATAATTATTTGGCATAGATACCTACTTGTAACCTTGATATTAATTTGTGAGAACATAAAACGTGTCTAATGTAAAATTGCTGGGTCATTTGGTTTCTGATTGTTTTTGCATTGTACCTACAGTTGTACGCACATTCTTTGATTGCTTCAATGACTTACTGAAGGATATACCTGTTATTATTAGTTACACGATTGACTTACAACCAATTAGCGAAGTGGAGATATTAATGGCTAGTTTTAATACTTTATCTATATAATAATATTTGCTTACTGATGACCGAATTTTGGCATGAGTTTCATACAGAATATATCAAAAATCTACAGGTTCATATCTATCTAGTAAGTTACCAGTGCACACTTGCTTTATAGTTGTATTGCTTGTGGTCGTGGTGGCCCGGACGTTAAGACGCCCGTTTCTCATGCATGAGGATGTGGGTTCGAAACCTACCATCCTTACTTTTTCCGAGTTATATGCATTTTCTAACATTATTATCTAAACAAATGGTGAAAGAAAACATCGTAAGGAAACCAGGGCTTATAATTTCTAATTATAAGTTTGAAATCGTCAACCCGCATTGAGCAAGCGTGGTGATTAATGCTCAAACCTTTTCCGTGTCAAAGAGGCTTTGCTCAGCAGTGGGCATTTATAGGCTGTTGATGATGATGACTTACTTATTAGCAATGATTTATTGTATATTTTTGTGTGTTATGTTAAAGAGTATGTATGTATTTTATATTAAAGAAAACTAGACGCATCGTTACGCACTAACCCTAAATGTGATCTATCTCAGTCGTAAATTCAACAGTTTACTTATCAAAATCCCCATAAATTCAGTACTTTACTATAAACATTGGCTTGGATTTATTACAAACAATCACTTCGCACCTAACTCATCTACTTTATCTGCGGAAATTTCGTGAATTCCTCTCTTCATTATTCACTTCTAGTTTCCGCCAGCTGTTTCAATTTTATTCTGGTGGTATTAACCAAAATAGTACATACTAAACTTAAGTCGATCAAGAGGATAGAAATCTTAAGACTTAATAATATTATTTAAAAATGTAACTAGGTATGTCAAGCACAGTAAGTTTTCTATTTTCTAATCGACTAATACTTACATACACATATAACACAAATACCACGCCTTTTATCCCCGAAGGAGTAGGCAGAGGTGCACATTAATGCACTTAACGCTACTGTACAATGTAACACCCACTTTTTACTATTTATGTTATGAGTCCCATGTAACAGGGGTGAGCCTATTGCCATATACCGGGCACAATTCCAGCCTACTACGGAGAATTTTTCGAAAACCCCGTAGTACTACTATCATCCTACAATCATTAATGATACCCCTACCATTTGGCTCAAATCTATCTTTCTATGCGCTAAACCTTATTCAGATACACCAAGAAATTAGTTTTGCTTGAAAATGTAATAATATATGCACATATTTAACAAATGTGTGTCTTCACCAATTTTAGCATTATAATCTAAATTAGTACGGTATGACTAGTAGGAAGTTATTCTGTAGACTGTACAAGTCAAAATTCAAAGCTCCACGATCCGCATTCCATAAAAAGACAGACTCATGCGCTGTAGACATTATCGCATCGCGTTCACGTCGGCTGTCTACGTTCATTGATGAACTGATCTTAGTGTCATCAACCTTGCTGAGTTGAGTTGTGATATTATTATTGTATTATCACAGTTTGTGTAGTATTAAAAGGAACCTAAACCTTCAAAATACTAAAGCAAAATATTGAACGTTGTGAAAACTGGCTGTTTTTTTTTATTTTTTTTTTATTATTTTTTTTAAGGAAATCGTTTTGTTCTCGAATAAAAATATATTAAAATATATAGGTAATCTTCTTATTCCAAACTCCTTTGTAAACCATATTATTTTAGACTACCTACATTGATATCGTTTATGTGACTATCTGGTTAGCTTATAAAATAATATTGCGGGTTTTTGTTCAGATTATATTTTGCATATTATTGTACATGTAAATATCGGTATCAATATAATATACCATAATCGTGCTACCCAAGCAGGTAGCATTATGGACATACGGAAACGTCAATTGTATTTTTTTTTTAAATACGAATTATGTTAATTCGTTATTGATTAAAAAACTTTTGTGTACCTAATATTGGTTTATACCTAATAATAAGACCCTGTCGCATTACATAGTCATCGTCAACAAAACATATCACCAATGCGAGCCCTGAACATAGTCTACAAAGTCATAATAAAGCCTACAAAGTCACAATAATTACGCCACGTGCTTCCATTCATAAGCTCATCGGCTGCGGTGTCATCGACCGGACGATGAGCACGCATTACTCATCTTCATGCTAATCTGTTTCTCTTGAATATATTAACGTGCGTTCGTGAGAATTCTTTATTTAAATTTTTTGTCGAAGACGATCTCTATGACTTGTTACGTCATTTTGACAGCGAGAGTGTTTTGTTTTATTAGATCGATTTTATTATATGGTTTTATTGGATGTGGTTTATACTGACCGGCCAGTGCTATTTGGCGTTTATTACAAGTAGCGTCTATATAGAAATTTTCGTGATCTGTGGTGTAATCTGACCTCCTTTAGTGAAATGTTGTTTTGTGAATACTTAGTACCTAACTCATTTAAGTGTTGTGCACATTTGTAGTCAAATTACATTTTTTTATGACATTTATTTTAGAATACGTAAATTAAATTAATTTGAAAATAGACTTTATTAATAAAACAACAACGTCGTCCTAGAAATAGAACAACTTTTTTGCAGAATGCAATTTCCGTATTAATTATATTATTTTTAACTTATAATTATAGTCAGCTTAATGCAAATAGAATAACAGGTAATTTATGATATAGATGAATAAAATTAAATTTGACAGCGGTCATTCTTTATTGTTAATGTTTGAACACGGACGTCAAGATTTTGGGCAATAAATTGATGGGGACACGGATGCATAGATCGGGGACTCTAGATGATCCAGTAGCCTCAGGGGACTCAAGGTGCTCAAGGGTGGCAAGGTGGTCTCAGGGAAGCAATATGCTTCGGAGTGGCGCCTTCCAACTGAACCGAAACCGAAAAAACCACGCCATCAAAAGTCAAAGTCATTTTGACTGTTTTCTTTGACTATTGCGGTGTTGAGCACTCTGAATTCTTACCGGAAGGTCTAACGGGTAAAGAACCACAGGTAAAGAAACAAAGGTGGTCACAGTGATCACGTGCTGCCCTGCAAAGCTATGATCAAGGGATACGCACATCTTTCTAAGAATGTGCCGTTACAGGCGTTGCACCGTGGAGGCTCCGGAGCAGGTCTTTTCAAAGAACCCGGTGCTTCTTACAAGTGGCCACCGGGATGGTTTTAGGGATGTACGAGTCCCACACTCCCTAGTCTTTCTCTCCAAAACACTAGGAGCCTTATGAAGGTGTTTACCGTCGTCATCAAAAAAAATATAATAAATTGAAGTTAACATAGGCGTCTCATTGAATTTAACTTTACTCATTTGTACAGATAACAACAGACTTAATTATGTAGTATAAGAAAACTTTTTGTACAAAGCACTAATACCACAATACAGGTATTGGAGACAAATATTTGTATTACCTTTCTTAGTTAAAAATATTCTGGACTTCATTGAGATTTTACCAATTTTTACAAATAAAAAACTTGCTAATTAAGTATTCGATACCACAAAAAGGCTCATTAAAAGCGATACAAACATTATCTTGTACTGGTTAATGTTTTATCATAATAAGCATTGATAAGTACAAGACACCGGCTGGCCACACAGGTATGCTTTGCAAAAAAAAATGGAAGGTCGTGTGGTACCAACTTTACCAATATTTTTTGCGACTATACTACGCATAGACTCGTGCAAGTACATAATGTATTTTGACAATACTGTTACTATCTGTGTAGATAATATTAAAACTTGCCTAGTATCAATCATGAACCAACAAAGTCTACATACTATAAGATCACGTCTTTTTATCCCCGAAAGGGTACACAGACGTGCACGTTATGGCACTTAATGCCACTGTACAATGTAACACTCACTTTTCACTATTTATGTTATGAGTCCCATGTATGGGGGTGAGCCTATTGTCATATACCGGGCACATTTCCAGACTCCGTGCTACTACTGAGAACTTTTAAAAACCCTAGTAATACTTTGCCCGATCTGGGATTAGAACCAGAGACGTCTTGCCCTGAAGTCGCACTTGCGACCACTCGGCCAATGAGGTTCTCGGTCTATTGAAATGTAATTCCACAAAATGTTAATTAATAGAACAGAAATGGAATGTTTTATTTATAAACATATTAGCATGAAGTAATTGAATATAAATGAAATAATTTAAAATTGATTTAGTTGTAGCTATTAGTGTTTTTTACACGAATCAAAATGGTATCAGTATTTAAATTTGTGCTTGTATTTTATCGAAAGGTACTAACGCTTTTTATAGTTCGATATGCTCCCGACCGTTAATTTGTGTATTAGAATACTGTTTGTCGATGATACTCTAAAGCGCCAGAAAACTATATAAGATTTATAAGAATAACTTAGCTAGGTGGACTGACGACATCGCCAGAGTTGCGGGGAGCCAGTGGATGCAAGTGGGGAGTTGTCGGTCGACGTGGAGGACCAAGAGAGAGGCCTTTGTCCAGCAGTGGACGTCTTTCGGCTGTTGATGATGGTATTTGTCGCTACTGGTACTTTAGACCTTGGTAACCTTTCGTGCGTCTAAAACGCGGATCCACGCGAGACAATGTATTTTCTATTATATCTCATATCGATGCATTCAAGCGATTAAAACCTTTCAACATGGTAACCGACGTGAAACAACGTGAGTGAGGTTGCCGGAGGCCCAATACCCCCCCCCCCATCTCCCTCCCTCCCTTCCCAATCTCCCTAATCCCTCCCCCCTTTTTCCAATCCTAGAATATACAACATTCCTCAAATTTTTAATCCCCAAAAGGTCTGTAACGCACTTGTAAGGCCTCTTGTGTTCCAGGTATCCATGGGCGACGCCAATTGCTTACCTTGCTTATTGCTTACTGCAAGAGATCTGTCTGATCGTTTCATAAAAACATAATTATTTAGTAATGGAAGATTAACCACTTCCAATCATTTAAATAACAAATCTATCACAAAAAAGCATTTAACTAAAAATATTGATTTACTCACGTAGATATGTATAGGCAGGTACTGAGAAAAGCTCTACTAGTTTCGAGTCACACAGGGACTCTTCCTCATGTGTAAACGCAGCAATGACAATACGCAGCCTACTCATTTACGCGTTTATTTTTAGTTACGATAGTTAATATAAAAAAGGTCATATCCACACGTCATTGTATCATTAACACATTAAACAACAATGATATTACAAAAGTAACGTACGGGACCTTAATATGAGATTTAACAATATAATTATCAGAAGATAATAATATGAGACCAAGTTACATCATGTGAGACAAAAATAATTACTAAAGAATAGCTTACCGTTATGTTACGGTGTAATCTATAAGAGATCACCGTTTTAGAACTGATTTTTTTTTAATTAAATGTATTTAAAAACTTCAATATATGGGGATGTTCAAAAAAGTGCAATTACTTAGGTATTTAATATTGCCGCTTCGTAGACAGATTACAAACTCCCAAATCTCCCCTATCCCTCGCTCCCTCCCCAATCTTCCCAATCCCTCCCCCTTTTCCCAATCCTGGAATATCCAATAATCCTCAAATTCTTAATTCCCAAAAGGCCAGTAACGCACTTGTAATGCCTCTGGTGTTCCAGGTATCCATGAGCGACGCCAATTGCCTTAGAACTACTGCACAGAATCTATCTGCCTACTGTCCGCGTTGCTAGCGTTGTGGTGATAGCTTAGGCCCTAAGCTATTCTGCTCCTTGCATCGTACTTGCTCCATTACAAGGGCAAAAGGGCGGTGATTCAGCCCTTCTTAAACTTTAAATTACTTAATGACTCATGAGATAATAGCTTATCCAATCGCTCTTAACATACACCAAACAATATATTATGCAACCATGGTTGTCAGTTTTCGGCTCACGGCAAACGCAACGTGCAGTCAGGAGTTCAATGCCACGGTCGGTCATATTATGAGGTCAAATCTTACGTAAACTTTAATTGGCTGAGATGAGCACGTTTTTTACAATCGAGATGAGTTATATAATGAACCGTTAAGATTTCTTAGTAAGTTTAAGTTAGTTAAATTGGTATAGTATGAGAGATGAGCGATATACTAATTATGAGTGTAATGGTAAATTGATGTTTGGATTGTATTATCTGAGCTAATGTAGTGAAGCTAAAGACGGAGCCTCGAAGGAGTTAAAGGATTGCCGGGGCTCCGGCTTGAAGTGCAGGAACGGGGTGGTTTTAGTCAGTTAGTCTGACACTCCCTCTCGCCTCACCCAGGCGGGAGAAGTCATTGGATGATATTACCCCGAAAAAAAGTGAATCTAAAAGTTTATGTGTTTAAGCAGTCGAATAAGAAGAATATACCAGTCTTGCATAGGATTGAAATTATGCTAAGAATTTGAAATTATACCCAATAATTGTCGCGCAGAACCTAACGGGTTACCGGGGCTCCGGCTCGACGTGCAGGAGAAGGAACGGGGTGGTTTTTAGTCAGTAAGAGTCTGACACTCCCTTCCGCCTCACCCAGGCGGGAGCAGTCATTCGATGATTTCCCCCCTCTTAAAAAAACCCAATAATTAATTGGATGAAATTAGATTACCCTTCTCAGATTTTCTTATCTTTATACTGGGCAATAGGGGGTAGAATTTTACTACATTTATGTAAAAACGAAGTGAACAGTTAATTTGTCGTTCGATCGTAAAAAAAGATACATAACTATAGTGAACTTGATCCGTCGAAAATTATTTATTTTGTGATCCGGTACAAAATCAACATTCATTTATATAGGTGCTGTATCAAAACAAAGAACAAGAGAATTAATGAAACATTAAAATAAAATTCAGTATGTGACGGAATTTATGATATTTTTATGGAAAACCCTGAACCTATGCTCCACTGTTAGCGGGTTTACATGGAATAAGACTATGAATGAAAATATCATTCAATTGTGCATAAGGCTAAAAGACAGACGAACAACTAAGCCAATTGTGTAAAAAAAATAATAGCGTCTTTTATTTAACTTCAGTTATTTCTTAAGTTTTCATTTTTTTATGGCATAAGCCGGTCAACGAGCTGACGGATCACCTGATGGTAAGCAATCGGCGTCACCCATGGACACCTGGAACACCAGAGGCGTTACAAGTGCGTTACCGGCTTTTTGGGGATTAGGAGTTTGAGGATCGTTGAGGGGATTCAGGGATTGGGAAGATTGGGGAAGGGGAGGGTAATTGGGCCTCCGGTAACCTCACTCACACGACGAAACACAACGCAAGCGTTTCTTCATGTCGGTTTTCTGTTAGGCCGTGGTATCACTCCGGTCGAGCCGGCCCATTCGTGCCGAAGCATGGCTCTCCCACACTTCATTACTTTCCAAGTTTTATATTGACATTAACCATCGGCGGGACAAGTAATTTATCGACAATAGGCGCTTCTATTTTTTGCTGAGTTCTAATTGAACTTCATTAGAACATGACCATACTGACTAGTGACTACCGAGCCTTTGAATAGATGAATATTTTAAGTTTTATTTGACGTGTACCATATTAACTAACAATTGCGGCGATGTCGCGCCCTATAGCACTCAATAGGCTGCGCCTGCGCGACATCGAGGAAGAACCCCTCTGTGGTTCGAAACTAGTAAAGCTTTTCTCAGTATGTTCACGTGAGTAACCCGCGATTTTTAGTGTGCCATAATTTTGACATTTCTATTGCTTTTAGTTATGTTACAGTTCTGTATTTTCTTCTTAACTTTTAATAAGTATCATTTTTGACATACACTTTCCATTCAAGATTTAAGATTTTTTTGCAAGATGTCGCCTCCTATAATTGAAGAAGCACATCATTTTTAATTTTGTGTTACGTTCTATGTGTGTTCTGATTGTATTCCTTGTTGGAGACTCTAATTCAATAAATAAACAAATGAATAAAGTCCAGCACACGCTCATACAAACAACAAAATAAAAGTAGGTACTCTCTTCCATTCACCGCTTGCAATATAACCAAAGCCGAACAGTAGTAATGGTACATAGCCAGAACGCGGGCGTGCATTTACAAGGTCGGCCATTATTACTCGTAATTCCGCATTGGATAAGTGAATTTCTGACATGTAATAAAAACTTATAATGTTATACAGACACCGG
This sequence comes from Spodoptera littoralis, assembly GCA_902850265.1. NCBI lineage: Eukaryota > Metazoa > Arthropoda > Insecta > Lepidoptera > Noctuidae > Spodoptera > Spodoptera littoralis. The sequence goes on along the minus strand of LR824536.2, from coordinate 2,680,626 downwards.
TAGGCGTTACTCTATTAAAATATATATTATTTTGAGAATGTATTTTGTTAGTATCTCGGTCCGACGAAGCAAGTGTGATTTTTTTAAAATAATTGAGTTAATGATGATTCAATTTAAATAACTTCTCATTTTATCAATATTGCAAGGAGATACAAATAAGTAGCTGTTATTGGAACTATAGGCATGGCATAGTAAATTCAAATTCAAATTCTTTTATTAGAAGAATATAGTATGATTAAATTAAGTACAGATGTCTAACAACTTGACCCATAGTAGAATAATTCTAATTTCTCCAACAATGCATTCTCTTTCCTAATATTTAATTACATAACATAACACCACGCCTTTTATCCCTGAAGGGGTAGGCACAGGTGTACATTATGCCACTGTCCAATGTAACACCCACTTTTCATTATTTATGTTATGAGTCCCATGTAATAGGAGCCTATTGCCATATACCGAGCATAATTTCAGACTCCGTGCTGCTACTATGATTTAAAAAAAAACCAGTAATACTTTGCCCGACCCGAGACCCCTAGCCCGGCAGTCGCACTTGCGACCACTCGGCCAACGAAGCAGTCGAGCCAATATTTAATTCTTTATTAGTAAAATTGACCATGAATAAAATCAAATAGAGCTATGAAACCAAGTGACGCAAACAGTAGACTATGGTCGTTGTACACGAGTAGGTAGTGGCCCGACTTGTCTGCTCATAATTGTGCCATTCTCTTCAATTATCAGGTGACTTTTATAACTGATGACTAATCTTTAATACTTGGACTTAAAGTACTTTAAACCTATAGACCTGTGACAAACTTAACTAGTAAGTTTTTAAGATGTCTATGTAGATATGAGACCTTTAGTTATTAGTAATAATCAGCTTAAACTTAGTCTTTAAATGTAGTTCCTTTTTTTAGGTGAGGCAAGAGGTAGTTTCAGTCTGTTACTGGTTAAAAACCACCCCGTTCCTACTCCTGAGGTACTTAGATTTCCGATGGTTGTATTCGCCCATGGTTTTGTTCAATGACATAACATCACGCCTTTTATCCCAGAAGGGGTAGGCAGAGTTGCACATTACGGCACTTAATGCGACTGCACAACGTAACACCCACTTTACACTATTTATGTTATTAGTCCAATGGGGTGAGCTTATTGCTATATACCGAGCACAATTCATTAATTGATTCAAGATAAAATGAACATAACTGTCAAATAAAACGCCTACACTAATAAATTAGTTACATTGATTTAAAAAAAAATACATAAAAAGATAATGTCTATGTAAATAGATACCATTGACACTTGCACAAGTCAAATGCTAAGCTTATAAAGTTACTGACACATAACACTTCATTTCAATCAGGTGATACCACAACCTTGAACGAAACTTAGGCTTCAATTACGTATTCTAATATTCTTTACTATTTTTCCAGTAAATTAAGACCTAGTTTGTTACCTAGGACCAGTTGGTCTCGGTCTAATACTCTTAGCAACTCGATATGTCTTGCCCAAGGAGTATTGATTTTCATTTATTTTGCATATATATTGTTGGAAAACCAAATAAGAATCATACTTCACTCATTTGTGGGAGAGACAACCAAATACATCATGTTTCATAAGGTAATTGTAAATTAGATTTTACCATTAAAAAATTTAAATTACTTTTCTAATACATTTCTTGAATTTTTGGTACATTCACTTTTTCGTGAATTTAGTGCTTAATAAACATTTAGTTAAGTTATTCCTTTTTCAGCATCTTTTCTAGTGTAGTTCAAAAACTCTTTGTCATTCAAATATCTTTTTCTACCCACAGTTCGCTATCCTCTCTGGCTTGGTGTTATCAGCCACGTGCATGGTTCTACATCAGCCTCAAATCCCAGTGCTCCTTGGTATACAATATGATTCGAACCCTAACTACAACTTCGCTTACGAAGTCAACGACGTTCACACTGGAGACATCAAAAGCCAGCAAGAAAGTAGAAGAGGTGACACTGTTCTAGGACAGTACTCCTTACTGCAGCCTGATGGTATCAGAAGGACGGTGGACTACAGAGCTGATGACCATACAGGTTTCCAAGCGACCGTGAACAATGCTGGTGGAGCTATATCCTCTCACGTACAGGCAGCCATCAATGGTGGCGTCACAAGGCACCCCAACCTCGCAGTCCAGTCCTACCAAGCCTGGCCCACTCCTACTGCCCATCCCTCAGCAGCTCCCACTCCCGTAGCCATTTCCAGGTCTTCATTCTCACAAACCATCTCCCATGGAGCTCCAGCTCACCACCCTTGGGCTTAAATCAAGACCTATCTTCATAGACACGGCAGCTAAAAATGACTCCGATTTTTTGCATTTATATTTTAAGTTGTATGTATTTCTGCTACAAATATCTATGAGAGTGACTAAGTGATAATGTACGTAATAGCCGACCGGATCCTGTTAGCCTTGCTCCATTGTGGTCAGTACTCAAAGGGAAATTAGCCTAGCAAAGTCTACGACCGGAATTTTAATGATGATATAATCTTTATCAGTTAGGTACTCCATATTTATATCTTGTAATGTATTCTATGTATTTTTTGTGAAATAAATAAAAACTACAGTAATACTTTCCGAGTTTTTGTTCACGGAACTGTTTTTTGTTTAGCGATTTAGATCCGCTCGTGTCGACGACGAAATTGGTCCTTTAACAATGACTTAAATAAAACAAAGAGTAGGCAGAAGTGTATGTACTCGTAATTCTCGTAACGTAAAGGTGAAGACATAAGATAATTTTAAACTAGTTTATTTATAGTATATGCACGAGCAACTCAGTACTGAGACCTTTTATGCGGAGCATCGCCCTGATTCGAACTTGACTTTAAGACATTTCCTGAATTTCTTTATTAAAAATAAGTACTAAAATAAAACTGGAACAATTGTTCGTTGATATAAAAGGCGGAGCAGGTGCTACAAGGGACATCAGATTCACAAGATTCTTCGACGTAGTCACAACAACAAAAACAATCCCTTCAAAATGTTCGTGAAGGTAAACACTCTTTAATTATTTATTTTCTTTTGTTTTCATCCACTGCAGTAATTAAGCAATTACCATTAAAACTTTACCTGTCATTATTAAACAAGAACTGATTAACAACATTAAAGTATCAAAAAAGGATACCAAATCATAATTACATTCTAACGGTGCTGTATTCTTCCCCAGTTCGTCGCACTCTTCGCTCTGATGGCGGTCGCTAGCGCCAGCGACCTGTCCAGTTTCGCCTACAGCGTGGCGGACCCCTACACCGGTGACTTCAAGCACCAGATCGAGAACCGCGTGGACAACAACGTTGCTGGCCAGTACTCTCTGCTGGAGTCTGACGGCACCCGCCGCACTGTGGACTACGCCGCTGGTGCTAATGGCTTCAACGCTGTCGTACGCAAGGACCCCGCTCTCATCCCTTACGCTGCCCCCGCCATCGCTCCCATCTCATACGCCGCTCCTTACGCCTACGCCAAGTTTGGAAAATTCTACGGCTCTCCTTTCCCATACGCTCACTACTTCTGAACCTAGACCACTGAATTTGTATTTGTAAATATCGGCACTGTAAATAAAATTATATATTTTCTGAACTTCTATTGATAACTGATTTTTATTAGAAAACCTACTTTGTAAGTAAGGATGTTTTGTAAATCGAGTGAACGGCTGACGAATTTCGATGGGTTTTAATTTAAATTTTCACAGTAATAGCGCTATGTCGGTAATATGTAGCTAGCTCTTGGTAATAGTTTCACACTCAATTAAACATGATTCCCAAACAATAATTGGCTTAGAATGAATGAATGAAGGTGCACTTTTGTTGGCCTTTAAATGCAATGAAAAAATGTCAAAGAGTATTAAAACATCATTATTTACTTATTATGTTGAGATATCACGGCCCAATATATACACAGAAGATCTCTAACAAATATAGAAATGTAGTAGTCGCTTACTGTACTCATGTAAATTATTGTCAAGAACTCTAATTAGTTACTAAAAAATTATGAAAAAAAAACTACGTTCACACATTATTACGATTTTACACTTAGGAGCAAATAAACGGAGTCACTTGCGTTTCTTTTATCATTTTATCAAACCCTTTGTAATTAAAAAATATATACTTGTTTTACAATAAAATGATCTCAATTAAAGGTAACTAAATTGCCTTTTACATGACATACATCACAAATAAATAAAGTAGTACTTGACACTCATAAACATAACATAACACACGCCTTTAATCCCCGAAGTGGTAGGCAGAGGAGCACATTACGGCACTTAATGCCACTGTACAATTTAACACCCACTTTTCACTATTTATGTTATGAGTCCCATGTAATAGGGGGTGAGCCTATTGCCATATTTTGGGCACATTTCCAGGCACCGAGCTACTATTGAGTTATTATTACAAAACCCAGTAATACTTTGCCCGACTATAGGAATCGGACCCGAGACCCCTTGCCCGGCAGTCGCATTTGAGACCACTTGAACCAGAAAAAAGTCTTCGACGTTTCTCCCTTACCTTTACTTAAACCCTACTATAATGACTTGTGTATCAGACAAAAAATATTGAACTACATGAACTCCTAAAAAAATTACATCAACGAAGCCAACCAGATGTTTAAACAGTTTCAAAATGCAGATAACATCAGTTCTACATTCATTAACAATGAGATCTATTCACAACATTCATACTTTGTTATTAAACGTTACAATTAACAAATGCACCACTATTATAGTGTACATCCATAAATTTTTCAATTTTCGACTTTAACACGCAATAATAAAGTTTAAAATATGTAAAAGTGTAACTAATTAGGGTAGCTTCATGTGCTGGCCTATGTACTGAGACTGTTAATAGTCATAATGTTGTAAGAGCTCTATTACAAGGCTGTGGCAACGTCACAGTTATTAAAAACTTGCTCATTTCTTTGTTTGGACGTGTTTAAATTATTATTTTTATAATTATGTTTGTATGTACGTTGTTACAATTTCTTCCCGCTATTAAGACCTTGCTTGGTATTGGGGAAGTAATGAGTGTAAGAATGTTGTGGAGTGATAAATAAATTGTTGTTTGTAAATTAATTAAATAATTTTAGTATGTTAAGAAATATAACATTACGCCTTATTAAGGTTATCGTTCACCTAACAACTATGTCTAACTACGTCTGTCACTTTTCGCTGTTTATGTTATGAGTCCCATGTTATAGGGGGTGAGCCTGTTACCATATACCGGCATTCCATCACCGGCACCAGTCCAGACTCCGTGCTACTACTGAGACGTTTCTTAAAAACCTTGTAATACATTGCCCGACTTAGGAATCGAACCTGAGACCACTTGCCCGGCAGCCGCACTTGCGATCACTCTACTAAGCGGCAACAAGGCTTTTAAACAAAGCGTTGAGTATGAATAATGAGAAAGAAATTAAATCAAAGTAGTATTTAGTTCTTTGACTATTTTTATTTGATCACAGCATCGTTCATTGCATTTTCTAAATAAATAAAAACATTCATAATATTATTTAGTACAGATGAGCGCCGTAGAGACCGTGAGCGCCATGGGCACCGTAGGCGATGGCACCATGAGCGAGAGGAGCGACATGGGCACCGTAGACTCCAGCGTTGTAGGCGAGGGGAGCAGCATGAGCACCGTAAGCTACGGCACCATGAGCCAGGGGAGCGGCGACAGCGCCGTAGGCAGCAACACCGTGGGAGTATCCGTGAGCCAAGGGAGCGGCGGCGTAGCCGTGAGCGAGGGGAGCGGCGTAGGCGATGGGAGCGGCGTGAGCTACGACGGGAGCGGCGTGAGCGACGACGGGGGCGGCGTGAGCGTAGAGAGCGGGGTCTTTGCGGACGACGGCGTTGAATCCAGAGTGAGCGTCAGCGGCGTAGTCCACTGTACGCTTTGTGCCATCAGACTCCAGGAGCGAGTATTGGCCGACCACACTATCTCCGACGCGGGTCTCGTGCTGGCTCTTGACGTCACCGGTGTGGGGGTCGGACACTCCGTATGAGAAGCTGGTGTAGTCGGCACCATGGATGGCGCTACCCTGAGCAGCCGCCACCAGCAGAGCAACAACGACGAACTGGAAATAAACGAACGAATGAACGAAATATTCATTTGAAACTACATAGCTATTTTAATCACAAAATTTGTATGTAGTTGTTATATCCATTACTTAAACATTATACATATAATGGATATATCTTAACATAATTTCTACTTTTCTCCCAAGTGACCAATTAATTTAAAAGATAACACTAAAATATTTTTTCTTTCATTTGATTGTATGTTTCATTATAAAAAACAGAATACTTTCATGATAAGTCACTGGAGAAAAGAAAATATCGCCAAATCAATAAGCGTTTACTTTTTTCAATGAAATGATTTAATAATACCCACCTTGGCTGCCATTTTAATATTGTTATTGTTTGACGAGCGAGCTGCGAATGTTTGACCAGGGTTAGCAATTCTCTTTTTATACTATTCCTACATGACAGTTACTGTACGCAGAAGTAATAGGAAGTAAGACACATGCAAATGAGGTCGGTAAACTGAAATGTATCCTGTACACGACAGTGACTATTTTCCGTGGAAATCTGAAGTCATTTAAATACACCGTAGTAAGTATTTATTTTAAATCCTGACGCGTTTTTATAACAATTCAGTCTCTGTATAATAATAAGACTAATCTCAAAATTGAGCTACAACAGGAAAACGTGACTTATTTTTGAAGTTTTTCTTTATTAATGATCGCATTTTAAACTTTTTAAGCAAGCTTATTGAGAGTATTGATTGCTAGGTGAGTTTATTGCTACGAAAAGGAAAGGATTCTCTTAAAAAGAAAAATATTACATATGTTCCTTTGAATCAAACAAATGATTGTTTGATCTGCAAGGGTTGCAAACTACATACATAATATTATATGTATGCAGTTCTATCTATGAGTGTAATTTCAAAATACTTCCGAATATCAAGTTCACATAAATTTTCAATAAGTATTTTAATCATTATTTTTAGCAATCACAATATAACATCACGCCTTTTATCCCCGAATGGGTAGACAGAGGTGCACATTATGCCACTGTACAATGTAACACTCACTTTTTCTCTATTTATGTTACGAGTCCCATGTAATAGGGGGTGAGCCTATTGCCATATACCGGGCACAGTTCCAGACACCGTGCTACTACTGAGAATTTTTTTAAAAACCCAGTATCCCAGTATTGTTTTTAGTAATCATGGAATCTAATATGTCTAAAATAATAATTGCAACACTAATTTACAAGAAAAACAAAACATAAGTTTCGACTGACCTTAATTTTGATACGTATTTCTGTCAGTTGCTGACACAAGTGTAATTAATATTAATCAAACGATATCTTACACGTTAAGCGCAGTTACTTAAATGAGAAACAATGACTATAATATATTTTTTGTCATTAGTTGAGGTAAGGGTATCCGGTTCTCGAACATGAGAATGCAGACAAATACCATACTAACCTTTTTCAAAAAATCATTGAGATACATTTAGAATGAAAATATCGTGAAAACCGTAAGTACGTTAAACTGTAAGTCCATACTTACAGTTTAAAAGGTTCGACCGTATTTCTACTTGTTATTTATATATATCGAAATAGTCTTTTGTAATAGAATTTAATACCATTTTTTAGTCTATGCTATCCCTCTATGGTAGTTCTGTATTGTCTATGTGTGTATCTTTCTCTTTGCCAAAAACCTGTGCGGAATAAAGAAGCGTGCTCGCATCAAATAACGTTCTCTTGTTCTTCGTTCAAAGTACTGGACATGTACTACATATTTGACAGCTGCTATGATTGGACAAAATAAATCCTTACAATTAAAAAAAGCAGTTTATACACAGTTATTTTGAAACAAATTTTCAAATGTTAATCCCTTTTTATGTAAAGGAAAATGTATTGAAATATGTATCAGAGACATTGTAGAACATACTTTTTTAAAAAGAGTAACAAATGAAGTTTCTTGCTCGTTCTTCTCCATTCGAATCTACATTTTGGAATGAGCACCTAGCTTCACTGATGGACTGAATGACAGACTATTATTTATTTTGTATTTGTTGAAGTTTCAAAAGTACCAAATTATGGTTTAATTGAAATAAATGCTTTGACTTTGACTTTGATTTTACTTTCTAATCATTACAGTCACATTAATTTAGTTCAACATGACTAATTTTAACCTAATAGTAATGTCTACACTCAATTGTCAAGATTATTATAATTGTACATACATAGTAACGATGCATATAACGATGCATATGCATATGCATAGTAACGATAACGTATAAATTGATTTGCTGTAAGTTGTTTAAGCTATATTTTGTGATATAAATTTTCAAATATTTTTAGGATTATTATGTTATCCATTAAACTGTCAAACACCAAGCGGTCACCGGTGACCGCGACCTATTGTTCTTTAATTGTGTCTATAAAACCGGTACTCGACGAGTTAATAATTATAATAGTCTCATAGATAACTTACATAGTATTATAGTCCATTAGGTACATAGCTTTTAAGATTTTAAAAAAATTTGCATGCCATATGGTAGAATGTACCAGGAACGATATACCTTTGTAAGACCTTATATCATGTACCTACTTTCAATGCAAATAAATTACTCTATTCTATTCTAAAGTACCGACCTATTTAGATACTAAGTCAATTTTACTACAGTTGTAAAATATTATAGCACCGGTGCATTTCATCTACTGTAAAAACAATTCATTACGACAGTCTGAAAAAGGTCCCAGAAGCTTCCAAATCCTATCTCCCCTAGGGTAGGCAGAGACTATGCAAATTGCTACGACTCTTACATACTTACCTCTTTCGCTTCATCAACAGTCATCTGGCTTTTTATGCATACTTGTCGATTAAGGATACTTTTAATTCTGCCCTTATTTATTATATATATATCGATATTTAATGAACGTATATCTCTTGTATTTGTATATACGAGAAATAAAAAGCTCATTCCAAAGGGTACATGCCTGGCATACGTCTTAGAATAATCACAATATGTACAAATACTTATAAGGTCATTCCTTAAAGACAATGAACACACAAAGCATATTTGCAATGGTACACCATTGATAATAAATAATTGGTTACGTAGTAAGGTTGATACGTAATAATTATCCAAAGCCAATACCAGGATTCAGTTAAACCAATGACCTTACTAGGCCGTCTCTTACTTCCTTTTATAACCACAGCAAAAGTAACATAGGAACAGTATATAAAGTGAATTGGTAACCCTGATTTATCATTCGCAGTTAGCTTGTGAAACAAATAATAACAAAACAAAATGGCATCTAAGGTTGGTTTGTTTAATTGTTTCTACCTTGTGAGCTGGATGAAGTGAATTAAATGATTAGTGGCAAAAAAAGTTTTATAGCGTCTGCGGTTAATTCAGTTTTTGGTGAAATCTTTCTTCACTAAGTTTTAATTCTATGTGTATTGCATTAGCAATAGGTTCCTATTAAATGGATACCATAACTGGCGAATTGGTGAATGTTATGTTTATTATCTACACCACTGCCTGCACTGCCACTGCCACTACGATTTCAAAGAATGTATGACGTGCCTAAAGATAAAAACTAATTTCGGGAGTTGTAAATTCATGAATGTTCTGCTATTAATACTTCAGAATACCTTATATATTTTTAAATTACCTAATAAACTTTGAATTATCTACTTTCAGTTTGTGATTGTTGCTCTGCTGGTGGCTGCTGCTCAAGGCAGCGCTATCCATGGTGCCGACTACACCAGCTTCTCATACGGAGTGTCCGACCCCCACACCGGTGACGTCAAGAGCCAGCACGAGACCCGCGTCGGAGACAGTGTGGTCGGCCAGTACTCGCTCCTCGACTCCGACGGCACAAAGCGCACTGTGGACTACGCCGCTGACGCTCACTCTGGATTTAACGCCGTCGTCCGCAAAGACCCCGCTCTCTACGCTCACGCCGCCCCCGTCGTCGCTCACGCCGCTCCCGTCGTAGCTCACGCCGCTCCCGTCGCCTACGCCGCTCCCCTCGCCCACGGCTACGCCGCCGCTCCCTTGGCTCATGGATACTCCCACGGTGTTGCTACCTACGGCGCTGTCGCCGCTCCCCTGGCTCATGGTGCCGTAGCTTACGGTGCTCATGCTGCTCCCCTCGCCTACAACGCTGGAGTCTACGGTGCTCATGTCGCTCCTCTCGCTCATGGTGCCATCGCCTACGGTGCCCATGGCGCTCACGGTCTCTACGGTGCTCATGGTGCTCATGGTCTCTATGGCGCCCACCTGTACTAAATTATGTTAAGAAATATTTAATTTATTTTGAAACGAATAATGAACGAATGAAATAAGCTGTGATCGAATAAATTGTTCGAATAAAATTTACTTTCTCTTTCATTGAAAACAACCTATAAAAATAAGTGTACTTAAGAGCCAGAAAATTAATAAGTTGTCTTATTCGTAGCGATGTAAACTTGCTGCAAAAAACCAAACATTTTGGGTAAAACCAAGTCACCAGAAAATCTATAGATTCGCAAATTATCGTACCAACCGTAGCATATTTTATTTACTTATAGATTAACGGATTTAACTTCCTTTTAAACTAGAAACGCTTAGTTATATTTAAAAGTTGTCTAGCGTAATGGATCACTCGATCTCATTTTAAGAGACTATTCTTTACTATTCTATTTTTAATTAAACAATAAGGTAAGTTTAATAACTAATTCTACAAATTGAACAAACGACGTAATGAAGATCGTAGCGGTCGCAGAAAGTAGGTCGCTTCCAAATTGTTGATCTGAATATTATCAACAAAGGATGCCTATGTTCAGTAGTAGACAAGAAGAATTATAGTCAATAAATATTATCGACGTATCTTTACATTGATACTTTAACCGATTGCATTAAACTTAATCTCTAGATTATGTTTACCTACTGGATAAAGATAGAGATAATAATCAACAAATTCTTCGAGAAATGTGAGAGAATACTAATTTACAATACCTTGGAATATCATTATAATTTTTTTTTCCAAAAGAATGAGACAGCCAGTACCTTTTTTATATAAACTTTATACCAATTATACTAAGAACTTGAATAAGCATTCAAGCATACAACTTGCACAATTTTTTTTCACTAAATAGTTTAAGGAACTGGGGATCTTAGAAGGTTTAATTCCCGAGTCTACTCCAGCCCGAAAGTTATCATCTTACTAATATTATAAATCGGAAAGTGTGTTTGTTTGTTTGTTCCACTTTCACGCCGTAACTACTAGACCGATTGCTTTGAATTTTTGCAGACGTGAAGTTAGAAGTCTGGATTAAATAATAGGGTACTTTTAAAATGTTATTCTCGAGGGAAAACGAAATTATTGGTATAGATGGCGCTGTGTGTATTGGTATATGTCACATAGGCTACTTTTTATCCTTTTGTGATGCGAGCGAAGCCGCGGGTAAAAGCTAGTTTATGGTATATTTATAAAAATGTCATATTGGCCTAATGTCTTCGGGTTCTAATGTGGGGTTGTAAAGGTCACATAGCTTCACGTAGGATATTGGCACTTAGCCGACTTAGAATAGATCTTAAAATTGACCGTAATGTAATTGTGAATACGTGAATTTATTTATGTATGTGGTTTATTTAAAATAAATCTTACCATACTGAAGTAAAAGAAACTGTCATGTTACATTTGTTATACACATTTTTTTAACAAGCCCATCTATCATCATGCTCTATTGCTCATGCAAGACAATGTTGCGTTTATTATCAGTACTTTTTATTAAGTTTATTTTCATCAAAGTACATTTAACATTAAAATAAATAAAGAAGAAAATTCAGTAGCTTGTTTGAACAAAGCCTATTAATTTGGTCATCATTATGACACGATATTATACAACACCAAAATTCACCAAAAAATTGCTTTGATCCATCTGAAGTCCTCCAAAAATAGAACATCCTCTATAGACCTCTACAAAAATATCATTAATTACTAAAACGTGTAAAGAAGGCCTAATAATATCCGCTGCAGTACTAAAATAAATAAAACACGAACAATTAACTCGTCGAGTACCGTATTTATAGACACAATTAAAGAACAATAGGTTGCGGTCACCGGTGACCGCTTGGTGTTTGACAGTTTAAAATAATGTTAAGAATTCCAAGGTTGTTGAATTGATATACGTACCTAAGAAAGCCTTCCGTAGTGAAGTTGCCTTATGTAAGTGAAAGTTTATATTTATTTTGAAATGAAATTGGAATGGTACGTCACGATTTTACACTTTTGAAGGTAAATGAAAGTAAGTTCTTCAGGGGTTGAAAGTCAAAGTCAAAATATGTATTTCAATTAGACTAGGAAGGCACTTTTGAACGTTAAAACAAAATATTTAAATATTAAATAATAAGAAAAAATGACAGTCTGTAGATCAGTCCTCTAGTGAAGCTATTTGCTCGTTCCAAAGTATAGATTCCTATGGAGAAGAACGAGCAAGAAACTCCATAGGTTACTCTTTTTCAATCATGTTCACAATACAATTTTTGGTTACATTATTTACCTTAAAACTAGTTTATTTCTTAGACAAGGATATAATACCATTCCAGGAATAAACATAGGTACATAGACAAGTATTTCACAGAAAAGCTTTCTGGTTTCTTATTAGTCTACCTCATTTTTGACTAGTGGGTCTGATACCCTTACCACAAACATATGAGGCTACCAGAGGCCCAATTACACCACCCGCCCTTTCCCAATCCCTGAATCCCCAACAATCGTTAATTTCCCAATCCTAAAAAGCCGGTAACGCACTCGTAACGCTTCTGGTGTTTCAGGTGCGCATGGGCGACACCGATTGATTACCAGGTGTTCCACCTGCTCGTTTACCGATTTATCCTATAAAAAAAGACTGTTAGACTATGGGCATCTTGACTTAAAATTAGTTATACTTAGCAAGCGGGATGGAGATCGCCAGTGAAAAAAAAAGTCATGTATATTAATGCTGTGCTGCCCTGCCCTATATTTCTCACTAACCAAATATTAAAAAACATCACCGTTTTATAATAATTTATCAATTCTAATATCTAGTGGTCAGTAACTACCAAAGTTCCGCATAACTCACAGTCAACGAAAAGTGTAATCAAAAAACATTCAAACGCGTGACCTTACGATTGCCTGCATGTCTTTTACTTCCTATTTATAGTACCTACAGTATACAGGAATAGTATATAAAGAGAATTTATAACACTGATTAATCATTCGCAGTTTACTTGTGGAACAATAACTAAATACAATGGCAGCTAAGGTTTGTTTCTATATTTCTTTGTTTGGTTATTTAAAGTGATTGAGTAGGAGTGAAACATAAGTTTTGCAAGGATTTTTTTATTGGGATTTTCTATGGAACAGGATTTGTATACCACTTTTCTTGAGAGTTTTTCACTCTGGGAACCAACCACAGGAACTCTGGAATATCAAATAATTTCAATTATTCACTCTTTTTCAATGTTATTTTTGCGAATGCTATCGTTTTTTTACTAAACATGGTGGCTGTAAAATTTGAATAAAAGGCATTACTATGGAAAATATTGGATTTTAGTAATTTTTGGTAATCTATAATATATCAGATTGCATTCTATAGCTATTATGCAGTTTTAATTTGTAAAACAATGGTAGAATTTAATGCAATTGAATTTAACACTTGTTCATTTTATTCCAGTTCGTGATTGTTGCTCTGCTGGTGGCGGCTGCTCAGGGCAGTGCTATCCATGGCGCCGACTACACCAGCTTCTCATACGGAGTGTCTGACCCCCACACCGGTGACGTCAAGAGCCAGCACGAGACCCGCGTTGGAGACAGTGTGGTCGGCCAGTACTCGCTCCTCGACTCTGATGGCACAAAGCGCACCGTCGACTACGCCGCTGACGCTCACTCTGGATTCAACGCCGTCGTCCGCAAAGACCCCGCTCTCTACGCTCACGCCGCCCCCGTCGTCGCTCACACCGCTCCCGTCGCCTACGCCGCTCCCCTCGCTCACGGCTACGCCGCCGCTCCGCTCGCCCACGGATACGCCGCCGCTCCCTTGGCTCACGGATACTCCCATGGTGTTGCCACCTACGGTGCCGCTCCCCTGGCTCACGGTGCCGTCGTAGCTGCTCCCCTCGCCTACAGCGCTGGAGTATACGGTGCTCATGGTGCCGTCGCCTACGGCGCTCACGGAGCTCATGGTCTCTATGGTGGTCACGGTGCCCACGGACTCTATGGCGCTCACTTGTACTAAATAAAAATGTGATAATATTTATTTATACTGAAACCCCAATAAATGATGCTGTGATCAAATAAAATAGTTCGAAATACGAATATTGTTGTTTAATTTAATACTTGTATTGTATTTAATGACACTGTGGTAACTTGTAAATATTATATTTCAATACTATCAGGTAAACTTATGAAACAAATTAGTTCATTCTATATTTTAGCAAAGTTAACATAATTTAAATTCAAAAGCAATCCAACTAGTGCAAGTTAATAACAGAAATTATAAAACAGAAGGTCTAACCGTATCCGTAGATTAAATAATATAATCAAGTAATACCGAAACTAAAGTGCAAAAATCTAGTTCACCTTGAATGACTGTACATTGTACTACATAAATAATTATACTATTAGCGAACTAAATCTTGTAAATATACGGAAATTAAGTAGCGTGAATGGCAAGAAATGGTCCTATTACGCAAATTTTGGTCCTAATGTAAATAACACTTGTAAAACTGTGCTGGCTTAAGTACATGACTTAATTTTATCTCATTTCCTAATAGAGATAATATATGAGTAGTTGAATACATTGCCTCGAATTAATAATATACAAAAATGAGTATTTGTTTACATTAAAAGCTCAGATTTTATACTTCATGTTAGAAGTGGAGAATTTATAGAATTTATGAATCAGTTTGACTTCTAATGTTTTAAATATCGTCATACTATTTCGATTATGATTACTCTGAAGATTATGAGTTTAACTCTTACAAATTATGTATAATTTAGTTTAGTGTGTAAATCAAGGAAGTTTAGCTTAACGTGAACACTCGTAAATCTATGTTTACAACAAGGACAGTAGGTCAGTTCCCTAGTAGCAAACACATCATTGAATTCCACGCCTTTTGTGCAACGCGTACGGATCGTTAATTTAATTATATCATTGTTACACTTTGTCTCTTGAGAATATGTCTGTATTTTGTAATGAGTCACAATTCTATTACTGAGAAAAAACTTTAGCTATTATTACATGGGCTTCAAGTTCAATTCAAAGTAATTGATGGATTTCAAATGCACGATGTAATAACAGTGTAAAATATTTGCTGTCAGACCTTGTTACGTGTTTAATTTGAGTCTGTCAATAAACTTCAAATCGAAGTTCATCAATCTAACGACTTTGTACGATGTGACAGCTAATGATGTGATGAGAATGGAATGAAATAAAAATATCAAAACTTCGTATTCATAATTTATTAGTCGTCTAAATCACAGATCAGTAACAGTCATTTCATCACCAGGCTAAACCAGCTCCAAGAGCCGGGGCACCAAGAGCCGGGGCACCATATGCTCCATGACCATGAGGAGCTGGGTGCGCTACAGAGTTGGCATAACTGTGGGCAACACCGTGGGCATGAGGGTTGATTAGTCCGTGGGCGTGAGGGTTAGCGAGTCCATGGGCCGCAGCTCCGTATCCACCATAGGCACCACCGTAAGCGCCACCGTAGGCACCACCGTAAGCTCCACCGTAGGCACCATTGTAGGCCCCGGCGTAAGGTCCAGGGTAAGGGCGAGCAGCGTTGTGAACAATAGAGTGGGAGTAGTGAGAGACAGCAGGAGCTCCACGGTTGCCAAGATGACCAGCCAAGGGGTTGCCGTATCCGTTAGCATATCCAGGATACGCTAAGTTGCCAGCAAGACGGTTGGCACCGTACGCACCAGGGTGGGCAAGAGCACCAGGATGAGGTAGAGATCCAGGGTAGGGGAGAGCACCAGGGTGGGCCAGAGCACCGGGGTGGGCGAAGGCTCCAGGGTGGGCGAGTGCTCCAGGATGGGCGATGGCACCAGGGTGAGCAAGAGCTCCAGGGTGGCCGAGGGCACCAGGATGAGGAAGAGCACCATGAGCAAGGGCACCTGGATAACCAAGAGCACCAGGGTGTGCTAGGGCGCCAGGATGAGGAAGAGCACCGGGATGAGGTAAAGCAGCGGGGTGCGCAAGGGGACCAGCTCCAGCCAAAGGAGCAATAGGTGCGGGACGGACTGGGCCAGCAACAGGCGCCAATGGAGCTGGATGCGCTACAGGTCCATGTGCAGCTCCAGCTAGAGGAGCAAGTGGTCCAGACGGATGCACACCAACAGCAGGTTCCTTGCGGACAACAGCGTTGAATCCAGTGGCGGCGTTAGCAGCATACTCGACAATCCTTTTAGTTCCATCTGATTCCAGAAGTGAGTATTTTCCAACGACGCTGTCACCGACGCGTTTCTCGTGCTGATCCTTGACGTCACCAGTGTTGGGGTCTGACACACCATAGGAGAAGCTTGAGTAACCACCGCTGCCGTAGACTGATGCTACGAACAGGGAAAGTACGATAAACTGGAACAAATAAAATATTTTATTAAGTTTGTGAATTCTGTTAGAATGATGTCTTGGGACTATGTATTTTTGATAAATTCACCAGTATCTCACAAGGACCAATTTAATTTTTTTTGTATTGATATTTTTTTTATATTTTACCTTAGCTGCCATGGTGATATGTGTTCTTCTGTGATTTTGGGTTGTGAATGATTTAACCCCGTCAGTTCCAAATATTTATATTCACACGAAGTCTCCGCATTGTAGTTTTGGGGGTCATAGTTTGAAATCATTGCGTTCACATCTGCTTTTAAATTTCGAAAGATTCTCTTTCAGAGGTTAATTAGGAACTGAAATGCCTATTATGTAAATTAATTTTGCACTTAGAACGGTAACATTGGCCTCGTTGATGAGTTAAATACATGTTTAGATGTCGATTTGCTTGTTCTTTATAAAGATATCATTTAATTTCAAGTTGTAGGTTTTAAAATTACAAGCATTATAATTATAGAGGCGTAAGTGGTGATTGAGAGGTATGAGAAAAAAGGTTGTATAGCATTATTAAGGGTTCCTTTTGTACTACCTCTACCGCAAAATAACGATATTAAAGGTGGTCTTAATCAAAACAATATTTTATTAGTTGCAATTCAATTGACAGTTATATTATATGTAGTTTATTAATTTTTAAAAACTCCAAATCCTTTATTAGGTTTTCAGCAACAACTTTTCAACTTACGATATGTCGAATAGAATGCATTTTTCCCCAATACGTTTTGAGTACCATAAATAATTATTTATTGACTCCTTACCAACTAACATGAATTTTAGTATTTTTCCAGCAAAATTTTAACGAATCAGTATGCTGTTTGGCGCTAAAAAAACGTGATGTTGCAATATACAATTTTCGAACAAAATTCATAAAAAACTGTCGTTGTTGACAGTTCCAAAAAAGTATTAAATTTGACTAGTTGGCAAGTACCCAATTATAACATAATATAACATCACGCCTTTAAACCCGAAGGGGTAGGCAGAGGTGCACATTACGGCACTTTATGCTACTGTACATTGTACAATATACATTGTACACCCACTATTCACTATTTACATATATTATGACTCGCATGTAATAAGGTGTGAGCTTATTACCATATACCGGGCACAATTCCAGACTCTGCTACGATTGAGAATTTTTAAAAAACCCCAATAATAGGTACTTTGCCTGACCCGGGAATTGAACCCGAGACCCCTTGCCCGGCAATCGCACTTGCGACCACTCGGCCAAGGATGCAGTTATACCTCCACGTACCAATTTCATATAGTTAAAGTAATTAGTAAGTAAGTACATAGAAATTGTATGTGACTTTTAATTAAGTCATGATGAATTGCAATTCGTTAACCCCAAAGTTATATAATATATATTTACTTATTTTTTTCTTAAATATCAAATAAATAAACTCTTCCATTGGACGATTGGTTGTAAGCACGACTATGCGACTAACTTGGGTACGATTCTTTCTTGGACTAAGCAAAGATGTTTAAGTTTCCAAAAATTCTTAATAGTGTTACTAAAAATATGGAATTGCACTAGGTGTATGATGACAGTCTTTATTACGTGTGTAACATAAATGATAAAAGTCTGTATTGAATTTTGGCATACGGCTCCTCAATAATGCCTTAATAAATTATTTATATTTCTAATATTATCTAGTGTCTAGACACTGACATACGGTGAAGGAATACACGTGAGGAAACCTGGGCTTATAATCTCTAATTATAAGTTTGAAATCGCCAACCTGCATTATGTAAGCGTGGTGATTAATGCTGAAGTTTCCGTGTGAGAAGAGCCTTTTCTCAACAGTGTGCATTTATAGGCTGTTAATGACGATGATGATGATATTTTGAAAAATGATTTCATGGTTAAATAAGTTATTAAATACTATTATTTATTGTAGATACGACTGCCTCGTTGGCCGAGTAATCGCAAGTGCGACTGCTGGGAAAGGGGGTGTCAGGTTCGACTCCTAGGTAGGACAAAGTATTACTAGGCTTTTTTTTAAAATCTCAGTTGAAGCACGAAGTATGGAATTATGCCCGGTGTTGGAATTGTGTGCAATAGGTTCACCCCCTATTATATAGGACTTATAACATGAAAAGTGGATGTTACATTATACAGTGGCATTAAGTGCCGTAAAGTGAAGCACTGCATACCCCTTGGAGGATGAAAGGCATGATTTTATGTATTGTAGATATGTAAGTTTTATAATATTATTAAGATTACTACTACTATTACTATAGACTATATAAAATTTGATAAAATTCAGGACCTTGTGCTCACTACTTAACTAAAGCAGATATTTTGGTATTCTGTTACAAATATGTAAGAACTACATAAAGATGATACTATCAGTACTGATAAAGAAACAATTAGCCATAAATTATATTGTGCCATATCCATTAAAACACTTCAAAAGGTGATTTACATACACTATCGTAGGTCAGAACTAATTTTTCAAATGTTTCCGGCCAAAATGATTGCGTACGCGCTGAAGATTATGAAAACCACATATATAAAGGCCAGGAGGATTCGAAAACATCAGTATCTGTGTAAACAATACCAAACAATGTTCTCAAAGGTAATTGAGTAAATTTTGAACCACAAAGAACAATTTCGTTGATAATTTAAAATATCCCAGTACTTGGGTAAAATAAGTTCTTGCCTAATATCGTCTAATTAGTATGAATTATCAACGTTCTCAGCTGTTGATTCTCATTCGCTTGCTAGATTTTGATTTGGTTCAGTGATTTTTTTTCTGATAAGAATTTCGGTTTATTTATAGTGCGCGTGTGAATTTGGTCCGTAGTTTTGTTAAAGACACCGTGGGTGGTGACAATTCGTGTGTATTTTGTGACGAAACTGATAACGGTGTATTTTATATTGAATTATATAAAAATTCATCATGTGTATCTTCCGGGCGTTCCTCTAAGAATACTAGATATTTGTTACTATATTTAATATCTTAAAACCTAAGTCATAAGCACGATAAAAGCTTGAATGATTTTATGACCTGATTTAAACCAGTTCTATGATAAGACAATTATTTAATTCCGATGTCATGATTGTGATTAAGTTATTAATAAATTCTTGGTAGTTTAGTCATTTATGGCTTTCGAAATTACTGTTGACATTTATCGCTTTAGAATTATTTATGGTGAATTTGTAAATAATATTTTTTTTTTATTTTTCCACAGTTCGCTTTCGTCGTCCTTTTGGTGGCCGTTGCTCGCTGCAGCGCTTCAGGGGGATCCTCAAGTTTCTCCTATGGAGTATCAGATCCCAACACTGGAGATATCAAGGACCAACACGAAAAACGAGTAGGAGACAGTGTTGTTGGAAAATACTCCTTGCTGGAAGCTGATGGAACCAAACGTACCGTTGAATATTCCTCTCATCCTCACACTGGATTCAATGCTGTAGTCCGAAAGGACCCTCCTCACGGTGTCCACCCACCATCTGCAGTAGGATACAACGGTGTTGCTTCGGCTCTTGGTGGCCTAGGATATGCTGGAGCCAATCCTTTGGGATATGGAGGCCTGAACGCGTGGAACCCTGCTGCTAAATCAGCCTATATTGGCAGTCCTTACATCGGGGCTTATGGTGGATACAACGGCGCTAATAATGGCTGGACTCAGAACTATGCGGCCAATGTTGGAGCCAATGGATGGCCAAACAACTATGGTGCTGCTGGAGCATATGGTGGCAACGGATATGGATGGTCTACCACCTCTGTCACCTCTTGGCCAAATAACGCTGCTACTAACGCTTGGCCTAACAACGTAGGAGCCAATCTTGGTGCTAACGCTTGGCCTAACAACGTAGGAGCCAATCTAGGTGCCAATGTGTGGCCTAGTGCAGCAGCTGGTGTTGGTGTCTATGGCAATGCCAATGGAGTCTATGGTGCTAACGGATGGCCTCAAGGTTATGGAGCAGCTGGGTATGGTGCCTACGGTAACCGTCTGGGATGGTAAATTATTACTTGATTAAAATTATAAATCGCTAAATTATTCTGGACTCGGCTGTGTTTCCCTGCAACTAGTTACGATTGTGTAATTGTTTGATCTCTTGTGGCAATTAAAATAAATGGAAAACAAAAAAGGTTGTATTTTTTATGAAAACAACCGCGATTCACTAAATTTTAGCTTATGCTTCCGTACAAACTTATGTATTTATATGTGACATATTTTAATGATCATAAGGAAGCAACATAACTAACTATAAACTAAAGCTAGTTCAAAGAGGACTATGTTCTTAAATCTTAATTGGCTAATTTTACAACGGTATCAAGAACCCATTAAGTCATTAAGTATAGGAGTGATACAAGACCGCTATTTATAATTAGTACAATTATAACACATTTGAAATGTACATTTTCGGCAATTATTGCTTCCTGGTTGACCAGTTTTCTGAATTTGTCTTGCAAAAAATTGTTAACAAATTGCCATTACGCTAAAATATCTTATCATTATTTATGTTGTACCTGAATTCGAGAAACAGTAGTCAAAAATAAAATTAGTTACTTTATTTTAAAAGTCGAAATTAAGAATTCCTTACATACAGCACCACAATGTTAATAATCTTGTTAAAATTTTGATCACATAATCCAGGTGACGGCCATTGTATCTTTAAACATGGCTTGGAAACAATTGAATGTAAACGTGTATAGTTAGTCACTAGATTATGATAGTTTCTTGGTTCTAAAAATACGACGACAAGATACATCAGTACATACCATATCATAACATCACAGTGCACACAGAAGTAACACCCACTTTTCACTATTTATGTTATGAGTCCCATGTAATAGGAGGTGAGCCTATTGCCATATACCGGGCACAATTTCAGACTCCGTGCTACTACTGAGATTTTTTTTAAAACCCAGTGATACTTTGCCCGACCCGGAAATTGAACCCGAGACCCGTTGCCCGGCAGTCGCACTAGCGACCATTCGGCCAACGAGGCAGTCACAGCCAACATCAGTACATGTGTGTAGCTATTTGAGTAAAACTTTGCACTTGCAATCTACTACACGCTTACCTCTTCAAATTTGCGGTTCGGCATCAGAAAGAATCAAAGCCAACAGATATTCTGATGCATTTTTTATTATATCAATGAAGACACTTTATATTAAACTGAGACCTTAATACGAGTTTTTTTACGTTTAAAGTAATCGTAACGAGTACGCGTTCGGTGCACTGATTGGCCGGCGCCAATAAACCAACCAATCAGAGCGCCGAACACACTCGTACTAAGGCCTTTGTCAATAAATTCTACAATATTTCAAGTAAGAAAGCAGTAGTTGCACAAATGATACAAATATTGTAAGCATCGCATGGAGATTGCCTTGAAGTGCGAATGTAGAACAAACTCATAATGATACAGATCTTGTATCTACGTCGTTTGTAATAAAGTTTATAGTTCTTAGTGTTTTAGGAATTAACTATAGAGGAATACATTCATTGACTGATATTGTTAAGACTTGGTTAAGACAATGGGCGAGTGTCAACTTAAACATACATACATACATACATACATAACATCACGCCTTTTATCCTCGAAGGAGTAGGCAGAGGTGCACATTACAGTGGCATTGTCAAATTAAAATGTGAATTTATCCTAAGTAATATGATTCTGAAAGGAAGCATGTATTCCATGTTAAATGTAACACCAATTTATGTTATTTTATGAATCCCACGTAACAATGAGGCTTATAAGCCTTTATTTTGTACCTATTTTAAAATTTTTATAATCTAAAGAATGAATGATAATTTTGCGCGTGGTAAAATAAATGATAGTTGTTAGAAGAAACTGTGACGCATGCGTGGTCTTTGATAAATTGATATTTATTTTCCGCTACTCCATATAAGAATTTAAGGAAATGGTCACAATATGATTATAATAATTAAATTGTTTACACTTAAGAGGTAATACATACACACATACATACACATGCATACTGCACGGTATCAAAACAATGAACTAAAAAAAATAATTTTGATGAGCCTATGGCCTATACAGAGAAGCCTATACAGCCAAAAAGTTTTAACAAGCAAAAAACAATCAAGCCAGCAAGAATAATTGCTACACAAATTGAAATGAGCAAACAAAAAGAAAGAAAACAATCTAGGAAGTTCGAAATTTAAAAAACGAAAACGTCAGAAACGTGCACAGATAAGAAAAAAAAACGCGCCACAGATTAACAAAGCCAATGATGCGTGTGAGATGCAATCTTGAGTGCTGCGGACCATTTCTCCGACGTCAGTACAAATTCTCATCAGTGACCTTGCCCTTCCGGATCCGTCGGCATCACAAAGACTATTTATTATTCTTGTCGTACGTTGTTGGAGTTCCGTCGGTTGTTTTGTGTGTTACCAAAAAGTTTAATAATATGAGATTTTTAACTTATTTAATTTTCGAATCTTAACTAATTATTTTATTAAGACCAATATTTTGAGTCTAGAAAAGATCAATTGGTTGTTCCTTAATCAAAAATAAATTATTTCGACTATTCAATATCTTAAAAAATAATCACACTTTCATTAATTGATTTTATGACAAACTTAATTTTTGTATTTTCCACTAAATTTTAAAGAAATAAGTATGTTGTTTGACGCTAAAAACACGTGACGTCACAAAACAAACACTATACACAGTCTCCTAAAAAATTCATAGAAAACTGTCATTATTGACAGTCGAAAAACGTATTGAATTTTGATTAGTTGGCAAGTACCCAATTGTAAATTAATGCATCTTAGGTATTGCCGTTCTAACACTGTTTCCATTAGCCCTCCGTAATTATAAAAGGATTAAACTTAATGTGTTCTTTACTATCCAGTATATTTACTGAAAACTTGTCTACGACATTTGGAGCTGGTCTTTAACAAATTAAAATAATAATAGACCTACAACTTTACCAATAACAGATAAGAAAATCTAGTTCTAATTTATAAACACATAAAAATTCAACAAACGGAACCCGGTCCCGGCTAAGAAAATGCACTTGCCTTAATTTTAAAGATCAACTGGTAATCATAGTCGTCCGCCACGCCCTCGCGTTGTGAAGCTCATATAAAAGCTCCTAGCGAACTCAACGAGTATCAGTCAACGAGTGGAAATTCTCAATCTATCGCAATGGCCGCTAAGGTGACTATTTTAATAATATCTAGTGAAGTGATATAAGGTTTAGTGATTTCTAGGAATATTTCATAAACGGATTTTTTTCAAAGTGCCATAATTATCATGTATAAATTTTCTTTTTCGTACCTACTACTTTCTTTTCTCATAGTCGCTAATAAGATTATTTTTGATTTATAACTTGAAAAATTACGTCTAAATCTTTAAAGTCTTAAAAAATTAAAGTCTACGGATACGGGACGTATACGGTCTGGTTGTGATCTCAAAGAGTCAATATTCATTGCATAAATGTCTAAATAACCTTTATGCCGGTTTTCAATCCTTTTAACTCATCAGTAAACAATCATATTATCATTTGTAGATGATAGTACTGTGCTGTTGTCTTTTGATCGTTGTATTTCTCTTTTAACCTATATTGTTACCTTCAGTTAATAAAAGTCCTTCTTTCCAGTTCGTCGTAGTTCTCGCCCTCGTGGCTGCAGCTCAATGCTCCGTGGTGCCAGTAGCGCGAGTAGACGCCGACTACACCAGCTTCGCATACGACGTGGCCGACCCCAACACTGGCGACTTCAAGAGCCAGGTGGAGACCCGCGTGGGCGGCAACGTGGCCGGCCAGTACTCGCTGCTCGACGCTGACGGCACCAAGCGTACTGTGGACTACACCGCTGACGATGTCAATGGATTCAACGCTGTGGTGCGCAAGGACCCCGCTGTTGTGGCTGCTGCTCCTGCTGTAGTAGCTGCCGCTCCCGCGGTAGTGGCTGCCCGCACTGTGGCTGCTCCAGCAGCTGTCGTCGCCGCATCTCCTGCAGTTGTTGCTGCTCGCACTGTCGCCGCTCCCGCAGTAGTTACACGTACTTATGCCGCAGCCCCCGCATACTACGCGGCCCGCTCTTACGCCGCTCCTGCCGTCTATGCTGCCAGTGCTCCCGTTGTAGCCGCGCGCACCGTTGCTGCTCCTGTTGCATACACCGCTGGTGCCCGCCTTGCCTATACCGCGGGTGCTCCAGTTGCCTACACAGCTAGTGCTCCAGTAGCGTACGCTGCCGGTGCGCGTTTCGTCGCTCCCTCTGTGTACGCCGCCCGCGTGGCTGCCGCCCCCGCCGTGTACTCTGGTGCCGCCTACTACGGATCTCCTCTGACCTATGCCGCCTACTCCGCTCCAGTCTCGTACTGGTAAACACGATAGCCTATTATGGCTCCACTGCGATTGAATACGACTTGTTCGATTATATTGGACGACATGTAAATATTGTTGCTAGTTTGTACAATGTACATACATCCATGTATAAAATAAACCGAATATTTTAAAGTAACCCGTCTGTGTTTAATTTATTTATTTCGAATTGTGTCACGTCTTTACTATACAGGAGCTATGGACGTGAAGTAAATATAGAGCGTTCTTCAAAAGCGTATGGCCTTGAATAAATTTATTGATGCGCCTACATCATTATTCCGGATATCAATTCCCAATTCAGGATGACAGGGAAAACCAATTATAATCTAGGTGTTAGAAATATGTCGTAACCCAACTATCTTAAAATGTAATAGAGTTCTAATAAAGTTCTAGTGTAACTAAGTTTCTCGAATAAATATTAAAGTCTTTAAAGTGCTTCTCCTCTTTGTATTTTAGTAAGATCAGAGCAGTTTATTTAAACAAATTTATTAGATGAATGTACAGTAATTACATGACTCAGTAGTCAGTCAAAGTCTGACTGGTCTAGTGATCGCTTAAGAAAGCCATTGCAAATCTGAATAATGCAGTAACTAATCTTTAAGGTGTAGTATGAATTTCAGATAATAAATAATATATTGGACCTATGAAATAGACATGAAATAAATCAAATATAAGAAAAAAATATATATAAACATAAAATAAAAGTAAGTTGTTAAAAGTTGTAAAATTCAAAGTCAAGTCAAAAAGTCAAAATCATTTATTCCAATTAGACCAGGATGGCACTTTTGAACGTCAATAACAAAAAAATTTAGAAGGGGAGCTAGTTACTCATTCCAAGGTGTAGATTCCTATGAAGAAGAACGAGCAAGAGACTCCATAGGTTACTCTTTTTCAATCAGGTTTACAATACAATTCTCTAGTTACATAGTTTTGTTGATTCGATTGTGTGAGAATATCAAAACATAACATTCTTTTTTTGACACAAAGGTAAAAATAGCTTGCAACAATTTACCTACATTTACCCCAAAAAGTTCAAAGCTGACAGAGTCGTTGGTCCCCTGTCACCACACTGTCTTATCTTTAAAAGATGTCTACAAAGAAAAGATACGTCTGCCAAGACAATACTATTTATCTTTTATTCGGAAAACGACGGAAACATTTTCTTGCAGGTAAAAGCTAATTTGCAGTGTTTGAAACAAAAACTGTGTGTCGTGGTGGCCCGGAGGTTTAAGACGCCCGCTTCTCATTCATGAGGGTGCAGGTTCGAAACCTACCAACGGCAAGTACCAATGTGACTTTTTTCGAGTTATCTAAGATTATTTAGACACCACTGACAAACGGTCAAGGAAAAACATCGTGAGGAAACCTGGATTTATAATTTCTAATTATAAGTTTGAAATCGCCAACCCGCATTGAGTAAGCGTGGTGATTAATGCTCAAACCTTCTCTGTGTGAGAAGAGGCTTTGCTCAGCAGTGGGCATTTATAGGCTGTTGATGATAATGATGATGATGAAACAAAAATATCTGGTATGATACTAGCCAAGCCACATAGTGACGGACGGTAGAGCATTTATCATCACTCCTACTCTTCATGCAGATGTCTTAGTAACTCATTAGGACATTACCCATGAATCGAGAACAGAGACAGGTTAACAACACTCAGCATGAACTTTTTAGACTGCGATCTCCAACCTACCTTTTCCAAGCATGGAGACTATAGCAAACCCTCTCATGTAAAAGATGCATTTAGTTCAACAATGTACCGTCCCAAATTGTTGACGACATATGATGATAGTTTAAAACATCGGTATTATATTTTCTAAAGAGAGACAGCACCTGTTTCGATAAACATACATAGTAATATTATAAGTTCGGATCCACTCAGTTCCCGGCTATCCTACGGAACACCCTTCAAAAATTTCCAAAATTTTTTTTCATGGTTTATATGGCCGGTAAACGAGCAGACGGATCACCTGATGGTAAGCAATCGGCGTCGCCCATGGACACCTGGACACACACACACACAAGTGCGTAACCGGCTTTTTGAGGATTAGGAGTTTGAGGATCGTTGGGGATTCAGGGATTGGGGAAGGGGAGGGTAATTGGGCCTCCGTTAACCACACTCACACGACGAAATACAACGCAAGCGTTGCTTCACGTCGGTTTTCTGTGAGCCTGTGGTATCACTCTGGTCCAGCCGGCCCATTTGTGCCGAAGCATGGCTCTCCCACAATAAAATAAGAAAACTATCACCATAAAAGTAATATTTAGTGCAAATTTATTTGACTTTTTCACTTTAAGTATCTTATATTCATGGCGATCCATTAAATGGACGCGCACAGGCGAACTTACCCTATAACAATAAGTCATAGTTGAATATAAATTGAAACCATACAATTTCGATAGTACTTTCTGTAAAACTAAAACAATTACGCTGAGTATTACCTCATTCTTTCAGATAATATTGCGTCAAAGAATTAGGTAAAGAGCCTATAGTCGTAAACTGAAGCCTAATTTATACCGGACCTAAACTTAGTTTCCAGCCAGACTTGATTGAAAGACTTTGACCTAGATCGGTTCAAGAATAAAATCTTTAATAAAACCAGTCTATTACAATGAATCAAACTTTTTTTTTGTGATCCATAATATAGGGAGTCGAACTTTTATTAATACATGTTGAGTGTGACTCTAGACTCATTGACGTTGCGCGGAGAACCTAACGGGTTACCGGAGCACCGGCTCGACGTGCAGGAGAAGGAACGGGGTGGTGTTTAGTCAGTAAGAGTCTGATACTCCCTCCCGCCTCACCCAGGCGGGAGCAGTCAATCGAAGATTTTCCCTCTTAAAACAAAAGACTCATTGACATTAAGCTACTATCAAGAATTATAAAAAGATACATTCTCAATAATGCTTTACCTAACCTCAGAATAGAACGAAAGACTCCTTCATGAACAGAAGCGCTTAAATATTTATAGAGGGGCAAACGAACAAAAGGATCAGCTTTTGGTAAATGAACAACCGTCACACCAATAACACAGTAATAGTCTCAAGAAGACATACATAAAATGGTATTAATATTCAGAGCGAATTTTTATTAAGACTGAGATAGGTATTTACAACATAAAGAAAGCAAAAAATAAATAAATATGTACAACTTAAGATTCCTTTTAACTAAAAGATAAAAATTAAATAAAAGAAAAATAAACGTAAACAAATATTTTTTTTCAAATAAACTTTTTTAAATTAACAATCTGATTGGCTAAATGGTGTCCAACATTTTTTTACCTCTTGATGAGGTTGAACCTACGATGAACCACTGACATCATAATCTCAAAGCTCGACATAATTCGCGCTAAATAGGAACTTAATTACCAAATTATTTGAATTCTAGTAACATTTTGTTTATCGTCTCACCCAAAACTCGTTCTAATTGCGACAAGGTGGTCACGTCATCATAATCCGGCCTATATCTCAAGTTCGTCAAGTGACCGCGCGTCGGCGGCAGGACCGCGGTATATAAGCTCGCTCGGTATGTGCAGCGTATCATTCGATCAGTGAAGTACTTCAGGATCAGCAATGGCAGCCAAGGTAGGTTGTCTGCTCTATATTTGTATTGTTTGATGTTCATATGAGATGAAACAACTCTTCAATGTTTTTTCTACAGTAAATTCGAATCATTGGTCAACGTCCTAGTTTTATGTCATTCATATGTATTTAAGATTTTGTGTTCCCATTTCCAAATTGAATTTCTTTGGGAAACAAATAAAACTGTATTTTGTTCTGTATTTCAATCACCACTTTTATTTCAGTTCGTAGTTCTCGCCGCCCTAGTGGCCATGGCTCACTGCTCCGTAGTGCCAGTGGCGCGAGTAGACGCCGACTACACCAGCTTCGCATACGACGTGGCCGACCCCAACACCGGCGACTTCAAGAGTCAGGTGGAGACCCGCGTGGGCGGCAACGTGGCCGGCCAGTACTCGCTGCTTGACGCTGACGGCACCAAGCGTACCGTGGACTACACCGCTGACGATGTCAACGGATTCAACGCTGTAGTGCGCAAGGACCCCGCTGTAGTGGCTTCCGTGGTGGCTGCCCCCGCTGTGGCCGCGCCCGCTGTGATCGCCGCCCGCACTGTGGCCGCTCCCGCTGTCTACGCCGCTCACGCTGCTCCCGCTGTCTACGCCGCCCACGCTGCTCCTGCTGTCTACGCCGCGCACGCCGCCGCCACCGTGTACGCCGCTCACTCCGCTCCCGTCTACGCCGCGCCCTCTTTCTACTCGTACGGTGCTCCCGCCCTGTACTCCGCTCCCCTCACTTACGCCGCTAAGTGGTAAACAATGACGCGTGTTGTGGTTGCGATGTGGTGCTGCCTTGTAAATAAATTAATTTAAGTAAAAAGTGAAACTACCCCATTTTGTTGTTTTCTTTTTTTTCAATAGTTATTGATACACAATTGATACACAATACACACTATAGATTACATAAGTTGCTTAAAATATGAAGAATATTTACTGTGCTATAAATCATAACACACTGTCGATTAGTAAACTCTGTCGACAATGAGATAAATAAGTCAAATTGTTAGTTATAATTTATGATGTAAGTGACAATGTAAATAAAAAAACGAAATCATTTCCATCTCAATCAGACCAATGTTTTGATTCAGACCTTCACAATAAATAAAAATAATCATTTATTATTCATTAAGCTTCACTTTTAACCTTGTCATTATACGTCTTTCATCGGGAAATAAGTTTTATCTTCCTTTGATATTGATAGTTATAATTAAAATAAAGATCAACTGCCGGACTTGAGGAAGTTATGACGACAACTACAATCATTATTTACTTATTCAGTGCAAGTGGTTAAACTGGTTTCATTGATTTCTTTAAGCTACTGTTGTTGTGCTGAATGATCGACCTATAGGCCACAACTTTATTCTTTGTATGATACTTATTTTGGGCTACTTTTTATTATTTATATTCTTTGGGAACATTTGTTTTATATTTAAAAATAACGGCTAATTTTTGATGTAAATGATAAAAGCTATACTATGTAGTTTTTAGTCTGAACCAAACTCTCATTTATAAATAGTAAAAGCAATTACTTTCAATGTATTTAGTATGCCTCACGATAGTTTTTATATAGTAACTTTGTCTATATAGTCTATATCTTGTTTTATATAGTATTAAGTCGAACGCCGTACCAGCGTTTGGACACTATTATACCTAAATTAACTAAAATCGCAGGTTACTCACGTGAATATACTGAGAAAAGCTCTACTAGTTTCCAACCACAGAGGGTTCTTCCTCATGATCAGCGTGCGCGGTCGCGGCGACGTCGCGTAGCTCACTGATTCTCAGTATGTTCACGTAAGTTACCCGCGATTTTAGTTAATTGACTGCCTCATTGGCCGAGTGGTCGCAAGTGCGACTGCCGGACAAGGGGTCTCGGGTTCGTTTCCCGGGTCGGGCAAAGTATTACTGGGTTTTTATAAATCTCAGTAGTAGCACGGAGTCTGGAAAAATGTGCCCGGTATATGGCAATAGGCTCACGCCCTATTACATGGGACTCATAACATAAACAGTGAAAAGTGGGTGTTACATTGTACAGTGGCATTAAGTGCCGAAATGTGCACCTCTGCCTACCTCTTCGGGGATAAAAAGGCGTGATGTTATGTTATGTATGTCTCACGATAGTTATTATAAAAACTATTATACCTGGGAGAAAACGGTGGCACGGCCTACAATGGAGAATGCCTGCCCATAAGTAACTTATTCATTTGAGTCTTGATAACACCCAAACGATGCCGATGATGATTTAGAGAAGAATAGTAAATAATGTCTAGCTCGCCCAACATGTTGAAAAATATCAAGAAATTCGTTCGAATTTTGATTGTATTTTTTCTTTTATCATCATAACATCACGCCTTTTATCCGCGAAAGGGTAAGTAGAGGTGTATATTACGGCACCTAGTGTCATTGTACAATGTAACACCCATGCACTTTTCACCATTTATGTTATGAGGGGCACTTAATGCATATTGTACAATGTAACACTCACTTTTCACTGTTTATGTTATGAGGCCCATGTAATAGGGGGTGAGTCTATTGCCATATATCGGGCACAATTCCAGACACCGTGCTACTATTTTGTTTAAATACCCAGTAATATTTTGCCCGACCCGGGAATTGAACCCAAGACCCCTGCCCATCAGTCGCACTTGTGACTACTCGGCCAACGAGGCAGTCTTTTTCTTATTAGTCAGTACTTTTTCTTAGAATATCAATAAACTAGCGACCCACCCCGGCTTCGCACGGGTGCATGTACATATTATATATAAAAACCTTCCTTAAAAATCACTATATCTAGTAAAAAACCGCATCAAAATCCATTGCGTAGTTTTAAAGATCTAAGCATACATAGGGACAGGTAGACGGTGGATAGCGACTTTGTTTTATACTATGTAGTGAAGGTTCACGTTTCTTGATAATAATTTATTTACTATACGTAACTTACCGCATAATTACTGGAAGTACAAAACAAGATTCCGGTGGTAGGTGTAGTACGTTTGTCCTAGAGGTCGGTCAATCACAGCAGAACGCGTCGGCCAGTCGGCTTCCTTGTACATACATACAACTAATTTCATAATAATAAGATTAAGTTGCATATTATGTACGTATTTTTATTTAAGCTTTTTACCTACGTATCCTACGATCCTTTTTTTTATGACATAAAAAGTAAACGAGCAGACGGATCACCTGATGGTAAGCAATCGGTGTCGCCCATGGACAACCGGAACACCAAAGGCGTTACAAGTACGTTACCGGCCTTTTGGGGATTTTTTTTTTTTTTTAAGGGGGGAAAATCATCGAATGACTGCTCCCGCCTGGGTGAGGCGGAAGGGAGTGTCAGACTCTTACTGACTAAAAACCACCCCGTTCCTTCTCCTGCACGTCGAGCCGGAGCCCCGGTTACCCGTTAGGTTCTCCGCGACTCCGAATCGGCATCGGCCCTATTGGGCCCCATCTGTGGTGGTCTGATGGCTCTTTGAGGCGCGCGCGGAACGCGACGCGCCGTACGCTCAGGTCTGTTTCTGGTCGGACGGGGAGCCACCCATGCTCGCCGTCCGCAGGCCCGCGCTTACGGTGGCCGGAGATCGTCCCGCGATCCCCGACGCCCGGTGTGTCCTTCGCGATGGCTGGGTTGCGAGGAGGCAGCGCTTCGCTGCCTCACGCGTCCCGCCTCCTCCTTAGCTAGCATGACTGCTTCGCAAAGGAGGAGACGGCATCCCAGTCCCCCTCGCTCCGCATCATGGCCTGCACTAGGCCCGGACGCGAGAGGTCGCCATCGCCGATCACTTCCCTGAGGGCACGGCGGTGCTCAGCCCACGCAGGGCATTCTCCCACTGTGTGTTCCACCGTGTCCTCAGGGCGGTCCTCGCAGTGATGACACCCGGGCGTTTCCTCCCGCCCCATCAGACACAGGTACCTCCCGAAACTTCCATGTCCGGTGAGGACCTGCGTCAGGCGGTAGGTGAGGACGCCGTAGCGTCTCTCAAGCCACTCCTCAAAGAGGGGACTTACCGCTGCAATGGCAGCGAGCCCAGCCCTCGGTTGCGACAGTCGTTGCTGCCATTCCGCCATGAGATCGCGCCGGAGCTCATCCCGCCACGCACTTATCTGGCGCGGCAGCGGAATTTCGCCCCGGCGACGTGCCTCCGCGCGCATGTTATACACGCGCGCGAGCACCTTCGCCTCCAGATCCCACGGCGGTAATCCGGCAAGGAGGTTCGCCGACTCCCCAGAGATCGTGTGGTATCCGCGGATCATTCGGATCGCCATGACCCTCTGTGACATGAGCAGCGTCCGAGCAGGACGCCGCAACAAGTTCGGCGCCCAAACAGGGGCGCCGTAGAGGGCCATGGACCGCACGACCCCGGAGCCTTTTGGGGATTAGGAGTTTGAGGATCGTTGGGGAAATTCTAACAATAACTGACCTCGATCGGTAGATTATATCTATGGATTTTTGATATTTTGTATCAATTTCGATCAATTGAAAACATCTGCCATTTCGGCCAATAACGACGAGTTGCATTTATTGTTGAGTCATCTTGTCAGTTTATAAAAAAGTTATGAGAATCAGAATCATTTTCTGTGGTTCTCTAAAGTCCAAAAGACAGGAGCCACAAAGGATCTTGATTGTAAATTAAGTACCTAATTATATACGCATTAGTTTTAAATTCTTATAAGACGTATGATATGCACCATGTATAAGAAATTTGGAAAATGAAAACAACAAAATAAGGTAGTTTCACTTTTTACTTAAATTAATTTATTTACAAGGCAGCACCACATAGCAACACAACACGCATCATTGTTTACCACTTAGCGGCGTAAGTGAGGGGAGCGGAGTACAGGGCGGGAGCACCGTACGAGTAGAAAGAGGGCGCGGCGTAGACGGGAGCGGACTGAGCGGCGTACACGGCGGGGGCGGCGTGCGCGGCGTAGACAGCAGGAGTGGCGTGAGCGGTGTAGACAGCGGGAGCGGCGTGAGCGGCGTAGACAGCAGGAGCGGCAACAGTGCGGGCGGCGATCACAGCGGGCGCGGCCACAGCGGGGGCAGCCACCACGGAAGCCACTACAGCGGGGTCCTTGCGCACCACAGCGTTAAATCCATTGACATCGTCAGCAGTGTAGTCCACGGTGCGCTTGGTGCCGTCAGCGTCGAGCAGCGAGTACTGGCCGGCCACGTTGCCGCCCACACGGGTCTCCACCTGGCTCTTGAAGTCGCCGGTGTTGGGGTCGGCCACGTCGTATGCGAAGCTGGTGTAGTCGGCGTCTACTCGCGCCACTGGCACCACGGAGCAGTGAGCCATGGCCACTAGGGCGGCGAGAACTACGAACTGAAATAAAAGTAGTGATTAAAATACAGAACAAAATACAGCTTTATTTCTCTCTCAAAGAAATTCAATTTGAAAGTGGGAACACTAAATCTAAAATACAACAAGTTAATGGCATAAAACTAGGACGTTGACCAATGATTCGAATTCACTGTAGAAAAACATTGAAGAGTTGTTTCATCTCATATGAACATCAAACAATACAAATATAGAGCAGACAACCTACCTTGGCTGCCATTGCTGATCCTGAAGTACTTCACTGATCGAATGATACGCTGCACATACCGAGCGAGCTTATATACCGCGGTCCTGCCGCCGACGCGCGGTCACTTGACGAACTTGAGATATAGGCCGGATTCTGACGAATGAGATAGGGTCGCCATATTTGGAAACTGCCAAAGTGGGCGAAAGCATAACACGAGTAGAACAATAGATGAAATGTACGTTTTATAGTCCAGTCGTGTACTTGTATAGTCGTTACTTTTGGATTTACATATGATTTTATATTTTTACATGATTGTTTCGTAAGATTAGGTACCTATTTATAATTCTGTACGGAGTAAAATATAATTATGTACCTATGTAACTTTAGCAGTCTCTTTTGGGTTTTGTAACTATGTAGTTCAAAAAGGCAAAAGTTTCCCAAGTACATATATGCACATACATATATTTTAAATTATGTACCTAAATTGAAGGTACTTACCAAGCTTTCTACCTGTTCTAGAACAGACAATTTCATAGTCAATAACTTTAATTATATTAGCAATAGGAGTATCCATAGTAACTAATATCAAATTAACTAAAAATCTACTAGTTTCAAACCACAGAGGGGTTCTACGCGCAGCCACAGTACAGCTTACTGTATTAGGTACCTAACATAACCATGCAGGTATACACTTTTGAACAATCTTCTTATTTTGGTCAGCCCTACTCGCCAAGTACAGTAATGAAATCCTTAAAAAAATTATATGTATTTGAATATTTTAACACCTACTGGTATTACCAGTTCATTACAAACACAAGCGGGGAGGAGTCGATAGAGGAGTCGAAGTAAAAAAATGGCACTTACCTATGGTAATCATTATTTATAACTACATATTAATTTATGTTCAATGTTATACCTACTGACTCAGCAAGATATTCAAACTCTTTATTAAATTTAAAAGTATTACTGGGTTTTTAAAATTCTCAGTGGTAGCATGGAGTCTGGAATTGTGCCCGGTATATGGCAATAGGCTCACCCCCTATTACATGGGACGCATAACATAAATAGTAAAAAGTGGGTGCTACATTGAACAGTGGCTTAAGTGCCGTAATGTGCACCTCTGCCTACCCTTTCGGGGATAAAAGTCGTGATGTTATGTTATGTATTAGATTTTCAACTGAATTACATACCTAATGGTAATTATAAAGTCGAAACTGTATCAAAGAATTTTGACTAATGGCGTAAGTTGATATGCTGGTCTATCTTTACTATGTACTAAAATTCTTTCAAGTTTTCCTTATATTTAGCAAAAAATGCAATTAAATGATTTAATTTGATTTTGTTTAATAGCATTTTTTACATCGGCTTGTAAATGTCAAAACAGAAACTGGGTCAGTTGTAATGAATTTGGGTTCAGCGTAAATAAGACCATTAAACACGTAAGTATTATGAGATAACAATAAATGAAAAAAAAAAACTAAACTGAATTCTGTCAATCAAGTAGGTCGTCCCATTGGAAGAATAAAGTGTTATAATCACATGTGTCAAAATTCATATTTTGGTAAATTCGTCATCCTTATAATGTAAACTATCGATTGATACTATTTTTATTTATTTTTATCCATTAATTCAAAAGATACAATGCTCGAATAAAGTTTTATCCGCGCCGACTACGTAAAATAACTACGCATGATCACATACAAAAATATTCTCCGCCTTGCTCCCGCGCAATTAGCTGCGCGTGCCGTGTCACTTCATCCTAAGGAACGTTGTTCGACGAAGTAGCAGCGAGTGGTGTTTTTTACGATGAATACCCAAAATTTGATAAAATTTGTTGCATATAATGGTTTGATACAATTTACACGACGTTTTATTAATTTCCCACAAAGACAGTATTTACAATCACATAAAACATTGTTTTACGAAATACCAAAGCTTACTTATTAGAACTTAAATCTGAACTAAATATTTTAATAATAACTTATATAACATTACGGTATCTAATAGCACTTGTCTTATTTTTTCCCCTATTTTTCCAGTTTCTTATAAACTTAGTACATTTTACTACGTAAAATATTTTATTTTTTTCGTCCGCAAGTACACATGAAACATTATTCTACAAGAAAAATAATTAAAGTGGGTGCCATATGTGCAAATGACACATTTTTTTACCAACGGTTTTATTATAAAACAATATTCGAAATCTTAAAATTGCTATAAAATGGTTAAATTTAATTTAAAATATGAACAGCTTATTCAATAATCTATTAACAACTAAATGTACCGTTTAGACTAGGTAGGTACAGCAAAAAAGTAATTAATATAAGTTTACATTGAAAATACCAAGGGACGCGGGCACTCTTGTGTTTAGCACAAGAGTGCCCGCGTCCCTTTTTTGACATGTTTGCTTGCGTGCTCCTCTGTATTAGAAAAATCGAAATAGTTTATTTTACAAAAAAGTGACCACAGTAGACCACTTGAGCGCTCATCAAATTACACATATCTAAATTATGTACGTACATTTATTTTACTGAGATTTTTGTAACTATTATGTTATGCATAAACTCCTTGTTACTTTTACAGAATCAAAGGAAAATAATTATATCCAACATAATTTTATTTTTAATTTTATTATTAAATTTTTGAATGATGATTTCTCAAACGATGAGGAAGCAGCAGGGAGCAGGGGCTCAATGGATGAGTTTGTGGTACCAGTGGAACAGACGACCTTTGAGCTGGAATTTGCATTAAGTAGGGAATATGAAATAAAGTACACCGCCAAGACGAAAAACAGATGTTTAAATCGGGATACACCAAAGAATTGCAATTTAACTTATAAATATTATAACGAGCAAGCGACGCAATACGCGACAAAACTATAGTTAAAACTGCATGAGATAAGTACTGCAACAGCACTATCGCAGAAGACGATTACAGAGACCGCCACAACAATTAAAGGAAGGCGATTGTAGAAGACATCATCACTAGCGTTTGTGACCATGTGAACTCATTTGCATCTATCCAATCACATTATTTAAGAAAAAAGACGACAAAATGATATCTAGACGGTAGTATATTGTACGAATGTACAAATTTCAACAGAGTTGCACTCAAATAGGTTCAGTATTTTAAGCGATAGATTGTCCCAGATTTTTAATGCTGAGTATCCCGTAGGATTTCCAAAATACAACAATCATAAGTCCTTTCCAGTGCCAGTGAACTGTAAACCAAATTTCAATCAAGTACGTTCAGTGGTTTAAAAGATAGAGTCCTGAGATATAGCACATATTCTAATTCTGGGACTTCCGGGTTATTACTTTGGTACTTATAATGTGGCCTGATTTGTACCGGTGAGACGCTACTAATTAATATACTATTACCTAAACGAGACGGGCAAACTTTCATAGTAAATTTGAGCTCGACGGACTAAAAATTACTTTTGAAAAATGAAATACTACGAGTTTTCAAGGACTAATACTACTATTTAACTGCATTAGGATCAGGGATTTTCTAATTCAATGAACTGAATACGTTATTTTCATGGACTCGCTTCTGCCCAAGGTTTTGCTCGCGCTCTTTTAAAGGATTGGGGATAGGTCTCAAAAAGAAAAAAAAAGCATTTGCTTTTACAGTTTTCTATTGGCAGTCAATAGCTTAAGCAATATTTATGGTTGCTTTTTCACAAATAGGGTTACATTGTCGAAATTTCCACACGGTTCTCTTCTTTTTCTCATCAAGGGTGTAGTATGTAAGATTCCAACGCTAAAAGATTTTTTTAAATCGGTTACGTAATTTCGGAGCCTATTCAATTCAAACAAACAAAAAATTAAATCTTTCCTCTTTAGTAGACTAGTAGTTAGTATATTGTTTGTTCTTTAGTTTAGTGTTTTCGGAATATTTGATATACTTAATTGTTTTCTATGTTTGAGACTAATTATTGATTTTTATTATATCCACAATGATGCCATGATTATTTATTGTGTTATTTGCAAAGTATCCAAAAAGACTGACTTTAAATTTAATTGAGTTACTAATGTGATATTATTTCATCTAATAATAAGAATAAATTCGTAATTTATGAAATAATGTGTTTGAGTATTGATTATTACTAATCATGTTTTTATTATTAAGCTAACTTTATATTATAGTTATATAGGACTGATTTATTCATAAGCATAACCACGGAAAGAAATAAGTCAATAGTTAGTTTTATTGTAAGAGCATTATTCTGTTTTTCTGTCACCTATTTTAATAATTTTATAATAGTCAAATGTATTCCTCAAAGTGTATGTAATCAGTTTGTATTTATTTTTAATTTAATCGTATATTGATTACTACATTGACTAATAAATTGATTAATAATACACCAACATTTTTAAATATATAAAAATACCCAGTAATAATGATGAATTTAAAACCTATTCTACTTTCTTAGTATAACAATTTCATATAAAACACGGATACAACCGCGAAAATTCGTAAAATAATGTTTGATATGCCAATGTATCGTGAATAGTTTCGTCGAATATTGTTTTATGTAGTCTTAAGACACCTCATTCAATATTTTTTTTGGCAAAAGAACGTTGTATGTGCACATGCGACCCATTATACTTGGAAAGGCATAGTTTATAAAATAAATAATTATATTATCATAAACGGTATGCACTTCTGTGCATACTGTACAAATATTAAGTAGCTAGTATAATTTATAACAGATTTATAAGCAAATATGTGCGCGCGAAATTTATAATCGCTCTACTGAAAAGTCGACAATTTGCAAATAGAACATTATTCTACTAATGGGACGGTACATTACTCGTCCCTAGAATTGTATAGTTATTTCCAATGATCTTACGATTAATGGCAATACGCTCACCCCCTATTACATGGGATTCATAATATAAATAGTGAAAAGTGGGTGTCACATTGTACAATGGCATTAAGTACCATAATGAGCACCTCTGCCTAACCCTTCGGGGTCGACGGATTACTGGGGCTCCGGCTCAACGTGCAGGAGAAGAAACGGGGTGGTTTTTAGTCAGTAAGAGTCTGACACTCCCTCCCGCCTCACCCAGGCAGGAGCAGTCATTCGATGATATTACCCCTTAAATAAAACCCTTCGGGGGTCAAACGCATTATGTTATATGTATTACAAATAAATGATTATAATTTTTAGCACTCTATTCCTCAATCAAAAACCAATAACTTATTGAATAATCGTGGCTGCCTACCATTCAACACAAATGTTTATCAATGGAAATTCGACACATTATGTCCCAGTCATCCGTCTCGTGACATTTCCTGAGTACTCGAATTAACTATACTAGTTTCCGCGTCTCGCTTCGTTACATTACATGGTCTCAATTTCACAGCAGCCATCCTTGAAAGTAAGTAATATTTATCGATACATTTGCCCCACAAGAATGCGACCACTTCATTTCTTTTTAAACCTTTAAAGTTGTTCACAATTCGTTTTCCATAATTCATCTTTTTTATTCATCCTGTGTATTGGGATCAGCCTTTAGGAATGTCTTTAAATAAGTATGAATTTACGCTAAAGGATAATAAAATAATACTTAGGATAAAATGAATCAAAGTTTAGGAGTGCGGGCTAAAACGTCATTTCTACGTGATGTACTTATATATAAGTGACGTCACGCGAGATTTCAAATCAATATATCGTCGAAAGTATCCGTTTCTGTAAGAAAATAAAAAATACGCGTCTAATGATTTTAAAATATCTACCAGACGGACATTAAAATAAAAATTAGGCATCTACCCTATTATACGAATTTTTAAGCAGCTTTCCTAGATGTATGCAAAACAGAACTAAAAACATAACTTGATTAAATAACCAAACAGGAATAGATCCTGCAACCTTGATATTAAATCCGCAACTCTTGCGCAGTTCGAAACATCCTAGAAGGAATCTAGACTGTATTGCCTAAGGCTTACATATTTTAGAGTGATACTTCCGATATATACAAATAAAGATACATATATAACTAAATAAAAGAATAATAAATAAGTGACATAAATATTGACTAGCAAATATATTTTATTTATAATAATTAATTTATAATAATTATATTCTTTTATATTATTTTTTATTATAATTATATTTAATTTTAATTACTTACATTATGCCACTGTACCTACAATGTAACACCCACTTTTCACTATTTATTTTAAGAGTTCCATGTAATAGGGGATGATACTATTGCCATATGCCGGGCACAATTCCAGACTACGTACTATTACTGAGAATTTTTTTAAAACCCAGTTATACTTTGCCTGACCCGGGAATCGAACCCGAGACCCCTTGCCCGGCAGTTGTACTTGCGACCACTCGGCCAACGAGGCAGTCAATTAAACTAAAATCGCAGGTGACTCACGTGAATATACTGAGAAAAGCTCTACTATTTTCAGACTACAGAGAGGTTCTTTCTTATGAGCAGTGTACGCGGTCACGGCGATGTCGCGCAGCCTACGGTAGATGTCAGTGAGGAACCCGCGATCTTAGTTAAAATGTCTAGTTAAGTGTTCCTTAAATTAGTAATTCACTAATATCTATAATCTATAATCTATAATCTATAATATATATAAAAGAAAGTCGTGTTAGTTACACTATTTATAACTCAAGAATGACTAAATCGATTTGGGTGAAAATTCGTGGGGAGGTAGCTTAGAGCCGAGAGGAGACCGACATAGGATACTTTTTAACCAAATTTTTTTTTTACTTTTTACCGAAAATCACGAACGGGGACGGGAAAAAATGGGATTACGCGTTCGAAGTTAGTTAGCTGGTTCATCATAAAATAATATTAGGTACCAACATAATATAATGATAATGAAAAATGTATAAGCCATTAGATTTTTTGCCCTTAAGCTAAATTATCTCTAAAACTGGTCCGAATCT
Organism: Spodoptera littoralis; assembly: GCA_902850265.1. Lineage (NCBI taxonomy): Eukaryota > Metazoa > Arthropoda > Insecta > Lepidoptera > Noctuidae > Spodoptera > Spodoptera littoralis. Next base: position 2,639,598 of record LR824536.2, on the reverse strand, counting down.
ACGCTTATCTTAATTGATCTTAAATGCACAGAACTGGTTAAGTGCGAGTCGCACTTAGAATTAAGGTTTCTTTTTATGTGGATTCGATCTGACTTTGAACAGTCAAATAGAATCCATCTAATCTGATTATAATCATTGAATTTAGATTATATACTAAACTAGCTGACCCGGCAAACGTTGTTTTGCTATATAAATAATTTCATAGAAGGGTGTAAATAAAATTGAGGATTGTATGTATTTTTGTATGTTGTATCATAAAAAACTAGAAATTAAAAATTTTGTCTAAAAAAAATTTAGGTTTGTACTACCCCTAACATTTAGGGGGATAAAAAAAAATGTTGGCCGATTCTCATAGATACCGGATAAGCTGAAAAAAATTCATAAAAATCGGTCAAGCCGTTTCGGAGGAGTATGGCAACGAAAACTGTGTCACGTGAATTTTATATATATAATTATATATATTAGATTGTAATAATCTATTTAAGTGGCCCTCGGTATACAACGGACGGGAAACAACGCGTTGTTTTGTCGTGTCCCCAATCCCCAAATCCTCAAACATATCTCAAATTCTCAATCCCGAAAAAGCCGGCAACACACTTATAATGCTTTTGGTGTTTCAGGTGTCCATGGGCGACGCCGATTGCTTACCATCAGGTGATCCGTCAGCTCGTTTACCAGTTTATGCCATAAAAAATACTATAATTAACTAGCACTTCGAATTTGTTTTATACTAACCTCTCTTAATTCATCTCTTTTTTTTATTATTCTTCTTAGGCTCATCATTGTTTTTGAAGAGCCGCACCTGTTGTAATTACGGAACTCTAAAAATTGGAAATGCCATCGCAACTGACTGACATTTTGGCAGTATTTATATTCGGTTGCAAATATATATACGTTATGTACTTGGGTACCGGCAGCCAGGCGCCATTTGCATACAATGGGTGTTTTATCTGAATAAAATATGTAAACTAAATAGTTTGGCCGTTATTGGTTTTCCGGGAGATTATCGTGGAGATAATCAGGTATTAAATATACACGTATATATTTGCCGAAAGTATTATGTGCATTGTACTACACCCGATGTGTAGTATGATGATGTACTTACATATTATTTTTTATTGGTTTCATGATCAATAGCCTATAGGTAAATGCTTACTGCTGAGCAAGGCCTCTTCTCACACGGAAAAGGTTTGAGCATTAATCACCACGCTTGATCAATGCGGGTTGGCGATTACAAACTTATAAGTAATTATAAATTATAAGAGCAGGTTTCCTCATCGTTTGTCAGTGGTGTCTAGATAATCTTAGAAAGTACATATAATTCAGAAAAAGTCACATTGGTACTTGCCGTTGGTAGGTTTCGAACCCGCAGCCTCACGCATGAGAAGCGGGCGTTTTAAACGTCCGGGCCACCACGACATTTATTGGTTTAATCTACTTTAATTCTCTCTTCAAAGTATCGTAAAAGGGGTAATATTATTACAAGGTTTTATTTAGTTTTCATATGGTAGCGCAATTATCATCTTGTCATGTCTTTGATATTTAGTAATTCCAGAAAATATCGTAGTAAAGTTGAGTTTTCTAAAATGTCTCATTCGCACAATAATATAATAATTATTTTTGATATCGTTCTCATTTACCGTCAGTCTAAAGGGAGCAATTTTGCTGTGATTTCTTAGTCGTTCATTTAGTCAAAAGTTTATTTCCTTTAGGAATAATGGTAAATGCCAATAATGGCAAATGTGCTGATCTAAATAGGTATATTGTATGTAACATCTATATCATGTACCACATTGAGCAAATAACGAATTATTATTATTATAATATAGGGTATCTTACACTAGAGGACACTAAACCTAGAAATAAACAACGCAACGAGGATAATTTTAGCAACATTTTTTTATTAATTTAAGAATTCCACAATGGAACAAATTTTCATCAATACAATATCTAGACCTAAGCCAGATAGTAGGATATTGTGTTCGGGGTACTGTATTTTCGTTTAATTAATTATCAACTATTTTACGCAAATTTATAATTAGTGCACAAATGGACAATTATAATACCTGTATTAGAATCCTATAGCCTGCTTCGTTCAGTTTACTATGGGAAATAGCGAAAATAATTTATATAAATATAATTAGGTACATTACGACGATGCAAACAGTTGCACATTTGAAAGATTACTTACATTTACAAAACTATTTCCCAAAGTATACGATTTACATACATTGAGCACATTTATATGATCGGATATACGAGTCAAGTGATTTTACTTGACTTTATATATAGACGCCTATGATTGTTTTGTTAGCAATGAGTTGGGGTTAAGGGTATCTTGGATTACTACTACACATAGATACTAAGTTAAGTACAGAGTTTAAATGTAATTGTTCCAATAATATCATATATCCGATCATAATAAATATTCTCAAAATAAACTTGAAAAGCTGAAGAACGCCCCAGAAAATGTCCTACTTGTAGTTAAAAAACTTACTATCATGTTCGAAGTAAGTTTTTTAGATAGTCAATACGTAAATAGACACAGACCGCAAAAAAGTGACAATTATTTAGTACAAAAATAATTTCAGTAGACAGCTGATGAGGCAATTCTTCAGCTAAAGCAAGACGAATTTACCGAAGCAAACATAACAGTTATTCACTACGATTACCACATAAATAACAAAATACGCCAAAATGTTTACCACACTAAAAAATTCGCTAGAACTCGGTAAATAATTACCGTTTTACATTTACGCACAAATTAATTTACTAATCATGTACCGGAGAGAGTCACGCGTCCCTCAAACTGTAGTAATTAATTCGTATATGGCCTTCCAGATGGCCTTTTGAAGAACGCGAGCCTCTAAAACAAACAAGCATCGCATGTGGTCTAACCATTTGCCAAACGTTACCCAATGTCGGAGACAACTGCACTTGCAGTAAGGGATCGTCAGGATTCGCGTAGCTCTGTCCCTGTCACTCGCGCGCAAGCAGGCGAGACCAAAGATGCTCCGGCCAACATACAATCCCCTACTACGAGATCGCTGTGTCATATACCATAGATATATTTATACATTATGATTAGTCTATGTACACTCAACCCGCACCGTTCTCCACTACACCAATCGCTACATTACCCTATAATACAGTACAAAAAAATGAAGTCAACTAATAAATTTCTAATGTAAAAATCACAAGTAGTGCTATTCTTACTGTTAAAGAATTATATATTCTTCCATATATATAAAAAAGTCGCTTAAAAAAATCACAGACAATCACGTTTTTTTTTCTGACATAGACCACCAAACCGACGACCGTTATTTTCTTTAAGCATTACATCGCTACGTACAAAATCCTACTTAGTTTTACAACCATCTTGGTTTACAATCGATAAGTCACCGTTATAATAACGTTCTATTTTGACCACTTACTTAGATGTTGGCCGTATTGTGTACCCTCGCACTCGAATGATAAATATGCAACAGAATTAATGAAAATATACGAAAATGATATCAACGCCGCGTCGCCCTAACACCAACCACAAGTAATGCGGGCTGCTGTACATCATACATCATTTGTTTTGTACTTTCCACATAATACCTACTCTAAATTATTTTACTGATGCCCAAAAAATACAATTTTGGCAACGTTTACATAAAAAACGGGTACCATTTATTATTCTTTTCCGATTAATTAATTTGTACTGGCAGTAACTCTTTAAGACTTCAGAAATTTGTACTTTAGTTCTTTATGCAGACAAGAGTGCTCGTTGCTTTTTTTTATATTTTTTTTTCTTTTTTGCATATCAATTAGAGTTTATATCTCGTACACTTACACAAAGATGACACCGAGAACATAGTTATAAGTGACACCGAGATTGACCTCATCCAACTCAACAAGATGAAAAGGTTAAATACGTAAGTATATATGAAATATAATGCTTTATATACAGTCATGAACGACTATAATCATTTTATTTGAAACATCGAAATTATTCTGAATGTAAGATGACAATATATTAGAGCCAGAATATTATGAAAAGTGAATTAAATGGAATATAATTACTGAATGATCGCATCGTTTCCTCAAATCTAGCATCGCGTCAGTGTCCAAACACCATTCCGTTCAGTCCGAGAAGTGATTTTAACCTAGTGAGGGAGTGAGCATAATTTTACAACTTACATAATATTTTAATGCGAAAAAACATTTTTTTTTTCTTTACCAAATTCGTAGAGATCCCGAGGTACTCCCGTGATCAATTCAATTATAGTGCACCCTTAAAATATAAAAAACATCCAATGAGTACTTAAATATTTCCTGTCCAGTTAAGTGCAACTATTTATGAATATTAGGTACTTTAATGTCAATTCCTTAAATAATGTACTTAAATATAGTATAATAAACATTAAACACGATGGACGGGTGTAACTTGTCGAAGTAAAACAAACTGGAAAATAAAAATAAAGAAAAGGAAATAAAAAACGTAAACCAACAAAAAATAAAAAACAAAAAAATAATTTTGTTACATTTTTTTAATTCGCAGAAACCTAACAAACAATAATTTCTCCATTTTTTTCTTTCGTCTCCTTAAAACATAGTAACATCTATGAAACACAAAAAAAGTAACTGGGAAAAATTAATAATAATAAAAATTACGAATAAAAATTTATACTCCGGAGAGTGAAGAAAGGTACAATTAGATTACGTTGATATTGACTTGTGGCCGATCCCCCCGCAAGTGTTGTGCTTACAAATGAGGTACATCAATGAGATTATTACAACTAGCCTAATTAACACTTACACACTAGCTTAGACCGTCAACCCAGCTCGTCCCGAGCTCGCAGAGTCGCTGACACTCACTCGATGTATAATCCTCTTTTGAGCATGACACTGAGTTGAGAGCACTCACTACCTTGCAGAGATTCAAATAAACGTGCTTCGTATTATTATTATCATCGATAGCATTCCAACTGAATTCCATCCTTATTTACATTTTTAAAACTATTTTCATAAATTCCAAAAATGTATTTAACCAGCATTTATGAAGAACAATTATTTAGAAATATAGTGACAAGATTTATAACATTAATTTATATATCATAAAATACATCTGTGGGAGTTATAGAATTTGACAATGACTATAGTTGAATCCTGAGGTAGTATATTTGTACTTTAAATTTTATTATTATTACTTTTTTTTTAATTTTCGACATAACTCTTAAAATCTAACATCTTATATTTTCCATCATATAAAAAATCTACTTAAAAGCTTACTTACGAACTAAATTACATCCTCGAGGTAGATAAACGTACATATTATAACTAAGAGGCTATGTAGAAAATTACATTCAAAGTTGTACGTGATTTGTTGTGTACAACTGTTCGGCGCTAGACGCGGGCCGAGGCTGGAACCTGAATGTAAGGTCACTACATAGCCCATGTGACGGCAGAGGGTCACCATACCCGTAACAATCTTTGGCTTTACCATCACGACATCTCGCGATTTTATGTACACAAAAGAGAAAAAAAAATTAATAGTAAACTAAAACATAAATCCTACATACAAACTCAAAACGGAACCAATTGATGTGCTTAAACTTAAATGCAACTTTGATCCAGCAATAATGCCTCACAGCAAGCAACTAAAGTTATAATTAACAATATTACACTCAAATTTGACTCGAAACTATATCTTATACATCGCTCGCTTGAAGCTGTTGTATGGCGCATTGTTGGATCCAACCTTATTACTGAGCCCATGAAGATCTCACGGAGCACCAGACTCACGCATGCGCCTCACGCCGTGAGATCCTCATGAAGCGCCTTCTCTATACCATTACCTTCTAACCAGAGCTACAGTCACATGAATGAGGGAGATCGGCCAAGTCCAATGAAAAGGGATTGCAATACACCGACTAAATGTGAAATTTCCTATCACATCAAATATAACATTACAACTATTTAGGGACCACTAGTAAACTGTCCACTAATTAGCTTTAACAATGCGACAACTTAATTTAGACGTGTTATCCAATATCCCATATGTATACTGAATTTTGTACAATAATCACTTGAAATTAAATTATAATAGTCACAAACAATATCGCGGAACGACACAAACATGTTGCACAATCAAAATTGACATGTGATGTTAATGTAATCTAAGTTTTGTACCTTATAAATTTAGAAAGAAGCAAATCCAATTATTGATTTCAATATAACGAGCCCCTGGTGCCCACCGCTAACATTAGCAACCGTCCATAGACATACTCAAAATCCCTCCTTTTACTTAAACGAAAAAAGCTAAAAAAAACGTGATGCATTAATGCAATTCTCTTTTACGTATCACAAAAAACATTAAATGTCAAAAGAAATCACAACTATGAATTTTGAATTCATAAGAGAAAAAAAAAACGAAAAGACAAAAATAGAACAATAGTTTTTCCTCATCAATAATAATAAAGATAAATGTTAACAATTTGCAATTGAAGTAGCAAAAAAAAACATGTTCTTAACAATAATACACTTAATAAAGAATGCCGATAATTAAATGAAAGATAATAATTTTTATACAATAGTTACAAAGGATTCGGTCAACGTAAAGTATATATAGTGGTTCACTCCAATTCTCCTACAGACCGTTTCCACCTAGATGTTACTGAAGGCACTGCGTTCGTAGATGTTCGACGCAATAGAGCAAATACGTTATAGATCATTGTCTTATAAGATTGCGGCACAGTGTCACATCGTGCGACGTTGCAAAGCCATGCAACTTAAACTAATCGGTTCAACACCACCCTACCAAGTCCAAGAGAGGTCACAGACAAAAAAATAAAATAAAAAAGGAATTTTCTGTGCGATAATTCTCGAAAAAATCGACATTTGTTCCCCCGGGCCCTTCCCTCAAACAGCTATGTGCTATTTTTTCTTTTTTTTTTTTGGATTTTAATAAAAATATTTTCATTTTCAATTTGGAACCTCGTCAGCTATTCACTCGCTCATTCACAATGCCCGTCTGAGAAAGTTTTACGTCAATCCGTTTGTCATTAGTCAAATAAAAATAATATTTTTATTGTTTTTCATTTTTCTTAATATAAATTTATTTTAAAAAATAAGCGAAGCCTGTGAGCTCTTGCCACTTCTACTACCTTTCCATGACCCAACTGAATGATACAGAAATCAATACAGATTTACTCTTAATGTATTTGGCGAAATTCTTTACTATTTAGAAATAGAGATTTTCAATATAAATATCATTTAGTATAGTGTACAAATAGATTTAAAAATAGCCTGTCTATTCGGATATAAAAATATTCTGATATCCACTGTATATTTATAGCTTCTATTCGGTCTATTGATACTACTAGTAGACTTAATTCTATTCATATATCAAACAACATTTACTTGGGGAGTGTAGGTACTACAGTAACGGATAAAATTTTCTATTTAAATATTTTTCTAACAGATGTAACTACTAAATCTATGTATTCCACTTGCACATTTATACTATCTATTTCCAATATAAATATATTCTTCATATATGACACACAGATACAATTTGTTAATATATGAATAGAACTTTTTTTGCATTTCATAACAAAAACGAGGTGACCATTCAAAGAAAACTAAAACGCAGTCTTACAAATGGTACTAAACAACAGAAACTAAATATTTAAAAAAAGTCACTGAGCCTTTATAAACCATTCTCGTCATAAATATATTCAATAAAACGTGTATCCTAAAATATAAATATAATAATAAATATGAATGCAACTTATTCCTAAATATCAGGAATATTACACACAGTCGCTACATTCACACTTAACAAAAAATAAAATAAATAATACGATGTGAACTTAAACTTGAGGATATTTGGCACTGTACCATCTGCTTTATGTCACTAAACTATTTATTGCAGCCGAATGTAAACATATGAAGTATTACACTCGGGCGCCGCCGGCGTCAACACAACAAAATATAATACAATGACGCCGGCAGACGCCCCTACATTTATCATTTAAATAATTATTTTCTTTAAAAAATCTCAACTGGTTGCACTTGAAATGACTAGGAATATAAAAGTAGTAAGTGGCCTTCATATAAATGCACTAAGACGAAAAAATCTTTATATAACGGAATGTTAAAATCGACACCATCCCATTGAAACATATAATTATTTGGTCTCAATAGTAACATCCGCCCAGGCGAGCCTGTTACCAACGACAGTGATGGATTTGCTTTACACATTCATGCATCGAACCTTACATGCAATTTTTTTAATAACACGTTTTTACCTAACTACTTATGTATCTAGGGCAAAATTGTACTTTGTACAAAACTAAAACCGTTCCTCATTCACTGTACAGTAAAAAACTGCTGAAACTCTACTTTTCCGTATATTTTCGCACTTTTTTTCCGTTATATTTCCTTATCGACAGTGTGGCAAATGTGAAAAAATAAACTATACAGCCTGCTTCCTATTGTATCACAGATATGTTGATTGCGTAACTAAAATCATATTTATCTAGTCTATTGTCATTATGTAAGTGTAATTAATAAAATAAAATAAATGTAAAACAGAGGTAGTTTTGCCACAGAGTGTCGGTACGCGTGTTTCAACCTAGGCCAAGGCGGTTTACAACATTCTCCTATTATTTACATACACTTAGCCTATGACCATCAGTCTCAACAACATTTCTAAGATTCCCTAGCTCAGGTATTTCATATAAGCTATGTCATAACTCGACCGAGAGCACAAAATAAATCGTCTATAAAAGGTAACTTCTTCTCACAGTCAACTGGACATATTACTAAAGTTTGCAAAACAATATTAAAGGTACTTAAACGAAATGAGGGTGCAATAAAAGGTACGACATTTTTCAAACATGGTACCAGACAGAGACGAGTACTGAGCAACCATTCAAAGTCACACATGAATATTAAATTAAGTAACAATTATCGCACAATTTCAAAACCTTAAAAAATCTTAAGATCAAATTCTGAGGTAGATCTGATTACATAATATGCATCAACGAGGTATATTATTGTACGCGTGTTATACACAGTTTGAGACACGGCTCGGCCGACCATGAGTTGATAACATAGATACCGTCTTCGTAATCCAATCGTTAGCCGTCAGTTTATGGTAACGCGTTCAGAGGTAGATAAATCAGTCGTCCGGGCCGGTCCTAAATAGCAGAGGTAGTTCGGTTGAAATAAGATTGAGAACAAAACTTCGTGGGTTCTTACTGCGTATGGTTATGGAGGGGGCCTTGGTTGGGGAGGTGAGGGGTGACCTGATGGCGATGCTCGCGTGCAATGTGGCGCCGCACGGTGTTGTTGCGTGTGAAGGTACGCGAGCAGTGAGGGCACGGCACTCGGATGCCCTGGTGCCGTTGCCTGATGTGGGCGCGCAGATTCGTCTCGTATCCGTAAAGTCTCTCGCAATATGGGCATTTCAGCTTTTTACCTGGAATTGGTGTTGGCGTATTTTAATAACAATGAAACACAATTCTTAAAGATCAAATCATCAACATTTACAGTTAGTCTACGTAATCGGATTTTTCTCTCACCGTCAGCAGTAGCGATTCCACCAGACTTGCTTGTGAGCAGTTTCGTGGGCCAGATATCAGGGCTCGGTTTAGGCGGCACTGGCGACGTCTCCATTGGCTTATCGTGGTAGTTAGCATTCGGTAGCGACGTCGCGGGTGGCGGAGAGTTGTTATATGCTTGCGGCTGGTAGTCATTCTCACTCTTTATCCGTAAATCTATAAAAAGGATAGAAAATTTTCGTTATTGCTATGTTCAATTCTACAGGTTTCGATAAGATTCAGAACTCACAACTACACTACCTCACTACAAAAACACTCTACCTACTGCTGCTAAGCATGCATCCTGAAAAGCAGTGTATTGTTGGCGAAGAATTTGACTTACCCGCTGACGGATACCAGGGATTCCCTAAGGTTCCAAAAGGTGATTAATACGACGTATGACGTCGGGTGTATGATAAATATCATACCACCATCACCAACCATTCTTTCGCCATGCGTGGTGATTATGGAAGAACATGAGGATGAATGATAATGAAATTTATGAGATGAGAATTCGCTGACGACCATTCTTTGCAGCAGTCACAGACTGTATCATCTTCAGCGAAGGATGTTAGAGAGCTGACATGATAGCGTGACATCTGTCGAAAGCTGTAAAGAATAGCTGCCAACGCGTTTTTGACTGAACCTCTTCAAGAGGTTATTTTGGCCAATAAGCTCTGTTAGTACAAATATTGATATCCAATCAGTTCCCCTCTTCCAAATCATCACGCCAATACATAAGTTTCTAAAACCTACCTTCAGCACCTTGGTCATTGTTTAAGCGTTCAGGCATGTCGTCGTTGGCCGAAGCGCTGCGTTCGTATCCGTTGTTCTTGATTGGGTTGCCGTGGGTCGATGTGCAGTCAGGGGGGTTCTCTTCGTAGCGGGCACCAGCTCCTGGCGACGAACGAGTGTCGGGCTCGTCAGCAACGCTGCCGCAGTGCGAAGAAGATGAACTTTGCCTGGAATCAACAGCAATTTTGGTTAAAGATCTGGTCAAACAACACAATTAGCATTACATAAATATTGAATTGATTATATTTATTAACAGTTTTATGGGTTTCTTAGACGTTTACATCCAACCGATACCAGGTCATCGATCATTAAAAACAGTTATCAGGAAAACATTGAAAGACGCGATTTTACCCAAAAAATTATTCAATAACATTTTACTTATCGAAAAAAAGTAGTTCAATCAATTTAAGATTTATTTGATCAGGTGTAACCTCGAAAGCGATATCATCCAGATATGCACATAATGCGTTATTACACTGAACTTAAATAAAATTTTTGTGTCCAAGGCTAAAACAATATTTGCATCATATTTGTATTCTTTAACGAAGACAATGGATTCGATAAAATATTCGGTTTCTATTCTGAGCCACTTGCATAAGTGAATACTGATTGAAGAGATATAAGATTTCATTTGATGAAAAACTATGGAATATTTTTGTGTCAAGTCATAAATGTAAATGAATATTTAAATATTCTTTTTCCTGTTCCATCATGGCTGCAATTTAGTGCTCACCTGTAATTCCTTGCGTGTGGGCTTTGAGACGGAGACGGCTTTGGTGGCGCTGGTCTGCGGTGTCCACCAGCGTGGATAGGCAAGTGCGCCGGCGGGGCATACCGCCCCATACTGCCGCTGCCATGAATTGGCATACCATACTGCGGCATGATCGGAGCAAACGTGGCTGTATGAGAGGAGGGAGCAGCTGACTCCTGCACCTCACAGTTGCCTGACCCTGACACCGGACTGGTCTTTATGCGAGTCTGATGGCGGTCTCCAGAGTTCTGCTGGGTCTGTTGCTTAACCCAAGCATCCTGAGACATCTCCATCGACAGGCCTTTGACCTGGAAATGTAATATTCAAAATTAGGACAGTTTTGCTTTTGTAGCACCTGAATAAATTATCACGCATTGATATGGTAATACAATTGACGTATAGAGTAAATAGCATGCGTGTGTATACTGTATAACTTTGGCCTCTGCGCATGGATTTCTTTTATAAACCTGATTCTAAAGACAATAAACAATTTAGATTTAGGTATCAGTGTATTACACTAGTATTTATAATTTATATAAAACTTCATACGATTTATGTATCACTGTTAAATCCAGAATGTAATTATAATCACGCTTAACTCACCTGCAAATTCTCCCCACTCTTGAGGAAGCTGGAAAGCGCATCCTGGCTGACATGCACCTCTCCTTTGTACATGAACTCGAGGAGAGCCTGCATGTTCTCAGCCGTAGTGGCTTCCAGAATGACGTAGCACGCGCCCACATGACTAGGGGGTGCTGAGTCAAATAGCTCTTGGAAATGCTTACTGCATGCTGCAAGGATCACCTTATGAGCTTTGAATTGGCGTCCTGAAACAAGAAATATATAACTTTAGTCTAAATACATACAATAATAGATACCACACCTTACATAACAATTGATAATTTTTCAGATTTTTAACTAAGCCTGTTGACCCTATTATCTATTTTTATATATTTAAATATATTATAGATCGTAAGTCGCAGCCCACGCGATGCAATAAACAATAAACAAAAGTCAAGGTAAATGGTCCCTGAGCAATTCTGAGAAGCGTACGAGGGGAACGTCTTAACTACGTGTGTTATGGAACGGGTGTAGAATTTATTTTTGTTTTATATTGAGCCGAACAATAATTTACACATTCTACAAATACACACTTCAATCCTAATCTAGTGATGATGCTGATCCAATAAATTTTAAAACAAAAGAATACTGCGGTAACTACAATTTCTAGTAAGCTGTTTTATTAATAACTCTATTTCATTCTATTCCATATTATTGTCATAAAACTATTTTGTATCAAGAAGGAATCCCACATTACCAACTTCAGTTAACCTTGTCCTACTAGAAATAAATAGGTCAAATACGAAAGTAACATTCATAACCTGTACTTAATTCACCTGTTCTACTTAGTTATTTGCTAAAAAGTCCTTTAAAATGTGTTTATTTTAGTTAAATGTATTACATTTTCATTATTTCAATTCAAAATATCTATTTAAAAATATTTAACTCGGGCGCAGTTATCAAACAATCCATATGATTCATTTGTTAGCGTGGTTAGACTTAGTTCACGTTCACAATCATAGATGGCGTTACAATAAACATAGTGTGAATAAGCTTCAGATATTTATGTAATTACTCTTTCAATTTAGTATTCTCTCTTATAATGTTGCATTAGTTTAAAATACAGTGAAAGCCTGTGTGACTGAGTGAATATATTTTTGAATTATTGATTGTTAGACAAAACACTAACAGTGCAAACGATTCGTGGTACATTTATTCCCTTGGAATGCCACAGGGCTCGCAGCTAGGACCTTGCATGTTTATGAAATTGTACAGGTATATTATCTATAGTTACCATTGTATCGATATAGGCCACACGTATCTGTTGGTCGCACTATAGATAGCCAGAGTACTTGTACTATTACGTCACTACTCGCGGAGCGCGGAACAAAATACGGTTAGCCTTGGACCCGCGGTCGTATGCGCAGCGGAAGGCCGGCCGCACGCACTACGATAGCAGTTTGTGGTCAAACACAGACTTCATTTATTTTACTGTTTTACCGTATTATATCGGCATGCAATGACACCAAATCAAAAATGCAATGACATAATAATGACTTAAATATGGAACAAACCGTTTATAATTAGTTAGTTTAAACTTTTCACTTAAATGGTAAGATCATTATTATTAAGGTTTGAATTATATTATTAAATTTTTTGATTCATTTCATTTTTAAGTGTGATACGTACTTCATAGTTTGCAAGGTACATCATTAATTTTGATTCCTTAAATAAGACAACTGTACGTACAGCCACGTTTATCTTACAAGGTAGAACTACAAAATATAGCAATAAATTTATTCTATTGCACCGATTCCATAAAGGCATTCTACAATACAATTCAATACATTTTAAAACTACCATACTAGTGATAGAAAATGTCCTTGAACTATAAAATTATGTTTACTGTAGAACGCATATTGCGTCACAACTTTTCGTTTTCCCTAAAATATAATAATTTAGTAGGCTTAATATTTACCTCATGGGCCTTCCCTGATAAATTCAAACGCACAATACACTTTAATTAACGCAGTAATTGGTCAATTGTATCGCCAAGCAAAGCCATATAAAGGCATTATATCATACTAATGCGTACATAAGCTTAGTCGTCATAGTTATAAATTAAAAGGATAAGTTATTTCACACTAATGATGAAGGTTTTTCTAGTTATTATTACATTTTATTATATCGATTTAATGATTTGAAAAACATCATAACTGTATCAATTTTATTATTGACGTTATGGTTCAAATATTATTTTTAACGCAAGTATGCAACCAGCCTATCGATGAGGCACAGCGTTGCACGGCCGTTTCGCTGCTACAAGCCCCGCCCACAGATTTATTTGAAAGACTTCCTCGTTCTCCGATCGGTTTTTGTTAGGTGTTATATTATTATTAATCTCTCATTATTATTGACTAAATAATTACAAAATACGAAAAATACGTAATAACTATAGTTATTTTCTTTAATACCATCGATAATAATGTGGTTTGAATGAATTTCGACGCCGCTACGCCATTTATCCATCCACGCAAAATCTAGAATACCTAGGTACTACGAGTGCTACGAGATTGATTTTCGCTACGAAACTTCGTAGCACTTTGCTACGGTTTTAGTATTCGAGCCGAATGAAGTAAAAAGTAGTTTCAATACATTTTCTTATCTTTTACATAGAAACGTAACGTGTTTTTTTTTAATTCGGGTTTTATCGCGTCGGTTTTGTGTGCAGGCGGCGACGGAACACGTACTCATGACAATCTATTTATATTCTATTTAACTCAGTTATAAAATATTAATAGGTCGTGGCAAATCAAGACAATTTTACGTATAGGCTTGATGAACTCAACCAGCCTGTTACGTACAAGAATAAATGTACATTAAACAAATAATAATTATTGCACAACACCTCATTGTGAATAGTTTTTGTGGTAATTAAATTAATGAGTAGATTTTTTTTTCTTTTTTTTAGAGTAAACGTGTTTAAATAATGTATAATTATAGTGATGATTTTAAATTAAGTTAAAGTATAATTATATATTTCAGTACATGATGGGTTTCAATACTTAAATAATATAATTATACTAAATCTAGTAGCTAGAACATATTAGTAAATGAATCTACTAGTACATAAGAATATTACCTACCGAATTATATCACGAGTCAGCTCTAAATAATAGATAAGTACGGCAGCACTACGGTAAGTACGATCAATCTATTATTAATCCGATTTATCTACTTTAATCTAGTATCAGACAGGTGCCTTCAAGCCCTTCGTGATACAGAACCATATTATATAAGTATTAGGTACATACCTAGCTAAAAAATAGTAACACGACACATATCGAACATACAGAACATACAACACCAATTAATCATGGTCTCGTTGTATACGATCTTTCTGCACATTCAACGATCAGCTTATACTGGTTATGCATACTCTTAACAACAACCTTATTACACAGTTATAAGAGTGGTTTTGAAATAACAAACATTTTTAGAAGTGAACTTCTAGAGTCATAGATTAAAAATATTTGTCCAATTTCGCGCGCAACCACAAATAGAATGTGACACGACACTTTTGGCGCCAAATTAACGCTACGCAATCTGTAATCAGTAATTTGATTAGTTGATAATGTGCGCATAGATTAAAAATTACTATTGCTGTATTGTTTTAATCGATATTTTTTATCTATGATTCAGGTATTTATTGTGAAAACTTTTGTTTTTGATGAGGAAAACCTACAAATATTGCATTTAGCTGTATGAAAAATATTAGTATTATCTATAGCCTCCCCAACGAATGCAGTCCAAAATAACAAACAAGACGTTACATAATATAAGACAAATGTAAAACTGTAAATCTTTACATGTGTATACTTAAAAATGTCTATTTGTATGTATATCTGTGTAATGTATGTAAATTGATGGATCATATCTTAAACGCATTACAAACCATTCAACCTTGAAGAGGCTTGTATGGATCTTGTATGAAAAAAATACGTAAAATTTAAATACCTAATGAATGAGAATGGATCATGAATGAAATAACAAACTTAGTAACATAACATTATGCTTATTTTTCTCTGAAATAGAAGATAGATTTATTATTACAGTACTTTATATTTCTGTTTTTCTTTGCGTGTAATGCAGTAAGAGCCTACTGCCAGATACAGTATAAGATTCCAGTAATATAGTCTACCCATACAGTATTTTGAAGTACCACAATCAAACCAAAACTTAAACGTTCTTGAAGACATTAAAACAATATCAATTAACTGTTCAACATTACATTCCGAACTAATAAATCCGTGGGAAACGGTGAACCTTGAAAATTAAGATAATTTAAAGAAAAAACCGTAATCGATAGAGGTACGCGTGAACTCAATTATCTCATTGAATAATTATTGATTCGGGCCTTCCTATGAACCAATTTTTTATCGATACTCACGCATGAATAAAGTTCTATGCTTGAACATTTCGCTAGAAATTAAATACTTCATGTAAGGAGTTTACTTATAATCGCATATCGACAGGCCCTGCAACAAACGTATATACTGACCTATTTCTAATTATTTTTAATCTCTATCGTTGCATGTAAAAGTAGGTCCAAACCACAATTTCATGAATGCCTCTTATCAAAACATTCCATTCTATTTTCTGAGCCATCAGAGAGCACTACGATAGTGCCATAAGTCACTGCAGTTTCACAACGCGCATGCGCCCACTGCTGCGTCTGCGCACACCGCCGCGGTTTAACGAGGAAATGAGCGAACGACATTGGTCGCTCGCGCAGCTTGCAACACCACTGACATTGGCCCCATTTCGGGACCTACAAACGCTTATCAAGCATGTGTGCACTACGGACGCTATATAATATGTTATGATAATTGTGATTTAGATTTCTGTGTCAAATAAGCCCATTTATAAATATAAAGGTTAAGAAGGCTGAACAAATATTCCATTGAAAATATTTTTCAGATATTCATAGCGAGGCGAGGCTGTGAATGAAACAATTTTAAATGCTGAAAATATGTTTTAAAAAGGTCACATTGCGTAAAATTCTAGGTCGCGAGCGCAAACTTGCAATGACCTTTTATTTTATTTTTTTCGGTTACTCGTTTACGATCCAGTAAATCATATCAAAGATCGTTTTTATCCAGAAATATGTTTTATTTTTTTTGTTTTTCAATTCACCGACTACATTACTGGAAACAAAACGCGTCAGTAAAATTTTATAACATTATTTAATTCAGATTTATCGTCACGGTGCGTCCCAATTCTACTGAGAGTTAACCCAAACATGCTGTTCTCATCACTGGAGGGCCCCTGTGACCATACGACATTGCAGCGCGGAGCGGCGTGTAAATAGGTCAGCACCAACTGAATAGATTAAAAGGATCACTACGAGTCGTTCTTTTATGTAGAGCACCTTTAAAAATTCAATGATATCATACCATTTCAATGACAAGACTATTGATTGAATCGTAACGTATTTGTGTTAACAATGAGATAGTTAGAATGTCTTATTTGTTGTTTGAATTTGACATTCCTGAATGAATATAGTCTGTTCCTTTTAATGGAGCCAGTTTGGCGAAAACGAGATTACATTTTATTTTAGTTCTAACAATGACTTTATACAAGCTATAAATTGAAATCAGGACATTTACGAAACAATAAACTTCTATCCTTTTATAGGCCGTAAATGTCGTCTACGGAACATAGACTACTCCCATAGAAATGTCCCTGAAGAATCAAAAACATTGTGTCGTCCAGTAGTTAGGTATTGGCAACTTGTTTAGAATTGCGGCTTTTTATTAACCACTTTCGCACAATAATAGGGAAGAATGGACAATTACTTATTCATAAAAATGTGTATTATTCATATGTTATGCATGAATAATCATACTTGAACTTGTTTGTCAAGAAAACAATGTTTTTATTATATTATTGCAACGCGTGTAACATTTCTAAGAATCGATGTTTAAACTTCATAAGAATATGTTATATAAACTTTCTGGTCATTTTTCCTACGAATAATATTTTCGTTATAAAATTAAATTGAATAACTATTATTATTGAAGGAAGTTGACAGATTTTTCAATGGTTCTAGTAGGTAATATACTATTTTGTCGTGATGGGATGACGTGATGTCGTGCACGTACTTTTGACTCATCCTTTGGCATGAGGTACTTAAAGACACAGATACGACGCATACCTACACCTATTTTTTTTAATTAAAAAGTAATATTCTACAAACAAATTAAGTACTTACGTTTGGGTACGTATTTGTTACATCAAACTAAGTTATACGTCAGACGAATATCTTTTAAAACTTTAAATATTTGTAAAACATAAAAATTGAATCCCTCGAGACACAAGTCTCGTCCATTAAAAGCTTATATCAACTTTAAAAATCCAATCACTCACAAAATTGAGAAGTCAATGAAAATTGAGTAAAGCGTAATAAAATTAATAAGCGGGCCGATATTAAAAAATACGATGAAAAAGAAAAAAACCACGAAAATAGCACAAACATCTGCGATTTCCCCAACATCCGGGAGCGAAAGCCGAAAATTCGGAGCGAATGCGAAATCAAATTGAAAATTGAGTTCCCCACCCGTAGATATAAGCTTCAAAGCCCGGATGCAAGTAAAGACGACATCACGGGGGGAGGCCGACTAACCCCATCCCACTGCCGCACGCACACACGCACGCACGCTGTGTATGACAACGCATCCACCCGCTGGGTGTGCCTCCCGAATTCAAGGTCGGCGCGGGAGGCACAGGCTCGCGAGAGCGAGACAGAAACACGCACCCCTACTGAAAGTGCAAGCGAAATGCGTGAGAGAAAATCAATCTTGCACGGAGTGGGGGGCTGGAAAACTAGGTGAACCGTTTCGGACGTTCGGTTTCTGTACGTGTGGCGATTGTTAATAGTACTGCAATTACATTTTTAGGATACTTTTTAGGCTGGCTTGTTTAGTATTTGGATCGATAATCGCATTAGTAAGTTCTAGACCGTTATGTCGAAAGTAGTCAAATGAAGGCGTTACTTTGAGGCCTAGTTTTAGTCTAGCGTCGCGAAACAATGGGTCGCCATCCACTGTCGGTAATTTAATTTGAAGAATATTTAATTCGATAGTGTAACGGAAGTTCACAAAGAAAATGAACAAGAATGTTTAATAGAGACGTCACGAAAACATCTGTGGGTCTTTGAAGCAGGTACTCCGGAACCTTTGTCTTTGACATATCTGAGCAAACAAGGCACGTTTGAAATGAAAGAAAACGATCTCCCTTAATCAATTACAACGTTATTTGAAAATAGATTTCCAAATTCATCAATAACTCTGTTTTTAATCACTAAAATTCAAACATTTGAACAACGCCAACCTACATTAAAAAGTGGTTTGAATACACATGTAAGCCCTAGGTACTGTTAGTACCTAAATTTAAGCGCAAAGCGGCTAAGCCTAAACCAATGGAAAATGTGTCGCTGAACAGAAAATTAACGAAAAAGCTGCCCCTACTGCACACGATCGATCTCTTTGATTACCGAAACCGCTCAATCATCGTGACTGAGCAATTTTGGCAAAGGTAAATTTAACCCTTCCGCCGCATCCCTCGCAAATCAATAGGGGTACATGCGATGGGGGACGCAGAAATTAGGCCTACACTAAATATGCACAACTATACTGGAGATTCCAGGGCCCCGCTAGGGAGGGTTACGTGTATAATGCACTCGAGTATAGACTGCGGGAAGGGGGGGCGCCCCGCTGCGGCATTAGGGGGGCTCCACTCTACCCCTCCGCTGATGTTTGGCCGACCGCAACACCTTGATTTTTCGACCAAACCTGCGTGATGAAAAGTTCTTTTTTTCAATATTTTTTTACCCGTGTGTGTGTGAGTTATGCCTTGTTAGTTTTTATAGGTGTTTTTATTACGCACACTGTAGCACATTTTAATTTATGTTTATAACAATAGAGGTCGTATTGGCACGAACGAGTTTACGTAGGTACCAATGAGTTTTTGTGCGTAATATTAAATCTGTGGGCGCGTACGCCGATCGTAACTTGTGTGCCGATCATCATTCATATTCTTTGTAACAACGACTAAAATAGTTGGTATACCAATAAATACCAATTTTTTACTGCTGTGCCTTAGAACAAATACTATAAAACTACTTTTCCACCTTGACATCTTTGAATACTTAGGTACTATTGATGCGAGCATTTCGTTTTAAAACATTGTGTAAACATTAATACTATAAAACAAGTTAAATTCTTTATTAATTATAATAATATTAATAAAAAGCGTAGCCTTGAAGAGGACCTCTAGAGTACTCATCCATCGCATGCAAATTCAGACAAGTTACAAAAAAAATATTTCATTAATATTAACGATACCGTTCTCATTACTATGATAAAGATTATAATGAGTGAACCTGATTAAATTAAATACGACTTTGAAGAAAAAATAGTGTTCCTTATAATTATCTATTTTTGTAGACATTATACAAACTAAGAAAATTCACTCATTATCAAGTCACATAGTATGTAAATTAATGCTAGACGGGTTAATGAAAACTAGTATACTTATTTTTGTACTAACAGCAGTAAATACGAACGACAACAAAGTAAAATGCTAAACTTATATCAATTAACTCGTCGAGTACCGGTTTTATAGACACAATTAAAGAACAATAGGTCGCGGTCACCGGTGACCGCTTGGTGTTTGACAGTTTAAATATACCTGTCATGCTATTCAATACATGCTTAAATACAACAAACCAAAATAACCAGAAAATCTGACAGTTGTTACAATCCCCACGATGGCCGTAAGTGTCCAGTTGGGGAAATGGGTTCTTATTATACCTACAATCAATGGTTAAACCATATCATTTCATATGCACAGCTGGCAGATCCAAGGCTTTTCCCTAAACATCAATCGATAAAAACCTAAGTAAAAAACTCACGACACAGATTTTATAAAAAGATCCTTATAAACCAAAAATCAACATTTATTACGAAACCTCGATAAATAGAAAGATGTATAGAGGGGCCTAATGTAGTGACAGCCAAAAGTGGTACTAATGATAGATTTATGACCACAGCTGAAGCTTTCAATGAAAATAAATATTTTGCTACAGAATTTATTAAAACAAATACTTTATCCAACGGTGGTGATGTGACAATTAAGATGATTGAAGGGCAGACGTGTCTAGAAAATGCTAAAGGGAAAGGTCTAAACAAAATTTAGATAACTATAAACGAGAATCTAATTTGTTTGTTTATACATGACGAACTAATTGAGCATCACATTCCTAGCCTGACAAAACTTCATCAATTGTTTCTAGAAGTATATTTAACAAAACATTTTCTTTTATATGAACACACAAAATCGATAGTACCATGGAATAAAGCTATAAATATCACATAAAAGGCTCGAACAACACGTAAAACTGAACAGTGGCGGGCCTTATCAAGTATTCAAGAACCAAAACTGTAACCTTAACTATAAATGCTGTCAGTGATATAGGGATGTCAATAAAATCACTAAGTAACGGCCTTGTTGCTTTAGTTTCGAGATAAAATGTTCAGAATGTTTGGTTTGTCTTTGTATTTTGCTACGGGAAAAACAATTTAGACGTCCTTACATACATATTTTAAAACTCCTCTCCTTTGTCGTCTTTAGCCTTTATGTAAGGCACAGTTATTTTCAGTATCATTTGTCTAAACATACTATTCTGTATTCATTTTCAAGACACGCCTATACACTTCGTGCATAAGTATTAGAAAATGTCCAATCACAAATTCTGATAAAATATCATCGTCATTGAAAACAACCGCTCTATTTCATACGTTATCAGTCTCAATATCTTGCGTTTGGCCATTTTAATTCAGCTGTTGTTGAAAAAATGTTATCATACTTTTATCGCGTTTCTATGATAAAATATAGTAACTAGACGTATCTACCTATAGAGGTAAATTCGATATTGCTAGTTTTGTACTTGGAAATCACTGTTTCAGATATCCATTGATGCATTTCAATTGTAAAAAATACTGTAATTATAATAGTCATTAGGTCTAGTATACTAATCTAATATCTAGATCAAGCAATGAGGCCAAAAATCTTCATTGTAATGCAGAAACATTTTCTTTACAAATGAACCAACCAGATGTTTGGATCGTAAAAGAAAGGTACTTGCCGCGAACAGTCGACATAAAACAGTTCGAGCGAACATTTGAATAAATGCAAGCCCAATTCACACCAGAGGGTGAAACCATAAAAATGATGCAAAAAGAATCAACCATCCCTCCATCCACCCACCGGTGACGCGGGACGTATTACCGTGTCCACGATTCTATGAAAGATATCGAAAATGTACTTGTAAAGAATTTTCTTATAGCACTTATGTAGAACGACGTAAAATCAATAATAGTTAACAACGTAGCGTACCCGAGCACGTCTACACTTAAAACTAACCTAAAAAATAAACACAAACTGTAACAGATTTCAACACAATTTCGATTCTAAATTGAACTTTAAACATCTAAATTACTGAGTATTGGAAACTTGTCTAGTTGGTACATTGAACACAGTAGTTTCTGTGTTCGTAGCTGGAAAGCAAAGACAGCAGGAGGGTGGGTTCCGGGGGTTGTCTGGGGGGCCGGTTGCCTCGCGACACATATACCGGCTCGGTCGATAAGGAAAGCGGGCCGAGTCGATGCGTTCGCATAGACTTTGAAAACGCAGTGAATTCGACTGTTAAAATTGAATGGGATTTTACTCTCGAAATTCAGTGAAAGCTTTTCGCGAGCACTATATAAAGGATACTTTCGATTTTCTGTTTAAAGTAAAACAATATAGAGTGTTTCAATTTGTTGCATGTTTTTGTTCGTGATCGTAAAGGTTGAGTTTGGGTATTTAATTCCACGTAATCAATATGTGCGTATATAGTCGGAGTAAGATTTTTAAAAGATAAAATACGTTTCATTAATTATACCGCAACAATAGTAAAAGTTTTTATTTAGAAATTACTTTTTCTACGCAATTTTTTTCAGCAACCGTAGTTTTTCAGTCTTTGCGCATACAGTAAGTTTCATCATTACAATAATGTAGTATGTATAAAAAACATATAAAAAATACGAAAATAATGCACGGAAAATTCTGGAACGGAACGAATCTACGAAATTCGGAATGTAAGAACAATCTCGAGTATAACGAGGACTCGAGCCGGCCATGCAGAAAACGAGAATCATGCCCCTTAACACGGAAGGTAAGTGGCTGAAGAAATCCAGGCTTAACCCGTGTCCTCAGAGATTTTCAGTACAGAAATTGCGACAATACTCGTTACGACTGTATTTACTTCGTTTATACGTTTCTAATTCTTAACATATTATCAACAACACTATTCCATTCCGAGGTTCACAAAACTAAAAATATGTTTCGATGTCATCTTTATTCAATTAAAATTCATCGAAAATAATATCAGAAGGAAATAGAATTCACACTTGACCAGTTTCTATAATATAAGGCTCAGCATACACGTGCGGAATTACCAAACTGGTTTATAAAACGGGTCCCCGTCAACTTTTTAGATACTACATCAAATTATTGTAGGCACAATTCCGCGCATCTGTGTCTCTTATATATTTTCAATGGTTTGAAACTCCATGGCCTTCAACTTTACGGGTTACATGCTAAACTTTGGTCTAACTACGAGTATGTACAGTAATTTGTCAGGGTTAAGGGTCCCTAAATTGCTTGTTCAGTGATAAATTGCGATGCTCTGTAATAATTCGTGTAGTCTTGTGTAGCCTTATGTTTACTCCTACAAGTTGTAGGGGTGGCAAGCAGCTGATATTGTTTGCCGGCACATTTTTATTTACATTTCGTGTAAGGGATTCTTTTGTTGTGCACGCTTTATGAAGTAATATTCTCCTTAGAAGAGTTTTGTGGCTACATTATGAAGTATCTAGGTTTTGAATAAATTTATTATTACGTTGGAATAAACAGAGCAAGAAAACCAGTTATCCAGAAATAAACTGTTATAGGAAAGCTGAATCATTATCTAAATTCCATTTACAATGAAATTCAACGAGCTCTTCATAATTATTGCAAATTGCCACGTTAAAACTAAAATGTCTTCGAGAGGAGTCGCTTAAACTATAAGCCTTCCATTTTGGTGGGGCTACGAGTGCAAACTTCCTACCCCCTCCGCCGGTTCTCACGCACCAGGGAGACTCACCCCCCTCCCGACCTTCCCTTCTTGCGTCTAGCACTTGTTCGGTACGACCTCGAAAACTTAGGCCTAAAGTTGGCGTATGTAATATTAGTGACGAAGAAATAGATGCCTATATTTTACAAACGTGGGTTGCCCATCCCTTAGGGTCAAAGGAATTTCAAGAGGTATCTGTATTGGTTTAGTAGCCTTTAAAACTATTGCTAAGAAAGGGTAAAATTTCAATAATGAAGTTTCAACTATCAGAGACTTACAAAGTTCCAAATCATTTACTTTAAATTTCATGTGAAGCAAGATGTTTAGTTAAAGTACTTAAAGTATTTTAAATATTTCCCCAAATTTTTATCCAATCGAGTCACTAACATTTAAAGACACTTGAGCACACACCAGTATAACATTTACCATGGAGTATTATGTAACAGAAAGCGAGTACGAACTTGAAATACTTTTGCAAAGGTTGCTTCTTCGTAAAAACAGAGGAAGCCTCACAAAGAATTAACCCCGCGCCAAGTAACGTGAGTCCTTCCACAAAAACGTGTTACAATTACAACATCATTGTTAAGTTTAAGGCGAGCAATCTTTGTTAAACTTAATGAATTTTCATTCGATCTTTCATAAGAATTATTAGAATTTTTTACCTCATCTAACAATAGCTCATTATGCTTGAAGAAATTGTCGTGTTGTTTTTATACACGAACTTTAATTGTAAGTAAAGTCAACTTATTATTTTCATTTATCTCTTTGTGAAGTATTTTGTTTATTCGTAAAGAGATATTCCAGAAAATGTCTTTCCGTGATATCATATTTATAAAGAAACAGTCATTAAAAATGATAGTCACGTTATCATCACACGCAATGTAAAACCAGTGTACTTTGCTTTCTTTGGGTGCAGCCTCGATTAGTTTAGACAAGATATGAAAAAAGGAAAAAGATTCTGTAGAAAAAATGTTACAGATAGCATAATAATCCAAATCAAAGTATGAAATCGTAGCATGATTTCAATAATTTTCAATATGGGGTTCCCCAAGGTATGATTGTTGGTCCTACACATTTTATAAACTATGTGTAATCATCGTACTAGTAATAACATTGTATATTATTTAAAAGCACCACTTAGTTAAAACTTATACATACATAATTGTCTAGTTAACAGTTTCGGCGGTCGATCACATAGCGCGCTGACGAAAGACGTGACGTGTTATATTAACAGTCAAATTTGAATTTATATAGGTAACATTGCTACGTCATGCATACACGACTACGTTTCGATTTATGTAGCAGTAATTACAGGGGTTGAAGTTAAAGTGAAGGGCTTAAATTAAACTATCAAAGCTGTATTAAATATTATTGTTAGAACAAGGGAGATTTATATTAAATAAAGTATGACTTTGAGAATTGTTCCCATTTTATTATATACGTTAATATATATTATTAGGAGTTTAATTTGTGCAAAGATTTAAGTTTTCCATTAACAAGGTTTATTGTAAGAGGGGTTTAGCTTGGTGGTCTCTAATTAGGATACGTCACCCCATCTCTTCCCTGGTGAGGGGCGCCTGCAGGATTATAATGAGGGGAGAGCGGGTTGAATTCACTTTTCGCTACATGAAAGGTGATATACGCTAGAGTAGTCGTGTCAACGTCCGCTTACTTATAAATTATAAAACATTACCCTTTGATGTTCCCAAATTTTGAAAAGAATGATTCGTACAGTACGAACAAAAATATTTTAATCAAGTTCTACTTTCCTTCTTATTTCATACGGGCGTCATCTGTTAGTACCATCCAGTCCTTTGACCCTCCACAGCCTGAGGCCTCTTGTGTTAGCGATTTATTATGACCTAGCCTTTGGTGTCGCACCCTAAATCTTCGTGATCAAATTTTAACGAAAAACTTTTTTATGCTATCAGTAATTTTCAATTACTCTACATAAAAGTATCGGACCATAGATATCGTGCATGCGTTATCATATGGTCAATATAATTAATCCTGGTGCAAACTGCAAAAAAATATCACTTTACACTGCAAAAGTCATCATTATACGCGTAAATTCAACACAAATAATATTATGCGTCGCTTTTCCGTCTATCTGAAAAACACACGTTATCACACGCAAACGCATTACGTGAAATCCACAAATAAAATTTATTATCGATCGTACGTAGTGCAAACATGTTTTTTCCGAATCTGCGTAGATAAAAAAAAACGAAATGCATTCGTCATTTTGTTTTCAAATTCCGGCTACAATTAGATAACCCGGGTTCATTATCTCGGCGCGACACGTGTAAATTTTGGAGGCCAAATTTTTTTATTTTCATTTTTTAGATACACAGAAATAAAATGCACTTGTTGTGTCATATATTTCGTGAAGGTTTTTTTTCGTCTACACGTGCAGTTGATAGACGAGATGGGTGTCAGGAAAATAGCTTTTGGCTAGCTGCGTGTGTTTAAAATGTCTGCGAGCAGTCACAGGGTTGACTGAAAACAATAGATTTTTTTATGTATGTACACTATGGTGTCGCTGTCGAGTATTGTGTAATCTACAATAAATGGGGCATTAGGGAAACCTTAATGAAAAATATTCACCTACTTCCTCGTATCAGATAAGATTGAATCGAATATGCGCGTGTAAAGTTTTAGGAATTCTGCAATAATTTACAAAGCGCTATTTTTAGCAATCGGTGTATTTCGAGCGTTACGAACAATCTTGATACTACTAATATTTTTGTATTGAATCCAACTCGTTTTGGGATCTACATAATATATGTTTGTAGTAAGTGTGGAAGTAATACCCCATAAATCGGACATCGCTTGTGTATCATACTCATAACATATGATATTTACTACATAAACTAAAAGAGGTTTTGTTATAGGGAAAAAATGTTACGCAAAATGTAGAAAAACTATAAAACTACATGGACTGAATGATAAATCAAAAACTATCACGACCGAATCCACGAAAAGTGCCAATATGCAGCAGACTGGCGACAAAAAAAAATTGATAATATATAGCGCAAACATTGCCAAAAAAATTTTATATAGAGGCAATTTATCGCACGACGATGTCAACGACCTGTTTATCGCTATAGCAAGATTTCGCGGACATGCATGCCTGTACGACATAATGTAGGTAGGCACTAAGTGATAAAAAAGTGATAATAAAATTTGCAATATTACGAAATATGTACAAATGTATAATGGTACTGCTGATACAGAGACCTTCGCAGACGTTTATGTATATAACAATTTACTAAATAAACATATACATGCACGTGTAGGTATGTATATTTTTTTGTTATATAATATTAAACTTCCCATTTTTTCGATTATTCAAAATCGTGCATTGTTTCGTGTGTTTAACATTCATATCGTTTCCGAATATGACATCATTCCAGAACGTTGTATTAACGCTAATAATAAAATTTACTGTTTTATTCTCAAAATTATAAAAATGGAAAAATTCAAGACGAATATCACCCAAAACCTCAAAATAACCTTACCGTTATTACTAGTAAAGCCTAAAGCAACATTCTGTAACTAACCATATGTTTCCAGAAAACAAAGCACCTGCCTACCTAGTTCAGAATTTCATGGAAAACCGAAGCGAAGGTTTGAAAACCGTGACGCAGATTGATCGAGTAATGTCAAAAAGTACTAACGACGTACAAACCTACGCAGACGCACATAGTAACCTTACATAAGATGACTTACTACATACAAAGGAGATAAGATACTGATTAAAGCACCTATGACAATTTAGGAGGATGAATCAAAAAATGCTATGAGTATATATCACACTACCCTGATGACTGTACTTCAAATACTACGTAAAACATTCACTGGTGGTATGCAAAAACACAGAACATTTCCATCAAATAAAACCATTTCGTAAATGACTAAATACCATGTAATAGAGATTCATGCATTGCCATTCATAAAATGGCTGAGCGATAAATCTTGATAATTTTCGTAGCAAAATAACTGGAAATGTCAAGGCCAAATAAATTTTCTAATTATATAAAGGAGATGTGATCAATATCCTCTTAATTGTGAAGATCATCGTCCGAGAGATCCATAAAAATCAAGCTGAGCTTCATTTTATACGATAATTAGTCATAATTTGATAGTTTGACATTCGAGTAAGTTACAGCTGGAAAGTTTACAATCTTCTCGTCATAAATTAAACGGCTTGCTTAGCAACAAATTGACTAGATAAAATGTAGATGAATTTCTTTTTCGGAACGCTAAATATTGGCGGTATCGACTCATGACTTGAGAATTTCTAGCTGTACTTTTTACATCTTGTGGTTTTGTTTCGGAATGAAATGACTTCAAATTGAATTATGTTCTATGATTTGAACATTCACAGGAAAACGATGTAATACTTTCTAGGAAAGAGTTTATAAATCAATAAGGTATACAAATACCTTAAAAACTACTCATTGAATGGCTACTGTTCAATGATAAAACAATGTAATTATACATATTCCATACATTGTCAACACAATGAACATAAAGCACATTATATCTCCCATAAGACAAATTACATTCTTCGTCAGCGCATTATTCGTTACAAAATGGCAATATATCCGCGTTTTTTTAACAAAGTATTTAAATTAAGGACTCAAGAGTTAAGGCCTCGGTCAGCGTAGGCTGAGGTTATTAGCAAGGCAGTGACAGTTTTTTTTGTTAGCAACGCACAACTATACAATGCGACATTGGCCTCGACTTTTCAAAATTGCAAGACCGTAGAACAAAATGATCCGTTCAAAAAGCCTGTCTACTATCGGTAGCTAGACATAATAAAAAATAAAAAATCTCAATACAAGTGTAATCAGGGACCAGAATAAAAAGTAGTGAAGGTTGCATATTGACTGATCAAATAGCCCCAAAACTGGCTAGAAAAAGAAAAATAAATTGTTCCTGTTTTATTGTTAAAATAGGTCGATCTAAAGTCTCTACCCATTTCCAACGAAAACTTAAGTTCGTATTTAGTTGTATATTAAAATTTCACCTACCTTCGCAATACAGAGTGACATCGGCGAGGCTCTCTGAATTCCACAAATTCGCAAACGAAGTGGCCAGGTTTGAACCAAAGCTGTTCCATTTTAGGCAGTACTGTTGCTGCTGGGAGTCCATACCCGGGCCGCCTCTTATTCCTGCCCTGTAAAAGAAAATTCACGTCAGTATTTTTTTTTTAAAGCACAAGAAATGTCATACTACGTTGTAGTTTCTATTACGTCTAGTGCTCGATATCCACAAATACATTGATAGAGCTAATAGAAATAGGAAGGAACAAATAGGCAAATATCAATTAATACAAAAATATTAAATTATCTCCAACAGGAAAAATCAGAATAATAGAAGCTATTATATCAATTTCGCGTAAAAATGAGATCAACGAAAACATTTTCAACAATAATCTGAACACAATAAAGTTTAATATTGAACGAACCACCACTGAAACTTGGACTACACTCGGCCCACTTTATTTCCTAACTACTGAAACTTAGCGTCAAAAATTCTAATAAAATAAGGGGTTATTTCTATAATTTCATTGTTCGGGGCACGGTTGGGCTGTTCGAAGGTCGAAGGGTGAACAACCGATGCATGATCGATGCCGCCCGCCCGTTGAATACGTAATTCCCAGGATTCCCACGGCTGGGCTCCGGGTAACGTTGAAGGAAGGAATTTATTGAGGGCTATTGTGTGCGATGGGAGTTTACCTACATACCCCATAGCATTTTTGTCTTTATCTGGCACATAATGATTTGTTCGTATTGTATTGGTAGGCTGAAATATTGTCATGCTCTTTGATAGGAAATGTGTTATTAAAAATTGTTTTCGTATACTTCTAAGCTGTGTTTGAAATCGTAACAACATTATCTACTTCGTAATCTATTTATTACTGTTAATGATAAAATGAAGTCTACTAAGTTTCAAGCTTAGTCATTAGCTGTTAGATTAGGAACTACTTTATTTGGATACATTTTACTCTTAATATCGCACTCGAAACCGTCAAGACAAAAATGTGAACCAAATTATTCGTATTACCAAAAAACTATACTCATACCTATTGGTAACCCAAACTCAAGAAAATGCACTTATTTCAAAACACATTCTAAATCACGAACTTCCTTTGAACCTAATTGAATCTGAGAGGTCCCACGTCATATAGATAGTTACTACAGCACCGGAGTTTCCGATAGACCTACGTCATCGTGCTCTATATACAGATGCATATGTACAATGAACTACATAGCCGGCGCTGCATCTATGTAAGTGTTCAACGATTATTGATTGACCCGTTAACCTGTTTCCACGCAAGTACTGTGCTTCAAACCTACTATTAATTAATAATGGCGTTGTATAATTCAAGACTCGTCCACGTCACGTGTCCATAATTACTGTTTTCCGGCTTTCAGTTTCACCTTCGAAAATGTAATCGAATTCAAGTAAGTTCCAATTTACAAATGGTTGTAAAAGTCATAGGGGTCATGTTGTTAGTTCTTAAAATAAGGAACCTGTTGGTTGTGAATTCATTTGCGACAATTCGCGGCTCGAACTCACGTGTGTCGTCAAGGATGAAGCCGAAATAAACACATTAATAAATGCAAACAAATTGATGATATGAACTGTAGAACAAAAATAAATGAAATAGTAAGTTGAAAGCAGAAAAAATATGTAAATCTACGATTAATGAAAAGGCTTATTTATGTAAAAGTGAATTAGGTTTTGCTTAAACACTTAACTTGACATTAAAAAGATAAAACCCCCTACCGACCAAAAATTAGACCCATATTCAGGCTAAACTAAGTACTATGGACTATATCCTAAAGGGTTGTTCCAGCAAAGTGTTATTAATACGAGCGCAAAAGTTGTAAAATTTAATATTCAAATGGATTCAAAACGTGGGGAAACTACCCTTTTAGACGATAAGGATTGAGTTCAATTTTTAATGGGGATTAGTTAATTGTTAAAAGATAAACTCAGTAGTGAAACTAAATATTTGGAGTAAGAAGCCAAATGATAGAATAATAATTACGTTATAGACATAATAATGTATTTTAATCAAAACAAGACGACTTCCGCGTGCTACACGTGTTGTTCCAGGAAGAATAAAAATGTAACTAGGCAGCCATGGACGATATGCTGCTAACTATAATATACGATTCTATTGGAATATTAATTCAATTAATTAGGCGGAAAAGCTACCAAAAATAAGATCGCACGTGTAAGTACAAAATGAAACAAATTGTGTCAGAACGAATCTCTTAAATCAGTGCCAAAGTTTCTACAAGTCAACCTCTCTTTACAAGTAAGCTACACGACACGTTACGTCAAATCTATTTGACACTAATTTATCATTCGCTGTATGTACCTCGGCTTCTTGTGTTTTTTATTCATCTTCTCTTTCTTCGTCTTCTTGTATTTTGCGAGATCACAAAATGAATATTTCAGTTTGAAGTTATTCAATTCCCTAGCTCACAAAGAGTCTTAGGTTTGATATTAACGTCACACAAAATTGTCGTTGAAAGACTTCAAAGTTTCTTTTCCTACTTCAGCGGAGTGAACAATACGATGTTTCACATTAGCATAATTAGGCAGTCACCAAACCGTGATCCGTTTACTAAACAACGTGCGAATCAGTAGTCGCCTTCGCGAAACACTCCCGCACCCTTTACCCGAGAGTTCCAGGCAGGTTATAACGAGCGTCTAACAAAGGTACGCACACTGCACCGACAGCCAATACGTTATCGATTCGATTCCCATCAGCTCCGTTACAGCCTAACTGTATATTTGCATGCGTGCAACACACTGAACCAGTTAACTTTGAACCTCAATGACTCCATTAGCGTCCCCTTTTTGGGGTAATTGTAGGCGTACGCGAGGCGAGAGGTAGGCCTAGATAGACTGGCCGAAGTAGAATTTCGGTTGCGACCCGGTTCCGGCATGCAGCACACGCGCAAGCGTACTAGCCGCGCGGCGGGAGCGGCGCGCGGGGAGCGGCTGCACCGAGTTGCGCAAACTGACGCAGCGGTCACTCTGCAGCCGCGCACAGTAATTGAAATCGAGTGTCATCAGAATAAGAACGATAATGGCCCTTATACACCTCCATGACCTATTAACATCTTTCCAAGCTCTATTTCCAAATATTGATTTTTAGTAACTGTTGCTTTATCAGATACCTATGTAGTGAACCACTTCCCTTAACTAGTTTGAATGTACAGAAGATAATAATGGGTGAAACTTTACGTAAGTAACTTCAAACTAACAACACTGCAAGTATCGTTACAAACACTTTAGATTCCACTAGTTGCATGTTGAGCAACTAGTGAAATGCAAATCGGTGCTAATTCAAAACCATCAAAGTAAAGTTTCGTTATATAAATCTGTTGATCTACATTAACTTATAGCTATATGTATTACTGACCTACTTTGAACGTGCATATTACTTAAATCAACATGATTTATGAGGAAGATCACAAATGAAATATCATAAAAATACGTCATCAAAAACAATAATCCATTGATCATTGTTCCATAATAAAAATAAACTACATAGATTTAATAAAATAAGACTACAATTACCGTTTGCGAGGATGCGGCATGTAGGTCTTCATTCCGACTTCTAAATTCGAAAATTGGAACGAGTGCGCGACTGCGATGATTTAACAGTGTGCAATGGTCGGGCCCCTAACGGTGCTCAGACAAAGGCCTGCATCGAGCGGCTCGCAACTATTGCACTGACTTCCCAGCGCCCTTTACCCCGCGCCCTGCTCCCCTCACCTCCATCACTATATATCTATCTAACAAAAGTATAGAACACACTGAAAATTGCTACGCGGGCGCTACGAACGGCTATTATTGGAAACCCGTGTAGAGAGCGTTTGAATACAACTTAGACCTTAGGAATTGATGGTTTAAACATTTTGCCGTATCCTTTGTGGCGTTTAATTGAAGTAGGTAATGGATTCAACGTTGTAATTAGGAAAGTTGTTTCATAATAGGTATATATTCTTATAGAGCTTTTGTATGATGTTAGGTTTTATTGATGTTATGAAATGTGAAATTCTTTTAACGTAACGTTTGTTAGAAAATATTTAGTTTACAACATAACGTCTTTATACGTTCAAATTGTTGAAAAATACCAACAATAATCTACATGAATCAAATCTGTATCACGCTATACATTGTACGGTGCACGATCATACAAATATCTAGTCAGAAACACAATTGCCGCACTTAAAACTTCCTCATAGAATGCCCAGCTTTCTAGGTCAAATGGGTTGGACGACAGTAGAAAATGCATTTAGTTATAAAGCTAGTAACACACTGGCGAACCGCAACGGCGCGGATCAGCGTTTATGAACCACAACTAGACTTAGTATTGCGGTTATGACTTTTACTGCTTTAAAACCGACTTTAATTTGTTTGTTGATTCATATTGTACGATTTCATAACAGCCACAATTGTCTTAACGAAATAAATCGATCAATTCTATGCTGAATACAAAAGAAATTCAAAGACTAATAATAACGTATCAGAAGACAAAAACAACGCATTTCTTCCAACACAAATCGATCCATGACTAATGTATAAATAATGAGTAATCGCTCACCAAAACGGGCGCCCGGATATCCAAAACACCATTTAAATGAAATTATATTCGACACGTGCTTGCATTGGCAGCGGCGCCATCACATAAAAATAAATAACATAACATAACATAACATCACGCCTTTTTATCCCCGAAGAGGTAGGCAGAGGTGCACATTTCGGCACTTAATGCCACTGTACAATGTAACACCCACTTTTCACTATTTATGTTATGAGTCCCATGTAATAGGGGGTGAGCCTATTGCTTAAGAATAAAAAACGAAACAAAGCGCTTCTTTATTTTCAAAGTTGTAATTCTCACAGAAAACAATCATTATCTTGGTTACAAGACATTGTTTCTGAGGCGTGACGATGCCACGATGGTTGGATAGTTACTTGCAGCGAAGAAAGCCCTGTATCGGTGTTCTGTTACGGTTTTCGCGCGTGTGTACTGGCCCTTGGGTTCCTACCAAACGACGGTGTATTACGCAAGTCGGTGTCGAAATCAAACGCAGCATGAGAACGGGTTTTCTAAATTCCCACACGACAACGGTGCAATGATGAACTGCATGTACTACTGGTACCTACAACTGTTTATTTTTGTATCGAATTGATTTTAATTGGAACAGGTGGACGGGTAGTCGGTTACGACAATTTAAGATCGTAAATATTAGTTTTTATTGCGCATGTGTACTTTTATGTAGTTGGAATTGGAATGACTTTATTAAAATCAGTTGTAGATTTAATTTGACAGCTGCAATGATAAGAGTTTTTAATTGTTTTTGGGAAATTGTTAGTGAATATTGGTTAACTAAATATAATTTAGTAGAAAATAGCTTTGATATTATTTATTTCAATTTCATACAAATGTGTACAGGTGGACTTAATGCCTTGGGCATTGTCTCCCAGTCAATCTTTAAGCAGTGCAGAGATGAAAGTCGTGGTAGTAGTAGTAGTAGTATTATCAAGTAATCACTTTTGCATTACACTTCAAAAAGCACTTTTTGTATGAAGAATGTTAACCACATTGACACATTACGAATAATACATAACATGTTGTATTATGTACAATACTATCAGGCACTTATTTCAAATCAAAAATAATCTAATTCATATCCATACAAATCTAAACTTTAAGCTACTATTAAAAGAATCCAATTTTGATCAAATTACAAAACTAAACTACACAGTACACAATCAAGTCAAAAACTGGACCCGACTCTAGAATCATACGAAAAGAAGCATGATTAGTAAAAAGCCAACACAAAGCCTAAGTTACTTTGCATTGCAAACAAAAAAAAACTTTCTAATGCAACGTTTTTCCGGCGCAAAACGCGTTGTCGGGTCGCAAGGCCCGTCAAAATAGAAAGTTGTATGACACGCGTTGCAATGCGTACGATCGTCTCTAAAGTAAAAAGATACAGGGGGGCCAACCATAGTCTTATAAAATTGAAATCTATGAAATCAGTCTCAGATTTCTTTAAAACATTTGAAAATGTAATGGCTACTGCTATGCTATGCTTAAATTGAAACAACATTTGATCTGTATCTGTCGTCTACATCTATCTACATCTCAGTCAGTTCATTTGATTTCCGTGTTTTTGTTTATTCAAAACCACTTGATTATCTCAAAAGTGCAATCAAATTTGATCGTTGAATGAATGAGCCTTGAAAAACACAATAAACAAGATGGTTTTTGAGAAAATACATCAAAAAAAAAAACAAAACGAAAATGTTGCGCCATATAAAAACATTTAACTTTGAAATCTCAACACACAGTAGACAGTCTAGCCAAAAATAATCTCTAAAAAAACAAAAATACTCCCAAACATAATAAAAAATGAGATAAAAATCAGCTCGCGCGCAGCTCTCCCTGCACATGCGTACGCGCATGCGCGAACCAGTGCGTGCATTATGAAATAATGCCTTTCACTCCCTGCACTACGAGCCTTTCTCTTATACAACGGTACACGGGAACATAGTAATCGCTAATTAGTTTATTTGACATGAGTAATTACCCCCAGAATACCTACAAAGAAAAAAATACGTTATGATGCAAAAGATAGTGTGACTATTTGAATAATCATCGCTTTTTATCATGTTTGCAATTAATCTCTACACTTTACGTAATAGGCGGTCATGATATTACCTATACCTTTTTTTCGCTACTTATTCATTTGTTTTGACTGATGATAATACCTTGCTACCTTGTTTATATTATTTCCTTTTTGCTATTTAACCTTTCTTTAAGTTGAATATTAAGTATACAATAACAATTCTGGCATTTAATGGATATCAATAACATGTATTTTTACAATACTCATATAGGAAAACGCGTAATAAAACTAGACAAAATATTGTTGTGTTAAAGAAACAAACTGGCTTTCTAAATATAGTATTGTTTTGATAAAATAATATACAGGTGCTTTTTAAAAATAAAAAGATATTCGTCACAATCTGCATTCCGTTGCAATTCAATCAAAACCTGTTTTCATGCCAACCACGGCGTAATATCTTAAATATTTGATGCGATACGCTGTCATATTGAAATCAGTTCATAATGAAATAACATAACATAACATCACGCCTTTTATCCCCGAAGGGGTAGAGGTGCACATTATGCCACTGTATAATATAACACCCACTTTTCACTATTTATGTCGAGTCCCATATAATAGGCGGTGAGCTTATTGCCATATACCGGGCACAATTCCAGATTCCGTGCTACTACTGAGATTTATTGTAAAAAACCAGTAATACTTTGCACGACCCGGGATTCGAACCCGAGACCCCTTCCTTGCCCGGCAGTCAAACTTGCGTAATTAAATACTTTTGTTTTTTTTTCGTTTTAAAGGGCAAAGTGAAGCAGTAACTAATTATGAATTTATTGTGTAATAATCTTTATAACGAACACAAATCCAGAATGCGAATTTTCCAAAATTTTTTGGATTAAAATAGAGAATTGCGTCGAATAGACTAAACATACAAGATCTAAAAAATATTATGCCAGTTGTATTTGTATCCCAAACTGTATCTCCCTAGAATCTACAAATACAAATATGAATAACATAACAAACATAATTACGGGTTGTTTACATAAGAAAACTACCGGCAAATTAATAGGTTTTTAAAATCAATCGCTTGCCGCCTAATTACAGCCAATAAAGGTAACTAAATAAATAAATTGTTAATTGATATATCGGCAAAACTTAACTTGGCAAACTTCAGATGGACAGCATAAAATACTGAGAAGTATTAGACCACCTACAACGATTCGAATAGTTCATTCTTAGAAGGAATATAATAAATTATATTACGTTTTATATAGGAAACTCATCAAAGATTGGTCTTGATGATCCATAAATTCCTGTTCAAACTGCGGACGAAATATTATAGCCTAACACCACGTCAAATTAAGTAAAATCGCGACGTCGTCGCCGCGACCGCGCACGCTGCTCATGGGGAAGAATCCCTCTGTGGTTCGAAACTAGTAGAGCTTTTTTAAGTATATTCACGTGAGTAACCCGCGAATTTACTTAATTTAGTTAGTCTCACGATAGTTATTATAAAAATAACATCACGCCTTTTATACCCAATGCGGTAGGCAAGGGTGCACATTACGGCACTTAGGTAATGCCACTGTACAATATAACACTCACTTTTCAATATTTATGTTATGAATCCTATGTAATAGCAGGTGAATCTATTGCCATATACCGTGCACAATTCCAGATACCGTGTTACTAGTGAGATTTTTTTTTAAAAACCGACCCTTTCCCGCTGGGCGCACTTTCGACCACTCGGCCAACGAGGCAGTCTCGTTGCGAAATATTATCAAGAGCACGTGTATCCATGTAAAAAAAACGAAGCCATAATATTGCAATGCCCAACGTATGTATAACACCATTGCCATTCATTCCAGCACATTGACAGAATCGTGAAAATGAACAATTATGACACTACCATGGAAAATATGAGACAATTTTGATACAACTGCAATAGGCACAGGTGTGACTTAAATATAACATTCGTAATAACGTAAAACGGTCATAAATCATCACGCAACTGAGAACCTACCTACTCAGAATTTATGTCTCAGATTTAAATGGCAATAAGTACCTTCGTATTACCCAACACCGGCAAACTAAAGGAAATTGTCTTACCATTAATCAAATATACACCATTAAAAGTAACGAATGCCATAAAAAAAATTACGCAGTTTTAAACTCGTCCAATAAACGTTCATGGATGACAACTTTCGTTCAATTGCATAATTTTAAGGAATTGGATCATTTTGAATTTATTTGAGATCAATATCTTAATGTTTAGGTACTATTATTAGTGATGCAACAAACATATAAATATTGCTTTGTTTGTGTTGTAACTGAATTCTTTAAACGCGGAGCAAACTTTGAAAGAAACTTTTTAATAATGTAATAAGCTACATTTACGTTTAGAATCTAAATACTAGAAAGATTTCAACATCACGTCTCTTATTGAAATTAATTTAGGGTCTAATTTCAAAATGACCTTAAATATCAGTAAATACTTCCAATGAATAAGTAACTAGAATAGAGTATTTTATTACCCATTTAACGAGTCTTCCTCGTCTCCTCGTCAGCTTACGATTTACTTTTATATAATAATCAGAACACACGCACAACCCTTCCAGTAGCTGCTTTATTCACTAAACTCAGTTCAAGGTATCTCGTCCTTACATTTTCTAATTCAGAACATCACGCTTTATTTATCCCTCAATAATTCCGCATAAAATTATCTCCGAATTAATAATAAAAGGTCCCATACAGTTCCGTGTAGGGTGGCCAAAATAATGCAACAACCGGACTCTGTCCCTTTTGTAAGGGACATAATCCTTGACCCGATTTTGTGTCCAAAACCAGATGGAAAACCAGTTTTTAGGACTGTCCCACACAGGTTAAATTACGTATTGTTACCACAAAATAATAATTAGAATGTGCAACATAATTTCTTGTTCCGACAAAAGTTTGTTGACAACGCAATTGTTGGATTATTTTGTGCAATATTGGACTTTATTATTATAGGTGTAAGAGCTTCCGCATTTTGTGTATGGATATTAGGGTTCTCTTAGGAATTAGGGCTCGACTGTGGTCCTGTGTTGGTTAATACAGTGCACGTGCATTTTTGTGCTCTTATAAACGAATATTTAAATATACAGAGCGAAGCAAATGTAATATGGGGTGATCTTTTATTTACATACGGCCGATGTACTAATAATTATACTAGAAGCTGTTTACTAACATTACAAGGCACGATATAAAATATTTATTACCCATTAATTATCAATGTCATAAAATACCTACCTGTAATTAATTCAATGTTTATGTTTATACGAGAGCTAATTATGATCCATATGTTTTAATTATAAACATGTTAGGTGTATTTTATTTGAACCCTTTACGTAGTATAAACAAACGAAAAACCTCAAACAATGTTTAAATGAGTATTTAACCTAACGATTTTACATAATTCTTCCTTTATCAACATCTCCTTTATTACCGATTTTAAGGTAAAAACGTTATTAAAATTATTATTTATGAAATGATAGATTTTCCTTATAATTGTTAATAGTTCAACTACAAAATAGAGCAGGGAAACACATTTAAAACAATGTTGACCTATTTACAATGAAACAAATTTCATTAGAACTTTATAACTTGCATGGTAATAGTATATTTATTGTGTAACTATTATAAATTATTCAAAGTAAAAGTCGAAATCATTTATTTCAAATAGACCAGATAAATACTTTTGAACGTCAACAAAAAAATTAAAAATTGCTATTTGCTTTTTTTTAACCGACTTCAAAACAAGAGGGGTTTAAAGTCGGTTTTTAAACTTAGTTTATAAAATAATTATTTGAATAATAATAAATGGGATAGGTTCTATAATAATTATGTAAATGGTTACCCTAAACTAGTCGATATGACTTCATTACTTTTAATTTTTTTTAACTGAAACTAACATTTATTCAATATGTACCAGGCTATCATGAATCGAAGAAGCTCTTTACGATACAATTCCAAAAGAATTATATTCCTTAGGAAAAAGATACACGTGGAAAAGATTAGAGGCAAATCATACGTATCAGACAAGGAAATGTTGATTATCACGGACTGCAAATGTTGATGTTCAGATAGCGAATTTGTTTATTTACCAAAATGCAATTGTGTAATCTTTTTAATACCTATTATTCAAGTACTTGAGCTTTACACGCGTCGTTTATCTTACGACCTTGGACTTTGTGATTTTTTACATGAAATAACGATAGAGAACTAACATTTACCTGATTTTGGCTGTGGTGTTAAATAATAATTAGATATCATAAAAGTGACGAAAATTTTTATCGTTTCATATGTATGTAGGTATGTGCACCTAAATTCACGCAAGGCAAAGATAAAATGTTTGTGTGCCTTTTCTCAGAAATTGCTATAACGATTTTAATGAAGCTTTTATCAAACTTATGACTCAATTGTCAATAG
This sequence comes from Spodoptera littoralis, assembly GCA_902850265.1. NCBI lineage: Eukaryota > Metazoa > Arthropoda > Insecta > Lepidoptera > Noctuidae > Spodoptera > Spodoptera littoralis. Next base: position 2,599,536 of record LR824536.2, on the reverse strand, counting down.
TGCATGCAAAACCATAGTTCAACGATTTATAATAATTGCTTTACGCAAACAAGTACATGCGTAAGTACGTAGGATATTGTTTTGTATATTCGTGTGATGACGTCAACAAAATCATGCAAGGCCAAGCGAACAATCTGCTTGAAGCAATGTTCTGTACATTTTTGTAACACCTGTGTAATGTCAAAAAATGTGCTCGTGAAATTTAAAAGAAAACAAACCAGCTGTATTCTGTACAGCGCTAGATTAGATGGTTTAAATAAAGAACGGTAGAGATTTTTGTTTTTATTTTTAATCTGTGCTATTGTAATACTGGTTGGTGATAAAATATGACGCTACTATACTCTTTGGTGTATAATTAATGTGGTCATCGTTATTGTTTGTTATATTGACTGTAACGGAAAACATTAGGACACCGGTTTTAGCCGTGTCATCATTGCATTAGGTAGGTACTGCTAAGAATTATTTATTTATTTGGGTGTGTTTCTTTGAAAGAAATCTAAAAAGCCCTGTATTCAATATCAAGAAGATCTTATACCTATCTCAAAACTATTACAACAGACCTTTATGTCACAACAAAAGATAGATGCTAGTGATGACAAGTCACAGGTCATAGGGCTTAATGTACAATATACTTAATGTGCAACCTTTATAACCGAAGGCGAAAAGCTATATAAAAATCATTCAATCAAAAATTCCGTTGTCTTTGTATTCGTGTATGTATAGTATGCAAAACAACTATACAACATTGACTCAAATAAACTGCTGGCGATATTAACAATATCATATGTAATTGACGAACGAACGAATCGTCTATAAAAACTGTGGGGCCTTTTTAAATTTTGAGTTTAGTTATAGGAAAGATGGACGTATTAAATACTACAGATTTCTCCATTGGGAAAAATAAAGGACATAGACTATACTTTACACTCTATAGACAAGTAGGACATTGTCAATAGTGCATGATAGTAGGGTATACAGAGATGTATAGATGTAGTCTAAGATAGATAGACCTTTAGAAAAACATAGATGCTTTGTAAGTGATTAGAGGCCTTAGTAATATATGAGGAGAGGCCTAATCTCAGCAGAAGGACTGTTACAGATTACTACTGATGATAATATTATGAAATAATAGCTGACCCGGCAAACGCTGTACCGCCTAAAAAATTTTTCTCACCTCTTAAACCTTCTCTGGAAGCACGAACATTTCAATACCAAAATTGTCCAAATCGGTTCAGCCGTTCTCGAGTTATGACGAGACTAACGAACGGAAATTCATTATTATTTATATATAGATAAATTCTGAAATATATCAGTGAAAAACCTTTATTGCCGTAAAATTAAACTGTGTTTGATCTTAACTAAAGAAAATAAAAGCTTATAAAAAACGAAGCAATGACATACGAATGCTTCGAACACGTTCCCACGTTGGCCTTGACATTTCTCACACTGAATATTGTTCCTTTAGGATTTCTAACCACATAACGATTGCCATTATACCGCAAAAAATGCATGATTTTATGACTTACACGCGTAACTTATAAAATTCATTGTTTATCTTTTAAGGAAATCAAGTGATTAAACCAAAAATGAACGATAAACGTGTATTTTGACAATCCTTATCCTTACTTCCTTACTATAATATTATAAATCAGAAAGTGAGTTTGTTTGTTCGTTTGTTTGTTCCGACTTTACACCGTAACTACTAAACCGATTGCATTGAATTTTTGCAGACGTAAAGTTAGTAGTCTGGATTAAATAATAGGGTACTTTTTATCCCGAAAAAATTTGACATTCCCGATGGAAAACAAAAGTATTGGTATAGATGGCGCTGTATGTATAGGCTACTTTTTATCCTTTTGTGACGCGTGTATAGGCTACTTTTTATCCTATTGTGACGCGAGCGAAGCCGCGGGTAAAAGCTAGTTGAAAATATTCTACTAATATTATAAATCCAAATGTTTGTTTATATATTTGTCACTCTTTTACGTCACAACGGCTGAAGGGAACGAGGTGAAATTTGGAACAAGAGTAGATTCGGTCTAGTATAACACATAGGCCAAGCTTTTTCATCAACAGCCTATAAATGCCCACTGCTGAGCAAAGCCTCTTCTCACACGGAGAAGGTTAGAGCATTAATCACCACGCTTGCTCAATGCGGGTTGGCGATTTCAAACTTATAATTAGAAATTATAAGTCCAGGTTTCCTCACGATGTTTTTCCTTCACCGTTTGTCAGTGGTGTCTAAATAATCTCAGAAAGTACATATAACTCGGAAAAAGTCACATTGGTACTTGCTGTTGGTAGGTTTCGAACCCGCACCCTCATGCATGAGAAGTGAGCAAGCTTTTTATCCTACGAGAACGCGGACAAAGCCACTAGCATAAGCAAGTATTTTATATATTTTATAGATTACTATGTTATTTGGTTCTAATACCTATTTATAGGTACTAACATAACTTAACATACATCATGCATTCTATCCCCAAAGAGGTGGACAGAGGTGCATTACGGCACTAAATACCTCTGTACAATGCAACACCTACTTTTCACTATTTATATTATGAGTCCCATGTAATAGGAGGTGAGCCTATTGCCATTATACCGGACACAATTCCAGACTCCGTGTTACTACTGAGTTTTTTTTGTAAATCCCAGCTAGGCAGTCTTATAGATACTGATAGACTAAACACGCTCTAGAAATTACATAAGATAGAAAAATCCAGTCCATTCATCACCATTTTAATCTTTTTTCCTATCATAAAAATCCTTGAATGGTCCTCGATAAAATCCACTACATGTTTAATCTTTTTACAAGTGCATCAGCAGTTGATCACATAAAAGTATGAATCATCGATTTAATAAAAGAAAAATACTGCGTCAATGAGTCTTGATACTTGCATAAATAAATAACATTTTTGTTGAGCTCATAAAAAAGTAATGTTTGATTAATACTAGTTCCATTTATAAAATATCAACTCAAACTGTTGCATTTATGTCGTTTCTGCAAAAAGAATTGACGTTTTTCGAAGATGGTAATACAACAGCTCTTTCTTTTAAATATTTTAACCTGGCCGAAAGCTAGGCTCAGCTCTAATAAATAAAACAACACCATAAACACATTACAAATTCAATACAAGGCAAATGATGTCATATTAAATTCCCATCGTCAAATAATTTCGAACAAGCACCCACACATGAGCAGATCACATAGGCACATAGGCAGTAGGTACATATTGCACGCGCACTAACGCAACGGCCTTGGTTGCTACGTTACATAAGCGTCGCGCCCCGAAGGACCTCGAAGTGTGTCCTTGGTCCTCCCGCACACCCTTCCTACCCCTCAGGGACCTAACCTAGACAAGGCCGTTCGGAAATGAAAATAATATTTGGTACATTATTAGAAAATCAGTGGGCGGGCCTTAATAGGCGTTTAAATATTCCATCATATCAAATGATAATATGTCTTGTGCCTCCCAAAATGTCAGTTATGTTTTCGTCATCAAATCATTCGATCATTTTAAAGGTTTCATTACGGGTTTTATTGAAAAAATATAGATACGTAATCATTTTTTAACTTCAAATTCATATTACATCTACTGTTGTCATTTGGATTATACGTTCATATTGTTTATTACCCAGTATTATATACAAACATACCAATTACATCATTAAACATTATAATAAAGTAAAAAGAAAATTTAATCCATTTCAATGCGGACAAATCTTTTTCCTAAACAGGTTTTCGCTTCAGGCAGTAGCAAGTATTGAGAAAAATTAATTCAATAAACTGAAATAACAACTCTATATTATATCAATATACATAAAATTATTTAAAACAATAAATGGTATCACTTCAAACGCTTTTCAATAAATCAATAAGGTGTGGTTTAACAATGAAACCTTAAAAATTGATAAAGATCAAAATGCGTAATCAAATGTTTGTTCTTAGTGCAAAATCAAACTAAAAAAAACGATAGTAAAGTTGTAAAAAACGTAGTGTATACAACATAATCACATTCCTAACATTATTATGACAGACAAGGCAAAGAAGTGACTTGGAGTAGAACAGAAAGAAGTAGAAGAGAAAGGGAGATGTTACAGTTACTAGTCTCCTCTTTACATTTCATATTCTCTACTCTTTATTCAGACGAATAGTATCGTGACGTCACCTACTACTACCACAAAGTAGGCATTTTTTCTTTTACTACTTCGAAAATCTGCATGAAAGAAAATAACAACGTTATCTAGCATAGTTAAAATCAATACTTCTTTCATACGGATAGACGATTATCTGTAATACCTAATTAGAGTTATCTTTATGATGTCTAGCTACTGCTTTGTTTCAACTAGTAAAATAACGCTGATATTTAAAAACCTTCTCCTCCTATCTTCTCTATTAGTTTTAGGGTCGGTTCTAACTAAGTCTTATAAGAACCGATTGCCATCTGTCCTTTAAGGGTGATTTTTTTTTATAGCATAAGCCGGTAAACGAGCATACGGATCATCTGATGGTAAGCAATCGGCGCCGCCCATGGACACTCGAAACACCAAGGCGTTACAAGTGCGTTACCGGCATTTTGGGAATTGGGAATTTGAGGATTGTGGAGAATTCGGGGAGACGGGGACTAGGAAGGGGGTAATTGGACCTCCGGTAACCTCACTCACACGACGAAACACAACGCAAGCGTTGTTTCACGTCGGTTTTCTGTGAGGCCGTGGTATCACTCCGGTCGAGCCGGCCCATTCGCATGGTTGGAAGCATGGCTCTCCCACACTTTAAACATTCTACTTTCTTGATTAGAAGAATTGAAAATATTATGATACTTAATATTATAAACGTGAAAGATTTTCTCCTTAAATTTGATGGGCCAATGTTTGACCACTATCTCGCCTGGTGGTAAGCGATGAAACTGTAAGTTTGTTTGTTTTGAGTTTGTCACGTCAAAACAGTTGAAATTTGGAACAGGGATGATATATCATATTTGTTATTTTTCATCCCATCGAAACGCGGACGGGAAGCAGAGAGCAGAAGCAGGCTACTGTTATATAACATAACATTATATACAAATTGTAAAAAAGTAAGTATACGTGTCTCAAAATTCCACGTCAGTACCTAACAACTGATATTGAATTCCGACGCACTGTCAAAGTAACTCGGTTGTAGCTAATCATTTTTATCATTGTGCGTTGTGCTCGAGGTTATCTTTCGTTGCAAAGATACCACGTGTGTACAAATTTGTTTCTAAGCAATGCGTAGAAACTGTACTATTATTTAATTTCATAATAATTATTTCATATCTTCTTATTTTTTTGTGTCTTATAAATATGAACGTATATATAGGTGCGTGTCATGGACGTGCCTCGTTTAGTTTTATTGATAAAATAGTCTCTATTAATAATAGAAACTCTTAGATTTCCGAACTATGCAAAAGCCAATCAAATCTGAATTGGTTAAATGTAACCTTACCTTATATTTAACCTAATTAGTTATCGCGAGAAGTAAAGCTTATTTGTCTCAAATAAATGTATTCTACCCAAAAAATATTATGTATTTTCATATATTTAGTTCATAAAAATATCAATGATTTTTCCATGGATCAAGAACATTTGAGTAACATTCAAAATGAATTATTTATCAATTGGCCCAAATTTCACGATAATTGTAATATTATGTCCGAGATAAAAGGTAATTTAATTTAATTCAATCGCCTATCTCAATACATTTAATCGTCTGTCATAATTATAATTGAGGCTAATCAAAATATTCACAATGGACAAGTACTGCAGTGCGTTATCATGAAATTTCATATAACATCGCAAACGCACTTTTAATCAAGTAATACTTTCATTGCAATGTCCTAGAGAATATTGATCGCAAGGACTTAAAAAATAATAAAAACATTTTCTTTAAATTTCATGGTGACGATTTAATATTTTTCTGTCGCAAAACGGAATATATATTTTTAGCCCTACATAGAAAGCTCTATAGTTTTGTGTATGTCAAAATTACCTTTTGGATACTGACTCAAAATAAAATTTTTCTGACAATGGTAATAAGTTAAAACTGATTTAATGCTAAACCAAATTAGATATGACCTAACAACGATACGTAAACAAGTTATGATACAACTACTACTAGTCATTTAAAATTTCAGTAAAAAGCTTTTCTATCAACATTTACTGCAATAAATCTCAGTACATACTAATGGAAGACTCCATAGCTGCTATAGAAAACCTTAAAACGATTTAATAATCGAACAACATTTGTATTTAGAATAGATCACTAGCCTCAAACGGTTTTCTATTGGACGTCTCTATTTGTGACGCGACAAATGTAAAATTTGTGCGACCTTCACGAACATATTTAAGCATAATATACCTACTATTATGTTGCTAACTTCTGCCTGCCGACTTACGTTAAACTAATATACACACACACACACTTCATAATTTTATCATTTAATTTAATGTTGGTAATTATTCAAATCAGTTACTCATATTGCAGGTTCGAGTATGCCTAGTTATTCTTTTTTTTGATGTTGATTTAACAATCCATCTCAACTATTGTAGCTACATTGTATAAAAAATCTAAAGGCCAAAATGTATTAAGGCCATAAATCTACACTATTTTGGCCTACTTGCAGCTGTATCGTGTGGAAAATATAATGGCGTAGGCTAGTCCAGGTCTAATTGTATAACTGCAGGTCACTGAACCGTACAGTCGAGAAAAACAAATGAAGTTACAAAGGAATAACTTTGGCAACTTTTAGATTGCTTTGTATTTTTGCTTACTATAACTATCATATTTACATAATTATCACTTACTACAAATCATTATATATATTTAGACTTCAGAATCAACAAAAGCCTACAAAATTGGAGCACCTTATTGTAAAATTCACTACAACTAATCTAGTAGCCACAGTCACTACAAACTATCAAACCATAAATAGAAACTAAAAACTGAAATAAAACTAACTATAAAAACTAAATAAGTATCGCATTGCAAATTCAAAAATATCCACCAATGAACTTTGTCCTAAAGCTATTACAATAAATTAAGATAAAAGAATGATGACAAACAAGATTTGAGGTCCAAAAAAATCTCTCGGTAAGAAGCAGGAAATACGTGTTTAGGCAGTCACTAGATGAATGGCACTGGACGAGACTCACACACAAATAAATGAAAGGAAAAAACAGGATTACAAACAAAACTATGTACAACAAACGAACCATCTGATGAAGATATTTTAATTACCGGCAAAAAATGTCGCTAAAACATTCAAACAGTTTCCGACATCACAAACGAATCATTCGTTTTGATTAGAGCTTCAATAAAAGCCATGGTAAATCTCATCCAATTCGATTCAGCTGTTACGGCATTATTTAAGGAACAAATAGTCAATGTTTTCGCATCTGTCTGTGATCTTTGTGTACTCATTACATTCCGAATAAATGTTTCTGTTGCCATGTACGCTACGATTCAAACCCAAATAAATTATCATTAATTATTCCAATTAAAATTTAATAAAATCGATGTATGATAATAAACATTGGATGTTGTCACATTATGTAAGGTCAGCCTTCAAGAAAATAACAAACGATATCATCTGAAAATTAAGGGAAAATGAACTCTAAAATGTTGTGTTTACACAAGAATTGTCTCGGCAAACATCACCAAAGATACTAACGAAGATGAAAGTCTCAGATAATTAGATAACCGAAATTCGTGTTTAAATTTTTATCAATGCAACGATATTGTACGAGTAGAATCGAGAGGCCCTAACCGAAAATTCAAATCATACGCCTCTGCTAGAGCGGTGATTTGGGAAACGCGGCTGTATACTGAAGGGCATATAGTTTATTATTGTGGCGGAGATATCTATGACGTGAAGACAGACATCTGCAGAAGCGCAAACGAAACACAAGCCGATCGGTTGACGCTGACCGCGGCCGCGGCCGGTGTCTAGGTGCTAATAGCTCGTACATGGACAGCGGCCGCACGAGGCCACTTTGACAGTTTCTATGCAAATGTTAATGCGTTGCGCGACCAGTTTTCGCCTCACAGCGGTTCCGGGCCGACTTTTGAGCGCGATTTATACGCACCCATTAATTATTAATCCCAAACTTATGTAGTAGAACTGGCTTTTTGACGGGCTCGTTAAAAATCGTGTTTCTAGTTGCGAACTGCGGCTGGCTAGTTGGGATGATGTGCCTCCTAACGCACTACGTGAATCATCTTAGATAACGCACCTCCGGCTCCGGTTAGAGAAAATGCTAGGGAACCGGTCGGAGGAGATCGCAGAGAAGAATTAGTGATGCAATAACGACGAACAAAAAGTGGAAGATACGGTTGTCTCATTATCAAGTTCAATAGCCCCGAGACGGCAGCACGTGTATGCAAAATTCAGAGACGTATCGAAACTGCGCAAAAACGTTCTCATGCAGGAACAACTTAAGGTGCAAACTGCTGTACACCCTCGCGCGATTAACATTTATCATATGCCGCGGATGTCAACACGTATTTATCAATGACTCTGTATCTTGATACCTATTCTGAAATCTGCTTGACTCCCAAATGAAGCTACGCGAGCAGTATAGCGAGCATTTCTATAACCCCGTTGCGACTTCCTGGTCGGGTCACACCCAGCACTCCCGGCTAATAGAGCCGATCGGTACATATCCTAACTCATATTATAGTAAAACAATACTTTCCTTGATTCCATGTCGCAAAGTCCACAGTCCTTGTATCGTTATTAGAAAACCATTAGATCTCTATCGAGCTATGCACAAATACCATAGTTTGTATCACTGAATGTGCGTTCACTACACTTGAGTTACACTCGTTTAGTTTAGCACCGTTCGGTCGTGGTCGCGATCACTTCCGCATATTGCATGGCGCGTTTGCGCTCGCGCCGCTCCGTCCGTAGCCCGTGTATGTCGGTGCGCGCTTCGCTCCTAGCCGTGGGGAGCCTCGCTCGCGAATGCGACCGCCGAAAACTCTTCACGCCGGCCGAATGCAGAAAATTCGGACGCGCGCTGAGTGGGGGGACGCTCTACGACTATCCGAAACTTGCGCGCGTACGTGCAGCGCTTCGCTATGAAAAAAATCCAAGGTTAACGCGCTGCCAAAAAAAGACGCACGCAAAATGAAAAAAGACGGCTAGAGCGGCGCCCCTCGGGGCCCTCGTGATGCAGCCGATTCTGCAAACGCGACGCCTCACTGCCGCATTCGTACATTTTTCTTGATCACATACCGCACACACTCGCACTGCGTGGCCTGAGAATAGCCGACGCAGCCGACACTACATTGTCTACTTTATACATCTAGCCGCTGGGCTACGTCTGCAGGCTATTGACATTACGTACACACATCTGAACGTGTAATGTTTTATATTAGTTTTGGGTACTAAATACTTAGATATTCAAAGAATTTGTGATTATTATGCGTGCCGAATACTATCGAGATATTGACAAACCAGTGTAGCTCAACAGGATTTGAAATTATTTGCCTAACGTTTGGATTATGTAATTAATATCTAAATATTACCTTTGTATGGAATATAATGAATTGTAAAAACGTTTAAATACGTAAGAAGTTCATATTATTTTATAATCGATATCACTGTTTTAATGACACTGACTTCTCTATTGCTGACATTTAGATGGTCATTGAACCATAGACATTAGAAAGAGTTTAACTATTCATGATTAATGAGTTTTTCAACGTCAAATTCAACCTCCTTTTTTCTTAATCCGATCTTAAAACAACAATCAAAATGCATTTTTTTTAAAATGGGCAGGCCATTTTAAAAAATGTTGCTTCTTGCAACTTTGTAGATTTTTACAGTAAAATAAAAACAAATGGAAATGTACGTCAAACTCATTGTATGTCCTGTGTATGACCAATTTAAGCATATCGTCGTCAATTACATTATTCAAAAAAAAATGTATTTTGTTTAGACCAACTGACGTCGGTTTTGACGTCTTTTCTTCTTTTTTTTTCATGTACCGCTGAACGCAGAATAATTAATAAAAAAATTAATCTCATGAAGGTTATTTATTTTTAATTATTGGAATGTTTCTTAGGTAAAAATAGACGTAAGTATAAAGTATTAATGCCTGATTGACTGATTAGCAATTTTACAAAAAAATATGCATATAAAAAAATAATTTGCCTATTGGCAAAGGCTTTTAGTGTCTATTAAAAAATATAAATATTTTATGTATTTACGACTATGCATATAATTATTGATAAAAACATTATTTCACAACTATATTTAACACATTAACGCACTTAATAATAATTTCATTATATGTTCAACAAAAAAATGTATTTATTAAGTTAAAGACACGATGAAATCGATTTTATTCACGCTCATAATTATTTTATATTATAGAAACACAGCTACACTCGCGCGGTTTCACTCATTCTATATATCCCTATTCATAACTAGCCCATTTTAGTCATATTGATATAGAGGAGACGGTACAGCGAGTTTTTGGTTGATTTGACAAAAAAGTTCCTAATAGCTAAGTAAAAACAATAATTGTTGAAACCCATAAACATAAAAGTCGATGCGGACGAATTTTTCGACGCTTTATGTAAATAGTGGTTTTTGTTTTTTTCTTATAATTAATTTTAATCTTTAGTTGTATATAGGTATTTAATTTAGTAATATTTAGTTTTAATTTTTTTAAGTTATAGTTAGTTTTTAATTTAAGTTTTTTATTTGAAGGAATGAGTTATTACCAGTCAAAAAATAAAAAAAACATAAAAGTAGGTACCAAAAACCTAATTTTATATTCACAAAGCTGTAGGCTTACTACAGTCAATTCTGTCTTCATCATGTTCAGAAACCACAAAAAAATTGTAATTTAGTCACAATAGGTACTTGATGAGTAACTCAATTTCCTTTCTTTTTATTGTAAGCAAACATTTTGTATGTATTTGATAGGTTACATTTTGTTAAAAGGTATGATGTGGTTGGCATATCAAAGATAAAAACCCCTTAATAAAAAACAGATAAAAAAAATATTCACAAAGTAAACTAGTTGATTTAGTTACTTTAACTATCTATGCCAAAATACCTATGCGAATGAAAAAGCCGAACTTCCAACGTGCAATACAGAATTGCAATCCAATTATCTGTACAACCAAACCTAATCTACTTCCAAAGAATAATTGAACCTCTTCTATTATAAAGCCCTCCATCGTCCCTCACAGAGAGGACTGATAATCCTCACAAAAACATTTTCCTCCTACAATTGTCACTCCATATCATGTACACCACATGTCCGGACCATCGGAACATGCTTTTCCTCATTTACCCGACTTCAGAAAAAAGTGAGGTTATTACATCAATCTTTCATAACAAAATGGGTTTCTTACCTTTTCATTATAAGACAGCCTGAGGGTTCGGACATGTGGAACAAAATATTTTCATTTATTAATATATTCTTATAGTATTTTTGATATTTAGGTACATGCATTTTACGAACATTTAGACATGTATATTTTGTTTTATATAGATCTATGCTAAACAGTTACATGCAACGTATAGAGAAACATTTATTTTAGACTCCTTACATGGTTGGAACATGATGAGGATTGATGGTCTTTTGTTTTTTTTTAGAAGGAATGAAGAAGAACGAACTTGTATTAGGTTTTAGTATTGGCTATAACATTTCATTTTATGTATGATTGCCCGATAATTCGGGTTACGCATTCGGTTTTTTAAATTCGGTTAGAAGAATATAAGAATTATACGTATAATTATGTTTATGATATTTTTTAAACTTAAAGTTAAAAGTGGGTGTTACATTGTACAGCAGCATTAACTGCTGTAATGTGCACCTCTGGTCACCCAAAAGGCGTGATGGTATGTGACGTGTGTGATTCTATAACCAAAAATCGTTTACATGTCGCCGAAATGCAGCAAATTACTCAACATAACGTCAAATACCCTATTTTATATCAGAGTAAAATGTATCTTGTATTCTAGCAAATAGAGTATTATTGTCAAGCTATTCGACAGGTCGGGCAAAGTATTACTGAGTTTTTAAAAACAATCTCAGTAGTAGCACGGATCGGGCATTAGACTCATCCTCTATTACATGGGACTCATAACATAAATAGTGAAAAGTGGTTGTTACATTGTACAGTGCACGTAATGTGCACCTCTGCCTACCCCTTCGGGGATAAACGGCGTTATGTTATATGTGTAACAATATTAGATACAATATAACCAAGGATGTGCAGTAGCCGAATCGTAGGAAAACAAATTCTAGCATCGTTATCACATCAGTAGCTTGACAAGGCCACGTGATCTATGATAGTGATGTGTATTAGAATACGGGATGTGCGTAATACGTATAGTGTTGTACTTGTGATAGATAGCGTGTGATATACAGAGACTCTATTGTAGATATGATTGCATCTATTTGAGAACATTTTCTTAGGTGAATTCGGTAATGCGTATGAAATTTCAGACAAATGAATGAATACGTGTGTGTTGATCAAACTCCAAAATAGCTGAATAGATTCCGATGACATTTTATAAGTAATTTGTAAATTTTGATGTCGGAATATTTACAATCAAATATTTCCGTATGATTTTCTTTCACGAAAATATTTTACTTGCGTTTAGGCACGTGTTTTTAACATGTATTGAAACTAATTATTATTTAAATAACACTTTAAATGTACCGTAACAAATGTGTAAATAAAAATGCAGAATTAAAACGATACGTTTATTTTTCTTATGTAAATAGGCAGACATAGACCTATTCATGTAATTTTTATTGGATAGATAGTAAAAAAAAGAAAAAACCTGAAAAAGAAACGGTATAGGAAAATAAAACCTTATTTAACCGATATTTTTAAACAAAGAACTATTCTTTTTTAATTCGAATTCAGCCAATGCAAATTGAACCGATAGTAGCTACGAGTTTATCGGACGAAAAATTTAGACCCAGTAACTTACTCCTTTACAAAAAAAAAGGTAAAAGTAAAGGAGTAAGTTGCAATGTCTACATAACATTATAACATCACGCCTTTTATCCCCGAAAGGGTAGGTAGAAGTGCACATTACGGTAGTTAATGCAACTGTACAATGTAACACCCACTTTTCAATATTTATGTTATGAGTCCCATGTAATCGAGGGTGAGCCTATTGCCATATACCGGGCACAATTCCAGACTTCGTGCTACTACTGAGATTTAAAAAAAAAACCCAGTAATACTCTGCTCGACTGGGAAATCGAACCCGAGACCCCTTGCCAGGCAGTCGCACTTGCAACCACTCGGCCAATGAGACAGTCACTATGTCTTATTTTGCGTTTAATAACTAATATCTATCAAATATTAGTACATAGGCCAAGAATCTATACAACTTAAAGTTCCAATGGCTGACTCAAACAAAAACTCAGCCATGGACAAAAAGGCAATATTTCCTAGAACACGTCATTGCAACAAAAAAAATTAAGTGCATCGAAGTCTATGACGCAGCTCCGTAACATTTCCTGTTCCACTGTTTTGCTTCACTGGTGAAAGCAAAAAAACTGTGGAGTCGTGAAATGTTGGAAACTTTTGCTTTGACCTGTATCAAGGTTTCTGTGCCAAGTTGTGACAATTACTGAAAAGTACTGAAACTTGTTTGTCACTGTTAAGGTTACGGTTTGTATCCATTAATTTATGTTTAGTATGTAATTATTTAGATACCTGAATTGTTCTTCTATCTTTGAGGATTAAACTGTCAAACACCGCGAGGACACCGGTCACCGCAACCTATTGTTCTTTAATTGTGTCTATAATGACGGTACTCAATGGGTTAAGAGGTATTTTTGAGGCGACCGAAAAATATTTGAACGTGAAAATCGTTGTCCAGTTTTTTATGGAATGAGCCGGTAAACGAGCTTACGGACCACCGTTAAGCAATCGGCGCCGCCCATGGAGCCATGGAACCGCTATGGAGGTATCTATTAGAGCAATGTAAATAGGTAAAATCTAAGGCCTACGTAATTTTGGCAAAACCCATGACAAAACCCAGTTAGAGTATTCCTTCCTTATCTAACTGTATCCTTTTTAATTTAATTTCCTAATTCATATTGAATAATTTAGCATTATAAATTAGGAAAAATATGTTGAATGGATTTCCCATAATCAATTAAGAATTAAGAATAAGCAATCAGATCGGCCGCCACCGACACATCGCCGCGATGATGTGGTCGACTGTGGACTTGCCTTTGTGCAACTTGTTCATTTGGGATTTGAAAACACCCAAATTGTGTTATTCAGAAAACAGACGACGGAAAGTACTACTAATTCCACTTCTTAGCGATTCGCACAAGAAAACCTAAAGCGATACCCGTCGTGCGAATTTGGTGTAGGAGACATGTTTCTACACGTCCTTATAGAATACCGACGTGAAACAACGCTTGCGCTGCGTTTCGTCGTATGAGTGAAATTATCGGAGGCCCAATTACCCCTCTCTCCAGTCTCCAATCCCCCGCAATCCTCAAATTCCCAAATCCAAAAGGCCGGCAACGTACTTGTAACGCCTCTGGTGTTTCAGGTGTCCAAGGACGGGGCTAATTACTTACCATCAGGTGATCCATCTGCTAGTTTGACGCCCTATCTCATAAAAAACCTACATCGACTCACTACCAAGTCTGAACCAAGCCATTATCAGACCAATTATCTTTGCAATACACGCATTTTTAACGCACCCTATATCTACGGTACTTACAACATTCTTGCATGGCTATCTAATCAGAGTTGGTACGCACATTGATTAGAAGCCTGCACCGCATATTATCACAACGAATAAAGTAAAAAAATAAGATTAGACTGATGTTATTATTACAAATATATTGTATAAGAACATTAGATATGCAACTACTTATCTATCGAATCATGTGCGTGTCGAGTGGTTTTTTGTATCTACATTTTATTATATTGTTTACGTATTTTGTTTTAAATTCTGATTATATGTAGACCTCTATAGTAGCTATTGTGAGACATACTGAATTGACTAAAAATTATGAGTTATTCGCGTGAATATACTGAGAAAAGCTCTACTAGTTTTGAGTCAAAGCGGGACTCTTCCTCAGGAGTAGCGTGCGCGGGCGCGGCGACCGACGTCGCGCCGCCTACGCGACGTACGCTAGGTAGGCTACGCGTAATTATTTGTTAATGTTGGTTATTAGTAAACTAGGATTTTTCTTACTATTTCTTTAGTTTTTCAGAGCTATATCATCAAATAAAACAATTTGATCACATAATATGTGACCATTTCAATACAACAGTTCGATTATGTATAATTTTCTAATAACAATAGACATGTACTGATTAAACCTAACATCCAATTACGTTATTAACTCCATGTCCTTACAACACCTAAATGGAATTCACTAATACAGACCTATAACAGCGCTATAACTGAAAATATCAAATATAAGAAAACCTTAAAATATTTTCAGAGTCAAACCCGAAGCTTCCTGCATGACTACACTTTTAACCACTCGCCCAACTAACTGATTTACAAAACACAAACAGGAGGAAATTTCCGGAAATTGTTACGTAATATTCGTTTTTTTTTTTGAACTGTTGCCCCACACTGGGATTTTCTCCTGTGTCATACAAGTTCACATACAAATAACTCCCAGACCCGGAACAACTATCGGTGGATTACACAAAGAGTTGAACCCGCGACACGTTGCGCGGCATCCAGTTGCCCAGCCACCGCACCAAACGTGCAGTCCAAAACCAAATTGGTAACGTAGTCTCGTTAAATGCCCATAAATATTACAATTACGGATTACAAGTCCGTAACAACAATGTTCAGAATCTAGGTCATCCATGTTTTCTTATTTCTTCTAACCTACGCTTTACCTATTTAGTCGCTACACGTGTCTGTCTACGTCTCCCCTACCCCCTACCCCCCCCTTTTCATTCCCTTCCCAGTACATTTTCCTTATAAAAAGTTCATTTTACCTATTTATAAATGTATACAAAGAAAATGTAAACGTATTTATTGTTTATAATATTAAATGTTTAATTTTAATTAAATCAATATCATTTGCTCTTTGCACTATCGAATGACATCCATGCTAATATTGTTTTTATATTATTTATTATTTCACGATATTTTATTATGATTGCATAATAAATCATAATTTATAATTATAATTAAAACACGGATGTTTAAATAAACATTCTTATTTTCAAAACACTTAGTAACACGTTTTTTGTTAAAATTTATTTAAATGTAAATATAAATTCTTACAATGCTTTAATTCATATTATATTATAAATAGAAAATGCAATGTCATGACACATGTGTTACCAAAAATAAATAAAATACGTAAAACCTTTAAATATATACAGAATGCACTAAGGTAATTAACTGACATTTCATTGTTTACGTAAAGAAGACTATGTTAATTAAATGTAAGTAAAATAAATTAAATTCCATTTTTCTTTATTTTTAAAAGAAACAGAAAGAAATAAAGTTACTGGATGACGTAAACTTCCTAAAACTATTTGAATATATCAGATACTAACAATGTAATTACGTGTTTAATTACATCGCAACAAGAAATAATCTTATTTTTATTAACATTAATTATTATTACATGATATTTCAACAGGTTTAGGCATCAAAAACAAAATTTTCCTCATTACTATCGTGAGGTAGGGTGCCCAAAAGACTGGCAGCATTGCCACGTTCAATGGCAATGCGTAACCTTTGCCCAAGGTAGTAACCAGCCCTTCGATCACCTGAAGCGTCAACCATCCTCTTTACAACTAAGTAGTCAGTTAAAATATTCATATTATTCATTTCTGCAAGGCCTATGTTTGTTATAAAAATGTTTATTACAAAGAATAGGGGACTGTGAAAAACAGTCTTGTAATAAAAAATATTTTGCAATATAACAAGATAAAAGTAAAAAAATATGTAATTTTGAATAACACAAGTAAAATAAAAATAATTCATAAATGTAATTTTCTGGATACATCTGGAATGAGTATCCTTGAATCGTTCCTCCCCGCTTCCTCTTTCCTCGCCCGCCTGTAGCTCTCGACGATACTGATTGGCTAACGCACCTAATTGACAGGTGATTGGTACAAATACTTCGCCTTTTTTGTTTCTAAGCCATTGCACTCTTTATTCGATCTATCTATTATTTTTCATAAAATAATAATCTAAAAATAAAATCAACTATTATTATGTTTTCATTTTCAAAACTAACATTCAATCTAACCGAACGAGTTCTAAAAATGCTTTGAAACACCTGTTTGTTTTTATCAAAGGAATACTAAAGTTTTTGTTCGTAAAAATACTAGTCAGAGTGGGGCCTCATTACCAAAAGTAGATACCAATGTCACCCAGTGACATTAACATTTACACACTCATGAAAAAAAGCATTATAAAAATGTCAGTAGTGTCAAAAACAAGTTATTTTTTTAATAAATGTAAAAAGAATTAAGTTATTTTTGCTTAATACTTTATTTTTTATTCAGTGAAACGTTTTAAAAATTATTTATTTATTTATGCATGCATGCCTAAAATAAATGACGTTCGAAATATAATTTAAATTAAGAACGAACAAAATGGATTCTAATTTTCAAACGGCAGTGCGTTCGGAATTAACTTCGATAATATTGTACCGGTAGCTATACATCTGGGTAAATATTGGCGCATGCGTAAACGACCATCTAGCATTCAATGTCAAACTCCTGCATCTTGTTTGTTAAATAGGCAGTTTTTTTAATTCAAAATGGCTGAATATTTTAATTATTTATTTATTATTCTGTATTTGAATTTGTTTGTAATTACAAAGATTTGAATATCGAATAATAAAAAGCTGGAGAATTTTTATAGCTAATTTTTTTTTTCATAATCCTTGGCATAAACAAGGAGGTTCAAATTTGAAAAAATAGAATGCATACGTACCTATGTTACTCTTATAATAATCGTGTTTTTATTGTTTGTTCGGAAATCAAATTTTATCAGTTTCTTGATAATAAATACTTGTGTTTTAAAGGTGTCAAATATTTTCCGTATTTTACGTTTGTCATTGTTATCAAGCCTTTACTACATTTATGATGCAGATAATTGGTAAACGTAAATATCATAAAATGCAATATGGTGATACAAAACAAGAAGAAACGCTATTTAAGTTTCAAAATTTATCCGATATCCTTATTGTTATTCAAATGAAATAGTTTTTAATTTAAATCCCATTCACCCACTTCTATAGACTGCTTTGTCTGAAAGTGAAATTGCAAGCCAAGTGCACGTGGAGTTACGATAGAGGGCGCTACTAGGAATTCGGCCACAAAGCGTGCCGTAGTCCATCTATAAATTAAAATCTATTTCAATTGTCTTATAAAAATCGGGTCTTAAGTGACTTTTTCTACAAAGAAAAATATTAAATAATATGTCGTAAAAATACGTGCTAGTAGGTCAATAGGCGCTAAGGAAATGATGCTCATTCTCTACCATATTTAAAGTACAGAAAATAATTATTTAGGCCTCTCCAAATGTCGTCACTTACACGAGGGTTTCAAAAAAAATATAAGGAAGTAAAATAAAAACAAATGTGAAGACAAATAATAGGATATATTAGCATAAAATGCGTCTCAATGTTAATTTAATTTGCAATTAATTGTCCATTCACACGATACTCTTTTTCGACAATGAATATATTAAAGCCATATTCAATGCAAAATGTATGACGTAAATTGACTTACCTGTTAACCAAATTTTTCAAATACCATTTGCACATTGAACACTTATTTAATGACTATCGAAGTAAGTACATGAACGAATACATTCATTATATTAATTGAATACAGATAACAATGACGACATCCAAGCAAACACGAACAAATCCGAACACAGAAACAGCTGAGTCGAAATATTAACAACACAATCAACTCCTGCTCTACGCTTTTGAAAAAGTATACCAATAAGAAAAAAAAAACAATAAAATTGAAGACTTCTGGTATCAACTGTACGAACGTGCCAAGTAACCTATTTTCAAAACCGTAGAACACTAGAACGTCACAAATGCAGTCGGCGTTTGTACTCACGTGTGCTCAACGTGTTCAGAGTGCCATCGACGTGGAGGTAGCTAGCTAGCTGGTCCGTTTGGCCTCGACCGGCCTGGATGCAGCGACGCCGCGGACGCGCGGTATCGAGGAAGTAAGTCCCGGCGAACTGTCAACGGCACGGAAATCGGGCGGCGGCGAGCACCGAGGACCCAGCACGCATGCGCCGCGCGCCCGTCAACAGCCGCCCCTGCAGCCAACGGGGACCACCCCACCCCACCGACCTACCCTTTAAATCGAACGTCATATCCCGCACACCGTTCGCACCACCCACCCTCCGTGTAATTTCTGAAAAGCGCTGACTACCCGCGCCGACCCTAAAAAATGCATTGCGTAACGGTTTTATAAATTCCCGTGAATGTTTGCCCAATCAATTATCCACCTGCTTCGGGCGAGGACACAATGCCCCCACTAATGGTCGCTCCGATCATAATATATTTAAACTGATACATTTTCCAACGAAACTAGCTCGACCAATTTGATCGGTCACTTCGTTCATTTACATCAAAAATTCTTTGTCTTTCGAACAATTTTTCTTCTAATAATCTAAAAATTAAAAGGAACAATGAAAACCAATCTGGTATCGATTATGTACATAACTCTGCATACATTATTCGGTCCGATCCACATTTTGGATCCTCCTCACCGGGGGGAGCTGCGCTTAGAGCTGACTTACAATAAATTAATATCGTAGCACTAGACCTCGATATTGAAGTAGTTCAGTAGTACTAATCATTAGTTCTCAAGTTTAAATATAACTTGTAACCATGTACTTACTCGTGGCATTAAATAGTTTTGAACATTTTGTTTTTACTCTAGTCTTTCGCAGAATTCTTGAATTTTATATTTAGGTACGTAATAATAAACACATACCTGACTTGTTGTTAATCACAGAAAACAATACTTTTGAACAAAGGAACTTTATCTTCTATAGGAAGGTAAACACAGACAAAATGATTAATCTCAAACGCACAACCAACCTAAACGCTGTAGATTATTATTCTATAAAATCTATTATTGTAAAAGCCAAAATCATGTAACAAATTATTCTAACAGAATTTCCATTACACATTGACAAGGCAGGCAAGTCTATCTTAATTATTCGAGCACAAATTCAGATATAATCGAGAATCAGTAGATCGAAAACGAATGAACGCTTTAATAGAGAACCTTAGTAATAAGGACTTAAGGACCAACAGTTTTCTCGAATGCAGGTAATGGACAGATGAAAATCAATGGTCGCCATACAAACAAATAGTCCACATCATATTGTACGTCCCTTGTAATAGGGGGCGAGGTTATTGACACACATCGGACAAAAATCCATACTCCGTGCTCTTAATGAGAATTTTGAAATTTTAAAACTCCGTAAAGTGCATTTACGCATGAAGTGATCGTGACTTTGTTGAATTTTTTTTGGTTGCATTAAAGTTGAGAGTAATACTACAACTACGAAAGTGTATTTGTTTGTATGTTTGTAGTAATGAAAGTAGTACGCGTAGTAATGAAAGATTTCGGGGATATGATAATATGTATAATTTTTGGGGCTTTTTTTAAAGGGGGAAAATCATCAATTGACTTCTCCCGTCTGGGTTAGATTTTGGATTTTTGAGAGAATTTAGCTGAGGAAGAATAGGTTGAACAGGGGCATAAGCCACTTATTTCGATAGTAGCCGCGGGTGAAAAGCTAGTTTCCATTATATTTTAATTTGAATGCTGACAGAAGAAAAACATTTATCGATTTAACACGTGTTTATGCAAGACAAACAGTAAATACAACTGCTAATCACTAATGAGTCTTGCTACATAGATAAAGAATCGAATAAGTTTTTCCTTCTAACGAAACATATAACAATCCAGTTTAATAATTGTTTACAGCAAACATAAGACTTTGTACAGCGAATTAAAGCAGCCAGGTGAGTAATATTCTAGATATAGTTACCTAGTACACACAGCTACACATCGAGCTTAATAACCAGCATAAACTGAACGTTAAATGCGCGGAAAGATGATGCGACGCGACACCAGGATAAACTGGTTTTGTATAGATTGATGTGTGGCCGTGTGTACAAATGTTTATATAACTCTGTTCTTTGGTTACCATCTTACTACAACTCCATGAAGATCTTGTTCTACATACTCTAACAGGAGTTTATCTATTCTTTATTTATTTTCACCTCGTTTCTTGGAGTTTCCGTTCAGTTCCGGAGTAAAAATAGACGTGGGCTGCTCTGTTGCTACGTTGGTGGTGGTTTTTCTTTAAAATAGAAGTAGACCCCGTCATGCGATTGGCCCCCTGCAAACTGACGTGGTATGTGCTGACGATGGCGTATAAGACATTCGATGTTAAGATCAAGTCTTATGTTGGAAGGAAAAATCGTTGCACCCACAACACATGAGAAAATCCTAGTATGGGACAACGATTTTATTTTTTTTACTTCTAAAAAACCGACATTTATATATCATTATATTCTTCCTCGTATGTTAAAATATCCCTATATAACTAAGAAACTTGATGTATTCACTCCACTAAAGTACTAAGGCATACCAGTTTTCTAAGAAATCTCACGACTTTACATATTGACGCACAAGCAATTATAACAAGACTGAAATTGTTGACATGGAGAAAATTATGTTACTTACTTGCCCATTTTTTATATACAAAAATAAAACCTTGAGCATAACATAATTAAGTCATATTAAAGGATCGACGAACTACAAAATGAAATAGAATAAGATTTTTTTTTAAGGGGGGAAAATCATCGAATGACTGCTCCCACCTGGGTGAGGCGGAAGGGAGTGTCAGACTCTTACTGACTAAAAACCACCCCGTTCCTTCTCCTGCACGTCGAGCCGGAGCCCCGGTTACCCGTTAGGTTCTCCGCGACTCCGAATCGGCATCGGCCCTATTGGGCCCCATCTGTGGTGGTCTGAGAGAAAATTATATCACTACATAGTATAAAACAAAGTCGCTATCTACCGTCTGTCTGTCCCTATGTATGCTTAGATCTTTAAAACCACGCAAGGGATTTTGATGCAATTTTTATTAATAGATAGAGTGATTCTTAAGGAAGGTATAATACATGAATATTGAACCCGGAGCGGGTCGCTTGTTATGTAGGGGGATTTAATACATACTTACATTCATAATTTTAATTACACTGCGAAGTTTTCTATTATTGTTATTTAAACCTCAATACAATGACCTCATTTGTTTTATAAAACTAGATATTTAGAATCAAAATACTTTTCAGTTCAGATTTATCGGAAAGCGCTGTTGCCCAGATTTTGTCGAATGTTAAAATCATAACATTGCTGTCAATCAGTAAACTGTATTTTAATATAAAATTGCACTAAAGATACAATTATTATATTATCATACTTTAAAACTCCTTCAACGACATACCATTCTATCCGGCCGCCTTCCTACATAGCAATGAACTGCTGACTCACCAGCACGAATATATACAAATACATACTAATCAGCGCGTTGCCCTATCTATTAACACAAACAGGGGCGTGCACAGAGATTTGAAGTAGGGTAGGCAGAAGGTATCACATGATTAAAAATAAATTTGGTCTAGGTACATTGATCTCGGAAAATAAAACTCCCGAAACATCATAGTTTTGAGTAGGTAATTAGGTTTAGTAAGTATTTTATTAATTTGTATGAACAAATTAGGTACATCATTATTTTAAAACTATCCGTGTATAAAGTTGATCAACATAGATCTATCGGTGGTATCTATTTTATAAATCTATTAACTAGGTACCTACTTTGGAGCGGTGACACCAGTATAACTGACCGTTAAATGCATAGAGAAATCGTACAAAGCGAGATCAAGATAGACTGGATTTTAAAAACAATAATTAAATTGGTACACAACTAGTGCTAACAAACTATACCTATAATCGCAAATCGTAGTTTATTAAAAGAAATAATGAAATTATTACCTTTTATGAGTTACGCCTAGCCGGACATACGACACACGCAAAATCGCGTTTGGAAATATTTTCGTTTCTTCTTCAAACGAAAATAACGACAACGCACTCATATTGAATTTATTGAACAACACAAATCACCAGCACAGAGCTCACAGCTATAATTTTACATAATTTTCGGTAAATTAACAGTTCATTTAAATTATAATTCATTACATTACAATTTATTCACTTGCACATAAAAACATAACCAAAACAATTGAAAACAAAATGGCCAAAAAAACGTAAACAATAAGTTGACCAAAATTAATATATCTATTTTCAATCAACAAACGCTACGTTTTGTTGACTTCTTAAATTAGTCGGATAACGAAGAAGCAGTGCTTTTGCAGTTGTATAGAAATTACCAACCTAACAAAAAAAAAATCCAACATCAGCACGAGAAAACAAGCAAATTGTACCGGCTAGCATTAGTACATGCTTCCGCCACCATCACACAATAGCGAGGTGGCGGCGCCACTGGCGCAATGCTCCAATATCGAAGAAAGTAGAAAGTGGTTGTAGTACTTCAATATTTTTTCAATAGATGGCGTTAGTTACAAGTTTTCCGAATTAAGTATCAATAAAATTACGAAATCTCTGTATGATGTCAGTAAATATTCATGTCGTGTATATGAGTGACACTATGTAATTGACTATGTAGGTTTACCATGATTTTGTAGGGTATGCAGTGCTTATTTGCATGTATGGTGTGCACGCCACTGAACACAAACCAAGTGCTATATACCAGAACACTGATAAATGTTCGTCTTTCACCAAAGTCCTATTCCAATACGTAAATACGATTATGCTTTTTACATGGGGGAAGAAATCTTATTCTGTTATTACGTTTTAAAATATTGTCACTTACATTAGTAAGGATATTCTCATACACTGCCTCATTAGCCGAGTGGTAGTGCGACTACCGGGCTAGGGGTCTCGGGTTCGATTCCCGAGACGGGCAAAGTATTATTGGAATTAAAAAAATCTTAGTAGGAGTAAGGAGTTTGGAATTGTGTCCGGTATATGGCAATAGGCTCACCCTGTATTACATGGGACTCATAAAATAAACAGTGAAAAGTGGGTGTTACATTGTACAGTGGCATAATGTGCACCTCTGCCTACCCTTTCGGAGAAGGCGTGATATTAATAATTTATTTATTTATTTAATTTATTTATTTAACAATGATGATGATGATGAAATAGTTATAAAATAGAACGCTATAGAACGCTATGCTATGCCCGGATTGTGGTGGCTTAAGTTTCCAAATTAAAAAGAGGAAAATATGTTTTGAAGAAACATGCATAATGATGATATTTGAATTAACAAACAATTTCGACAATTAATAAAGCATCATGCACTTTAATCACTTAACAATAAATAGGTAAGGATTTATTCTTGATATTAAATGGAAGTGTGAAAAAGAAAATAATTTTGAAACTGGTTCCGTAAAATAATAATGCAATCCCAACTTTCTTTTTCCAAAATACACATACAAATATCAACATAGTATTTAGGTAAATACTTAACGTATGCGTAAAACATACAACATCACATTCACACCTTGATATTTATTCCGCGTAAACAAAGGACCTAGTCCCGAGACGCCCAGTGAAACGAGGTCACTATGGCTGGCCAAAAAATAATGCAGCAACTGTGCTCTTTTCCGAAATAGAATCCGCTCCGATAACTGGGTCGAACGATGCGTCTACATTTCGATACGTTACATTTTTTTTCTATATTTGTTTTGACAGCCACACAATGTAAAAACGAACCATTTTATTTATTCTAAATGAGTTTTTCAATTTTCAAAGAAGCATTTCCTATTAGAAGATTGAAGAAAACTAGAATGAATCTGTAAAACAACACATGAATCTTGGTGGTTATTTATGATCAATACGTTCTCTCGAAAAAAAAGTTTTTGCAATTTTTATAACGACCGCAAACCATTAACAATGAACTTTTCGGTATTTTTTAACACATTGTGTTCGCAATTTCGAAGCTTATTTAAAATTAGAAACAGCGTTCTCGCGTTCATTATTATTTCATCATACGCGCTACAAATTAACCACAGTGCGCCTATAAAAATTAATAACGCATTTTTATAGCTTTGGCTAACACCTTTTAGGCGCATTTTTAAGTTAAAAGTTCGTTAAAGGAATCCATGTTTTTTGCAATAATATGGTCTTTAAAATCCACGCACAATCTACAATTTATTAATCGGCAATCAAAGGCCTATTGGGAAATACTTTCATTTTTGAGAAATCTATTGATCTATAATACTTCTTGTATTATTTACATTTGTTATTAAAAATCTTTACATTTAAGGATCGAATTTTCAATTATCTTAGCTGAAGAATAAAATTTACATTTGTCAGTTTTTAGTATGGATGAATTGTCAAAAATTCAAAGTCAAAATTTCAGTCAAAATTTATCTGGCATTGGGAAAATCCGCCCTAAATATAATACGCAGGTGACATCATAAAATTCACACACCCCTATTACAGTATCGAAAAACTCAATGAAAATGTACAACATTTGTACTCTAATTTCATCTTAGTACTCTATATCAAAGGTTACGCCTACGCACAACGCCTCCCCTTGCAGCATGACGTACTATAAATATGTGCTCATACATTGCATCACCTATGACTCATATTTTCCACGAAGGGTGTAAAAAGGGCGCCATTATCTAAGACGATATACTTTTCCTGTCTAAAATCTATATTTGATTTTTTATGGTATAATCCGGTAAATGAGCAGACGGATAACCTGATGCGTCGCCCATGGAGACCTGGACCACCAGAGGCGTTACAAGTACGTTACCGGCTTTTTGGGGATTAGGAGTTTGAGGATCGTTGGAGATTCAGGGATTGGGGAGGGGGAGGGTAATTGGGCCTCCGGTTACCTCACTCACACGACGAAACACAACGCAAGAGTTGCTTCACGTCGGTTTTCTGTGAGGCCGTGGTATCACTGCGGTCGAGCAGGCCTATTCGTGACGAAGAATGGCCTTCCTACACGTAAATGATCTATGACATTGTTCAGATCCTGTGTCAAGTATTTTTCTATATTAGCTTACAATCGCGGGTTACTCACGTGAATATACTGAAAAAAGCTCTACTAGTTTCAAAGCACAGAGTGGTTCTTCCTCATGAGCAGCGTGCGCGGTCGCGACACTGTCGCACAGCCTACTAGAAAAGCTTTTCTCAGTATATTCACGTGAGTAACCCGCGGTTTTTAGTTAATTGAGTTAGTTTTTCTATATTATTGACACGTTTTTAATATTTTGTTTTATGTCCAGATATAAATCTCTCTAATTGGAAAATCGATTTTAAAACATTTTTAAAATTACCTAATCCACTTATAGAGTGGATTATAAAAACTTTATTGTGCAAATGAATGTTTTCAGCAAATGAATAGCAGTTGATTTTGATTACTACTGGGTTAATGGTAATGCACATACAATATTTTGCGTACTGGAATGAATTCGATTTTCATTACTATGACAATTCAGGGACAATCGTTTGAGTCTTATAATTGGTCTTCAGAACATCTCAGTCAAATACATCTACCTAATAAAATTTACCAGTCGCGGAAAACCTAACGGGTAACCGGGGCTCCGGCTCGACGTGCAGGAGAAGGAACGGGGTGGTTTTTAGTCAGTAAGAGTCTGACACTCCCTCCCGCCTCACACTAGGCGGGAGAAATCATTCGATGATTTCTCCCCCTTAAAAATACAATTTACCAAATAGATGTAGATTAATAAGACATTGTTAAGCGCTTAATAGATTTCATACATTTTCCTAACTACATCACTGCACAGTGCGCCACTCAACGTTGACTCGGTTACGAAATTGGTACAGTGACACAAACGCAAAAACCGGGTGTCCTGCATACACAGATTTAAATAAAAATAGATAACATTTTGCCAACAGAAAATGCATTCTGGAGACATCCGTTGTCTGAATAGTAATGCTCGTCGTAACTGGGTCGAATTCCAGCGCTTTCCAAGTCATCATTTCGTATCCAAATTTATTTTTCTAGGTTTATTGTTGACAATCTTTCTTTTTGGGTTAGATTAGGTCCCTATTCAATATGTAGTTAGTAGTTTCATAGTAGCAGGATTAACTGAATCTAAAAAAAAAAAGATTTTTGAAGTAGTTGTTTCTCATTAAGTAGCCTAACGTCTATATATGAACGACATAAAGGCAACTCTGTGTTATTAATCGATCTTTATACAAGATTATCATCATTCATGATATGACCATATTTATTTTCGAACTTTAGCAGCCCCAAGCTTTTACTTTAAATGGACTCATTTCATTCATAAAATTGTTTTCATTCTAAAAAGAAAGTGTGTCAATACCAAAGCAATATTAATAAAAATGCATGAAGATCCTTTTTAAATTCATAAGATAAAAAGACAAAGGTTTCTTCTTTGTATTTATAGTTTCTCAGATTTGGCCCACTGTGCGCTGTGTGAAACTCTTGTAATTATGCAACATTACTACAAATAATTGTTTTATGAAGTTCCTGGAACATTTAAATTTACTCTTCTTGTGACGTTTTCAATTTTAATTCAGTTTTCTTAACAATGTCACCTTCCCTGTTTATAAGGTCAAATGGCAAAATATTCAAAAGAATTAGTTACTTCATTTAAAGCTAATTAAGAAAGAAATAATTAAATTCTTCTAAGGCTAGGTAGATAATGTATTTTCAGTTCTTTAATTTTTCCGAGCATACATAGTTTAAGCATAAGGAAGATCAACAGATCATGTAATTACTTTCATTGCAACTTATGATTGCACCAAACCCAACCTTATTTAGGTTGGGTTTGGTGCAATCATAAGTTTCTTTCATATAATATAGTATATTATATATTATAGTAACTTTATATATAATATAGTAACTTTCATTCATATACAAAAATGACTATAGATATCGATCGATAAATGCGCTATGCAACAAAAAAAGAATTATTCAAAGCAGACTTGTAGTTATGGAGACGTGAGAGCGTTCAAACAAATAAACAAAAAAAGAAACTCTTCTTCCGCTTTATCCTCTCGCGTTTTTTGAGAGTTGAGTGCCCATCGCGAAATTGTACACACGGGTGTTCGAGAAACGCGCACTGTTAATAGTATAAGAGTATATAGGATATAGATAAAATCGTAGGAGAGTGAAAACAGTACATTGAATATTTTTAAAAGAATGCTTGGGGCATGATCTACATGCGACACCGAAGCTTAAAATATAGTTTTTAGAATTTTTGTCTGTTTGTCTGTATGTATATTTGGACTAAACTCAAAAAGTACTACATGGATTTACTTCAAATTTTGCATGAATATTACTAAGTCGGGTCAACATATAGGCTACATGTTATCACGCCATTACCTACGGGGGAGGAGCCGCTTCCAACCGGCCTATCTGGAAGTCATTGGGGGAGGCCTATGTTCAACAGTGGATGTCCTATGGCTGATATGATGATGGTGATGAGGAGGAGGAGCTGTGAATAACTATTCCACGCGGACGAAGTCGTGGGCACAGCTAGTAATAATAAAATAAATAAATACTTACTACAATAGTAAAATAAATAGTTTGATAAGACGCAGTCAATGATCGGCCTGACTGCAGACTGATAATACAATTCTGTGTCAATTTATTTTTAAAACAATTTTCCGCATGTCGTCCTGACTTGCAATAAATTGTCATATCTTTGAAAAATAAAAAGTAAACAGATAGTCCAAATCTATAGATTCGGTGCATGAAGAAGTAAATAGTTTTTATTTGTATTATTTTTTTTATAGCCGGTAAACGAGCTGACGGATCACCCGATGGTAAGCAATCGACGCCACCAAGGTGTTACAAGTGCGTTACTGGCTTTTTGGGAATTGGGAATTTGAAGATTGTGAAGGATTCGGGAATTCGGGAGACTAGGGAGGGGGGTAATTGGGCCTCCGGTAACCTCGCTCACATGACGAAACACAACGCAAGCGTTGTTTCACGTCGGTTTTCTGTGAGGCTGTGGTATCACTCCGGTCGAGCCGGTCCATTCGTGCCGAAGCATGGTTCTCCCACACTTTTTTTATCATCATCATCATCATCATCAACAGCCGGAAGACGTCCACTGCTGGACAAAGGCCTCCCCCTTAGCCCTCCACGTCGAACGACAACTCGCCACCCGCATCCACTGGCTCCCCGCAACTCTGGCGATGTCGTCGGTCCACCTAGCGGGAGGTCTGCCCACGCTTCGTCTTCCGGTCCGTGGTCTCCACTCAAGGACTTTCCTGGCCCATCTGCCGTCAGTCCTTCGAGCGACGTGGCCTGCCCATTGCCACTTCAGTCTGCAGATTTTGCGAGCTATGTCGGTAACTCTTGTTCTTTGGCGAATCTCCATATTTCGGACTTTGTCGCGCAAAGAAACCCCGAGCATA